>OY754495.1:14998944-15598944 GCA_963575735.1 Amblyjoppa fuscipennis | reverse complement strand
GAGGAGGCAGTCGAGATTGAAAGGCTTCAAGTTTGAGGGGCACGAAAGGTACCCGTTGAGAAAAAAAAAAAAAAAAACATCGTCCAAGTATCAGATTGTTGAAAGTTGAAACTTCCGTCGAGACCCAGAAAAAGAAAGAATTCTATAAAATGAAAGAGCCGACTCTCAACGCCCAAAAAGGTCTCAAAAACACTTTACAAAGTGATCACCAACCTGGCAAGCTCAAAGTAAATCCACCTCTAAATTGGCAGCAAAAGTGTGTGTTTTTTTTTTGTCATTGAGGTTTTTCGAGTAGTGGGCCGGGTAATCGCAAGTTAAACTCTCGCGATTGTACTTGACACGGATTAAGGGACGTTCCGTCTCATCCAACGAAAGTGGCCTCGAAAAGCGTATTTCGTCCTCCAGGAAAAAAAAAATGTATGAAAACGAGTCAGGTTCGAGCCTCCGGCCATTTCCGAGTACCGGTTACACATACGGCGAATTTCGTGCAAACGCACAGCTTTGCGAAGAACAACGGGCATAGCTCGGAACTAACGTACAGCGATGGGAACGATAAGAGTGATAGAAGCTGCTAGCATAAATGCTCTATGTACTGTATGCCAGCGAATATAGAGATGAGTGAGGGAGTGCGGGAACGAGAGTACGAGCCACACTCAGTCACATACGTGCCTGAAATTGTAACTGTGCAACAATGATAAATTCCGCATCGCCCGCGCCCACGGGTCCACCCTGCGCAGGGATATATCCGAGTGACTCTACACTGCCTGCACATGTATGTGTATCTATATATATAAATATATATGGTATATGGGGCATGCCACGTTAAATCAGCAGCCGATGTCCCTCACCTCCGTCGATTTTATTCGTTATGATGTTGTTACCGACCAATGAGGGTCTCGGAATTCTATTTAGATTTTTTTAGACCACCGGTGAAATTTTTTAATCTCCGAAAAACTGATTCCGAAAACGCCGTTCTAAAATATCTGAAAAAGTTCACACTGATTCTAGGATTTGAAATATGATTTTTAAGCCCCACCCGATAATGCGGTCTCAATATTTACTACTTTTTTTTTTTTTTTTTTTTTTTATGACGTCAATCGTATTCGGGCCTTCTGGTATTTTTATAAACTTCAGAAAAATTAAAATCCATCGATATTTGGTAAAGTCGATTTTAGTTAAAAAAAAAATCGTAAAGTGCTTAAAGATTATATTTTAAATCATAGAATCAGTGTGAATTTTTTCAAATTTTTTTGAAAGGACGTTTTCGAAATTGGTTTTTCGAGGATTTAAAAATTTCGCTGACGGTAAAAAAAAATCTGAAAAAATTCCGAGACCCTTATTGGTCGTTAACAACATCATACTAAAAAAAAAAAATGGACCCAATCGACGCGGTGCGGGACATGGGCTATCGATTTAACGTGGAATGCCCCATAAATACATATACATTTATTCTCATGTATATGGATATATATATAATATATATAACATATATATGGATATATGTATGAAACGAGGTTGTGCTTGAATTTCGCCGATACCGTGATAAAGGCAGTGGTACAGGAATAGGAGTGCGCGGCCGTGGGAGAACGAGTGACGAAGCGAGAGGTGGAAGAGGGACGAAGCCGGGTTGAAGCTCCGAACTCTGTACCGAGAGAGAGAGAGAGAGAGAGAGAGAGAGAGAGAGAGAGAGAGAGAGAGAGAGAGAAGTTCTCCTCTCGCCTGCCCGGGCGCGTGCTGGTGCGGTGGAGTCTGAAATATTTCCGCACAATTTACATTGCCCGCAAGGGTGAGTTTCTCCACCTCTCTGCATCCGTTTCTACTTCTCTCTTCTCCTTCTTCATATTTCCCCCTGCTCTATCGCAATTTCCATGCCATCTCCTGCTCTCTCGTTCTCTCTGGTTCGGTTATAACCCCGCGCTCTCGTCACGTCGCGGGAATACGTAATGCGAGACATGCGAAAGGGGCAGGGGAGCTGGAAGAGACCGACTGTAGGCCGACGGTCGGGCTTCCGGTATTTATGAGTCCGAGGCCATCGCCGCTAACCGGTAACACGGTATTCATCCCTCGCCGGCCTTACGACCATCTAGCATTAATTAAACGGACATACGTGTTTCGGATTACCCCGTAATGGACCGTGCGAGCGCTTCTTACCTATGTCGCCTAAAATTTCGGGGAACATTTGTGATCATATATATAACGCATGTTTTTGCTTTTTTTTTAACACTTCCGGTATTTTCATCCTTCGCCGGCCTTCCGACCATCTAGCATTAATTAAACCAACATATGTGTTTCGGATTACCTCGTAATGGGCCGTGTGAGCATTTGCCTGTATCGTCCCGTACCCGTGGTGAGCCTTACCTGTATAGTCTAACATTTCTGAAAACATTTTTCATCGTATGTATAACAACGCATGTTTTTGGTTCCTCGTAGAGGAATCTTTTTTCTATCACTTCTGGTATTTATGATTGCGAGGCTATCGCTACTAACCGGTAACATGGTATTCATCCCTCGTCGGCCTTCCGACCATCAAGCATTAATTAAAGGGACATACGTGTTTCGGATTACCTCGTAATGGGCCGTGTGAGCATTTACCTGTATCGTCCCGTACCCGTGTGAGCCTCTTACCTGCATAGTCTAACATTTCTGATCGTATGTGTTGTAACAACTGTGCGAATCAATAACTCGCGTATTAAGTTTTGGGGCGGATCTTATTGGTACAATCACGGCTATGTGTCTCGAGTATCAAGTGTCAAACGTCTCTCGACTCTGGAAATCTGGTCAAGACTGTTTATCTAACGAACGATCATGCATCGATCGTCCGTTCGGCTGTCTATTCTCAAACCTAACTAATATCGTGTGTCTTAACGAATAGTCAGCTACATATTCGTTACAGTATATAACGCATGTTTTTGCTTTCTCGTAGAGGAAGCTTCTTTTGGTCTCTTCCGGTATTTATGATTCCGAGGCTATCGTCCCTCCAATCGGTAATACGGTATTCATTCCTCGCGGGTCTTCCAGCCATCTAGCATGTATTGAACGGACATACGTGTTTCCATAACGAACACATAATGAACCCGCGAGCGGTTCTTACCTATCGCGCCCAAAATTCCTGACAATATTTATGATCATACATAACGCATCTTTTGTTTTTGTCACTCCCGGTATTTATGAATCTCGTTCACACGGTATTCCAGCAGTAATCTAACAACAATTAAACATCTAGCAGTAATTGAACTGACATACGTGTTTCGAATTAGCCCGTAATGGATCGTTGCGAGCGTGCGCCAAAGATTTCTCATTGTTGGATGATACTCGGGTATGTTTTTTTTCTTGTCACTTCCGCTTTCACCCTTTGACGATCAATAGAATTTAATAAATTAACGATGAAAAACATTATTGATCCAATAATAAATATTACATATGTATGTAATATTAATATAAGGCTGAAGGACTTCGGTCAATGGCCAATTATGATGTACAAAAAAAAGACAAAAAAAAATAGAACGCGCATTATAAGAGAGGTCAATAAATGTTTTTTTTTTTTACTGCTACTATTAAAATAAATACAAATATGTATTACAATTCTTATCTCGAGCATTGCCCTCCTCGGTTGTTTCCGTGCCCGCGTGTAACTCGGATAAGCCTCTATGTACGGTTATATAATCACGAAACATTGAAAATAATTACTCTACGCTCTCGCCGAGTACGAAATTCGTGACCGAAATTTCGTCGAGTTCAAAGTTTGTGATGCGAATTGCATTACCTACGGTTCTCCGGTAAGGTAAAAAAAAAAGCCACCCTTCGCCCGAGGCCGCGGTGCGCTCGAGGCTTTTCAGCTTCTCGCGACTACAAAATCGGAGTAGTTTACTCAGAGAGCACGGACGGGCCTAGCGCAGCGCAACCGAAGGGCTCGGGAACTCTGTTAGCAGCTTTCCGGGAAAAGCTCATAACAAACGCAGGCGGAATTTGCCAGCGCAACGGGGACGGAAATATCTCGCGCGCTGTTTCCGACTCTCGGTTGCCCTTGCCGAGTCACCGGAAATTTGTTAATTGAAATTGGCGTTAGGGAACGCTGTTTCCGCCGCGTTTCACTCGCAGCTCGCTGAAAGGCTCGTAAAGTTGACTCGCCGGCGCGCGAGAGTTCCCCCACATGTTTGCGGAAAAATATACGTCGAAGGGGGGAGGGGGGGGGGGGGCGGAGAGAAACAAGCCCCGCGCGAGTAGACGCACTTAGGGTGCGGGACGTGAAACGAGCGAGCGGACCAACGAGGAGGGAGGAGGAAAAAAAAACTAAAAAGCGAATTTTCCGCGTCTGGCGGAGGCAAAGTGAGTCGCGGGCGAGAAAGCTTCGTCGACGGGGCAACATTGAATTGGAATTCAGTGCTGAAGAAATGCGTTCTCCGCGTGAGAATCGTTTCATAAAGTATGCCGCGAAAGGGGAACCCTCGTTCTAAACCACCAATCCGGCGTGTCGAGGTTACGTAACTGTTATCACGACGCCGACAAAATCAGGGGAGTGAAGAAATAAAAAAAAAATGTAAACAAATCACTGACTGGATTACGGGAGATTTTTTTTTTTTTTTTTTTTTACCGAGAATAGAAAAGTGCAAATAACGGAAATTTTATCTACGTTGCTTGTCCCTGAAAAGTTGTGGGGATGACCTTCAACTGTTTATTTTTATCTCTATTCTATTGTATTATTTTTGAAGATTGTTAAATTATTATTTATGAAATTATTTAATTATCTTATTGAAAATGTTAATTTTGTTTGTTTTCAGGCATACGTGGATCTGGTGAAGGCGTGGGGTTGGAAGAGCTTCACGATAATATACGAGAACAACGAGGGGCTTGTTAGACTTCAGGAGCTTCTGAAAGCCCATGGCCCGAGCGAGTTTCCGATCGCTGTCAGACAACTCGGCGAGGGGGACGATTATCGGTAAGCATTCGAGGAATTTTTATGTTTGTTTATTTTTTATTTTTTTATTTTATTTTTTTATTTTATTTAACCGAATTCCTCCCTGTAATAGTACCTGAAAACGTGAACTATGCATTAGAAACTTCCGACAAGATCGGATCGTTATCAAAGGATTGTTAAGTAATGTACTGGCATCTTGTACAACAATGCAGGCTGTAAGCTGGGCTGTTATTCGAGCTCATTGTTCAGAATTTATAACGGGCTCTCGTGGTGAATAGCGAAGAGGAAAAGCAAAGTTGCAAGTGGACATTGAGTTTGGACTATAATTCCTAGCTTAGGGTCAGGCGCCGGTAATTAGACCCAAACATTTCATCGCGCGATATTTGCGAATAAATTTATTTGAATACATTTTTTTTTGTTGTTTCACGAAAAAGTCCGTGCCAGAGACTATTAATGAGTGAGTTTAATATAAACAAAAAAAAACGCTTAAATTTTATTATCCTCACAAGAGGGACAAGTAAAGAAACAAATACTTTCAATGTTCTTCATTGAACGAGCAGGGACAACGGAAAATATCGCTGAATATACCACTAAAAATAGTGGTATATTTAAGATAGAGTAAACAAATCACTGGAGTGTTCGCACACGCGAAATCACAGCGATGCGATCCGATCGAAAAAGCGGCCGACGAGTGGCCGATTATATCGGGGAAGCTAGACACAGTTGTGCAGTCCTATCGATTCAATCGAGAATACAAGTTTGTACGTTGGCAACGGCGTGATAAACGTTCACGTGCGGTAGCCGTTCGCCTACCACGGAAATATTTTTGATCTCGAGAGGCAATCGAGCCGGGTCTCTGCCCGCTATACGGAGGCCGGCCCGAGCGCATTTGTCTCGCGTCCTCGGCAGCGGCAAGGTCGTCTCGATATTCCAGTTACCGGACGCCCTCCCCCCTCCCCCCTCGAACCACCGCCGCTCCTTACGCTCGCCGCTCGCCGCGACGACTCGTCGTGTTATCCTCTCCGACGTGAGAGAGTTACCTACTTCCTCGTTGGCTTGCATTATTCAGTATGCCTCCAACAGTGGCAGTGACTTATCGGACGAAACGATTGGTATTTGAATAAGTATTGTCTGTGTATACGTATCGCGCCAGATCGCTCCGTCACTGTAACTACCGTACTGTTCCGTCCCACTGTATTTCCTCTCCGTACAGCCGAGCAAGAATAAAAATAGAAAAAAAAAAAACTAAAAATAAGACCAAAGACCGTGCACATCTGTACCGTACTTCGAACAGTCGCCAGAATTATTTGTCTCAACTCCAATATTTCCTTCCTTTCGCAGCATTTTCGTTGACATTTCTCTTCCATTTCGCGATGTACGTGTACGATGCTCTTTGTCGTTGTTTTTTTTTATCTCTCTTTTTACTTTCATCGCAAATATATCAGGGGAGAATAATTTACCGGACGTGATATCGAGGTGGGGATGCGAAATGTACTGGAAATTTGCGATAGTGCAGCGACGATAGTTGAGCCACTTCCGCATCGGAGGCCGGATGCTGTGGACTATTGCTTTAAATGTTACTAAAATTATCGCTGAATGCTTTTTTTCGTGTGATTCGCCCTAATGTTCATTTCGAAGGGTCCGTAAAGTCGCTGAAAAAAAATTCACCAATTTCCTGAACACCTAATTTCCCCGATCGTATAAAGAAAAATTCCTAATTTCTCTGAATATTTTTCAGAATTCCGACCTCTCTCTAATTTCCTCGGGGATTAAAAAAAAAAAAAAAAAAATCCCAATGTTTTCAAAAACGCCGGTTTTCGCTGATAAGTCGCCGCTGTGGAGTGAAAAAAGCTCGGGAAAAACAGGAATATAAAAATAGCCGCGAAGCGACACAGTCGGCTGTTGGAGAAAGTTCGTTTTCCGGTAATTCCCAAGCATGAGAGGAGAGCACAGTGGTGAACTAAGGTGGGGGGGGGGGGGGGGGGCAAAGAAGAGGTAAAAATACGAGGGCGCCACCTTACAGGCTGGGAAGATACAGTTTCGATAGAGTCTCGAGAGTCTCTGGCTTTCGTTCGAGGAACGTAAGAGCGCGGGGAGAACAAGGGAGCCGTAAATGCTTCGCGTCTTGGGCCTCGCAGCCTCGCCACAGCCGGGCGGCGTCGAACGGAAGAAAGAAAAGAGGATGATAAGAAGTAGTCTAGCTCGTTTCCACGCCGGAGCGGAGTAATCCTTGTCGAGTACGGGGAATCCACAGGCAACGATCTGACTGGAGTGAACCGACTTGGAAGCCCTCCATTTTCCCTCCATCTCTTCAAAGGGTTTATGACCCGGCATCCAACCTCCCCCCCCCCCCCCACCCCTCAACCCTCTCTCGGCAAAGCCAGCCTCCTCGAACAACTCTACTTAGAAATTTTCGAGGCGAGGCATCAATACCTGTGCATATCCGTCTCGAGTACGTCTCACGAATCACAAAGCCAATTATATTTTCTTTTCTCTGTGCGACACACAATGCATCGGTTTTAAAGTGACAATATCTTCAACCTCTGAAACACCACACATGGATTCTGTGGAGTTGTTTGGAGAATAACTTTATTATTATTATTATTATTATTATTATTATTATTATTATTATTATTATTATATTATTATTATTATTATTATTATTATTATTATTATTATTATTATTATTATTATTATTATTATTATTATTATTATTATTATTTTATTATTATTATTATTATTATTATTATTATTATTATTATTATTATTATTATTATTATTATTATTATTATTAGCTGCGTTCCAAAAATTCTAAATCGGCGGGCGATAAAAATTGTAGAGGAAAATAAAAAAATGTATGATTCATTATTTGTTTCCGTTTTTTTTTGAAACGTAAACGAAGGTATTAAATTGACCGAGTTTAAAATTCGGCAGTCGAGCTTACGTGCAGCTTAATCCTTGCGCCGTGAAAAATTAAATACAGCTGAGAGAGAGAGAAAGAGACTTTAGCGAGCGCGGATTAGCCGAGTGGATGCAAAAGTTGAACGGAACAGTCGCACCGTTTGACTGGAACGGGCGACGCAGGGCTCATTACAGCTAGCGGATTATTAAATAGCCGACCATGCGAGATTATTAATTATGAACGCCGAAATAAAAGAGAAACATCAGAAAATAAACCCGAAATGGTAATATCGAATAAAAAAAATATGAACCCTCGTCGACTCGCGAAAACAAATCTTAATAAAAACATTGTCCCTAAAACAAATTGAATTCCAAAAGGTCGATCGGAAGTCTATATTTTATCCTATCCCGCGTAAAACCGGAAGCCGCACAAAAACTTTTTACGACGGTATCGCGAACTTTTCATACTCATTGTAACATGTTACGTAGCGGTGCTGCATTCACAGCCCTATAAACTTTTCTTTCGCTGTGTGCCTCGAGAATCATTTGGCGAAGTTTGCATCCGATATATATATAGCGCAGCCCCCCCCCCCGCGCCGCTCCTTACCGCGTGCCCTTGGGCATGCTTTTACAATTTCTCTAACATTGACTCTACCAGAGATCCTTCAGCCAGCGAGAGATCCTTGAACTGAAAATTGTGCCCGGTGTGCGAGGGCTTTCATCTCTGGTTGGATGTAACCTATAGATGACGGTCGCACAGTCGTGTCGAGTGTCATCAGTTTGAAAGGGATATCTTCCTCCCGGTGAATGCTCAAAAGCAGCTCGCATCCGGTTTGTCATTGAAAACGGATATACGTTTTCCGCTTTGCATTCGATTTCGCGTGAAATCGTATTTAAGGTCGATAATATCCCGAGGTACGAACATCCGTGCGGTACGGCAGCTTTACTGTTTGCATAGATATTAATTAATTTAGAGACCGAACGGGCTCTTTGATCGGCTGATCGCTTTGGGCGTATTTCGCACACAGAGCGACAAAGTCGGATTATTTATCTTTGACTAAACGCCTAAGGTCGAAATTCCATAGTCGGAAACACGGTAGTGCGGAAAAAAGATAGACGCTCAAACAATGTCAGTTTTCGCTTGAGAAGGGTCCTCTGTTATATCTATCTAGCGACAGCTCTTTGAATCTTACACGGCACGTAGAGCTTTTGTGGAACTGCAAAGTTTCTATTGGATTGACTGTGACTGTTACAGAGATATTAATTTTCAAATTTGACTTGTGCAAAATAGGGCGTTGTAGATCGTATGGAATAAATGGTAGGAATTATATAATTTACAACATCGCATTCGATTTAAAAAATATGTTTAAGTCTGCGCCATTTGAAAAAAAAATCTTATGTAAATGAAAGAAAATATGGCGTCGCACACGGGGGTCTCAGCAGCGTGGTAATATGGCGGCGTAGGATCCTCGCGTAGTCGACCGGACGCAAAGGCGATATATTCGCTACGTACGCAACCTACGCAGCTCGCCTGATGAGTGTGTATTGCGTATACATGCAAAGAGCTACGTGTCAAGCGTGTACACGGCAATGCACGCCCAACCGAAAGCTCTGTGTAAGTGACGCGTATTGCGAATACCACAAAAGACCATTCGTAACAATCTCGCGATGCGATATATTCGACTATCAGATAATTAGACAGATCGGGTGTACTCACCGATTCCACGATTACAATGACGATTGACGTTGAGTTGACGTTGAACGGCGATGCTTCGAGTAAATGTATCTCCGGCACGCCGCAGCGCAGACACTGTATCGTTGACTCGTCACTCACTGAATTTAATCACGCGACTATCGACGAAGCGAGACACTGAATGTCGACTCGACACTGTCGGCTTCTTGCTCGATCGATTCTATCGCGATTTGACCGGACGCACGAAGAAACTTCGGACGAAAAATGATTCTCACACGGCGAGTACTTAGCCCACTGCCGACTAGAATCTTCGAAAGAGAAGCTGCGCGACAAAGATGCGCGGACGTTCGCACCAACCGTCCGGCCGGAACAGCTGATGCTTTAACCCGAATGTTTCATCACAGTTCACTCGACTCGATAATCGTACTTTACGGGCGTTCGGATAGATTTAACGATCCCGGCACTGTCTCGATGGATATTAACTTACGGCGAAGAAAAAAATACGCTCGACGAGCGATATAACGAGATACACAAATAAAATCTACACAGAGGAGATCCGCACTCACCGAGCCGCCGAGGCCAACTGGCGTTCTGGACAGAGACGCTGCGCGACAAGGGTGCGCAGAAGCTCGGCATCAGCTGTTCAGCGGTTATAGTGTCAAGTTTTTGCCGACAGAGCCTAGGACGATCGTATTGTACATTAATTTCGATACATTTTTCACTCTACGAACTTTTATCGACCGATATCTAAATACGTTAAATTATCGATGTATCGGTTCTCCAAGCAAAAACTAGTATTAAAAAAAAGTGTAACTGAATTGCGTTTGAGTTAACAAAATTTTATCAATCTCTGAGCATTTACCGGCCAGAAAAAAGGGTTACGGGGAGACTAAGCAGTCTCCGTTGCTGCAATTAATCGGGAGTGAAACTCGTACTACTTGAGCCCGCTCATTTTTTAAAATGCTCGTTCTTTTTTTTTCGCTCCGCGTTTCTATTCCTTCCAGGATCCTCTCGCAGCGAGGAGCTTTGGCCCAAAGTCTCATCTGCAGCTACTTGAATAAATCCCGACGCTTTAGGAGAGGAGAGGAGAACGGAACGGGCAGTGAGCGCATAGGGATCCCCTGAAATTACTGCTACGAACGTATATACGCGACTGCACGCTGAATAACGAAGCTACTTCCTACAAACCCTCGGTATTTCGATTTCAACTTTCGTCTTTTCTCTACAATCGACGAGATAATAAGTTCTCGATACTCTCGACCGGATAAGTCGAAACAGTCACATTCCGGAGTGAAATTCAGCCAAATATTAGAGACTCCGTGGACAGGCGTTCAGACGTACGCCCTTCCAAATTCCAATGAAATTTTCCATAATTCTTCCTTTCCTGAAAAAAATGCAGTAAAAAACAAAACAAAAAAATCTGCGTATAAAAAAAAGGTTTCTCTCTCGACTGCAAAGGATTAATGGTGAAAAAAAAAACTGCCGTCGAATCCGACACTACGCGCCTGCGACAGGGTTAATGTTATCTGTAAAATACAGCGTCAAAGAACTCGTCTACGGGAGGATCGGTTCTCCAAGCAAAAACAAGCATCGTGTTCGGTGAGTTACACCTCCAATCAATTTTCCTCCGTCGACACGGTGTTAATCCGATATTTTACACAAAGTTACGCAGACCGGATAACATGCAAGCAAGTACACAGGACGTACGGATATAAACTATATTGCAATATGCGCGAGCCAGCGATGGATTATGGATAAACCGATGGATACATACGGTGCGCGTATTGTGAACCGATGTAATATACAGCTCGTTATACCGTGCATGTTCGTCGAGCTCCGGCTTAGGAGCGCGAGCGTGATTAAATTGAACGTCTCTCATAGGAAAATTGAAAGCTTGCCGTGGCTGCGAGTTAGTTTAGAATACGCCCAGCTAGAGTCGGACACGTTTCACAGTTGTTGGATGCTCTATGGAGCGTGCAAAATTTCGGCAAGTAACTTCATCGTCGGATGCCCTGGGAGGGTTGTGTCAATCACTGGGACGTTTATGCCACATGCTTCGCTGTAACTGGTAGATTGAATCGACAACCGAGACGTCAGTGACGACGGGACTCTGTTGCTTCGGCTGTAACGCTGCCGGATCGATTTTACGCTCCGTCCGGAAACCCCGAACGCAACAACTAACCCGAGTCGACGTGACGCTCCACAGTTTACAACCGTTTTCAAGGTTATTTAT
The DNA here is from genome assembly GCA_963575735.1 of Amblyjoppa fuscipennis. Classification (NCBI taxonomy): domain Eukaryota; kingdom Metazoa; phylum Arthropoda; class Insecta; order Hymenoptera; family Ichneumonidae; genus Amblyjoppa; species Amblyjoppa fuscipennis. The sequence continues at coordinate 15,587,202 of OY754495.1, read as the reverse complement.
TTTTTTTTTTTTTAATAAAATTTTCAAAACGGCCTGGTGTAGAAATAAATATAGTTCGCTGGAATTGAAGAAAAATATAAGAAAAATTCGTTCAATCTTAGAAAACGGTAAGAATAGTGAAAAAAAAAATGATGAAAAAAGATGAATAACGGAAGCTAAGCTATTAATTGCCGTTTACACGTCCCGTTCGGTGTAACGACCGCCTCCGCTCGCTCCCGGAGACAAAAACGGAAGCAGGTAGAGGCGCGACCGTTGCGAAAGATGGCGGAACGATAAATTTGTCAAAAGATAAATTTCGTCGAATCGGGAAGAAAATTACCCGGGCATAAATCTCCGCCCGGGCTTATACGATCTGGACGCATTCGCGGCCGATGGAGAGGATAGATGCAAAGGGACGGAACGGATCGACCATTAATCGATGAACTCACAATGCGAGATGGAGGGGGCGAACCGAGACGTTAGCCCGCTCCGGCGAACGAAAGTGTCATCTAGCGGCAGTTCCTGAATCACGTTCGTGAGATTCTCTTCCCCCTCCGCGCGTTCTCGCGAGCTATCGCCCGTTGCCGCTATCCCCCCCCCCCCCCCCACTCGCCGTCGCCAGCGCCGTCGACTCCTCAGTCGACTCCTCATCCTTCGACACTAAATCAGCAGGTCCCTCCGCGAAGCTATCAGGAACTCGTTAAAGCGAAATTGGCTGGCAATCAATAGACGTTTGGTGGACCCCTCTCGAACTTCATTCGATTCTCAGCTACGTACGTACGCGAGACGATCGGCACAAGCTGAGACTCCGAGGGAAGGCTTCGTTACCGCCTCGGAGAGGATTGAGCCCCTTCAATAATTAACGACCTTATATCGAAGGATAGTCGCGCCAGAGGCTCCAGACTTCGACGCCTCCGAACACCAACAGACTTATCCGGAATGAGAAAATGAATAACCAAGACCAGGAGCCTATTGCAACGGATCGGATCTTGACCAAAAAAAAAAAAGATAAATACAAAATAAACAGACTTAAAAATTTTTTTCGAAAATTGCAAATTTTTGTTTAACAATTTTTACCAATTTAACGATTTTCTTCCGTTCCACGAGCCGCTCTCGTAGGAGAAGCCGAACCGGATTCTCGCAATTTCGCAGCCCAGTGTCCGAGCCATTCGTACTGCTCGTGCTATGAAATTCAGTGCGCCGTATTCGACGCGGCGGGCGACCGTTGCATTCGCTCCTTGCACGGTGCCCTCAAAGGCCTTTCATGCATTTCTCAGTGGCACTTTCGGACCTTCCGACACTCTCGGGAAAAAGTTGCAACTACTCCGCTGGGCAAAACGTCACAATTTAATTTCCCAGGTGTTACACGCCTCCTCCACCGCCCGTGTCTGCGACGTTGTCTTCAGTGCCTCCCGGAGCGTCTTTCTGCATTCACCAATTTTCGCTAGAATTTTGTACGAAGATCGTACACTTGTACAGTGCATCGATGCGGACGGCGGCGTTCGAAGAATAAAATCGCGCGAGGGAGAATTTCGACGGCAACGTCTCGGCAATGTTGTGAAGCTCGGACTGCGAGCTAGGCACGAGCGTCTCCCTCCTCTGGGAGTGACCGAGAGAGAATCGTACTCTGCCAAGGGCACGTACTTTCCACTCGGTAAACTCGAACGCAACGAGCTGTCTGACGCGCTGTAACTCACACCTCGGTTTCGCTGTTTCGCCGAGGCTCGTACCGCTACAGGCGCCCTCTCCCCGACCCTCCTGAGACCACTTTTCATACCGACTGCTATGGGCGCTTTCGAGAAAATATTTTCGCTTCCAGGAACGAAAAAAGAAAAAAAAAAAGATAACGTACTCTCGAGTCCACATCCGAAGAATTTACGTGCCACGTACATTTCTCACGCGTGTACTTCGCTTCGCTGTTTATGTTTCTCGTGTAACGCGTTCTAACGCCCGGAGCTCAGCGTCGGGCCATGTGACGGATTACTGCACGGAGAAAAATACGAACGATCACGATTTTCACATAACGATTTTTAGCAATATTTTTACATTCTTTTTTTTTTTAATTTATTATTCTGGTTCTCGACACTGGTGGATAGATCCGAAAAGAATTCCGAAGCTTTTTATCGCGTGAGCAATGGCGAGGTAATATGCATTTTCATTGGCCGGCACGTAGCTTACTCGTGCGTATATACACATATAGACACAGCTTTACGGCGAGAGGAGATGACATGGAAGAAAGGAGAGGAAAAAGGCGAGACTCAATGAGACTCCTTTTTCCCTCGTTCCACGAAGGCTTTTCGAGGAGAAGAGGTCTAGATAGAACCAGAGTGAGAAATACGTGTCGGGATGCTGAATAGCGCGCTGTGCTGTTCGCAATGGGAAGAAGACATGGGGTACGCTACGAGAGAATCGTCGAGAAAGATCGCTCTCCCAGCTCGTCTCTCGTTTTCTCCTTCCACAACGCGGTGGTCGTCTGTGCGCTTTTATGAACGAGGTGAAAAAAAAAAAATGAAGAAAACCCAGGGCCGCATATTTTTTCGCCATACTACCCCATTCGCATGCGAATCAACATTTATTTTCTAGATTCACGCTCCCGTGGACACTGTCGTCGTCTTGCGTTCGGTATTTTTTTTCTCTTCGCCTCTTTTTTTTTGCAGACTCGTTTTATACTTTTTTCCATTATATCACAGCTGAGACTGAACGAGTATAAAAACAAAAATCATAATAACAATTTCTCCACGAAAATAAATGGCTCTCGCAGTCGCGACGAAATAGACTTTTTGCAATGTCTACGGAAATAACGCACGGAGTTGTTATTGCGTTCGAGGAACAAAAAAAATCATCCTATCATATTTTTCATTTGCTTAGATAATAATGATGAATCGTTTTTTTTTTCGTAACAAATCCGCGAGCTCAAGAAAGTAAAGGGAAAAAAAAGTTTTGCAAATTTTTGCGGTGTATTTGTCTACGGTAGTGGGTAATCGAATCTATCGGCGTACTATACAGAGAGTATTCGACGCACTGTATCGACGCGATGATTCGAGAATCCTTTTAGCACATCGGACCATTAGTCACGGGTCAGTTTCATTGATCATTCTGGATGGTCCCGTGACAAGGAAATTTATTGCCCGTATACAGTCCGAAGCGTTGTATCGCTAGAGCAGTCGATGGTAATGGTGATAGCCGTGGCCATTCGACCGAGGTACGAGAGTAAACATCCAAAGTCATTCGTCTAGCTAGTGCGAAGCAACGTTTGCCGCGACGTTCAATGTTTTTGGCCGTCTGCATAATCTGCTTCGCCCTTCTCCTCTCCCCCCCGCCCCCCCTCCGCACGTCCCTCTCCGCCGTCTGGCAAGACTTTCTATTCGCGCTGATGGGCGGTCGGCAATGTTTTCAACAACTTTTCAAGAATCCTAAACGAGAAATACTTTTACGCTCGGCGTTTTCAACATCCATCTACTCGGGGGGGCTCTCGGAAAATTGCACTCCGGTCTCGCGATTGCGTCTACCCGACTTGGCTATAGAAGCGGCAAATCTTAACGAACTCTTCACACTTCCTCGAAGTAATAACTACAGGGAGTCGAGAGGCTTTCTGAGAGTATCAGCCCGGCTAGTGAAATGCGCGAGGAAGCCGCTCGTTTCTCGTGCTCCCTCTTTGGGTGCTCGAGCGAAAGAGAGAAACCCCCAAAGGGGCATGTCGGCGTGTTCGAGAAACACTTTGCACGTCGAAGAGAACGAGATTGGTATGGCCGAAAGATACTCGAAAAATATTCGGCCTTTACCGGGCGCTGAAAGTGTATGTGGAACTTGAGGGGAATACGAGAAAGCCCGGAAGAATTTTCGCGTTCTTACTTTGTACGGAAACCGACTGAGGATTATCTTGATATTAAAACGGTGAAACTTTAACGGTTTCGATGTCGGGTAGTGCGGCTATGCCTGCACAAATTGTAATGTATTTCGGTGAGATTCGGAAATAAATGATGCTATACTTACAGAATATTAATTATAGCTGTACTATCGCAGTCACGTGTTTACTCAGTCAGAGCTCGGACCAGAGTGAAGCCGAAAACGAACATCGCTCGCCCCGCCGGTGGTCGAATATCGGACTGGCACATACAGTATAGAAATGATCTTCGTATTTAACCCGTCACGTATGAAGTTCGCGGTACTTATTGTAAATAACTGGTGAAATACTGAAAGTGTACACAATCTGTTATACAATGACGCTAAATCACGGTAAATACAGCTTCGTTGTGTCCGCCATACTGTTAATGCCTGACCGGGTATCAGGGCTGCCAACTGCTGATGACGAATTCACGTTCTGTCTCGAAAGCGAAAATCGTTCAGCGGGTTTTGATATTTAGCGATCACGTGATCGTATTTATTATTTGACAGCATATCGTATTTATTTGAGACGAGATATCGGTTGATAAAAGTTCGAAGAGTGAAAAATGTATCGGAATGCATGTAAAACACGATCATCGTAGTTATTTCGATTGAAACAGAATTCTGTTGGCTGATCAGCCGACGAAAACTTCCGCGCAACCTTGTCGCGCAACGGCTCTGTCCAGAACGCCAGTCGTCCTCGGACGCTCGGTGAGTGAAGGTTGGTTCCGCGTCAAATTCTATGATTTATTCTCGGTAAATCGTCGACGATCATATTTTTATCTTTGCCGTCGAATATAATTCATCGAGAAAAGTGCGTAGGTTATTAGATCTATCTTAAAGCCTGTAAAGTGCGGTCATCGTAGCTTCGTCGAGTCAGCTGTGACGAAACATTCGTGTTGGCTGCATCAGCTGTTTCGGCCGGTCAAACGGTTGATGCGAACGTCCGCGCATCTTTGTCGCGCAGCTTCTCTCTCAAAAGTTCCAGTCTATGCCAGGCTCTCGTCGTGACAATTCTTTTTTTTCGTTCGAAATTTGCTCGTTTGTCCGGTCAAATCATGATCGTCTCAATGTACTTTTTTGCCCGCTAAGAGATAGAATTGATAATAATCAGTGCCGTGGTTTGTCGATAGTCGCGTGATTAAATTCCGTGAGTGACGAGCGATCGATGCAGTGGATGGAGCTTTGTCGTCCCGAGGACACATTTTCTCGAAGTATCGTTCGTCGTATACCATTTCACGACATTGGAGGGCATACATTCACCCGATGTATATCCGATGCAATCATCTTTCAACATCAATCGGCATAGGATCAAATAAAATTAGCGTAAGGTATTTTCAGTATTTCTAACACGATCTCGAGCCCCTTTGTCATGGATACTTTATGGGACGCCCGGGAATTGTATTTCCAAAGGCCATAGAAATCCGAGAAATTCGCATCCAATTTATCGATCCGTATAAAATGAAAAATACTGATAGCAGAGTTCCAGAATTCAGACTGCAAAAATATATCTATATAAATTCAACACGTACGGACACAACTGTGTGAATCTGAAGCCCGACTTTAAAAAGTCGGTTGCACAAGTATACACATGTAGTATAAACGTGTGCAATAGAAAAAGAATACTGTTTTTTTTTTTTTTTTAAGTCGCGTTCCAGGATCACACAGCTCAACAGCGTAGCGTCGAATAAGAAAAAAAAAAAAAATTAACACGATTGTTAGCGCGTCCACCGTCAATAACGAATTTCCATTGTTCTCCCTGGGCTGTCCCAGCGATACTGGTTCGCCGTCGCAATTAATTCGAAGGCTCAACGAATCATGAGAGATCCTCAGGTCAAACCGATTTAATTAACCTCTCGCGAGCCCTGGGCGACTGGCGCGAGTGTGGCCTAACTGACATCGGACTAGGTGTCCTCTACTGTATGATGATCACCCACAGAGGGCGTTTGATTGCAACTATATATACTGCCAGTACGTTTTACGCAGAGTTCCTGCATTATCGACGATGCCTCTCCGCGGGCTTTCCGCCTAGGCCCTCCGGAAAGCGTTCAGGCCTTTCTAATTGCTGTTCGTTGTCACGAGCGAACGGATATCTCGGTTCGCTCTATCTCCCGGCAAATGTAATTAAGCGTGGATCACGCTGCCGCTCTGTGCGAGAATCGATGAACGATTTAGCAGGGACAAGCGCATGGCGGAAAGATGGCAGATGAGCTTGGAAGGCGTGCGACGGCGAGGCAGGGGGGGGGGGGGTGTTTGCTTTGGTCGCTCGAACGGCCCACAAAGCCCGATCTGCCTTTTTGTTTTCGCGTAACTTCATTTATAACTTTCGGCTCGGTATTCGTCGCCCACAACGGGAATCGATAGGAAATGTTTTTTTTTTTTTTTTCACTCCTGCCTACGTTGTGCGAAGCGTCGGACGGCAGAGATTGGCAAACTGGGCGGTTGAATCGACGATGTACGAACGATCGGATGGGTTGTGTCAATCGACGTTGACGGACTCGATACTCTGTGTGTGCTCTCGACACAGATTGAAATATGCTTTCACATGCGCACATGTTTATACCGCACCGGTATGACACATCGCCGTTTTTATTCCGCGATCGTTTTATTTCCACAGATCACCGACGATTTCAAGTTGTATATCATATTTTGGGAATTTGGTCCGGGCACACTCGCGCGACGTTAGATTAATTGGCGATTTTGTTGGTGTTCGCAGTTGGGTTTGTTTTTATTTTTATTTTCATTTTTTTTCCCACTATATCCAGGAAACTCTGCACGCGACGGGTATATCGGGGGAAAAAAAAGCCGATGCGAAAAATAGCGTGACAGCGGTTCGCAGACAAGGTATTTCGACGATTGCACTCGAGTTAAAAATTTAATTGGATATACGATTCGGGGCTGTTAAAATGTGGCTTTGTTTTCGTGCCACAGGCAGATCTATGAATATTAAAGGCCATTTGTGACGGCGCGGCACTTACGAGAATGTCGATTTTATTCGCGGTTTATCATATTCTGATTTTTTTTTTTTATTTCGCCTATATTGAGTTTAATTAAAAGTAATCGATGAGCGTATAATTCGAACGTTACTGAAGATCGTACAGGACCCTTTTTTTCTCGCTGCAATTGAAGGTGATCACGAAATCATTTTTTAATTATTTCAACGATATTGTGAATATTTCTGAAACATAAGAAATATTACTGAAATAATTATTTTTTTAATTATCTTTCACCTAACGAAATATTGCATCACTTTTACGTTCTTGAAAATTCTATGAAAGCCCTTGCAAGGTCCTTGAATTTTTTTTCGCACCTGTACACGAGACATGAAAATCCTTCGAGATGAATCTCACTTGAAACGCTATTGTCTCGCAAGTTTTAAACTCTGATAAAGTTCTTCATGACCGAAATATTAATCGACACTATCTTAATTAATAATTTAGAAAGATAATAATCCTTGCTATTCATGTGTTTTAATACAATGAAACACCTGTCACTGTTACGTCCTTGAAAGAACCTTGAATTTCATTTCGCACCCATACTCGAGACGTCGACATCCTTCGGGAACGAATTTTCACACGAAACGTGCTGTGTCGAATGTTTCAAAAATTCAAGGAAACTCTGACAAAGTTTCCCATGATCGTAAAGTTATTCCACACTATCTACAAAGGGCCATCCTAACTCGTACGGTTTGCCGGCTCGACTCACTCGAAATCGACCTTCGCATGTCTCTGCGTAGAACATTCTAACGGAAAATTCTATTTCGTCGTTGCCTCGAAGCATTCCCGAGCCATTCTCCGAACGTAATGGTCGCGAACGCTATCGAGGTAAGAGAAACAAAGGCGCGCGCGCCAGGACCAAGGGAAACGGAACCGACGGAAACTGATATATCCGGAATAAGCTCTTCCTCAAAGAAAAATATAATATACCATCGATCCTCTGTGAACGTCAGTTAGCAACGCGCAATCTATTATATAAAAATAACAAAAACAATAAAATTAAGAATAAGAACAAAGGGATCGCATTTTGTTTTTTTCATTTCCTATGCAACACGCTTTTCTTCCGGCGTTCAAGAGTTGAAGGGAATATAATTTTAAAATACACTAAATGAAACGGTAGTACCGACTTGCCGTCACGCGTTGACGCGGGTAACACAAAGTACCTTCGGCGCTTTTCCGCTGCGGTCAGTTCCGCACGAGCTTTTGCCCGACAACGTGAACCGTGTGACACGCGTGGTACGGGAATAAATCCCCTTGCCGCGTCCTTTCAGTAATATCGTCGGTCCGCAGGGAAGACGAACAAAAGCCGCAAGTTCGCGGCATGTACGCGGCTGTACGTACATTTCGTATGTATCGAGCAGCAAAAACCGAGAGCTGAGAGTCTTTACAATAAAATTGAGCTTTACCTCTATGCTTCGGAACAAAGATCCACCGACGAGAATGTTTTAACAGGGAAAAGGCGGGGAAGGAAAGAATCATCACGGACAGGTGAACATAAAGAAAAGGATTCGAAGCTCCGTAGACATTCACGTCAAAATAGGTTTTACAGAAAACAAAATATCTTGAGGGTAGAATAAAATTTTCATTGCAAAAAAAAATAACAATTTTGCTTCCACATTGAAGAAGCTTTGTTTTCTTAAAACAAAAAATTCCGAGATTTTCATGAAAACATTTTCAGGATGTTTCAAAACAACGGAAAATCATATTTAGAACAAATGTCTAAATGTATGCGCTTCTGTGTCTCAGACCCAAAAAATTGAAACTTATAGCTCGAGAACGGTTTGCGCTATCAAACTGAAATATTGAAGGTAGATAGAGGGGTCAATCGTCAATGTTTGGTTAAATTTGTAGGAAAATGCTTTTAGCAAAAAGTAGATCAAATGAGGAAACTTTGTGAAAATCTCAATTTCCACGCTTTTTTTTATGTCTAAGCTTTCTACGATGTGAAAAAAATACAGTAAGATTCTCAAACGATCGTTGAACGAAATATTTGTTCATCAATGATTTCAAATACGGAATTAATTTTTTTTTGGAAAAAATTAACATAAAATTCCTCGCCAGGCATAAAAATCTTCAATCTCGTGGCCGCAGCCCGCCTTTAATAGCGCGACGGTAAATAAAATCGTCGTTTCAGTTGCATGAAACTGAATCGAAAATTTGTCTTCGTAACCGTCGTAGGAGCTTATTAAAAATAACGAAGCGGATCTCGAATTTCGTCCGCAAATTTTCTCATGCATCACCACTGTCCCTTTCATCCGCTTACTTCGGACCCCACTGTTCGGTTCTCCTCTATGGGCGATGTTTATTTTTACCGGACGAACTTGGCTCGCGACTCTGACCTTCTCATCCTGGCTTACGGAGGCTCCGGGTACACGGGCGCGCGTCCGTAAAATACACTGAGGCACAACGCTCTCGTACCAGTGAAGTCGCTACCCTGCATACCGGTTTCCGTCGCGAAACTAAGCCGGACGTTTCTGTAATTTGAATCCTTATGCGGAGAATATTATGACGAGGTCACGAAGCGAGAGACGAGCCGGTTCACGGAATTTTAATGTGACCACTGCTCATCTCTGGCGATATATAATATATATATAGACATATATACATACATATACTTTTATTTAAATACGTATATATATACATATATATATATTGAGTAACAGAGAATGCGAGGATAAAACCAGAGAAAAGGGACAGAGCTGCGAAATTAACCGGCCACTGCGGCTTTCAGTTTATCGCATCGTCGCGGCCGTCCGCGGGTGCCCTTGTTCCATCCGACGGACACTTTTATCCGACTAATAAGTAAGCCTCCCCCCTTGGCTCCTCCCCCCCCCCCCCCCGCCCAAGTGCAATTCGAGATAATGCCTGGAAGAGAGTTCTCTATTCGTAATTGTTAAAAATGACGTCAAGATCTTTTCTTTTTTTTCTCTGCACAATTTATTTGTGAATGTACAATGGCCCCTCCCTCGGCCCTGAGTCGCTTGGCACTCGGGCCCGATTCATGCCCAGTTGCCCGCGCGACGCATTTTTAAAATAAATTTTCACATCTGGACTTTTTACAAGGCTGGATTACGTTTCGTAAATTCGTAGACAAGTCTATCGATAATATAACAGTTCAATGTACACGGTGAAAAATTGTTTGTACATTTAACATGCATTAAAAAAAAAAAAAACTTTTCGCGTTAATTTTCCTACTTTTTATAATTTTTCGAGGGAAAAAGAATTGTAAAATTAACGAGAAAAGCATTCGTTTTAAAAAATGGATATTAAATGTATAATCAATTTCGCTCTGGTGTGCGTTAAACTGTTATATTGTTGACAGATCTGTCCGTATTTTTGACAAAAAGTTAACAAATAAATTGCGGACATTCGTGGTCGGGAAAAATGTTTGTCAAAACGAACGATCATTTCTTTACCTTTGAACACAGTTAAAAGTAAATATATCTATCTCTCGATTTTCGTGACAAATTCGTAACTTTCCCAGAAAAAAAATATATATATATATATCGCAATGATTGACCGTACAGCCTGTCGGTGTCGAAATCCCTCAAACTTCGCCCGACTGCCAGCGCGGCGAAGGGGACTGGCCGGAGGCAGAGGACCTTCCTCCAGCGACTTCATGGAATACCTGCTGACACGTATTTTTCATCGAGTACCACGTTCCAACGACCGGGGCTTCAACAGCCCCCTCCATATACATCACGCGTCTTTTCCTCCCGGCGTTCCGTGCCCGCACCCATACAGAGTTCCCTACCCGTACGATAAAGCTCCCGTTAAAGCCCGTCGTCGGCTTCCACACCAAACGATACATTCTCGCTTGTGAACCTCTTTGCTTCTTTTTATTCTTTTTTTATTCACCCTTCCCGGACGACTTTCGTCGTCTCGAGCGGCTCGAGAAAGCAAATAAGTCGGCCTTACCCTCGCGCACGGTACACTTTGCTCCCCCACACCCCCGCCACACTTTACCTGCCTACTCGAGGCGACTCTCCAGCAAAAACGAGAAAGAATCGTCGACATCCGGTATTCTTCTTCACCGCTCGCCGCCCCGTTCTCCCCACTCCCGCTCTCGAAAGACGCGTTGCAGTATTTTTTTTTTTTAATGCGAATACCGCTTCACCCCCTTCGAGTTTCCCCGGGAGCTCCGGAAATAGCACTTTCAGCCATTCGTAGCCATTTATTCTACTCGAGGCGCGACGTGCGTCGCCACACGCCGTAGACAATACCTTCAACCCCTCCTCCCCCTCCCTTCCTGTCCCAACCACCCTCAAGCGAAATATGGATGGCGTCGGACTTGGTGCTTAATAACACGTCACGATTATGGTTTTATTGCCATCGTAGATCATCCTCATCCGCCTCCTTCGCGGGGGTGAACGCACCGAGTCGGGTTACCTTCGCTGGCCGATAGCCGTACCGTGGGTGTCGCAGCCATGGGCATCCATGTATATATATATATATTTATTTATATATACAGTAGACGACCGTGTAAGTTGCATGCTCGGCCAAGCCAGTCAGACACTATCGGATTAGTTGGATTCCGTACTGCCTGCCTTAATGCCTGCTGACTCTTTATTTCTGGCCACAAACTTGGAGCGGGAACGATTTGATAGGCAGGTGACGAAAATGGAAGGGGTATTTCGTCTCACCGCCGTGCAGACAGACGGACTTTCAGAAAAGGCCGATCCAACTTGCTCGGCCAAGCCAATCCAGCACTATCGGACAAGTTGGATTCCCCGCTGCCTGCCTTAATGCCTGCTGATTCTTTATTTCCGTACACAAACTTGGAACAAGAACGATTTGATAGGCAGGTGACGAAAATGGAAGGGGTATTTTGTCGCTACGCCGTGCAGTCAGACGGACTTCCAGAAAAGGCCGATCCAACTTGCCCTGACAGTTGGCCTAGCGGCCTAAAACCAATAAGGCAGAAGAAGACGATCACACTTACCCAGTCGTGCTTTGACCAACTTATCCGGATAAGTCGGTAAAACTTACCTGGATGTAACTTACGCGGTTGTCTACTGTGCATGCTATATGTATGAATACATATTTGCCGTTGCGACGTTCGCAGATATGACGAAACGACCGAAAGCTCGGAGCGTTCCGTGCACCGGCTGTAATTCATCCTTTCGTCACGTCAGGGTTTGAGGATTAACGAGGCAGGTAGAGGGTAAATGAAACGACGAGGAAAGGGTTGACGAAGAATCGAGCTGGTTTCCTCACGCACAAACGGAGCAGCCGGCTTTTTCCTCTGGGTGCACAGTTGATCGTCCATTTCGCTCCCGCTTACAACGGCAAAGTGTTCTCTAATGCGGAACAATGTGACTGTAAAGCTTCTCGTACCGAGATACTCAGCTCAACGCTCCGACTACGACGGAGCCCCTCATTTATATCACTCCGGCTCTCGTCGCGGCGAATACGCTTGCTTGGAATTCGTTTTGCATAATTCGAGGCTTCGTCGTCTTTCATCCATGATAATTGCTGTGTACGCAACAAAGATACCGGCGATAGCTGCGATTGTCGTAATTGTCGCGATGAATGGCGGTTTCGTTTTAATGACGACCGGAGCTCGCCGGTCTGTCAATCGCAAATGCCTGCAGGCTTGAAGGAGAACCGAGCTCAATTGTATTTTCATTTCGGACATCATGGTAGACGGAAAACACTAATTCGCTTGCCGACTGACTATATATATATATATATATATATACTTAAAAAATGATTTTATTATAGTTTTTTAATATATATATTAATTATAATCAATAATATTTGTAATAAAAAACGTTGTATTTGATATTTATATATTGCGCTTTCAGCGCTACTTCCAATGCTTGAGATTCCATAAAATGATTGCCTGGTAGTTTCAGGGTGGATATCCTGTATATACTTGGAGCGGAGTTACTGCTATTTGAAAACATTTTTTAATACACCACTTTTTTGCTTCCTCGTAGAGGGAAGCTTCTGTTCAAATTTGATAGGATTAAAAAATCACCTGTCGAGTGAAGTATTTTTTTTTATGTTTTTTTCCTCACTGACAAATCCGACACCTGTTTTGCCACTGCTCTGATATTCATTGCAAAAACCGATGACGGAGGCAGAAAATAAATTGTTATTTTTAATTGAAAACGCGTATTCATCAGTTCGATCCTCGATGCCATTGGGAACGGAGCTTGTTTGTTTTTTGATTTTTGACAAAAAAAATGTTTAAAAAAATGTAAATTTTTTTACCAGAGAGACGCGGTAGGGCTGTGCGAGAGTTTTTTTTTTTCAATCAAACGTAGCTTGCAAAGACGTCCATCCATTTTGAAGATGGATAGGACAATAAAATCCCCTGTCGAGTGAAATATTTGAAAAATATGTTTTTCTTTCTCACCGGCAAATCCGACGCTTGCTTCACCACCTCTTCAATACTCGTTATGAAAACCGGTGTCAGAGTTCAACAATAAATTGGTATTTTTAATTGGAAAAGTACTTATCAGTACGACCACCGGCACCGTTGGGAATGGATCTTGTTCGTTTCTAATTTTCTTTTCTGTCACCGAGAATGAAAATGACGAGCCAAAAAAAAAAACAATCGACGTCTTATTACAGAGAGACTCAGTAGAGTTCTGCGAGAGTTTTCTCGGCCGTTAAACGAACCTGTAGGGATTTTATTCTATTCATCGTGCCGAGTATATTTCCGTAGCAATTAGGATTCAGTTCGTCAAACGAAGCCTGCAAAGGCAAATGATACGTGGAGAACCGGTAGCGGAAACGTCGTGGGTCTCGTAACCGGGGAAACGCGCGTTACGTATCACTGACCCCGATGGGAGTTCCTGGAAAGGTGGAGGTAACGAGGATGAGGAAAGGGGAGTCGGAGTGGATGGCCCGGCGAGGAGGGAAGGATGGATGTCCAGCTATACGGAACCCCCCCACACACACACACACACACACACACAGACACACACGCACGCACGCACGCACGCACGCACGCACGCACGCACGCACGCACGCACGCACGCACGCACGCACACACACACACGGTGTGTACTAAAGCTGGGTCAGGTAAAGCAGCAGCACCAGCCTATAACTGGCTACCCGGACACGGACGATGGGGAAATTAATAACTGAGAGATGCCGAGGACTGTGGAAAGCCTTCCCCTCGCTCTTAGGTGCCATTCGAGCTGATTCTCCTCTTTCGCCAAATGGATTTGTACACATTTACACGCAATTTGCAAGTCAATATACCGGAACTCGAACACGAAGGTTGGATACCCGCGGGCTCGTCCTCTACGGCTCTCAGGATCCCGACTGTACCGTTACGTCGGCGACAAGGACCCTGTCGCTAGGGCTGCGACCAGGCGCACATCCCGTTTCATGCCGATCGGACCAACTTCGAGAAGACCTCATGGATATCGGTAGAGAAATATCCTCGAGCGTCGCGATTTGATTGTCGAACGCGTTATAGCGGATGTGATTTGTTTATTTAAGGTAAAAGTGGGGAATATGGACCGGTCCACATTTCATTGGTTTACGTGTTAATCGGGCTGGTCCATATTCACCACGTTTACCCTATTTAGAAATTTCGTGACCTAGTGCCAAAAGTGAAACTTGCCCGGTGGTTTAGTGATTTTATTTTACGGCCAGGTGGGAAAAATTATTATTTTCGGTCTTATTAAAAAATTAATAAAAAGTAGTCTTAAGTATCTTTCGACAATAGGTAAAAGAAAATAATCGCGTTTGAAAAATTCGGCTGTTTGCACATACAAAAAGTCACCAATTTCTCCTAGAGTCACTCCAAAGATTTCCCATAAGAATTGTAGTCACTCGTCGTTTCGGCGCCAAGTCTGATGTATCTTTTCACACTGTTAACTCAATATTTGATACTCGCGTCAAATATTGTAACAGCTGGCGTGCGCACAACCTTTTTTTTTTTTAGCAAACTTCAAAAACGCTTCAAATTTTTATGACTGAAAAACATTTCGAGAAAACTGTAATCTAACATTGAGGATTGATCCGTCTATTTACCATAGAAATTTCAGCTTGATAGCCGTCTCAAGTTATAGCAGTTTCAATTTATTGAGTCTAACACGCACGACACACACAGACACACACTTATCCAGAATCTTCTTCCAAATGTGATTTTCCGCAGTCTTGGAACATTCTGAAAACGTTTTCCTAAAAAGCTCCAACAACTTTTTTTCATGATAACAAAGCTTCCTCCATGAGGAAGCGAAGTATTGATTTTTGCCAAAGTTTCGCGACGATTTGTCGCGAAACATCGGGACACCGGGTTGCCCGCAGCCATGAGTACTGTTAACGAGGTGTAAAAACGTGTCTACGCTCATCCGGAGTTGATCGAATCTCCGGATCTCGAATCCACCGTCACCCGAGGTAATTTTCGCGTCGGAAGCTGCAACGTGTCCCGGTCTCGCTCTGCAACGGACGGGGAACCGAAGTTTTAATGTCAATTGAATAGCGGTCGAAGTTCGGTCCGCTACGCAACGAGACGCGGGATACCCGCAAGGGCGGCACAGTGGAAACGGTCCACAGCGCGGCAGTAGTTACGGTCGGTGTTGGTCAGCCATCGACCCGAGGGCCCTGTGGGTATTGAATGCAGGCTTGTTTCGTTCGCGAGAGATTCTCGGTTGCCGGTTGTAACAACATGCACGGCACACATCTGTAAACTTTGTGGCTGGTGTCCACTGGATCGAGTCCGATGCCGGCGGCCCGCTCGTTAACCAATTATTATCGTTCTCCTCTTCTCGAGACGCCCCGGGGGCGCCCGGAGGGAACCGGCGGGGACCGGAGGGGGGCTTTCGCTCGCGCCGTGAACCTCTCGCGTCCATCGAGTATTTATCTCGAGCGAGATAAAGAGGATAGAGAGGACGCCGAAGGGAGACGATAGGTAAGAGCGATAGGTCGAGAGATTGGGGCACGAACTCGAGTGCGCCCGCTCCCTCGAACAACACTCCAGAGCTAGTCTTACCAAAGCGTGGCCACTCAGCGGGAGGCTTCCGAGCTACTTTGCGCGATAACATAATACATACATAGTTTCGTACACACGAGGCTTCGAGAGCTTTCGAAGTCTCGTGCCGACCGCCGAGGTCCGGCATGGCTTACCGCGAGTCCGACGGTAAGGCATGCGAGCTGCGCCCTTCTGGTTCTCGGACGATGATAGAAACTGCGGATAAATATTAAACGACGGCAGTGATTTTTTTTTCGAAAATCTTTTTTTTTTTGTGACTGTTTTGTAATGTTCGCCAGGCGATATACATTCTTGTCGATGAGCAGGTACCGAACGGATGGCCTCGGAGTCTCGATATTTTGCAACGCGCGGCATCGATCTCGCGTCGGGCCGTGCCGATTAAACGACGAATGTGGAGGGGACCGTTTCATTTTGGCAAAATCCTCTCCTTGTTTCCATTACACAAAATTGCACCCCGCACTCAGCGTTCCCATATATCGACTGACGCCAAAGAACAAAAAGCGATATATTCGGGTGGCCGAATTGCGAGAACTGTGCGCATGCAGAACTGCCACTCCCCCCCCCCCCCCTTTCTCGCCCACGATGAAAGTAGCTAACTCTACGAGCCATTGAACATCGTGCACTAGCATTGGAACGTTGAATAGAGGTGTACGCGCCATCACTGCCAGCGTAATACGTTACCCTGCTAGTCTATTCGGTTGGGGACTTTTTTTTTAGGTTTTTTTTTTTTTTATAGCTTTTTATTTTCCTCACGTTTCTACGTCGAGCATCAGTCGATGAGAGTGCGGAACAGAGAGCTTGCACTTTTACTATTTCAATAATTCTGCCGTGCCAAATAAAAATAAAAATCCCGAAAGCTTTAACAGTCGCACAGTATATGTGTGTGGATTTTTTATGTTCGTTCTTTCACCGTTAACCGACGGTGTATCGAGTCGCGGAATGACGGAGAAAATAAGTTTGGAGCACAGTTAGACCATTAAATTTCATCGCCAAACAGCCGGTCAATCAAACTGCCAATCTCTTCAGAGTTGGGTAGTACTTAGAGTACATGAGTACTTATTTGGTACTTAAAGTACGTACTTAAAGTATCAAAGCACTTTTCGGTACTTTAAATACTATTACTGAGTACTAAGTACCAAATTACTTGTACAATTTTGAGCATACCAATTTTTTCCGCGGAACACGACGAGCACCTCGGATTTTTCTTGGCTTCATTGGGAGCCGAGATATCGACGTTTGAAAATCACGAAAATCGATGGTTTTCCGGAAGTGGATCGCACATAGAAAAATCAGTCAAAAATATTGAAATACATGAAATATTTTTTGTAAAAATTATACATAATTATATTTATTATTTGAGATAACAAATTTTAATACATAATTCAGTGAAATCAAATTTAAAAAATTTCATTCATACTGTCATTCTATTTTATCACATAATTCAATACTATTTTTACAAATTACATCGTCGCACAATAAAAGAATATTATAAAGCGATCATTGGCGATTAATTTTTGCTCGGTGTCCACACCAAAGCCTCGATGTCTAAAAATGTTATTTAATGTATTTTTATCCTCGCACGCGCAGCGTCGAACTAACGCAGTGCCAAAAGCCTACCAGTAAAAGCATTCTCTGTTGATTCCCTCCATTCATTCGTTTCGTTCGTATAATCAATTTATCGAGAAAGGAAGAAAAAAAAAAGAAGAAAACACCCATTCCAAGTAACAATGGAAACAATCGTTGAGCCGTTCGGCGTGGTGGAACGGGATAATCCGTTCCATCGATAAAGCGCGCACATACGCCGTCCATCGGGTAAAACTTGGCCGGTACCGCGGCCGGAGAATCTGGTAATCTCGCGATAGTCAATTACCGAAGAGCCTTCGGTCTTGCGGCGCTTCTTTACAATCGTTGGGGCGGGGTTTTTCCCATTCCGGCGTGTAAGCTCTTTCAGAGAGCGCATGGATCCGAGATTGCAGCGATTTTTCCGAACAACGAATCGTAATCAACGCTGGCGGGGGAAAAGTGTCAATTATCCGCGAGCATCGCGGAGGCGAACGAACCGGGCTGGGAGAGGAACCACGGCGCGATATAGCTGCGGGCTGCAAGGTACGAGAACGAGCGGCCCCGAAGAGCTGTTTCCGAACGAACACCGTTCACGGACGTTGTCCGTGAGTGGGGAAGAACGGGACAGCCCGATGGCGTCGGATATCCGTCACGACTTGAATGATTAACCGTCGAGAGGATATCGAGGGATATCTCGTGCCGGCGTCGACGTCGTCATCGTCCCCGTCGCGTTTCTCGTTCGAGCATCGCACGGGCAAAAGTCCTATTCCTCCGTGTCGGCGGCAACATTCTTGGTGGAAAGACGAATTTCCCGCCTGCGCCCGTGCCCGTAAACCTCTTGGCTCCGTCGACTTACCCCGGCCCCGACGACAAAACGCTTCACCGACTTCGAAGCTCAATCATCGCTGCGCCGTGGCTTAGCGTCGAATAACTCGGGAATATCAAGATGGGATAATTCAATCCGACACGGTGGGAAACTGCGATTTTTTCTTTATGCCATCTCGTCGCAGTGGGGTAGAGCGGGGAACGGTGAAATCTTTTGAGGCCGTTGAGACTGCGATTAATTTTTTCTGGACGGACGGAAATTAACTTTGGAGAAAAAGGACTGCGGTGAGCGGTGGAGAGGAAAGTTACTTAAAGATGAAGAAAAAAGGAAAGCTGCTTTTTTTTTTTGCATCCCAGGACATGCAAAACATGTCACTGATTCACAGTCTGAGAGTCCATTTTTATTGGATTACGACAAGTAGAAAGCTGCACCTGGGCTCAAGCTGCTCGTTTGTAAGCCCAAAAAAAAAAAAATCTCCGATTTCGTGTACGACGTTGTATTCACGTCGTCATTCTTTTAGGATTCCACATTCATCATTTTTGTAGGATT
The DNA here is from genome assembly GCA_963575735.1 of Amblyjoppa fuscipennis. Taxonomy (NCBI): domain Eukaryota; kingdom Metazoa; phylum Arthropoda; class Insecta; order Hymenoptera; family Ichneumonidae; genus Amblyjoppa; species Amblyjoppa fuscipennis. Next base: position 15,568,445 of record OY754495.1, on the reverse strand, counting down.
TAAAAAATATATATTCAAAACACCTCCGTAGATGGGCGATTCAGGTCTCTTGGCAGTGGATTAGTGGCCGAGCATGAGTTTTCGTGAAAAGGGAAAAATATAATTTTTTGCATCCCAATGACATGCAAAACATGTCACTGAATCACCATCTGAGGGTCCATTTTTCTTGGATTACGAAAAGTAGAAAGCTGTACCTGGGCTTAAGCTTCTCGTTTGTACGCCCAGAAACAAAAACTTCGCTTTTGCCTACGACATTGCCTCGCCAAATTCATAATTTTTGTGAGAAAAAAAAAATCTGTTCGAACACCCTCTGCAGATAAGGCGATTCAGGTCTCTCGGTAGTGGGTTAGGGTTTGCTCGTGAGTTTTCGTGACGGAAAATTCTCAGCGATATTTGCAACTTACCGAGAGCAAAGAGCGGCGCATTGGATAAATTATGCATGTCTCCGGAGCATGAAATATTCCGGTGGAGGTTGCCACGACAGGGAATCATGCTGGATGGTTGGGCCGGGTGAGTAAATCGAGGAAGAGGCGCTCGCCTCTGTAGGCAGGAAGACGAGTCGGCCAGCTCGTGGAGGGCCGCTGCTGGATGAAGCGAATTTTGTCCGGGGATGATGGCGGAGGCTGGGTAGAATTTTCACGAGATGCATAACGAGATTCGCATTAAGGCACGAATCTGATATAGCGGAGACTTGGGAGGGCGATATGAAATTTTGATCAGACGTGTATGGTAACTACGTCGGAAGATCGCTGTAGTATCGCCAGTGTAGCGTGTACTTCTCGAGTACTTTAGATGTAGTGAATTCTTCCGACTCCCGGGGACGTGTCTCCGGAAGAGGGAGGCGTGTAATTTCGTTTGAATTAAGAGGTGCATAAGGTCCTTTATCACCACTGAAATACACAAAACCCACTGTACGGCCTAAAATATGTAGATACGTATTTCATATTTAAGTTTCATAAATAAACGTGCGACATTCTGTTCGTACATTAAACTTCATCCACTTGCATCTTATGGTTTCTTACGGAATCGTAAATTCTGGTAAAAGATTTGATTGATCGTGTAATTGTTTGATCGTTTGATTGTCCGATTGTTTGATTGTCCGATCATTTGATCGTCCGATCTTTTGATCATCCGATCTTTTGATCATCCGATCTTTTGATCATCCGATCTTTTGATCATCCGATCTTTTGATCATCCGATCTTTTGATCATCCGATCGTTTGATTGATCAATCCTTTGATTGATCAATCCTTTGATTGTCGGATCGATCGATCGTTTGGTCGATTGATCGTTTGAGTGTTCGATCGTTTGATCGTTTGATTGTTCGATAATTTGATCGGTCGACCGTTCGATCGTTTGAATAAAACGAAATCAATTTTAATCCAACAAATCTTGGTTCTAGTTGTACCATACGGTACTATCATAGATCTCTAGGACCTTGTCAAGGAGTCTGAGCTCCTATCCCACAGGCCCCGTAACGTCTAAGCCCACACATCCACTTCCGTTCCCAGTGGTGTTCAAACGATACGTAACCGAACTACCTATGCGGGCGCGAATGTCCGCGAAGTTTGCGCCGCAGTGCACCGATAAACCTCTCTCCTGACGTTAATAATCTGAAATCTTCGTAGATAAGAAACGTCGAGTTTGCGGGTACAGTGGAATAACCGCGTGTTGGGGAAGAATAGAAGGTTTTAAACGAGGAATTCGGTGAACTGAGGCGAACGCGTGGTAGAACGGAAGTAGAAGAAGAACAGAAGGAAGTAGTAGAAGACGACGAAGACTCGATAAAACTTGCCGAACGACCCCGGGGAACACTAGTAGAGAGATCTATCTTTCGTTCATTGTTCCAGCGGGATGCGCGACGCAAGTTCTTCGTGAAACATGTACCCCTTTATCTGCCAGCCTCTTCCCACTTTCCATAGCTCGCGACCCTCGCGGCTGTCGCACCTTCGCCCTTTTCGTCACTACAACGACCCGCGGCAGCCGCGGGGGCCACAAAAAAACTCGCTCGGTTAGAGATTTTATGTTTCCCGGAGAGTCCGAGTCCCCACCGAAGAAAAATAAACTATCACCCGAGGTTTCCTCATGCGCTCCACGATCACGAGGTGCACCGGGGCAAAACGGGTACGCTAAGAAATTAAGGAAAATGAAATTCGCACAGATTATTGTTAGCGTCCGAGAAAAATTACTTCGCGCGTTTTTGGGCAAAATGGACTACCCCTCAACCTCCTATCAATGTATGATTACTGCATTTTTTCTGAAAAAATGGTTGTAGGGAAGAGCGGGGCAAAATGGGGCAGTTGGGCAAAACTAAATTTTCCAATCATTTTTGGATCGGACAAGGTAGCAAAACGGGACAGAAAAACCTAATGTATCGATGGGGCGAATTCGGGCATCCAGAAATTATTGGAAAATTACGTTTTGCCCGAGATGCCACGTTTTGCCCCGCTGCCCCATTTTGACCCGCTCTTCTACCCTATATCATTTTGCCCCACGTTTTCTCTATAATGAGACTGGATATTTACAACCGTTTGTTTTTTTGCTTTCAGGCCTTTACTGAAGCAGATAAAAAATTCGGCCGAGTCTCACATCGTGCTGGATTGCTCGACCGACCGGATTCACAGCGTACTGAAGCAAGCCCAGCAGATCGGCATGATGAGCGACTATCACAGCTACCTCATCACTTCGCTGGTGACTATACATTTTTTTTTTTTTTTTAATAAAAAATTCCTATCTTCTATTATGTCGCGTGCGTCGAATTTCTATTAATTTGTGCCGCGCACTGATATTCCCCAAACCGCGTGTATGCGCGGGAATTTCAAACCGCAAGCTATGCACGCCAGAATCGCGATGGTTCGAATAATTTCATCCGCGACCCAGATCCCTCGGATTTCGATTCATCCGATAACAGGTTAGTCCACGAATTTCCGCAGCTTTCGAAATTCCATCTGGGGCCCCCGGAATACTTCGGGGGATCATTACGATATTCCCACGACCGTTCGGATAATTACATCCGACCCGTACGACCGACCGTTATCCGTTACAGGGTAGCGCGCAATACAACGAGAGCCGGGACGATTCGCGAATTCATTAATCCATAATTATTCACAATTATGAATCGAACCTCCGTCACCGATTGAACGTCGATACTTAATCGAGAAACTAATTGGCGAACAAAATCATACGGGAACAAGTGTCGTTTGGTCGGAAAAATCATCAAATTGTCCGCATCGATTGAGTGCACTTCGTTCGAAGACTCAATTTATCCCCGATTTAATCTCGATTCACCGAAACTCTCTATCGAATCAACGAAAATCGGCAATCAGCGTTAATGAGGATGAATTTTTATGAAAAACGAAGAAAAAAAAAAAAAAAATCAAGCTGCCATCGTCGAGTAAGCCGTGTTCCATTGCCGAGCGAAAAACCGTGGACATTCAACGGACGGAGGTGAAACATCGGGTGGAAAATTTGTCGCTATCGGCATTGGGCAAGCAGGCTTGAAACGTTTCGGCAAACTATCGCTCCCGGGCGAGGCCGCACTCCTTATGCCGCAGGTACAACGGCTCCACTCCCGTAACAAATGAAGTCAAGTGGAACCAATTTATTTTCATTTATTTTCGGCTCTGCCGGCTGGAGGGGCGGACGGAACGGCCGGTGCATAGAGTTGAAACGGTCAAAGGCTACGTCCCGCGAAACGAAGTGATCCATCAAGCGCCGACCTTTTCGCGCTCACCTCGACGCAATTTACTCTCGGTACGCGTTTCCGCGTAGATCCCCCTTACCCCTCCCCTCCCTCCCACCCATCGTTTTACCTTCCGCACTCTCGTCCGAATATATATCTCCCTCTCCCTCCGCGCATGTATGATACATACCGCGTATACCCGAGCAAGCTCGGAGCACTAATGGATCTTTTGCAGCGCTAGTTATTATCGAATTTTATTCACTGCGAAAATTCACCCCCCCCTCCCCCCCCCCCCCCCTCTTTCATTTTCAACATTCGAATTTCGTTACGCATGTATTCCCCGCGCTCGTTTGCATACCGCTCGCCATTCACTGCTCGTACCTTCTCAGGGAGTTGAAGCTTTATTAATTATTACTGTTTCGCCGGTCGTGGTTCTTTTGTTTGCGTAATCGCTGTTTCTGCGCGGGCAATCCTCTTACAATTACTCGCTCGGCCGTTCGTCGGGTCTTTTTTGTTTTTTTTGTTTTTTTTTTCTTTTGCCTCGGGGCATCGGACAACGCTAAGGTGGGAAAGAATTTTTCGACTGCTCTCTTTTTATTCATTGATTACTTTTTTTTTGTCAATATTCATAGTGAGAGATAGATTTTTATGATGTTATCGAGGAACCTTAGTGAAAACATTGTTTCTCTTCGTCAAGAGTGAATGCAATTTTCATTGAAGTCCTCGAACTTTGTTTGTCCATGAAAAGTCCTTAAATTTCTATTTTTCTTTTTCGAGATTTCTTTTAAATTCCTGGCGCACAGGATATAATTATTATCGTATTTCGACGGAAATTCGTATGTATTGGAGTACCTTTTGCGAAGACTGTATTTTATCTCTCAACCACGGAAAATCTTACTGAAACACTCTTAACATCATTTTTTTCGCCGTTTCATATTGACATTTTTTTTTTTTTCTTTTACTTGTGATAAGATAAGATAACGAAGCGCGTTTGTATTTGGCAATTTCCGAAGCTTTGTCGATTATTAGCATAATTGGATCGTTATAAGCCCCGTCGAGATTGTAGCTAAAGACGGTACGCTTACGATTGTCAATGTTTGCTTCGTAAACACGGCTAGGAGGACGACGTCGATGAGGACCGCGCCCAAAAGAAGCGCGGACAGTCCGGGTCATCGCACCCCATTTATACACGGCGGATTCGCCACCACGACGGGCAACCACCACAGGTCCCTCGCACCCTTGCAGCTTCTTCGGCCATTTCTTCTCATAGTTCTCCGCAGTTGATGACTCATTCACTCCATTGCTGCTTTTCTTGCACACGCATATACCTCCCAGTTCGGCGACAGAGTCATCGACGATGAAGCTTTTTCCTCGGCCTCGGGACAAACCGTACCGCGATTTATCCGGTGACGTGTAGTTCCGAACTTTTTTCTCTGCCCATTTTTCCACCCCCCCCCTCATCGCCCCCTCGCGGACCCATCGACGCTCCGGGAGAAAATCCATTTGGCCGACAAAACTGGAATGAAGAAATTGGACACTCCGCAGGACCTGCTTTAAAACGGGAAAACCCATCGGAGTGTAAAACTCTCGGAGTGGGGCAAAATGGACCGCCATTTTTAAATGAGACTTTTTGCGTCTATGTCCCGTGAAAAATTTGTCAAAGCAGTCCGTTTTTACCCGCCGATCCCTCTTGCACCGCTCTTTCTGCTTCTTCGTTCTTCCTCGGTGAAATAATGGTGCAACAAATGTTTAACATAAGTTGCCCGCGACCGACTCTAAAGGAGAACCTTTAAGAAATGCTAAGGTCCGGAGATCCGTGGTTACTGCCAAGCTTCGCTATTTCTTCTCGTTGCTGCGAGGAAGCACAAGCACTGCCATATTGGGATTACTTCTTTTGTCCTCGTTGCTCGAGGGATGATTTTGGAGCATGCATTTTTTTTTTTTTTTTTTTTTTATAGATCCACCTATACCTCCATCATATTGTAGCCATCCAGGACTACAATAGCCAACCGCGAACAATGATGCATCGTGCGGCTCCGACGGGAACATATGGAAAGGATTCTTCTTTGCATCCACAATGACCGCAACGTTTCTTACTCCCTGGTTCCTTCTCCTCCACCGCAAAATCTTCGTCCTGATCCGCGAATATTCGTCCTCCTAAGAGCCACGTCCACTCTCCATGGAAGGGAATATTTGATAGAGTATTCGTGATATGGGCGCATCTGGACGATGAGGGAAATGTATGTCGTGCATTTATCAAGAATTGAATTTCGTCCAGATTATAAACGAGGGGCATTCATTAAATATGAGCTCACTCTGCGTTTCTGCAGGACAAAATGTACCGACCGAGATCCACCGGTGATTTTATACAATAAACCAAGTTCCTTTTTTCTTTTTTTATCTTTTCTAGAAGAAACCTTGTCATTTGAAATGCGAGAGTATTAAATTGTATTCCGTCACGAGTCGAAGGATGTTGGATTAGAGTTGTCGTTTGCCGTCGACTTTATCATAGCGACTTTCCTGCGAGCCACATCGATTGCCCGTGGACGAGACTATTTGAGAATTGATACAATATTGATACAAATTGATACAAATATAAAGCAACATTGAAATTGGCAACAAAATGCACATATTTAAACATAGAGGAATTTAATTACGCGAACTAAAAATAAATTAAATAGTGATACAAAATCCTAATGGAAGATTTTAGACACAGCAGTTCATGGCAAGATAGCGAAGACGGGGCTAACTTATATTAGGACCAAAGTTCGTATACGCAGGAGACACAGTATTTGATGGAGTATTCGTGACATGAGCGCATCTGGACGACGATGGAAATCTGTGTCGTGCATTTATCAAGAATTGAACGCTGTCCAGATTATAAACGAGGGACTATATTGAAACGGAGCTCGCTCTGCGTTTCTGAGGGACAAAATGGACCGTCCAGAGACCACCTAGAATTTCATATAATCTTTACAAAAAAAAAAAAAAAAAACGAAACATATTCCTTATTTTTATTTTTCCTGAAAGAAACTTTGTCGTTTCAATTGCGAAAGTATTAAAAATTTAATGTTGTATTCCGCCATGAGTTAAGAGACGTAAAATTGGAGCTGTTGTTTTCGTTAGGATTTATCGCAACGACTTTCCAGTCACCGCGATAAACTCGAACGTTTCACCTAGCGAATGCCAAAATTCCCAGCGGAAAGTGCGAACTAGTGACTAAAAATATAAATTTTTATATCCACCGTCGCGAAGACTTTGCTTCGGTCGCAATGTTTCGAATACTTTGTCATATACTCGTGAGTCCTCTGTACGGAAGAAAAAGAAATGTCGCGAAGCCCGTAACGTGCGCTCCCTCCGTGCCGCACCTGGTGGAAAAATCTTGAGAATATCGTGGTCGAATGTCCGCGAGGCGTTTCTCTTCCGCTAGCTTTATTTTTCATCCGACGTTGTATCGGACGTGGATGAAGTCTTGCGTTCCACTGTGCAGAGTATACAAGTCGGCCACGGTGGGGACGCAGGGAGGGCGCTTGCTGTAATAAGGCCACGGCTTGCCCTCGGGCTTCTCGAGAAATCGGTAAATTCCGTTGAACCGGAAGTAACGCGAGCTTCTTTTACATCGAGCAAAAATTAATTGAGAGTAGTTGTAGTAGTCGTCGTCCTCGGGCTACGTCGAAGCTGACCAGCAAGGAAAGGCCGCTGGCGAATATATGCAACGTCTTGGTGCCTCATAAAGTTGTCGGAGGAGAAAAATCTTGTTGGAGTTTCTTTTGTAACAGCACAGAGGGAGGGAGAGAGTGATGGTTGTTTTCCACCCGGAAAACACGATAAACCGTCGTCTTTGTGCGTAAATACTGCACAACATCACCCCCCCCCCCCCCCCCGCGCATTCCCTGGACGGGCGAATTTCAGCGTGAAATCTCGTGAATATCCTGTCCGCTCTACGGCCGTCTTCCTTTTGCAGGATCTGAACAGCGTTGACCTGGAAGAATTCAAGTACGGCGGGACCAATATTACTGCCTTCCGATTGGTCGATCCGGAGAAGCCCGAGATTCAGAAAGTCGTTCAAGATTGGATCTACGGCGAGCAGAGATACGGGAGGCAACTCGACATGGGACAGAGCTTCAATAAGGTGAGTCGCGCATTCAAAGATAAAAGCTATCATATTGTTTGCATACGACACAAAGTCACAAACAAATGTATTGTTTTTAGAAAAAAATATCCGTCAGATAGACTTCAACGAAGAAACAAAGTTTTTTCACGATATTTAGTAAAATAAACAGACGAGTAAGTGGTGGAACAAATAAATCAAATGGAAAGTGGCATTTTAGGCTGGATTAACGGAGCGGCGATCGTCGATTACGTTCCCGAGGATTGTTCGAGCTGCACAACAATGTCTCGTTCCGAGCGTAATCGTGTCACGAGTACTTCGAACGAAAAGAGCCTCTTGCCTCGAGCGATAATAGAACCTCTGTCAAGTACTCGTAAACGTAATACGCGAAATGAGAATAGTTCCGCAGAATTTAATACCGACAGTCACACTCGTCGCGCGCGCGCGCACACACACGTATTATGTACCGTCGTTATGTGTAACGCAACATAACTACGGTACTAATATTGTGCCAAGCCACTTCAGCTGAACGTAAACGCACCAAGATAATTTGCCCTTGCGGAACGGGCAAGAGAAACTGCGGGTGAAACTGCGGGCTTCGGTTAGAGGACACTTCACTGCCGCTCCTCCAAATCTACATATCTCCTTAACACACCCGCGCATTCACGCATGCCTAATAACACGTGAATTATGCAACAAGTTTTCTCACTACGCGCGCACATCGATACGATGTTGCTTCATAAATATAACAAATTTAATAAATTTAATAAATTAAACAAATTTAATAAATTTAATAAATTTAAAAAATTTAATAAATCAAAAAAATTTAATAAATCAAAAAAGCATCCGCAGACTCAGAGTTGAAATCACATGGAACACTTATTTTCTTTTTTTTTTTAATTTTTAAACATAATTTGAATTATTGAAATAGGATAGTGTTCCTTTTAGCAGGAAGCGACTTTCTGCAGCTCAGCTTGAATGTTAAATGAATCCGGTGTGCATACATCCTATAAGTACCTTCGAGCTCTATTCCCATTTTGGCTCTTACTTACCTCAGTGCTGAAGAGCGAAGCTGAGGAAAAACTAGCAGAGACACGGGACCCAAGACGCTCGGGGCTGGGCTCCGTTAAATTGCCTCCGCGATTTTGATCATACTTGTGCTTTTCGGCGTAGAGCCCTTTGTTCTCCTTCATGACGACCTTTCGTTAGGGGGAACAAAAATTCTTCGAGAGAAAAAAAAAAAAAGGAGTGCAAGTAGCTTAAGGTCTCAGTCGCTGGCAACTCAACGCTGATGACCTAAAAACTATATTCTATCGGGGGATGTGACATTTAATGGGAACAAAATTGGGAACCAAGCTGGTGAGCTTCTTATCGGTTTTCTTAACAGCATGGGTCTTTTTCTATCAGCCTCGATGTATCAATAAGTCTTATGATGTCCGGGAGAAAAAGAATGTCGAAAAAAAGCAAGCGGCTTAAGGGTCGAATTTTAAGACGTTAGTTTGAATTTAAGATCGCTCTAGAGATCGAACTTAAGATAGACGTTCGGACCGAACTTCATTGCTGGCTTATAAGATTGTCTTAAGTTCAGAGTAATGAGAATGGAATAGAATAACAATTTACTTGCCTAGGTAAAATTATATATATATATATATATATATATATATATATATATATATATATATATATATATATATATATATATATATATATATATAATTTAACTAGGCTTAACCCTAGCACAAACTTGGCTCCAACATCTACCTTAAATTTTGCAGTCTCATGGCTCGGAGTCCATGGAAGTCTGAAAAAATACCGTTTGTTTTTCGGTAGTCATCCAAGTCCATTTAACCTCACAATTTCCCGAGTAAGTTTCACCAGCAATGTTTACCCCGCCAGTCGGAACATTTCCGTGTCAAACTGCGAAGTTTTCTCGTCGACTCCTGTCTCGCCTTTACCGTCCGCGATGTAAGCCTATGAATATAAATGATGCACTCCAAAGTCTAACGGTGTCGAGACTCGAGCAAATACAACCTTCGATTTATCTCGGGTCATTTTTTTTTTCCGTCCACAAAATCCCGCCGGTCCCGTTTCGCCGAGGGCAAACGCGAAAGTCGATTAATCGAGCAAATTAAGTGATGCGATTTTCTTAACTGTACGAAATTGAGTTACCGTCCGCGCGTGGCGAAGACAAACGATGTAGCTTCCTGGCCGGTACGTACAGCGTCGCCGGCACCAGCGACGAAGAGTCGAGGACCAGAGAAGTGCGCCGGGAGTCTCCCCGCTGGTCCTCGGGATCCTTTCACTTCGGACGTTTGTTAATTGCCCGTAGCCGAGATTCAGTTAAGCTCTCGCTGTACAGCTGCATAGTGTGTGTATATATATATATACACACAGCGCGGATGAAGAAGCGATTAAAAGCGACGAATCCGGTCCGCGGGCTTCGAGCTCTGCATTTCTCTCGCGACCCCCGTCGGGGGCGTCGAACAATTTGTCTTGATCACTTCTTCGATCGTACATTTATCTAAAAATCTTTTCCACCTCGTCGAGCTGTCCACGAGGTCTTTGTCTGACCCCCCCGAGTGAGATACAAACCCCGAGATCTTCTTTCCTGGAGCCACATTTTTCTTTTTTTTTTTTCACCCGACCGTTCGCAGGACGATGTCAATTTTCTCGGAATCACATGCCGCTATCCTCCGGGTCGTTCGCCGCTGCGGCTCCGCGACGAAGAATCCACTTTTCCACGGAAAAAGTCGTATAATCCGACTGGTCGCACTTTCGGAGACGCGGAGGGAAAAAAAAAATACCATCGAAAAAAAAAAAAAACAAAAAGTAGATATCCGAAACATCTGGCCGTGGCGATATCGACGCGTGAATGAAAGTTGAGGAAAAGCTCGCTTGCCGGGATATCTCGTCGAGAATGGGACTCCAAACGAGCCCGAAAGAGCGAGAAAATTCGAGTTTGTTTCTCGCGTATTATATGCTATATATACCTTACCGTGTCGTGTAACTCGAAGTTTTCGCAGCACCTGCTTCTCCGTTCGGGCTTAGAGGGGTGGTCTCCACTTTTTTTTTTGTTTCCTCCTCCTCTTCCCGTCTTCTTCCTCTCTCGCTGCCATCGTCGCTCCGAACACCGGCGAAAAACGAAGCAAATTGGCCGACGACCCCAACCGCGATTGCCAACCCTCGTTTCGACGGAACTTTTCGCACCAAGTTTCTTCAACGTTTCGCCCCCCCCGACGTGCTTTCTCGTCGTGCTTGCCGGGCTCTCGCGGCAGCTCGAACCATCAGGGCGGAAGCAATAACTGGCTGGATCACTGGACGCATAGCTCTCCGTCCGAGATTCGGAAAACTTCTCCGCTTCGATACTAATCAGACGACAATTTTCGGGAACTAACAGCCACGCTTTATTTTAAAAATTCACTTAGATTGTACACACATAAAAATCCAAAGTAGCAATATTATTGATAATATTATTACGACGATGGATGATTTATATAATTTTATTGACGCGAGAGGTCATCGGTTGCTATGCGGTATAAGCCGATTTAATTATTTTTATCGTCGACTGATAAATAACGTAACGAACGATAACAATGCTCCGATAACGAGGCTACCAATTATTCTCGCAATCGTCGACTTCGCGCTCCAGTTCGAATTATGCAATTCCTAACTTACCGGCTTGCATAATAATTTCCATAAATTCTTTGGTAGAGCCGGAAAAAAAAAACAGTCGTTCTGCAATGAACACAAAAAAAATTACCGACACCAATAAAATGTACTTTTCTTTCATGGACGCCGTAATAAATCGCTTCGCTTCGAGGATATAATTCGTCGAAACGATTGAAAAAAGCGAATCAAACGCGACTCCCTTGAACCGACAAAATCAATGTCATTTTCCATAAATTATATCTCGAACCAAACCAAAGAAGCACTGAAATATGATATGACGATTATTGAAAACGTAGAGCGTTTCGTTGATTTGAGTTATTTTTTTTTCTTTTTTTGTCTACGCGATCGAAAGATGGCTTCAGCAGGGGTTGAATGAATAACTAACTCGATGCGCTCTACGCCGAGTTTGGTGGCAAAGGTTCGCGGGTTGGATATCTCTCAAGATATTTGGCTTCTTTTCGCGTTTCTATAGAGACTCTCCCCCAGTGATATATATATATATATATATATATACCTCTCCGAGTCGGCAGAATAATTTTTCTCTCAGCCCGGCTTCTCTCTCCATCATTCTTCACTTTTCTTCAATTCCCCCTTTCGTCATGCCGCCTTTTCTCCGTCGCTCCATCGACCGTCTTTTTTCATCTTTTATTTTTTCTTCTTTTAGCCTCCTCGAAAAGCCTAGTGCATTTTCTCTTGTGATCGTTGATCCGTGGATAACCGAGTCCCCCGTACGATAAAGTCGACCGGATAGCACGTGCGCTGGGTGGTGGCTCGATGGCGAATGGAAAAGTCACACGAGGGACCCTTTCCTGATATCGTCCGTGCAGCACAATCCTCGTCCAATCGTCATTTCCCGACCTCGGAAATCCCGAAATCTCGTGACCCCGCGGTTTATCCACCGGAGTCACTTTCCTCACACTGACGTGCCCTCTTTATCATCGTCTTCCCTCGCGTTTTGACGTTTCTCGGTTCGGCGACAAACGTCACAGAAGAATGAGAATAAGATGAAGACGCTCGTAGGAAAAATCTCGGTAAGGAAACTCTGATTTCCGCGACGTTTCGCGAGGATTCCTCGTCATTTTCTTTTTTTTTTTTTTTTTTTTTACTGTTCCGGAAGATCCTGAGGTGGTGCAAGTCATGGGAGAGAAGATTCTCTCGCGGATATTTTTTAGTCGAGCCAAATCGTCCGAGAGGATGAAATGATCGATTTATATTTCTCTTATCTTCAAGCCCGATTAAAAAAATAAGGTGAACGGAGTAAAAAGGACCATTTTCTTTTTAATAATTTTCTCGCTTAAAAGAATCCTGTCTGAAGTTAAGGAAACTGTTCCATCTTGCCCCACTCCTTCGGGATTCTTCCCTCCCACCCAGAAACTTATTTCGCGCAGCCAGCACAGTTTTTTTTTAAATTTTATTTTTATTTTTTATAAACCTCTTATAGACACACTTTCGCCACCTCACCGGAATCTCCTTTCTGAAATATGAGTGCCCCGCGATAACCCGACGCGCGTGCTCAATCTCAATATGCGCCGAGTTCCTCCGAGAAAACAGATTTTCTCACCTTCCACGCTAAACTCTGACTCCTCGCTGAACCATCAACCTCCTCTACCCGCAACCACATATAAACCCGCAGTGCAAAAAAAAAAAAAAACATGATTAAACAAGACCATGAATAAATAAATTTCTACCCCATAATCCAATTTTCCTCGTAATTCAATGTGTCCACTTTATTATGCCTCGAATAATTCGCCATGGGTTTTCGTGGGTCATAAACGTAACTTCCAACATTGTTTCCCGTAATCCAACCGTCTCTGTGTGTGTGTGTGTGTTTTAGAGGTGCAACCGTGTTTTTCACTTTACCATAGCCGTCCGCCGGCGCGTTAACGCTCTCGGGCCATTAAAGTGTTCATTCACTCGTATATACTCTACTGGCAGTCGCACTTCCGGTGCGACTAGTTCGAGTATAACTCAGCTGGTGTGCACCACACGACCGCACTGTCGATGAATTCACCCGTCACCCAATACACTCATGTACATGTAAACTCACGCGTCCAGAAGCTACACATCTATGTTTATACACGTAACACATGCGTGTTTATACAGACGTGTATATATATATATATATATATATATATTGTACGCTCAGTTGCAAATGCAGGAGGTCGAAGGGCTACCCGACAGAGCGTGGCCGGTTTGGATAGTGAACAACGATTGTTGGCTACACATCGATTCGAATCGAAGATAATATAACCCAACACACGCACGGAACGTCTCACCCACACGAGGGTGAACGTCGGCCAGGAGGTCGATGTATGCACCCGGGCGCGAACGTAGCCGGCATACATTTCGAATTAAACGATGATTTATTTGTGGCTCCACGTATTATACAGCGGCTATGTGGTTCAGAGGCAGCATTTGCCACCTTCGACATAAACGGCACGGCGCAAATATAAATCGACGATTCATTGAATTTAGGGGAAATTACATCAACGTCGAATAAAACAGCCTCGGGGCACAGCCGAAGGACGGCCCGAGTATGTTTCGGGCAGTCACGAACAATGCCGTGCGAAGTGGAGAATTCAATAAAGTGGCGTCGAAAATTATCGTTGATTTCTAGGAGGGTATTATATAATATTAATAATACGCATCGACAATGGTGATACGGTGAAATTAACGGTGGAGAATACTCGAAGGGGATTTATGGTGTTGTTACTCTGCAATTCCGAGAGCTGTGTCGACGCTTGGAATTACTTTGCCCGAACTGACGATAATAATTGGGGCTTTGGTGATAATTTAATGTGCATCAAACGTTGGTGCACTTCGGGGAAAATCTTGTTAGCGAAAAAGAAAACCAATACGCATGACGAAGTGAATCATAATAATCGACGACTATTTGGAAATGCAAAAGACACAAAGATAATTGAAAAAAAAAAAGTTTTTCTACGCTCAATATTCATATTAAATTCGTGTTAAGTGTCACGACCACTTGTCATTTCGTATTGCAAAGTAGAATTCATTTTTATTTTGTTCGGAGTCGAGGATAATAGTCGGTGCTTAGGTGATAATTCAATGTTAAATGAACATTGGTGGATTTCAGGGAAAATCTGCTTAACTAAATAAAACAATACGCGTAACCAAGTGGACGATAATAATCGGCGATTTTTTGAGAAAACCAAAAACTCCAAAAAGAATTGAAAAAAAAAAACAAAAAAAAACCAAGTTTTTCTGTCCTAAATATCAATACTAAGTTTCTTGTTAATTATTGCCAGTACTGTAGTGGATTTTCCATTGCGAACTGTATTTAATTTCAATTGTGTGTTTTCTTTCTGTTTTCATGCTGCCAATCATCTGCCAGAATAATCTGACGTTCGTGAAGGTGAGTTCATGGCGTCACTGTGACGATAACTCCCGACGGCGGACCTGCGGATATCGGCGAGCCGCATATATTCGTTTCAATTTATCGAAAAAGAGTGATCGTAAAGCATTTAATCCGCGAGCGAAATCGGCGAGCGGGGACCGGGAATTTGTCGTATCTATGCTAATGTTTACGATAGTTGCTCGACCGGCGCTCCCGACCGGGAGCAGCGGTTCGGAGTAGATCCTCGTCCTTCCGCCTCGTATAACGCCACTGGCTTTTGGACATGAGCCCTGCGAATTGATCGGAATAATTATAGATTATGCTCATTCGATTTCGCTCTCCGACACTATCGGCATGCATGCGGATGTACATGCGATACATATGTGTATATCTACTGCATAATACAGGCTCGCGTCCCTTTAGCGCGATGGAGCCAGTTCGCACCGCGAGTCCTGGCGATCTTCATTTTTTTTTTCATTTTTTTTTTTTTTGAATCCATAAATTTGTCCATTCGCTCCGCAGTGCACCGGATTCCATATTCCGTATCTGCACACTCGAAAACAAAAATAGCATTTCAATTGGCGAATTTATGTGAAAATATTCCACTCGAAACATATCGCGAGGTGGGCTCGGGTTTTAAACAAATACTGGGAAATTCGAACGTTCGGCGACTCCGACTCGTATTTCAAATATTTACTGCCATGGCAATTTTGTATTTAAAAAAAATGCGTCTATTTATCCGCTGCTTTTACCTTTACATCGTCGTTTGATATACATTTAACGGGGATTCAACTCGCGTCTCATATTTTTTTTTTCTGTTTACAACTTTGCTATTTCAATTTTTTCATGCCGAGCGCAGTACATTAATCCGCAGTATTTAAACTTCACCGAGTGCCTCATCGTAAATCTGTACACTCTTTAAAAACAAAAACAAAAAAAGTACAGAAATGAAACAGGTCAACAGCGAAAAAAAAAAAAAACGAGAATGGAAGAAAAAACAAACAAAAAAAAAAAAAATCCGTCGCGTCGTGAAGAAGTCGATTGGAAAAGCTGATTCCTGTTTACGATGGAGTCTAGTGGGATTTAAAGTTAAAACCTTCTTTACACACGCGAACTAGAAGCTTTCCGACAAAGGTTAATGCACCGGCGTAAATTGTATCGATAAGCCTGGATAAAAGCACTGGGGGTAGCTCATCCAGCGTGAAGAATTCACCGTTCACGAGGATAGCATCGGGGCTTCAAAGTGGTTGCGCGAGCTCGGTATATCTTTACGTATATAGCGTAGTTATCGTACGGGGGATTTAAGGGGGCAAGATGGAAACCCCGGGGCAAAACGGAGCATCGTTGCCAATGTTCGTGGAACACAAAAAAAAAAAAAAAAAAAAGTGTAATCTGGAATGGAGGACACCGGTCCGTTTCGCCCCGTTCTCCGTTGTACATACAAGAGACGAGCGAGAAATGTATGCGATGCGTACGGCAAACATCGCGTACGCTTTAAACACAGTTATCGATGTCGTCGAAGCAATTTCATACGAAAATATTGCCCTTGAAAGCCTCGCCCACTGTGCGACGAGAAATAACATCCGGACACATCTGGGGACTGATCCGCTCTACATTCGACGCTTTTATTATCTTCGCAGACCGAAACCGCCCTGATGTACGACGCCGTTCATCTGTTCGCAAAGGCCCTTCACGTTCTCGATACATCCCAGCTCATGGATATCAAACCGCTGTCCTGCGAGTCGACGGACACATGGTCGCACGGTTATTCGCTTATAAATTACATGAAAATCGTGAGTATACGAAATCAACATAATTTACACTTATTTTGTATTTTTTTTCCTTCAAATCATAAATAATCATTTTTTTTTTTTTTTTTTTGTAAGCAAGTTTTAGTATCAAACATATAATATATTTGTCTAATATGTATTCGATCAAAATGCAAATTAAAATGAGTATTCAATTAAACAGCCATTCTCTGAATGTCAGTGAATCCCTCGTTAATAATTAAAATTGTACAAATATTTCACTGCAATATTTCGCTACAAATCTGTGTGACTTTGGCGCGTGCGCGAATGTACGATGAAATTCGATGGTTTACGCGTTGGCGATTTATATGTCGTCCGAATAATTTTAACGGCGTCGAGCGAGGCGCCGTCTAGCTCGTGTTGCCCCCCTTCGTGTGTTGATTTATACGCACACATAACACACCGTGCCATCTGCACTGTAGATTGTACAGAGCATCATGAATAACCGGCAACACTACGTACGAAATAAAGAAAATCTTGCGGGACTACGATAACGAGGATTTAATCCCTCGCGCCTCCGTTTGTATATTCAAGTTAATGAACGATAAACCTGATGGATCCACGAGAACCCGCGGCATTTATCAGCTCAACAGTTATGACGGAAGGTTAATAAATCTTTTTATCGTTGCAAACTCCCTCGTCCCGTCTCTCAAACCGCTCGAGGAATTGCAGGAATAATTTTTATAATGTTATCGCGCTGCTCGTCGCCTAGCCGAGAATATTTATTAAGCTTTTTCACGTTTTTTATTGCGCGTGGAAACGTGCTTGCGCAAGAGGAGAGCTTGCAATTAGCAGGCGGAAAGGAACCGAGATATTATCGAACCCATAGGCAGTCCACGTTCTTTCATATCCGACTTCGTTCCGATTGAAAATCATTAAATCGAGTGTTCTGAATTAAATGAGAAATTTTTTTTCTTTTCCATGTAATCGATCCCAGATGCAATTGCAAAAAATATATCGCTATTGGCGAGAGCTCTACTTTCATGAGAAACTATGAACGCCAGCGAAGCGATTGTCTTCATTGCGTTTCTCATCGAACCATCGATCAGACTCCATATTTCATTTTTTTTTTCTCCATAAGGTTATAATTATTTTTTTCCACCTCGCTGACGGAGTGACTTTGAGATATAGCAATTTCCTAAAGTTTCATTAACCGTCGGGATTGAGTCTGAACGACTGGCACCTGCTCACAAATTTACTTTCATCCCCGATTCATCACTCCGAACAGCCTGTTCCTTCCATCGCTTGATTTTCCTGCTTCATCCTCCACGCTTTATCTCCCCCGGTCGCTCAGAAACGTCTGCCTAAGCGATGTATCTTTTTTTTGCGAGCGAACATTCCCTTCCTGCTCCTCTGTAAAGCATTCTTTTTTTTTGTTCTCATGCCCACGACGGAATAAAAGTAAGGCTGCTCTCGAACTAATTAAAAGAAAACGAAGGTCGTATTTTTGTTGAAATTTTATCGTGCTTCTTTGCCACCTTTATCTTTTTACTTCCCATTTTTTGTATCTTTCCATCAAAACATTTTTAATAGAATCTTCTGCAACGTTGCCTGACCCTTCACCTACCGGTGTCTCGCTCGGATACTGGAATTTGCCAAGAGGCAACCTTCGACCGAATTGAGTAACAAGTTAACGTGCTAAAAAAATCTGAAAAAATTGAGAGCGACCTTGAAATGTTTTTTTTTTTAAATATAAAGCAAAAGAAAATTTATTACGATCATCCTCGGTACCTGAAGCGCTAATTACGATTTCTTTTCGCAGGTCGAGATGACGGGCCTCACGGGAATAATCAAGTTCGACCACCAAGGCTTCAGATCCGACTTCACCCTGGACATAATAGAACTGAACAGCAAGGAGGGGTTGAAGAAAATCGGAACGTGGAACAGCACCGAGGGGGTCAATTTTACTCGCAGCTTCGGGGACGTGTACACACAAATTGTCGAGAGCTTGCAGAACAAGACTTTCATCGTCACCACGATACTGGTGAGACGATGTATACGCATATAAATAAATATGTGTGTGTCATCGAATCACGACGGTAGAGCCGAGAGGAAAAGTTTCGAACCGATCTTCGAGTTCCGTTCTCGCACTGCGTGTCGATAAAGAATCTTTCGTTTATCCGGGCGTTCCGCGAGGATCGTCTCGGGGAATATCCACTGGAAGCGGCCGTTGTCAGTTCTTCAGCTTGATAATCAAGCTTACCGCGTTCAAATATATGCCCGAAGCGCTGGAAAGGACGCCAGGAATCTCGTTAGTTATTCGTCGAGTAATTTTCATCGCCGGCGCGGCGCGCGGAGAGAGGCGAACAATTTCGTGCATTCGTTCTCGGGGCGTTTGGAAATAAACCATGTAGAAATCCAGCGCGACATTCGCAACGTGACATAGCTTTGGCGAAAATAACAAAAACTTTTTCATTTCTCTATACTACCTCGGGCTGAAACTTTTATCTCGAGACTCCCGGTGTCTCTCTCTCTTCGTATTGCGGACAAAGTTTCGTCCGTTCCGACAGTTCGTTCAACGATACGAAGTCAGAACTTGAATTTTCATCGGTCTTTGTTCGCCGAAGTAATACATCTGCTTCTCGTTCTTATCTCGTCGAGTTAAATTTCATCACGTACATCGTTTATGCGATGCAAGACGAGAGAAAAAAAAATGATCTTGCTTAACGAACTCGTCAACTTTTAAGTCTCGCCAGAGGGACAAGCCTCCGTGCATAATAATAACAGGGCAGATATACGCGCGCGGGATGTTTCTCTCTGGGTGCGCCGCGTGTAAACTTTGAATATCTTTCTCTGGTGAAAATTTCGTCCGTTAAAGTGTAACAGCGTTACACCGGTAGGTACGCCGTTGGATGAAGCGTGCCGGATGCGCGCCTCTCGCTCTGCACTTCATTGCATCTCGTCCGCGCTGCGTTCCCGTCGCGGGAGTTGTCATATATGCTTACCAGCCGCGGGCAGGTTACGGGTACTTTTCGTCGACGCGACAACCACCGGGAGAGAAGCTCCCCAGCGACACGAATACGAGCTCTACGACACTTCTTTATTTCTTTTTTTGCTGCCTTAACGTTCTCGTCCGGCCAGATTTTTTATGAGTTACTTTTAGACCTGGGGTGTTTAGAGCTTTCCAAATTTTTTATTCCCTTTTTGTTTTGTTCTAGAGGAATATCCATCCTTGTACTATTATATAAGAATTTTCATCAATAGATTAATTGTTATAGTTTATTTATTATTATTATTATTATTATTATTATTATTATTATTATTATTATTATTATTATTATTATTATTGTTATTAATTTTATATAATATTATTTTTGTTTCAGAGCGCACCGTACTGTATGAGGAAAGAGTCGACGATACAGCTACTTGGTAACGCACAGTTCGAGGGCTACAGCGTCGATCTGATTTACGAGATATCGCGCATACTCGGATTTAATTACACGCTTCAAATCGTACCGGACAATCATTACGGTTCGCTGAACCGCGAGACCAAAGAGTGGGACGGCATGATGAGGGAGCTCCTCGATCAGAAAGCTGATCTCGCCATCGCCGATCTCACCATCACGTACGATCGGGAACAAGCTGTAGATTTTACGATGCCCTTCATGAATCTCGGTGGGTCTATCGTGAAATTATAGTTCACGTTTTTCACATATTTAACATACTAGTCGGCTTCAAAACAATGTATGTGCAGGTCCGCTCGTTGAAGCCGCTTTGAAGCTAACTTATTAATAGTATTGAGGACATTTTAATATTAATTTTAATACTAATTTCCTTTTTTTGTCCACCCAGGTATCAGCATCCTGTACCGGAAGCCGATTAAGAAGCCACCGAATCTCTTCTCCTTCCTAAGCCCTCTCAGTCTCGACGTCTGGATCTACATGGCGACCGCTTATCTCGGCGTATCCGTTCTCCTCTTCATATTAGCCAGGCAAGGAAAAATTTCCAATCTCTCACGCCACTTAGATATTTATTTTTTTCAAGCGTACATTATCAGTTGACCAAGAAATTGGGAGATGAGGGGTTCGAGTGTTTCGCAAGAGGCTGCAAAGGCTCCATGGAGGACACGAAGCAGTAAAAATTAATTTCCTTTTCTCATTATCAGCACGAACGAAGCTAATGTCGAAATGCAATCTTGCGTCGATTAGAGGGATAATTTTGCGAACCCGGTAAAAATTTTGCAACAACCAAAACCTGAGCTCGCATGCACTAACGTACTCAGATAATTGTTACGTTTTAATAACAAACCTTCCGGGCACGAGAGCATAGAAAAATAATTCGTACAGGACGCGCCGAAGCTTGGAAAGAAGATCTTTTGTTTCTGCATTTTCGATACCGTAAAATTGATCTGTCCAATATGTAATAAGCTCGTAGTATGATGAATTTAGATTCACACCGTACGAGTGGTACAATCCGTATCCGTGCAACAAAAATCCCGATCATCTGGAGAATCGTTTCAAGCTGCTCAACTGTCTATGGTTCACCATCGGCTCTCTGATGCGTCAGGGCTGTGACATTCTGCCGAAGTAAGCTCTCTCCGAAAGAGTCTCAAAAAAAAAAAATGTGTTCGTTTGTTTATTTGTTTATACGATCGTGAGCTGCTGATCGCGGGTCTTGCGTTGGCTCAATTTATTTTGCGTGCTGTTATTATCTCGTAGCTGTTGTCTTCATTCGTGCGTGTCGAACACGCGGTCCTTCTCTCGTCGTCCCTAAACCCGGGGTCTCTCGTGGAGCCGATTGTTCGTCGAAAGTCCGCGGATCCTGGGGAGGAAAGCAAACTCTGAAACAAAAAAGAAAAGAAGATTAGAAAGGAAAAGAAATCACTTGTTCGAAATAAAATTAACGCTTGCGGCTCTGAGATCTAATCCCGTCCCCGTTTCCTTTCACATGTCCGCAGGTTCAGCCCTTACGAGTGGGAGAATCCCCATCCGTGCAACGCCCAGTCCGAGGTCCTCGAGAACGAGTTCACACTACTGAACTCCCTTTGGTTCACCATAGGCTCGCTCATGCAGCAAGGCTCTGATATAGCGCCGAAGTAAGTCATTATTATCACGCAACGAAAGAAGAGGCATTTTTTTCTAATCCGCTATCAAGGGGCTTGACGATTAAATTAGAATCGCGATAAAAAAATATCCGTTTCACGGAGATAAGGAAATTTATTGATTGAGAAAGAAATTGGCCTCGAGGAACATTCTACCGACCATGGATCGCTGGAAAATCCAAGCGCTCGTCTGTGGCGCCAAATTTAATATTTTCACACTTTCCGGGGGCCAATTTTAATCTCCCCAACCACCGAACAGCCGCGTCGTCGGGAGGAGAAAAGAAATATAACCGAGCCAATTTTAAACCCGTGCGGCAGAGATTTATCGCGGCGCTATGGGACTGTAATTTTTTTTTCGTTCATTTTATTAACAAGAGCGAAAATTAATGAAATAAAGCAAATCAACAATAGTCCGTCGATGCTATATCGTAGGCTTGCTGCAGTAGCCTGCGTTAGTGTCAAACGCGAGTCTGCGCGCCTCGTCGTTGCCTGTTAGTCTCCGAGTCGCGATAACAATAACACAAATGAACTGTCGAAATTGAATCTATTTTTTTTACGATTCAATACGGCTGATATGAGCGGGCAGCGACGAGAGACAAAATTCCTCATATTTGTCACCTTCGCCCGCGATCCGCGTGTTGGATATTTAGAAAAAAAAAACAATTTTTAGTTCAAGCACAGCATCTAGCCGTCTGTCTCTCTGTGTGCCAAAGTAAAAGCGCCAGGTATTGTTTTATTTAATTTCCAGTAAATTATATTTCCCTGCGACACTAGTTTTGTTAATTTTTCTACTAGTTGTATCTGCACGCGACACTGTAAAATTCACGTAGAGCAAATTTTCTTATGTTAGTTAAAAAACACCGTAATTATTTTATTAGCGCTATGGCAGTTAACGAAAGAAAAAATCATACAATCATCGAAATAGAAATCCATTTTGCACCACCGTTCCTATTAACTTTCTCCAGGGCTGTCTCGACACGCATGGTGGCTGGAATGTGGTGGTTCTTCACTCTCATCATGATATCGTCGTACACTGCCAATCTCGCCGCATTTCTGACCGTCGAGAGAATGGAATCGCCGATCGAGAGCGCCGAGGATCTCGCTAAACAGACGAGGATCAAATACGGAGCTCTTGGAGGCGGCAGCACGGCGGCATTTTTCAGGGTAAGTAAAAAAATCATCACCCAATTTTTAATTATTAAAAAAAGCAAGCGATACGAATGGTAGACTGCAAAGAAAAAAAATATCCTATAGGAAATAAACTGTGTATAAGATTGTTGGAGAAGTCTCCAGCAAACTTACAATCGTTCTATTTCATGTTGAATTTTTTTCAATTATAATTTGTCATACGAGTTACCGCTTAATTAATTATTCTTTACTCCAGAGTAAATAATAATTATTGGCAATGGAAGGCATTGCCCGGTCTCCCAATTGTCGAAAATCCACCCTCAGAGAACCTCGCTCGATGGTGCATTAGTCGGTGGCATTGAAAATTAAGACGGATGAATCCATTTGATTAGCCGAGCAGAGATCACGTCTGCGTGGCATGCAGAGAGAGCCGAGATAGTTTCATCGTATAATATACGCAGACATTTTCCCCGGGGCGGCAGTCTGGTCGAGTAATTAAGTAGTATAAGCTCACTTTCGCCGTCTCTCTCATTTACGTAATCAATTTCACGGTGACTCACTCTAGACATTCTGCACCTGGAATTGGCTAGACGACCCTCAAACGCTAGCAGAGAGGGCTCTTTCCAACGATTAGCAATAACCTTCTATATACCTCATCCATCGAAGCATCAAAAAGAATTTAACGAACCTCGTTATATTAGTCTCATAACTTTTTCATATCGCTCAAGGAACTTGTATAGATCGACCGTCTGTCGGTAGTATTAATAACTCCCCTCCGAAGCTTATCTCAGTAAAATAAAATTTAAGTATTGCAAAAACCAAACATTCGCCCCAAGTATTAACTACCGTTAACATTAAAATGATTCGTTATTAATGCCGTTATCTAAATTATGATTTGCAGGACTCGAATTTTTCGACCTACCAGCGAATGTGGTCGTTCATGGAGTCGGCGAAGCCTTCAGTATTTACGGAGAGCAACGTCGAGGGTGTCGAACGTGTCGTTAAGGAAAAGGGCAACTACGCCTTTCTCATGGAGTCGACGTCGATCGAATACGTTATCGAGAGAAATTGCGAGCTCACCCAAGTCGGGACACTGCTGGATTCTAAGGGATATGGAATAGCGATGCCACCGAGTAAGCGTTTAATCGAGTTTTCACGGTTGTGTAACGCGGAGTATGGATTCCCGGTACGTTCGCCGTACGCCGACATTTCGGCATCCTAGTTTCTCCTGGTACCGGTGGGGCATGAACCGGATCGCGCTGCGTTATCTAATATCTCGGGGCATTAACTTCGGGGCTTTCAGCGGTGTTCCGAGAGAGATATATAGGGTTAAAGCTAACGAATCTCAAGCTGCTCGGTTTCGAAGTACCCGACGTCAGGGCTGGGGTCTTGTTGTAGTTCGATGCGGGAGTACACAGCCGTAGGCTTGCAGAACTTGATTCGATTTGGGACGCGAGAGAAATGGGACATGTAACAGACGCACAATGACTCGCCGCTAAACCTCCGGCCCGCTGCTCGACTAATTCCGATTTTCGAGACACTCGCTTATCTCGAAATCCGACCGGATATCAATCCCGTGTATGGGAAATCATATCTCACGAAATTTCACAGATTCACCGTACAGAACAGCCATCAGCGGGGCGATTCTGAAACTCCAGGAGGAGGGAAAGCTTCACATACTGAAGACGCGATGGTGGAAGGAGAGACGGGGTGGCGGACGTTGCAGGGTGAGAACAAAAAATGCTTGTATCTTTCAAACTTACGTTTAATATTATTATTTACATTCTGTCTTACTTTTTTTTTTCTAGTAAAATCATCGCTACGCAATGAACGAGACAGTATTTTTTTTCCAAAGTACAACGGAAAAATATAAGCAAAATTACTTATGTCTTTCACAATTGATTAACATTTATTCTTTATGTTCTGTTTTGCCTTTTTCTCATAAAATGATCGCTTCACAATGAACGACACAGTATTTTTCTCCAAAGTACACCGAACCGTAGGATTCGGCGGAAGTGGAGAGCGGGAAAGGTGTACGGGCCTATGACCTCGGTTTACTAAAATTTTCATAAGTCACGAGTGCTTCGTGGTTGCCAGATCTCAGTCGGTGAGGCTGTGCAGAGTAAAGCTCGGAAAGCGCTTCGCTCGCGAGTCGATAAAGTGCGGCGGATACCGTGCTGGTTGACGCCGAGCTTTCCGTGCCAGAGGAGGGGCTGTGGAGGCGGTCGTGGCGTTGTTCCACGCGGGCTACCCGAGGTTTTCTCGCTCGGTGCATGTCTCCCGAATTGGCAAAGTTTACCCTACGTGACCGAGACTCCGGAATAATTCTCGCCGAAAGTCTCGGCGCTTTCTGTAAATTCGATACCACGCGTACGACACGCGAAAGTAGAGGTAGCGCGGCGGAGAGCCGTAGCGCAACTCCTTATCTTCGCCGAGATAGCTTCTCAGCCCGAAATGGCGCGTCTTCTCTGTATATTGCGCGCAAGAGCCTCTCTCGCATCTCTTACACCTTTGCCATTCTACCCTCCCGCGTTAAATATACCGAGAACTCCTGACGCGCGTGGAAGTAATTTTCTTCCATCTTCAACATTAAAGCAGAATGATAGTCGGGAGTGGAGAGATACAAGAGGGATAAGATACAAAAAGCTCCGGCTGCACAGCACGAGAGAACGGGCTCTTTATCTGGCTGAGAAAATTGCGTATGACGGAAATGAGTTTTCCGACGGTGTTTTACACGAAGGTGGAATATAAGCAACCGGGACGCGAGGACGTTGACAAATAATATTTCTTGGCTTTGAATTTTCATTCGTGATATACTGGCTACATCGGATGAGACGAGGGTGTTCTCGCACGCCGTATTTGTCAGAATTTAACCGCCGTCGGTGTGTGATGGGAAATATGGTAGCTGCCTTCGGCTTTACCGTGTATTTTTCTTCATTATGTTCAAGCACCGTTAAATTGTGTAGAGTGTATAACAAAAAGTATTCGTGACCCTTTCGTTCTTTATTTTTGTTTCAGGACGACAATCTGAAGAGTGGCTCGACGGCGAACGAGCTAGGTCTGGCCAACGTCGGCGGTGTGTTCGTCGTACTGATGGGCGGAATGGGAGTCGCATGCGTCATAGCGGTGTGCGAGTTCGTGTGGAAGAGCCGAAAGGTCGCCGTCGAGGAACGGGTGAGTGTGGTCAGATAACACGAGGGTGAAACCGGCGGCTGTGTACCCGCCGGTTACGCCGCTCCACCTTCGCCTTCGAACAACACTCACCTCGATCCCGACGCAATTTATCCCGACATACCCCGGGAATACATCAGCTGATCCTCGCACGACGGTGGAGTTCCTCTTTAACGGTGTCAGCGCGACGCGTTCAAAAGCACTCGGGTGTGATAATCGTTCTCGCCGTATCATCACCATTTTTATTTTTCATTTTATTTATTTTTTTTTTTTTACTTTTTTTTTGCCATCACGTCTCTGAATCCATAGTTCCCTTTAATGGTTCTCGACATAAATTATGAAAGCTGTCCTCGTGTCTTTCACACTACGATAAACGCAGCGTTCAATCGTCGCGCCGTTTATCTGCACGACAAAACGTCGCTCTAGGGATATCATTATGTGCCTTCAAGTTTTTTAAGATATAATACATATACAGCATGATACTGTACATTTATATTATAATACCGCTGAGAAAAAAATATTCTAGGTCAAACGTTATCTCGATGTTAAGAATTTCCCAGAGGAGAAGTTTGTACATTTTTATGCCCTCCGTCGCGCACCAACGCCTTTGTCTATAAGATACATTTTTTGGACTGTCGCGAACAGTATTTTTTTATCGTAACTGCACTCGACTTAATGTCTATATGCTTTATCTAAGCAAATTTGTTCTGTCGGAGACAAAAAAGAAAAAATGCGACCGAGCGCTTCTGTTGATATCGAGGGCGAACAGATTCGGTTTCACGGTCTGGCACTTATTATTAGTACAATCTGTAATAAAAAAATCGAATCAGTCCCTTCCCAAGATAAATTTGGTTCGGCCCTGCCATAAGACATTTTCCCCTTTTTCCATTTATCGGAACTAGGATATTTTTTTCTCAGTAATCGGTACGTGACAAGGCGAGGATGCGCGCGATGTCCCCTCGAGTATTTCAATGAATCAATGCAACGCGTTTTTTCCGCGAATTCAACCTTTTTTTCCGTCCCGCGTGATCTGCAAACATCGGACGGTCGTTGATGCACATTAAATTCGTACAGGCTCCCGCGTTCGGACCAGTTCGACCGGTACTTTGGAAGTGCTCACGGATCACTCGCCAAAGAGTCACTCGCGTCGGGTGTTGGTTATCGTCGGTGTGACGAGATCGTGATGGAGGGTTGATTTTTGCATCCCGGGAACGCTCTAAATACTATGTCTGAGCGTCGGCCCTTTTCGATGTCAAACGATTTCGTGCGACAACGAGTAGTAGTGATTCTGCCGGTCCAGTGCTCTTTCAAAGCCTCCACCTCTCGGGTACCCAGGAATGTCCACAACACTCTGCAGGAATTTTCAATATCCCCCTGTCGAAGCAGACTTCTTTTTTCCCCTCTTTTCACTCCACTCTGCCCTCCACCGTTTAATCGATTTTTTTATTTTAAATCGTAATTACTTTCTGCAATTTCACGAATTTTTTTTTTTTTTTACATTTTGCCTAACTCGATTAAGGATGTTGAATCGTCGGGAAACACAGTCTGTAGATTGTCTTTGATGGGTTCAAAATTTATTTGATAATTACTAACGCAATGTTGAATTCAAAAATTAATTTTTCGAACAGAAAGATATTAACGTTTTTTGTCGAAGAGCCCATAACTATTTTTTTTTGTTTTGGTTTTACTTATACTTGCTATAATTTAATGATTTAAAAGATAATACATATTGAAAACCTGCGATTCAGCATCCTCAAAGCGCAATAGTTTTAAAAAAATCACCACTGCTTTGCCTCGCTCCATCATTATCGCTTCAGCACTAGTTCAGAGATTAAAGAAAAAAAAAACTTGTTGAATGTCTAAGCTATGAATTGACATCGGGCATCTGTTTCTCGATCTGTTCTAGAAGCAGAAGTCGTCGGGAAAACCGATCTGCGAAGGTTTCACCGATCTTCACTAGCGGTCCTCACTTCACTGAATACCGAGAGCGATTAGAATCGTGTTTAGCACACACACCGTACCATTAATGACTTTTGTTGATATACTCGAACATTAAAAAAAAAAAAATGACCAACCAGCAAGGCGGAACTCCATCTATCTATACGAACAGTGAGAGTGTCGAGATGCAGCTGATGTATAAAAAAAAAAAAAAACACACAGAACTGTGCAATCGAACGTGTCTCTCGTCCCTTCGACATGAAGCAAATTATGCATTTGTGGTAAAAAAAAAGCTATATATAGTATAAAATTAATAAGATGTAAAGGTTGATCGACGCGACTGCCAATTGCTCATATCAAACTTTCGATTAATCGACGAAAAGTTCGAAGCCCCCCACCCCCCACCCCCGCCCCGAAGTAACTTCGATTTCCATGGAAAACGAAGTACATTAATTCGCGAGTGTTTTTTTTTTTGCTTAAAGTTCGATTACGAAAAGATCGCGATGTTGAATCGAGTGAAAGGGACGAACAGAAGGAAAAAAATTAAATAAACAATCACCGTTTTTTACCAAAGTAGATAGTAAAATTGCATTAGAGAGACTTGAGGGGTAGACATTTTTATTGTAAATATTACGAAGGTTTAGCGACCACTATATGTCATTACAATTGATGCCGCGCGAAGTACGCTCGTGGGTAATCGATTCCATTTATTATATATATATATATACACACACACATATATATTATATATACAGTAAATTAAATTCCACTTCACGAACTTTCCGGCCAACGATTTATCGTCTCAAGTGTACGTTTCACGTCCGCTCGATCGAAAATTCGTTACGTTACGTTACGTATACGACTTACTTGTGAGAAGTGAGAAACCGATGGACCCACGAGAGAGGAAATGAGAGAAAGAAAGAAGAAAAAAAAACTTGTCATTCGATACAGCATTCGTTTTCGTGTATGATAAATAACTTGTATACTAAAAGAGCCAATGTGATTGCGTTAAGGTGGTTGGATCGAGGATTCTTTTTTTAATATTCGTTCGCGATATACTAATCAATAAATGTTCCAGAGAAAATTTGTTAATTGTCGCGATTGTCGGTGCTATCCGAGGCTGAGATTCAAAATATGTGCACGAAAGTATAAAAATGCGATGCGATTCATCAACCACCTTAAATTGATAAACAGAGCGTTAGATGTACAAAAGTTGAAAAAAAGAGCACGGCGTCCGATGCGAACGCTCGGTTCGACAGTTCAGTATGACATTGTTAGTTGTGTCGCAATGTTTCTTGCCTCTCTTGCCGTGGACCCGTAGAAGGTGAGCAAAAACCATTAACACGTTAAAAAAAAAAAAATAAATCAGTGTTAAAGTATCTGTAGCATGCTCATCACTGTCCTCGATGCTAGGAGAGCCCACGAAAAATTGGTGCAAAAGTTGCCTCCCCATATAGTTTACCTTGTACCGAAGTCTCCGGGATCGATACAAAAAATAAAAAATCTTTTCCAATCCAGAAGCAAAAGTGACAAGAGTTGCAAAAATCAATTTTTCGAAGGCTACATTTTTCATTGATATGTCGTAAACTTATATTCGCTGTTACTGTTTACAAAAGAAGAAGCAAAGAGTCTACACGAATCTTTGCATCTTCGTCGAAACCTTGCGACATCGTCCAATAAATTTTTATAAAACAAGTCGACATTTCGTTTTGTGTTGATTAACGTTCCAGAAGACATTGCGAACGGAGATGTCGAGCGAATTGCGATATGCCCTGGACAGCATCGAAGAGGCTGAAAAACCCACGAAACCAATCATCTGTAAACGACAGAAGCAACAATCTAACGCACTGTCGATCGTTTCGGAGGCCGGCGAGGCGCCGGGTTACACGAAATACAGACACTTTATTGGTAAAGCGCCACTCACGTAAGCACGCTTAATTTATTTTGACGAAATCAATCGTTCAAGATATTGGTGATGTTGATATATTTAATTCCTGATTTTTTTATTTTTTTTTATTTTTTTTTTTACGAGAGTGCGTGTCGATGCGAGAGTGTGAATAGTTCGTAAGATCAACGGGACTAGTTGAATGTATATAAATCTCATTACGTTTCAAATTTATAATTACAATAAAATATACATAATGTACATGTATATCACCGTGTTCGTCTAAGTCGTAAGGAATTAAGTCTTTTCCAAAAACTAATCGAGAGCGTGGAGGCGAATGTTGTTGTTGTTTTTTTTTTTTTTTTTTTTTTTTTCATCGCAAAGTTCGCTCGAAGTATCGTCATCGAGTTATTGTAACGATACTTGTAGACACTGTACATATAGAGAATATTCATCGTTCGACGAGTGATAGGCAAAGTAAGAATTTATAAACGACGAAGTTTACAGAGTTACGATGTATAGAGAACGAAAAAAAAAAAAAAACAATTTCACTCGGGCATCGATTCTTCGACATTGTTTGTCTGTATGCTAATGTATTGTTTTAAATTGCGTACAAACTTTACGGACCGTACAGTATTAATTGTTTGTCTTCCCGTGGGCGTCATAGCGAAGAAAAAAAAAATTATATATGTAAAAGATCGTCCGATTTTCGTTTAGCTCGACGCCTTCTGACGACACTGCGAAAGATATAAGGAACGAGTGAAAATAATCGAAGAAAACATGATTTACGATCGGTAAACTCACAAAAGAGTTTTTCGATTATTCTCACGAGTTAAAATTCACACGAAAAGCCCGGCGTAAGACTGTAACACGCTCGCGCGAAAAAAAAAAAAAAAAAAAAAAAACAATGAAACACTTTATTTAGCATTAAAAATTACCCATAAAGTCTCACTTGTAAATAAAAATTTGCCATAAGTAATAGACGAGTATGTCGATAACGTCGTTAATCATAATTTTTATTCCTGATGTAATAACGAGCAACGTTTAAAACGTAAATAAACTATTCGTCCGTATGTTCTCAAAAGTTATGTTACGACGATTCATTGTTTTTGTATCAATAAATCCCTTCGATTCGTCATAGGAATTTCGAAAAGGTAAGAATACAAATTACAGTGAACATTTCTGTTAGTTACTCGTTAGTACTTAAATGTATTTTTTCACCGTTCACCTTGGTACGAAAAAAAAATGCAATTATAATTTTCCATATCACAGTAATTACCTTAACGAAGTCGATAATTACATTTTTATACATTTCGGCGGACCGCACTGAAATATAAAAATAATTGCGAGCTGATTTTTTCTAATGCATGCACATAAAATCCGCACATAACATTCTACACCCACTCTGCAGAAACCTAAAGTGTGGTCTTGGCGATTTTGTCAGGAAATAGTTATTTGTATGGTAAGTCTTTGTATTGTGTGATAATACCGCACGAGCCGAAGACGATATTCACACGAGTCAGAACTCCCTTTTCACGCCCACGCCATTCACATAATTCTTCCTAACAAATTCACGAAAATCACGCTTTCCGTTCCCGTGAAGTATCCATAGAAAGGCACTTTTCCGCACTAGTGCTGCACAAAAAAGACCATGTTGCATTTGTACGCATGCGCGGTATTTTTCCCGCACGCCATGCGAACAAAGTGCCTTTGTGCGCGCACTTCACACGAACGGAAAGCGGAATTCTACGTGCACGCGCTAGGAAAAATATTACGTGAATGACAGGGACGTAGAAAGGGGAGTTCTCACTGCTTTTCCACATACTTGCCATACAAATACCTATTTCAACTAAATTAGCCACAGGAAAAGAGGCCTTTTCGTTGTTACGCACCGTGTACTAAGGGTAGAAACTTATACAATGAACAGAGCGTTACTTAGATGTAACTTTCGCAAGAGTCAAAGAGGTCTCAACGATAATGAGCACGAGGTACTACAATGTTATTTGCCAGTGCCGTTGCAAAGGGAGTGCCGAGCGAGTGACGGGGAAGGGGGGGGGAGAGGGGATAGGAGTATGATTGCCAAACAGCGCGAACTGTTGCGAAACACTCGACAAAGACTCTTAGTATTCGTCGTACTTTCGCCATCCCCGGCTGTATTCCAGATTCTTCTGTTGAACCCTCTTACCGGGTAGACGGAACGCGCTGGCGGCATTTCTCTTAGAGACAAACTTTAACGCATTTCGCAGAATTATAATGAGATTTTATTCAGTCGTTCTCGTCCCGACTCGTAACGGTTTGCGAGAGTTACGCTGTGCGTACGAAAAGTTCACATTGTGCGCGAAAACTTGGTGATAATAGCGAAAAGAAAAAAAAGTGTTCACGAAGGATCCAACACATTTACGAGGACTCAGCGAATAGTGAAGAATAAAAAAAAGTTGCGCACATAATTGCAGGATCTCACGATCCGATTGCCACTACGAAAGTAAACAAACGAGCGTCCGTAACCTCTCGACGGGCAGGCCGTGGTGTTGATACTCAACGCCGAGCGGAAACATCGCGTGCTACGGCGAGTGTAAACAAAACCTTCTCTGAAAATGTTATTTATCCAGTCTCGTTCGACAGCCAACGTCTTTGGCGCAAACTGAGGTACAAGTAAAATTCGCGTTATCATCTCGATCGTTAACGCTTTATTATATATATATATATTTTTTTTAATGGCCGAATAAGCTGATCGGCCCGATTATTGACCCCTTAAGTTTCGCACGGCATTGACAATGAAAGAAGATTGTTAAAAGTAGTGGACCTATTGAAATTACTGGTATTACAGAAAAGTTTGGAGTCTTAATTAACTACAACAAGTACTATTTTATTATGTTTGACAATTGAAAAAAAAAAAAAAAACTCGAAATACGCACACTGTTATAAATGACCCGATTAGTGTCCTACAAATTTGTCATATGGCCCATAATAGTAACCTATTTAAGGCCTAATCGACCAACAATTTTGTCGTATAGCCTATCTAGTAATTTATTTAAGGCCTAACGACTAATCTATGCCGTTTTGCATCCATGTGCCCTAGTAGTGACCAAACATGACTCATCAACGTGCTCATCGCGTTGACTGAAATATGCGGACAGTAATGGGAGCTTACACGGTCTTTATAGACTTAATTCTAAGCCAAATATTTTTCGGTGAAACTGTAATTTCTCATTGATTTCACGCCCGCTACTGTTTTAATTGACCCTTGATCACCCGGTACAATTTGGATTAATGATTTTATTCGCTTCCGATAAATAAAACAAACCGCTCAACAAAACTGACACGAAAATAGCTTACGCGAGCTTGTTTCTGGCGGGTTCACACACATAAAACTCTGAAAGTCGACGATTTTATGATATTTCGTTTCGATAGTCGTTCAATCGCATGATGCAAAATATAAAGATGTAAAAAAAAATAAAAATGTGGAATTATTTTAATGGTATTTTTTACGATCGATAATTGGGCCGTTCAACTTACAGTGCTTTTGTTTCGAAGTGAATTTTTGTTAGCAACGTAAAGTATGCTTTTTTTTATTACAGATGAAAACCGAGGTTAGTGAAGCAGATGAAAAGATGAAACGCTCGGTTGATTTATTCGAAATATAAATTCGAACAAAATTCAATATGA
The DNA here is from genome assembly GCA_963575735.1 of Amblyjoppa fuscipennis. Taxonomy (NCBI): domain Eukaryota; kingdom Metazoa; phylum Arthropoda; class Insecta; order Hymenoptera; family Ichneumonidae; genus Amblyjoppa; species Amblyjoppa fuscipennis. Next base: position 15,534,989 of record OY754495.1, on the reverse strand, counting down.
TTTTCTCTGATATAAGATATTATCCACGGAACCATGCTGCCTCCATCTCCGCTCAGAGCCTCTTAGAGCTAGATGGGACAAAGACACAGGCTTTTCGTGCGAGGAACGAAGAGGAAGAAGAAGGTAAATGTGGTGGGGCGAATAACTCGGCGACTGCACTCGATGGCACTTCTGAAACGTCGCGCATCTCAAACACTCCTCTCGCTACCAGAGTTCGATAGACGGAATTAGATTTTTTATTTTTTTTCTTTGAAAAAGTCTCGAGGATTTTTTTTTTTTTTTTCTTTCTTTGAAAAAGTCTCGAGGATTTTTTTTTGTTTTCTTTCATTTAATCCGCTGCAGTGGCTCTTTGGCTCGTTCGAATCTATACAGGGTTGCCTAGGTAAGCCAGGCTTTTTATCTTTTTCCCATTTAAAGTTCCTCAATTATTTATGATTCTTTGTTTTTTAAGCCGTTTTTCTGCCTCGTTTCTGATTGTAATTTTATTCAATTGCTCTTCCGATTAATCACCGTGACGACTTTTCGTTTTTTTTTTTTTTCTATCAAAGCTCCGCGATAACTGTCGGCTAGAATGCTCTCGAGAGTTCGTCTCGATTTATCAAACGCGCCGTGAAAACAACAAGTCTCATACGAAAAATGTTTTCATACCGGAACACTCCCAAGGTCAAGCGGAAGTTAATTTTCGTCGTAAAGTTCGTCGTCGAACGTGTTTGATATTTGTTTTTCGAATAATCAGTTTCATCGACGCAATATTGTCGTGGACTTTGCATCGTCCGTTTTCGCGTAGTAATTACTCAGCTGCGCAGCGAATTTGGCAATGGACCCGCGAAATAACTATTTCCGTCGCGAACTGATAAGCGACATAGGGACAGTTGGAAAAATAATAATAATAAAAAAAAAAAAATAAACAAAAAAATGAAATAAATCTCGCGTTCATCGGAAAATTTCGTAGGTCGCATTTCGTAGAAAAGTATGTCACAGTCGAAGTACGTCGGCGTCGCGAAACTGGGCGTCTAAATATATCGGCAACGTTGTGTGCACTCCACCTCTTTCGCTACTCCACCATCACATACCGAGTACCAGACGTACCGAGATTTTATGTGTTGACTGCAGTTTGATTTTCTAGAGGAATGAGTTGAAATTCAATGAACACCGTTCATTTTTTTTTTTTTTCGCTTTTCTTCGATCTCAAATCGCCTCTTCGAATGCATTGAAGTTCTTCGAGAGTTTGTATGGTTCGAATGTTTTTTTTTTTTTTTTCCTCGGGGAAAAAGTCTTCGAGAGAATAATACCTTCACTTGGAAGACAATTTTTCAGATGCGAGAGCGCCGATGTATTTTTTTTTTTTTTTTTTAATACGACATTCAATGCAACTCTTGCAAAAATATTAAATCACGAACAATCAAGTATTCCGGTAAGCGGATTATAGACGGAGTAAAATGTTTGCGTAAACAAAAAGCGAGGCTTCAAATTCGCAAAGTTTCTCGAAGTTCGATATTTGCAATGCGTCGAGAGCGTTCGACGGAAGAAGTTGGAATTCGATAAACATCATTTGTTTTTTTTTTTTTTTTTTTTTTTTCATTACGCTTCTCTTCGACCCTAAATGGCCTCCGAATTTGGCACTGCGAAGATCGCAGAAGCGCCTCTGCACGCCTCACAATCGAATGCCCTAAATTTCGTCGCCTTATGTGGTCCGAATTTGTTGTTCTTCTGGGAAAAAGTCTTCGGAGGGAAAACTTTTTGCAGACTATCTTCAGACGCGAGAGCACCTGTAAATTTTTTATACGACATCCACTTTAACTCTCGCAAAAAATACAAGTGGCGAACAATCAAGTATTCCGGTAAGTGGATTATAACACGGAGTGCGGTATTTGCGTCCCGAGTGTAAAAAAAAAAAAAAAAAACGAGACTTCAAATTCGCGAAGTTTCCGCCGAAGTTCAACGTTTGCAAAGCGTCGAGAGCTCAATTCTCGGAATCGTCAACTATAACGGCTGCAAGTTTCGCAATAACACCGGTCGCGCCTTCAACTGTGCACGCATCATAATTACCAGAAAGTTTAAGTTCATTCGTTAATTACGCTTATTAATATTTGCAGAATGATCGTGCGATGCTGAAGAAATGTCTCGTAGCCCTTTACTGCACCGTCATAATCGTTCCCTGCGTTCTGGGATTCTCCAGAAGAATAAAATTAGGTGAGCTATGCTTCGATAAAAGCACGTGAAATTAATTTCATTGATCTTACGAGAGCCAGCGAAGTGGCTCGGTCGGTAAGACAGATCGACTTTACGATAACAAAATCGTCGTCGGTATGATAAAAAAAGAAAGTGATTTTTTTTTTTTTTTTCAGGAGGCCTCTTCGAGGAAGACGATCCCCTGCAGCAGGCATTCTTAGCTTCGATAACGGCGGCGAACGAATTGAAGGCAATCAATGGGGCCGAAGACGAGCCGAATGTACGCTTCGTGGCGGATTCGCAATCGGTAACGAAGGATGCGTTCGAGACATCGGCAAGTGGTAAACAGTTAAAATATTTTTCTGACTCATTCACGTGAAAGACCACTTTCCGTTCCTGTTGAGTGAGCGCAGAAAGACACTTATTCGTATGGTGTGCGAGAAGAATGCGACATTTTTCTCGCACTAGTGTGGGGAAGTGCAGTTTCTGCCCACCCTTCCTAAAATCGAAAAGCGTGATTTTCGGAAAATTCGTTAGGAAAAATTGTGTGTGAATGGCATCGACGTGGAAAATTGAGTGGCGACTCGTGCGAAGGCACTTTCACACTCGTCAAGTTTTCTCCCTTCTTACGCCCTTGCCATACAGATCACTATTCTATGCGGGTGTGAATTTGAGATCGATTGTACGATTTCATCGTTACTGTCGGGTTTAATCAGAGACACTGGCAAGTGGCTCAGTGGTCTAGGGGTATGATTCTCGCTTTGGGTGCGAGAGGTCCCGGGTTCAAATCCCGGCTGAGCCCAATTTTTTTTTTTTTTTTATCTCCCGTTGATAACTCTAAATCGTGACCGAGCAGATTATCGTGCGATTTATTTCAGCTTGCTCCCTTCTGGAGAAGGGAGTTGTAGCGATCTTTGGACCATCGGACAAAGTCGCCGCCGAACACGTGCAGAGTATGTGCGACTCCGTCGATATGCCGAATCTCGTTGCACGTTGGGATCGAGAGCCAATTAGGCTGAAAGCCTTCAACTTTCATCCTCATGCCCCGGTAATTCCAATGGTTAGTTATTATTATTATTATTATTATTATTATTATTATTATTATTATTATTATTATTATTATTATTATTGTTATTATTGTTGTTGTTATTATTATTATTATTATTATTATTATTATTATTATTATTATTATTATTATTATTATTATTATTATTATTATTATTATTATTATTATTATTATTATTATTATTATTATTATGTTGACAATAAGCATACAATTCCGCAGGTATTTCTTCATCTGGTGAACGAGTTGAATTGGAAAACTTACACGATTCTGTACGATACTTCGGACAGTCTCATGCGCATGAACGAGTTACTAAAAAAGTGGGATCCGAAAGGATATCCGGTGACCCTTCGGTATTTAGGAGGTGGAGAAGATTATCGGTGTGTAAATAAATTAGCAGGAACTTTTTTTTTTTTATAGAATGAAACATACTGTATTTCTTCTTTCTATTATCACGGCATGAACAGGGATGTGTTGCTCGAGGTCAAGGAATCAGGAGAAGAGAACATCGTTATCGATTGTTCGTATGAAATTCTTGAGGAGGTTCTGAGGCAATCCCAGCAAGTCGGAATATTGTCCGATCGTCATAGAGTCATCGTCTCTAATTTGGTGAGTGCTGATTCGCAAGAAGAAAACAAAATCGTACATCGTTCGACAGTTTAATTTAATTTCTGAAGTGAAGATATGTGAAAGTGACTGTGGATGTGCAGGATCTTCAAACAATCGATCTCGAGCCCTATCAATATTCCGGAGTGAATTTCACGGGTGTGCGCCTCGTCGACGTCGAAAACGCGGATGTTCAGACTACATACAAAGACTACTTGTCCGAGATGAATCTCGAGAATCTATCACAGCTGCGCTCCGAGGCGGCTCTCATATACGACGCCGTTCAGTTTTTCGCCAGGGCCTTTAATAGCTTCGAGTACGTTGCGGAGGGAGACGTCAAGGAGTTGTCCTGCGACGGCTTGGATCATTGGGACTTTGGCGCGAGTTTGAGCAACCACATGCGTACTGTGAGTACAGAATGACGGGCAAAATCATACCCCGGGTCAAGATGAACCATTTTTACATAAAGAAAGTCCCATCGCAAACGGAAGGTCCGTTTCCACCAGTTCTCTCCTGTATATTCGTCGAAGAAATTAGCAATTTAATTAAATTCGATTTTATCGCCGATGTTGTCATTTCTTCGTAGACCGAAATGAGAGGTTTGACCGGTTTGGTGAAATTTGAAACGGATGGATATCGCAGCGACTTCGAGCTCGATATAGTTCACCTGAAGCCCGAGGGATTGAAGAAGGTCGGTACGTACAACAGCACGAGTGGAATCGAGTGGCGAGTCGACGCTTCTTCCATAACTTTGGCCGACGACGATGACATGACGAACAAAACTTTCAAAATACTCATAGCTCTGGTACGCAGAGAGGACCATGAGAAATCTACGATCCAAAATTTACTTCATGGAACTATCGATGTTTGTGCAAACATTTTCAGAGTGCTCCGTACAACATGCTGAAGGAATCCTCGACAATGAAAACGGGAAACGATAGGTACGAGGGCTTCGCAATAGAAATGATACAAGAGCTCAGCAAGATCTTGCATTTCAATTACACCTTCATCGTCACCGCACCGGATTATGGGAGCAAACAAAAAGATGGAACATGGTCGGGGATGTTGGGTACTATTATGGCTGGGGTGAGTTATTTATTCGTCCTTTAACATTTGCCAAAAAAAAAAAAATCGCATAAAAGAAAGTGGGTGAAAAAAAAAATCTTATAGTGACTTCTATTATTACTACTTAAATTCATCGTCGACAGTATGTGCAAATCAATAATAAATATTCGACAATGTAGCGATAATTTTATTTTCACCATTGTACAATCTTGAAAACCACAAAAGCATCATAATCATAACATTATCTCACACTAAGAAATAAATCGTAAAAATCAATTCGAATCGTAACAAGTTCCTGACTCCAAGTGATGCTGCTACCTCTTACAGCTTTCTAGAATTTGCTAGCGAGTTTCGTCGGTAAGTCGGAGCTCCGCCGTGCCGCCTCGGCCGATATACCCGCGATGTCTCGCTACGCTATATTCTCGTGCGGAAATTTTTTTCACGATACATTATTGTCGTTAATAAGAAATCGGAAACTTGGGATAACTAATTTAATTTCACAGGAAGCAGATCTTGCGATAACGGATCTGACGATAACAGCAGCGCGCGAAAGCGCCGTGGACTTTACGATGCCGTTCATGAATCTTGGTAAAAAGAAACACGTTTCGTGACTCGCCGCTGATTTTTTTCTCAAAATGTTACGTACGATTTTTGTTCGTTTTTCAGGCATAAGTATACTTTACAGAAAACCGACGAAAGCGCCACCGAGCTTGTTCTCGTTTCTCGCCCCGTTCTCGATTCAAGTCTGGGTCTATCTGATGGGTGCCTATGTCTTGGTATCTCTGTTGCTTTTCATCGTCGGTAGAATGTGCCCGGCCGAATGGAACAATCCTTATCCGTGTATCGAGGAGCCCGAGCAACTCGAGAATCAATTTACCCTGAAGAACTCGCTCTGGTTCACTATCGGTGCTATAATGCAGCAGGGTTCCGAAATCGCGCCTATGTAAGCTCTCTTCATACTCGCTTGTTTCACTCTAGATTGGTAATTTTATTCTCCCGATTCTGGATAACAAAAATTTAAATAAAGATAAATAATTTCTTAATATCATGATTAGAGCAAATATTAATGCACGGATGTATTTCGCAAACGTTTATATATTTTTCATTGTAATTTCAGTGGAATGTCGACGAGAATGCTGGGTGCCTCGTGGTGGTTCTTCTGTCTGATCATAGTATCATCGTACACGGCGAATCTTGCGGCTTTTCTTGTCGTTGAAACAATCGTCAGGCCAATCAAGTCCGCCGAGGATCTTGCCGCGTTGGATGGCAAGATAAAGTACGGTGCGAAGAAAGGTGGTTCGACTTTTAACTTCTTCAAAGTAAGTATAAACAATATCCGAGTGAAATCTATTTGCGTAGTCGTTTTTTATACAGAAACTATGAGCCCCTCAATATTTCAGGAAGCAAATTACTCGACCTACATAAAGATGTACCAGTACATGGAAGACAACGCGGATGACGTTTTAACGGAGAGCAATGACATCGGAAAGGAAAAAGTTCTCGATATAAATCAAAATTATGCATTTCTCTCCGAATCGACATCGATTCAGTACATACAACAGCGAGAGTGCAACCTCACGCAAATTGGCGGTCTTCTGGACGCTAAAGGTTACGGGATCGCTATGCGAAAAAGTGAGCACTCGAAAAGTTCGCTCGCAGATCCTACACCACATTAGAGTCAGGTTTCACTAATACGATAAGATCGATGGACGAAACGACTTTTCAGATTACAAGTACAGAAATAAATTCAATACCGCTACGCTCCAACTTCAAGAGACCGGTGTCCTGTCGGCATTGCAGAAGAAATGGTGGGAGGAGAAGCGCGGAGGAGGAAAGTGTAATGTAAGTTTTATATTTTATATTTTATATTTTATATTTTATATTTTATATTTTATATTTTATATTTTATATTTTATATTTTATATTTTATATTTTATATTTTATATTTTATATTTTATATTTTATATTTTATATTTTATATTTTATATTTTATATTTTATATTTTATATTTTATATTTTATATTTTAAGGAGGAAGGTGGATCATCCGCAGCTTCGGAACTGACGTTGGAGCACGTTGGCGGGGTCTTCCTGGTACTCGGAATCGGCATCGGTCTTTCTATACCATTCACCTTCTGGGAGTCCATCTGGGAACTTGCTTGCATCTCTCGCAAGGAAAATGTTAGTAATAAAAATGAACATCTCTCATCAACTGACTGTGAGTACGACAAAAATCGTCTCTCGATCTCAACGAAACGACTTTGATCCAGGTATCTTTCAAAGATGAATTTATGGAAGAAATGAAGTTCGTTATGAAGTGCAAAGGAACTGAGAAACCGGCAAGGAAACGTAAATCATCTTCGCACGATACAGAGCCAAGTACGAGAGGCAGTACACCGCCTTATGGTTTCGTGCCTACAGTTGTGACAACGGCTGCGGAGGACAAATAACACTCTCAAATGTGCGAACAGCCTGCAAATTCGGTCGGATTCTTTTACAGTCTAAATTTGAACTATGAATTAACGTAGGTACATGCGCAAGATTTAAATGAGCGAGAATAAAACGTACGAACGAAGCTGGTCAACGACACCTCGGTTGAATCAACATTTTTATCAATAAATCGCGTAAGTTCGAGCGAGCCAGATCATCTTACGAAAAGATTCGCTGGTGTATAGGTAGGCTTCGACACTCGGTTTTTCTGGCTCGCTGTAGCGAAATATAGAACCGTCTTCGAACGAAACAAAAAAAATAAAACACTGCGAAGAACGACGACTATGAAAAAAGAAAAGGATGGTCGTGGAGGGGTAAAGAACTCGGCGACGGCAGCCTGTGCACTTCTAGAACGACGCGCGTCGGGAACGCTGCTCTCGCTCCCGAGATCGTTTTCGTTAAAATTTCGGAGGATGCGTGAACGCTTTTAATCTTAGTTTCGAAGTGAATTTTTGGATATTTTAAAAAATCGTTGTTGATGAACTGGGTAAGCCAGGATTTCATCTTATCACATTAGTGTTCTCCTATTTTTTTCGTTTCTTAATTCACTTTGCGGCTCAAAGAAAAAATAACCCGTAATCTATTAGTGTTTCGTTTACTACTTTTTTTTATCGAGCGCAGCTTTGTTTAAAGTCTCTTGAAATATTTTCGAAGGTTTGGCTATTTTTTTTGTCGTCATCTATGAACAAGTGACAGGTGCCACGTTTTTCTGAGCTTGGATCGAAGAGATTGTTCCGCAACTGATTGAGGTTCATAAAGCGCACGATTATCGGAAAATACTTTTAGTTCGTGACATCGTGAAAAATGAAGTAATGCTCGCATCACGTTGGGCGATCTAAAAATATCAGCATCTTTATGCGCTTCCTGTGTTTTCTCTCCTCCACACCATGTCACATCGAGCGCACGAGAGCAGGAATGAGAACAAACACACTGTTTTAACTGCGTGCACGAGGCTGTAAAGGTTCTCCGAAGGAAAGATTCAACAAACAAAAATTTATTACCCTTCGAAAATTGTTTGTACTTTCTCATCTACAATAAACGAATCGCAGCATATTCGTATTTATGTGATCGTTAAGAAGATTTTGACGCTCTCCCATTCGAAGAAATACTTCGGGATATTTTCGAAGTTATTTCTGGAATTATTCCTTCGATTTATATCCCCTCCACGAATGTGCCGGTCGCTTTTTCCTCAGAATCCTCGAAACGGCCTCCTCCGCTGAATAATAAATTACCAACAAAAATGTATAGATTCAGAATCGTAATTTTCCCGAATTTTTAATAATAAAAAAGCAATTCGAAGATGTCGAATTGTTATGGGATATACGTTAAATTCTGAAACGTGCACGGTGCAGTCAATGAGGCATGCCGCTGAAAGCCAGCTGCTTCGCAACGCATACATAAATGTTTACGCCTCGAGAGCGAGACTTGGAAATCGTAGAGTATCTCTGTCGAACGTTTATATACAAAGTCGAACTTTTAAGTACATCCGGAGTCGCTGATTGTACAATGGCTCGAACTCTTGCAATAATGCTTTCACTGCTGAATTGCACGTACACAATAACAATAATATAATATCCCAAGAATTGCGTTATTAATCATTATATTTAGAATGATCCTAAGATGCCGAACAAATGTCTTCTCGTCTTGTGCTACGCATCGGTATTTTTACCGTGCATTCTTGGATTCTCGAAAACAATCACTGTGGGTAAGTGACACACATAAATTCCTTTCGAATTAATTTCACTCGATGGTCCGTGCGATGGATACTAAAAGAATGTATAATTTCAGGAGGACTGTTCGAAGAAGATGACCCGTCTCAGGAGGCGTTCGTTCTGTCGGTCAATGCAGTTAACTTTATGAGACGCACAACGGACGAGTTGGCGAACGTATTTTTCTTTCAAGACTCTCGCGTCATCACGAAGGACGTATTCGACATTGAGCTACGAGGTGAGTTGTCGAAAATATCGGTGTAAAAGTTCATTTTTAAGGTAAAAAAAAAACACGAATAAATCCACGAATTATTTATGTTAAATTTGAAAAAATTAATAGCTTTTGAAGGCAAAGTGCGGTTCTATCGGAGAAACAGAAATATGACTCAATGGACTGTTGCGCATTAATTTTAGCTTGTTCTCTCCTTGGAAACGGAGTAGCTGCAATTTTCGGACCGTCCGACAAACTATTGGCCGAACACGTGCAGAGCATATGCGACTCAGTGGATATGCCGAATGTCGTTGCACGTTGGGATGTCAATCCGATGAGAATGAAAGCATTCAATTTGTATCCGCATGTCGAGGTACTCTCGAAAGTGAGTTACAACCGAACGCACTAAAAAAGTGCTTCCGAAAGAATGGAACTTCCTTTTTTTTTCTACAATGAATATACAATTTTTCAGCTATTCCTGCGCCTGGTGACGGAATTTAAGTGGAAATCGTACACAATATTGTATGACAACTCGGACAATCTTGTGCTGGCGAACAAGTTACTCAAGCGATGGGATCCGAAAGGATACCCGGTGACGATTCGTTATTTGGGCACGGGACCAAATTATCGGTGCGGACTTTAAACGGCACTCGTAAAATCCTATCAAAATTAAAAAGTTAAAAAATACATTATATTTGTAAGAGTTGCAGAAAATTATGAAAACCCTCGCCAGATGCGAAAAAAAAATTGTTTTTGGTGTCTACCATCTAAAAAATATTCTGAGACGTTCTAAAAATATTTATATATCTTTCCTCGCGCAGGGACATATTGATGGAGGTAAGGCAATCGAAGGACACGAACATCGTGATAGATTGCTCGTACGATATTCTCGAGGATGTTCTGATCCAGTCCCAGCAAGTTGGTCTCTTCGCTGACAATTACGAAGTCATCGTCACCAATTTGGTAAGTGATTAATGAAAAAAATGTACATTCAATCTTTGTAGGATTTCCAACATCGCGAGTGAAGACTTGCCTGAATAACGTGATTTAATTGCATTGTTTTAAATTTGTGCAGGATCTCCACACTCTCGACCTGGAACCCTATCAATATTCCGGTGTGAATTTCACCGGCGTACGTCTCGTGGACGTAGAAAATCCTGATGCTCAGCGAACGTTCGACGATTACTTGTACGAGATGGAAAATGTCGACAGCCTCGGACAGTTGCGCGTCGAGCCGGCTCTCATGTACGATTCGGTCCAATTGTTCGCCAGAGCTTTCAAGCGTTTTAGGGATGCTGTAAAGGGCAACGTCAAATCGCTGGCCTGCGACGGCAAAGACAATTGGGAGCTCGGTGAAAGTTTGAGAAACTACATGCGTACCGTGAGTAACGCTTTCGAAGCGTCGACAATGCTCGATCCGAAACAAATTATAAGCGCAAAAGTCGTGAATATCCCGGATAAAAGCTGTCGAGCGTTAACATTCCGGACTAATGAAGCCCTGTCTAGGTCCTCGCGGGGCTTGCCCGAAAATTTCTATCAAATTGAATGGAATTGGGATTTGCAAAAGCCATTCCACGTGCTATGAATACGGGGGGCGGATTAAGCTTTATCGAAAGGTGGTTCAGCTGGGGGGGGGGGGAGAGTTAGGATAAATATCCCAATTAAGAAACAAATCCACAATTTGTCAAAATATTCCTCTAGACAAAATCCCGTTTCCTTTCACGGCATTTTGTTTGGAAAAAAGGATATAAATTTCCTCAAACCCATACTCGCAAAGAATATGATTGCTCGATGTCACTCGTGAGATATTATTAGCTAGGTAGGATTTCATGAAACGTTTCAGCGTTTCATTGTACGACGTTCAATGTAAGTTTGAATTTCCAGACCGAAGTGAGGGGATTGACAGGCCTGGTGAAGCTCGACTCGAGTGGATTCCGTAGCGACTTTCAGCTCGATATCGTGCAGCTGAATCCCAAAGGATTGAAGACGATCGGTACATACAACGGTACCTGTGGAATCAAATGGAAAGACGACGAGAGCACGGTCCCATCGGCAATCGACGACAGTTTATTCAACAAAACGTTCAAAGTCCTGATCGCACTGGTAGGCTTGTCCGAGTTCCAGTACAACAACAATTTTTAAAAACAACTCTGTCAACTCCAAGTAAATTATTCGACAGAATGACCCCTACAACATGCTGAAGGAATCCGCGGCATTGAAAACGGGGAACGATCGATACGAGGGATTTGCCATAGAGATCATTCAAGAACTCAGCAAAGCCTTGCGTTTTAATTACACCTTCATCGAAACCGATCTCGACTACGGAAGCAAGGGGCCGGACGGAAAATGGACCGGGATGCTGGGTCGGATCATGAACCATGTGAGCTTAATAACGCGATCGATTGGTCGAAGTAAACATTGTTACGGTGAATTATTTCAATTTTTTTTTTTCTTGCAATTCCCCTTTTTAAGGCTTTAGCATTCGGTGAGCCATCTAGCCACTATTCTCATAAATGTTTCCAATTCCTCGTTTATAAAGGTCGCGGGGGTAACCGTAGCTGCTGCATAGGTTACTGTATCGCATTTGCATGAGGACGCAGGGCAACTGCAGAAAACATGCGACGATACAGCCGGTAATCCCAACTGAGTCTTGACGTTCGTATTCCATGCTTCAAGTATGCATACCAATCCTATTATTTCGAATATGTAAAGCCAAACGGTGCTGCTATCTCTCATGGCTCTTTAGAATTCACTCGGGAGTTTTACCGGTAAGGTAGCGTTTTGCTGTTCCGCCGGATGGTACTCGCCTTACAACGCGATATTCTTAGGGCCTTAAAAAAAAAAAATGACACTGAAAGCTCGATGTTAATTTTATTTAATTACACAGATTAGATTAGATTTATCTATTTAATATTTTTCTTTTAAATTCCTCAGGAAGCGGATCTCGCCATAACGGATTTAACGATCACGGCAGAGCGAGAAAGTGTCGTGGACTTTACACTGCCATTTATGAATCTCGGTAAACAATTACACTATATTATTTTGAGTGTTTTTTTTTTAGTTTTGTCAACGTAAGCAATATATGATTTTTCAGGAATAGCGATACTGTACAGGACACCAACGAGAGCACCGCCGAGTCTTTTCAGCTTTCTCTCGCCGTTCTCGTCCGAAATCTGGCTCTACCTTGGTGGCTCCTACATCTTCGTTTCTCTGTGCCTCTTCATCATAGGCAGAATGTGCCCGGCTGAGTGGAACAATCCTTATCCATGCATAGAGGAACCCGAGGAACTGGAGAATCAATTCACGTTGAAAAACGCTCTTTGGTTCACTCTCGGTTCTATAATGCAGCAGGGTTCCGAAATCGCACCTATGTGAGTGTTTTCACTCCGACTCTTATCAGTATTTTTTTATTAATTTCAAACAACAACAATGATGCCTAAAATTAAAAACAATATAACATTTCTGTCACGAATGCAGAGCACTGTCGACGAGAATGTTGGCTTCCGCATGGTGGTTTTTCTGTCTGATAATAGTCGCGCTGTACACCGCCAATCTGGCGGCATTTCTGGTGTTCGACACACCGGTGAAACCGATTAAATCGGCCGAGGATCTTGCCGCACTGAACGGTGCCATCAAGTACGGCGCGAAGAGAGGTGGTTCGACTTTTAACTTTTTCAAAGTAAGTTCAATAAATGCATTTGTGTTTAATTGTCGATTTAGCAGATATGTAGGAGTAGAAGAAGATAACACATTCGCAAGTATTACGAACACTTCTGAGTATTTCCATTTATGAAAAAAATGTAATTAAAAAAATGTGATTAACTTTACGAATATATTCGGTTATTGTGGTAGCAGCTTTGAAAGACCGAATTCGATAGACATCGTTCCTCATTTAACAGTCGATCTATGTATTCCCGAACGATTTCTCACTGTAGCGCTTCAGTGTTTAGTTGACGAATTGCTTGATTATCACGCTCGTATTACCTACTCTGCAAACCCTTTATGAATTTAGCCCGAATTACCTACTTTGCGATCCTCAATAAATGTAGATTGAAACTGTGGCTAACGATCGATCTGTGTACAATTTTTTTAGTTTTTTTACTTTTCATGTTCGTAACAATTCCCCCCTCCCAGTCATAGCACGCAACAACACCCAAGGCTGAAAAAGCATATGTCTAATTGAAACTTTGAAAGAATTACGCCCTATCACAGGTATCGAATTACGAGCCGTACGCCAAGATGTACCAGTTCATGGTCGACAACGAGAAGGACGTTATGACCGACAGCAACGAGGAGGGAACTAAAAAAGTACTGGATCCGAATCAAAATTACGCTTTTCTCATGGAATCATCGTCGATCGAGTACATCGAACAGAGACAATGCAAATTGAGCAAAATCGGTAATCTCTTGGACGCCAAAGGCTACGGAATTGCGATGCAAAAAAGTACGTGCAAGTAGTTTAAAAAAACGATAAACCCATCGACTTTTTAAATATCTTCGAACCTATCTTCAAAAATAATACTTCCAAGCTGTTGCCATATGGTGAAAGATAAATTTTAAAAATGAATGCTTTCTCCGAATCTTCTTTCAACAGATATGACCTACAGACGGAGCTTCAACGAGGCTGTGCTGACCCTCCAAGAGACCGGAGTTATTTCGCGATTACAGACCAAATGGTGGACGCAAAAGCGCGACGGTGGAAGGTGCAAGGTGAGAAAGGGAAAAAAATAATAAAAAAATGATGATAAAACATAGTTACGTTTTCAATTAATTTTAGAACGCTGGTATCGCTACCGGTCCTGCCACGGCCTTGACACTGGAGAACGTCGGAGGAGTATTTTTGACCCTCGGCGTTGGTGTCGCCCTGGCGATATTTTTCGCAGTTTGGGAGTGCGTCTGGGGAATCTGTTCGAATTCCAACAAGGACGACGTGAGTACAAAAATCCACGAACATGGGTCCTCTTCGTCGAGTTCATAAAAAAAAAAAAAAAAAAACAAACTCGTCATCGAAATCGTGTTTGTTTCAGTTACCCTTCAATCAAGAATTCGTCAAGGAAATGAAGTTCGTGATGAAGTGCAAGGGAACCTCGAAGACCGTAGGGAGGCGGAAGGTATCGAGACAAACGACTGAGCCGAGCACGAGAGCGAGCACACCGCCCTACGACATCATGCCCACGATCATAACGACTTCAGCAAGCAACAGATAACCAGCTCTCTCTCAACGCTTTCGGGACAATTTTTTTTTGTATGTTCTCCGTTGAACCAGTAAAAAAAAAGAAAAGGAAAGTTTGTATCTCGCCGCCGGACGAGACGAGCAGGCAATAAATTTTTCTAACGACTTGGTTATCATTTTGTGCTTCATGCATTGCTCAAAGTTCTACAACTGCTGGCGATCGTAGGCACGGTACATCTCGCGAGGAGATGACAAGGACGCCGTGAAAGCCAGCGACTCATCGCGGCAGTCGAGGAAAAGAAAGGAAGAAAAAAATAGAAGAAGAAGAAGAACAAGTAGAAGCATCAGCGGAGTCGTACGTAGTTCACAGAGGGGCTCAGTACTGCGTTTCAGTGGTGCCGGATTCCCCGTCACAAAGAGACCCGGTGCCGGTGGTCGTAAAGCAGTATTAAAAGCCCATTAAACGGCACGACATGACGTACAGCTTTGCGCTCGCACGGGTGACTCTGTCTTTCCATACGCGTACGATCGTTCGCTCTCTCGCGACGCTGTTACTCTTTATCACCTCATCTCTCTCTTTCTCTCCTTTAACCGCGCGCGCGCGCGTTTATTCGAGACGATTTTAGCGTTTCGTATGTGAACGCCGGAGGCCTCCGAGCCGCGCGATTCATCGCGCGGCTCAGAATTATGCGAGATTTCTGCACTGC
Organism: Amblyjoppa fuscipennis; assembly: GCA_963575735.1. Lineage (NCBI taxonomy): Eukaryota > Metazoa > Arthropoda > Insecta > Hymenoptera > Ichneumonidae > Amblyjoppa > Amblyjoppa fuscipennis. The sequence continues at coordinate 15,519,795 of OY754495.1, read as the reverse complement.
TGACGCGAGAAGAAAAGTCCAAAGAATAGAAGATAATATATCATTCAGTCGGAAGAGATACGTGGCCGCTCGGTGGAAATATCGTCGCAGGATCCGGGCAAAATCGATGGAAAAGGAAACTCGTTTTGATTTTCACATTTCAAAGACAACGATTGATTCAGCGAGAAAATTGCAGGTATTCTTTTTTACCATTATTATTATAATCATAATTAAAACGTATTGTTCAATAACCGGTTTAAAAAAAATGGTAATTGGACAGAAAGAAGAAGCAACGAAATGGCTCAACAGCGACTAGAACAGGAACTGGAAGAATTCGCGGGAAAGTTACGGAGACGGTTGGAGAAGATAGCAATCAGTTACGTCTAAACTGTCCTCGTCCCCTGTCGAGGTGCGAGGAACGAGAAGATACTCGTGATACTTCCATAGCAGAGTCTGATCTGCATCGTCCGTTTATACTTAAAGACGCAGAGCGCGCGCGCGCCTGCTCGGCCAGTTTCCACGGAATCGCTTGGCTGCCCGGGTTGCATTTACCGCTCGGTTCTCGGAGCATTGGCAACTTTGCATCCGCCGCCGGAACGGCGACACGGGGAACGCTCGTTCGAACGCCTTGTGTTCCTGGTAACCCGCCTCGGAACGAGGCATCTTGGAACGGGAGAAGGAGAGAGAGAGAGAGATATACACGGGGAGAGAGAAAAAGAGCAACCTATGAACAATTTTCCATCCGCTCTCGCGAAACCAAATCGGTAGTATGGTAATCGCTGTTCTGCCTGGAGTGTATAATAAAACCCTTTATGGTAGGAATGGTAGGAGAAGATCTGCACGCTTTTGCGGCGATGATGGCGTTAAGAAGGCCTTTGGATTGAAGGGAAGCCCGGCGAAGAGATAAACGCTACCAGCGTCTTGGGCAGAAAAAACGTAGAGAAGATCGTGCAATCGTGCAGTAGCGCTAAATTCTTAATAATTCGGGCAATTTTTCCAGGATTTTTCGTTTTTTTTTTAGAAGATTTATCGCAAAATCAGTAGTTTACTGTTCATGCTTGCCTTTGAACAGTCTACCCCTCGAGCGTCGTCGAAGAGGCTACGGACAAATGCATTCGTGCAGTAGCGGTAAATTTTCAATTCGTCGAGCAATTTCTCCAGAATATATATTTTTTTTTAAGAAACTTTATAACAAAATCGGTTGTTTAGCGTCAATGCTTGTCTTCGAACAGTCGATCCCTCAAGCGTCGTTGAAGAGGGTACGGACGAATGCAATTCACACATATGTGCGCTGAGCTTCGCTTCTTCACTATGTTTGATATTCATATCACACCGCAACATTTTCCAAGAGCTGGCAAACACGCTGTTTCGAATTATTTATGGCGGAACACCTGTCACGCATAGTCACAATAATTCTCACTTACATCGTCGCCATGGGATTTCTAGATTTGAGTTAAAATAACTTGTATGGTTGACCAGACGCGTCGACGAAGCTGTTCCCAATAAGTCCACTGGTACAAATAATCAATTGGACAAAAAGGACGGACGCCAACGTTTGTCGGGAAAATTATCGCTTATTATAATGGACAATGATCCAAAGGAAATTAGCAACTGCATATGGTCGAAGGCTGATAGTTGTGTGTTTGCGCGAACTCTCACCAAAGATTGCACGTAGTACAAGTAGGAAATAAATGTAGGCCGTGCATCCTCAAATAGAGTGAACCATGCTTCTAGAAATAGAGGGTGTGCCATTCCACCCGCATAGTCGGACAACGTGGTCGGTAGAATTTTAATCGATCACCGGCGACGGCAGCGACGGGTACCGACTTAAATTTCGAGATTCGAAACGACGATTCTGTTCCATTGACGAAATCAAAAACCGTGACGAACAAATTGCCACAAATTGGACTCGGTTTCGTGCATAGATGAGTCGATGGAAAATATGAGATAACTCTTCATTATGTTGTCTCCAAACGTACTGAAAAGTTGGCACAAGTTCCAGCACGATATCTCGTCTAAATCATTTGTTAAGAGCATGGACATTAATTGCCCGCTGACCGATATGGCACCAACCATCGTACTTAGAGCGTGTCTATGAACGAGAAGAAATAAAAATAAAACGGCGAGTAAAGCGGACGCGGTGGGGCGATGGCCTATGCAGTTTTGGAACTTCCGAGACGACGAGCATTTGCGGTGCCGCTTCTCTTCGAGCTCCATAGGCGAAGTTTGTTTTCGTTTGAGATCCACTTCGCCGAGTGACTCTTCGACGCGTTTGAAACGGTACGAATGGTTCAGGTGAGCCATTCTTTGATCTTTACATTCGTTGAAATTCCTCGACGCTTTTACATTTGAGAAAATCATAAACTTCCCGGTCGTTTGACTACATTCGTTGTCTTTTTTTAAATAATATGTCGAGTAGTTTCTTGCTTCAATGAAAATGAAGCATTTTTTATTTGACATCGAAAATTGGAGACGTTTTGTATTATAATATTGTAAATGAACTTCAAAACCGCGCGTCGAAGTGACACGTGGTTTTTTTTAAAAACATGTTCCCTACAATTGTGACGGTGGATGGGTTTGAAAATTACTTTAGAGCTAAATAGGTAACGAAAGGAACTGTGAAAAATGTGCAGAATGAAACTATTTCCTTGCAATTTTATCGAGTGAATATTTTTTCGAAAGAAATTTGGCAGCGTTGCGATATAAATCTTTGGCAAGAGGATAATTTATCAACTTGTGAGAGATGCACGTAGCCCACTCAATAAGAGGTACCATTGAGAACTCGCCGCGTCCAAGAGAAGACATAAATATTTATAGTTATGTTACGTCTTGAGATTGAAACTCTGAGCTACCGAGGTCTCTTCCTCGAAGATCGACTCAAGTTTTGCAATGATGCCTCGAATGCTAATAAACAATATTTTTAGAAATGATCGTACGATGCTGAAGAGATCATGCCTTCTCTTTATCTACCACGCCACGCTGATCTTTCCGTGTATTTTGGGATTCTCCAAAACCATCACGTTGGGTAAGAATTGTTGCAAGATCTGTACGAATTATTATTATCATTGTTTAAAAAAGATTATATTCTCAGGAGGACTCTTTAAGCAGGATGATCCATGTCAACGGGCGTTCTCCTTGTCCGTTCAGACGGTAAACAACTTGAGGCACACTACCGAAGATCTAGCGAACGTGTTTTTCGTCCCAGATTCCTTCGTAATTACCGGCGATCCATTCGAGACTGCCAAAAGTGGTGAGTAATAATTTATCTTGCTCAGTTTGACTTTCACCGATCTATTTTTGCTTAATTCTCGGTGGAAATGGAGCCCTAAAAAAAGACTGCAAGCCTTTATATCAATGAGAGATCATTCAATTTTGTTTTCAGCCTGTTCGTTACTTGAAAACGGTGTAGTCGCGATATTCGGCCCGTCGGAAAAAATTGCCGCCGAACACGTGCAGAGCATATGCGATTCGTTGGATATGCCAAATGTCGTTGCACGTCCGGACATTGAGCCGCTCAGGATGAAATCTATCAATCTTTATCCGAACGCAGAGACACTCTCGACGGTGAGCTATAAATGGATGCACGACTCCGAGGCGCTGGTTTTTTTTTTTTTTCAAAAGTTCAACGAAGTTCCGCGATTCACAGCCAGCATGCAATTCAACAGCTATTCGTCGAGCTGGTGATCGATCTCAGGTGGAAGACATGCACGATACTGTACGACAGCTCGGACAGTCTGGTGCGCATGAACGAGTTGCTGAAGAGATGGGACCCCAAAGGATATCCGGTGACTCTTCGGCATTTGGGACCCGGTCCCAATTACAGGTGTGTTTGACGAGAATTTTGTGTTCGGAGTTCATGTGCTTTCTCATCGTTACTGATCGCGCAGGTCTGTCCTCCATAAAGTCAAACAATCGGAGGAAAGAAACATCGTCATCGACTGTTCGTACGAGATTCTCGGCGAGGTACTTAAGCAGTCGCAACAAGTCGGAATACTGTCCGATCGGCATAACGTCATCGTCAGTAATTTGGTACGTAAACGTTTGAGAACGTTTCAAAAATGAATTATTTTTTTGGCGATTCTTAAAGATTTTCGTATGCTGTTGTTTGTTTGTAGTAACCATTTTTTTTAAATAAAAAGTAACCATTTTTACGATAAAAAAGAAATGATTACTACCAACAAATAAGGACATACGAAAATGTTTTTGACTTTTCGAAATACGAAACCTGTGACTTTTTTGGCGCTACAGTAGCGCCAAAAAAAGTCGCAGGACTTTGAAAGAACGCATCCACGGAATTCGGTGGCACTCAAATCTGACGGTGGATTTCTATAGAGGATTGTTTGTAGTTGATTGTTGTGAACAAATTTTCGTTTGTAGCAGCAAGGGAAAAATTACTTTCGTTTGTTTACAACAACAAACAACTAGATACGAAAATCTTTAAGAATCTTAAAAAATTAAAAATTGATTTTTAGAAGTCTTGGGCCAGAATAATTCCATTAACGATTTGTTCACGAGCAGGATCTCCAAACCATCAACCTGGAACCTTACCAGTATTCCGGTGTAAATATGACCGGTGTGCGTCTCGTGGATGTGGAAAACAAGGATAGAGTCGTAACCGATTTTTTGTACGATATGGGTCTCGATAGCTTATCGCAGTTACGAGTCGGGGAGGCTCTAATGTACGACGGTGTTCAATTGTTCGCGAGAAGTTTCAAACGTTTTAACGACGCTGTACAGGGTAACGTGAGATCGTTAGCCTGCGACGTCTCGGACAACTGGGAGTTCGGCGCGAGTTTGAGCAACTATATTCGCACCGTTAGTACATAATCGTTAAAATCGACGACAATGCGATAGGGCAAAGTTTTTTTTGTTCCTACTTCGGGAGAAACCATTCGCCGCTGCATAAGTTGCCCTATAAATTGTCGCAATTGAATTTTTATAGACCGAAATGAGAGGATTAACCGGTCTTGTGAAACTTCACACGAACGGATTTCGCAGCGACTTCGAGCTCGACATAGTACGGCTCGGTCCGAAGGGACTGAAGAAAATTGGATTTTACAACAGCACGAGAGGAATCGACTGGCGAATGGAGGAAAGCTCGCCGTCGATGGCTGAAGAGGAAAATTTGCGAAACAAAACGCTAAAGATCTTGATCTCATTGGTACGAAAGGACGGCACATTAAACAGTCGCATGGAAATCTAGCAAATTAACATTTTATCTATTATTTACTACCGGCTATGTTGGCTCGGGCATTTCGCCCGCTCGCATAGATCGCATGGTTTATACCATGCGGAAATCCATTTCATATGCTATGAAAATCTAATTACCGAAAGTATAGCATATAAGATGGATTTCGAATTTCCGAATTGTATTCCGGAGGGTCAACTTCTACGAGAAAGGGGATTAGTTGGAGGGAGAGGGGGGGGGATATCCAAACCAACAAACAGATCCACGGTTTTCGAAAATATACATAAGATTTTATTTTTTTAGACCGCGCCCTACAACATGCTGAAAGAATCATCGGTAACGAAAACCGGAAATGATCGATACGAGGGCTTCGCTATTGATATAATAACCGAGCTCAGCAAACTCTTGCATTTCAATTACACATTCATCGAAACCGATGCTGACTATGGAGAAAAAGGGAAAGACGGAAAATGGTCGGGAATGTTGGGCGATATTATTTCAGGCGTGAGTACGATAAACGTTTTTTTTTAAATCATGTGAACCTAATACGAATGAAACTGGAGGCAACAGTCCGAAAAATAAAAATTTGTATTCCATCTTTCAGGAAGCAGATCTCGCTATAACCGATTTGACGATCACATCCGAGCGGGAAAGTGCCGTTGACTTTACGATGCCTTTCATGAATTTGGGTAAGAATTGCTGGTTGCAAAAGTATATGTGCGATGTTAGTTTTTTATTTTTATTGAAACCATGTAATTAATACAATTTTTCAGGCATAAGTATACTTTATCGGAAACCAAAGAAAGCAGCGCCGAGTCTCTTCGCTTTTCTGACACCATGGGCGCCCGAGGTATGGCTCTGTCTTATAGCGGCTTGGGTAATAACTTCGATGTTGTATACCTTAGTTGGTAGAATGTGTCCGTTGGAATGGAATTGCCCTGATCCGTGTATAGAAGAACCCACGGAACTTGATAATCAGTTTACCATGTCCAATTCACTGTGGTGCACTATCGGCACGATAACGCAACAGGGTTCTGAAATCTCGCCCATGTAAGTTCACGGATTGGTATACGATTACTTGCTAGTAATTGTTCCGTAACATTTTTATAAAATTATTAACGCAGTGGTGCGTCGACGAAAATCATGGGCGCCTCTTGGGGATTCTTCTGCATGACGATAATGGCATCTTACACAGCGAATCTCGCAGCATTTCTGGTTGTCGAGACAACAGTCAAGCCGATCAAGTCCGCCGAGGATCTCGCAAACTTGAACGGGCTCATCAAATATGGCGCGAAGAAGGGTGGTGCGACTTATAATTTCTTCAAGGTAGGGTCGATCAAGTGAGGCGATAACGATAGGATCAAATTTATTAGTGTATTTCGATTATTGTTGTGTCCGGCTGTCCGTAGAGTTCGAATTATTCAACATACGCAACGATGTTCAGATACATGGAGGAGAACGCGGATGACGTTCTCTACGAGGACAACGACCAAGGAGAATTGGCAGTGCTCGATCCGAATCAAAATTATGCCTTTCTGATGGAATCATCATCGATCCAATACATTCAGCAGAGAAAATGCAACCTCACGCAAATCGGCGGCTTACTGGACGCCAAAGGATACGGAATTGCCATGCGAAAAAGTCAGATCATACTTTCATATCACTCAAAGTTTCGAATCATTGGGTTTTTTTATTTTTTTAATTATGTTTTTTTATTTTTTATTGTAGATTACATATATAGAAGTGTTCTCAACACCGCTGTACTGCATCTTCAGGAGACCGGGGTCTTTTCGCAATTGCAGAAGAAATGGTGGGAGGAAAAGCGTGATGGTGGGAGATGTAAGGTGAGATTTAAAAAACCATCACAGTCGACAATTCCTAATCATTAACAATCGAATCATTTAAGGATACCGGTACCACTACGTCGAGTGTGGCTTCCTTGACACTGGATCACGTCGGTGGAGTATTCTTGGTTCTCGGAATCTGTATAGCCATTGCGGTACCTATAACATTGTGGGAATTGATTTGGGACATCGCTTGGGTCGCCCGCAAGGAAAATGTAAGCTCATCACGATGAATTTTGGCTAGTCGTGATTAGCCAAGACTGCTCTCTATTTGAAAAAAAAAAAAACCCCATCATCTCGGTAATAATTTCGACGACACAATGTTCTTCCAGTTATCGTTCAGAGAAGAATTCATGAACGAAATGAGGTTCATAATGAAGTGGAAAGGTAACGTGAAGCCTGGAAGGAAACGAAAGGCCTCTCTGCAACTGACGGAGCCGAGCACGGGAGGAGACACTCCGCCCTATCACTTCGTACCCACAGTCGTAACAACGATACCCAGAGGTGATTAACTTTTCTACAGACCGTGAATCCTCCGAGGAACAACTTTTGTATCTGCTTAAAAAAAATGGTCTCTCCGAATGCCGGGAGACGCGAATCAGCAATAAAAAAACTTTTTTCCAGTAATCTCCACGTTGAAACTCTCGCACGTCTGACGTACATGGTCTCTTTCTACTTGTGCGAAATGCGTTCCGTTTCACGATAACGCTCGGCTGACTCCGACGCATTAATCGGGTTCGCGTTGCTAGCTCGACTCAGGGCATGCACTCACTTGGCTTTGCATCCTCCGGCCGGAGTCGCGACACGGAGAGCACACTTCCCCGGACCTCCGTACTCTTGTGTTCGTGGTAACCCGCCGTGAAACGAAGCACCCTGGACACAAGAGAAAGCTATGAACAATTTTCCATGCACGCCGGACAAACGAAATCGCCTTGAAGTATTTCTCTCCGAACGGGCGTTGGTATGGTAATCGCTATTCTACCAGAGTATAATAGCCTCGCTATGCCAGGAATTTTAAGCAGAGAGCTTCCCTCGCTTACGCCGCGAAGATCCTGTTCAAGAGGGATCCCTCTGGCTTGAAGCTCCCGTAAAGATGTACATACATCCGGACAATCTTATCCGATGGAGGATGCGACGCCGGGGATTTTTCCGCCGGAGAACATCGTGAAGCCAGGCTCGTGTGTATGCAAAGACTGCACGAGTCAGTGATTCTGGACAGGAACGGCAGGCACAATTTATCAGGCGACAGCGATGCATCAAGAAAGAAGGCCGTATCAAAATCAAGGTATGCAAGGCCAACGTAATTCCAGAAGATCCGGGTGAACGTTCCATTTGCTAGGGAACGATAGGAATTCCGAAAATCCTATTGTTCGGCAAATGTTATTTAACGTCCGAGTGCCCGCGATCACTGAGTTGATCCTTTGTGTGGACTGTGATTGTCGACTGACTGAGAGGGGCAAAAGAATCTCTCCCAAAAGGAATGGACGTCTGTTATTGATAAGGAATGAGATTCCGAGCTGAAAGTAGACGGAGACTATCGTTGGGGTGTAAAATCCCGATTATTCTCATTTGATGTACGCTCCGTGTACAAACAACACTCTCGACGATGCGAGGAAGATGCAAGAAAGGGGGATGAGGAGGGGTCGCAAAGAATGAACTTAGTGAATCGTGACAGGGAGCCAGGAGAGATTTATCTCGGTGGAGACGCTCGTCTGTGTACCCCTGCTCGCTCGCTCGCTCACTCGCGTCTGTACATCTCGATCGTATCGTGAAAGAAAGAAAGGGGAAACGAAGCGAGACGCCACGCGAAAGAAGTCACGACTCAATCGGTCCGGCTTCGAGGGACGAGACGGCGACGACGGCGACGACGACGACGACGACGAGGCGGACGAGGAGCTCGAACGTATAGCTTCGCGAAAGGATTCGTTCCGATCGCGATCGCGAATTCTCGGATTACGTACGGTACATGTGGTTCACTGGAGAGGAAGTGTGAGTCGAGAAAAAAATGAAGGGATTATGTGTTCAAACAAGACAATGGCGAAGCGATTGCAGTCCGGAGAAGGAACAATGAGGGTGGCGACTGCGGGCGAAATCGTCAAAGAGAAGTAGAAGGATTGAAAGGTGCCCACTGGGTCGAACAAATTTGAGGAGGAAGGGAAAAAAACTTACACTCCCGGCAATTACCGGATATTCTACTGGAGGATCCCAGCGGCATGCCGAGCTACGATCTTGAATGTGGAGAAAAGATGTCACATGGCAGGTGATCGAAGATCGATAAACAATCTGAACATTATATAGGCATCGAAGAGCCGCGATAAGAGTAATTGAAGGGCAACCGATCGCCGAACATGTGACTGCATAAATTTTGGAGTTTATGCCCTACGGCCAAAACTCTCAAATTCATAATTAATTATTCAGCTTGCAGCACTAAAATTTCCTTTGAAAGGCTCCAACGAGTGATAATCGCTGCGATATCGTAACTCGACTATAATTCGTGCAATATTCATTTTGCGACAAGAGCCCGTCGGTGTGTGGCACTCGATTTATCCGCCAAGTGGCGATCGTTTTCCCTTCAAGTGCGCGGCTTCCTTAATGCCGATTAATTACAAAATTGCAGGCAAACTTCATGCCTCGCGCTTCGCCACGGAATATATACATACCCTTGGTGTACGTCTGTACACGATGCGTGAGAGCTGTACGTTAGTGTAACACTGTACCACGGGCTCTGTTAACTCTAGCCTGAGGATCGCGTGCTCGTAGGTGCTCGAAGTCTCCCGGATAAATCGAGTGTATAAACGTATACGATCTACAAATTCTGATGCGTGCACGATGTCATGAATCTTTCACGACATAGGGTCCCGCAGCACGCGTGTGTAACAGACCGCGCGCCCGCGCTCATCCACCACGATCGCGGATACCTGAATAAAGATCAGCTGCGTCATCAGGATCAACGAAGATTCATAAATGGTATAACGACGAAGAATGCTTAGTACGTTACCAAAATGGAAAAAAAAAACCGAGCCTACTCGATAAATATTGTAACCGAGTTCCGAGAAGTACGGCAATGGGTACATCTCTGATACACGGGAGGTTCCGTGCCGAATCGTCTTCTTAATCTTGACTGTGCTCAACTTTTTTGTCCGTCGTAGAGTAAAATGTCATTTCCGGTTTGAAAATAGCAGTTTTCAACCGGAAGTAGCGACATAGAAGAATACGTCATTACCGGTTTTAAAATCTCAGTTTTCGAGCGGAAGTGGTGTCATATCGGAAATACGTCACTTCCGATTTGAAAGTGAGTTACAGAGGAAATGTTTAATTCTTCTATAGGATTATGTCAATCGCAGTCAGTGACAAGAATGTGTAAATTAAGGAACACAAATGTATTTTCAATTTATCTCAAATGCCGGCAGTTACGGAAGTGGATGAATTGGAGAACATAGGGTATGCGATTTAGAAACGATGGCGACATTTATCATAATTTTATTACCGGCAGAGGTGACAAATTGAAAAACGCAAGTTGAAGATTGCGAGAGTCAAGATGGCACGGAATGTCCCGTGCACGTTATATATACGAAGCTAATTTTCTCAGAGCTACATATAGGGCCTTAATTATACGACAAGGATTCCGCCGTTGCGAAGTCGCCGCTCCCGCAATGACCGCGGAGAATCCTTCGTTAATCATAATTATAATTGGCGTCTTGGACCTTGGCGACCGTGTAACTGGTCTAGGACGAAAATTAGTCCGCCGTCACGTGCCCGTGAGCTGGATCAGATTTATGTTGATATCCCAACGTTACGTGACAAGGGTCTCTGGCTTGCTGTCTACCCACATGCGTCACGTAATTCACCAGTTTTGGGATTGAAGATTAGTCGCTCCGTCAATGCCTCGATGCTATTAGGAAGATTGGCGACAATCTTCAACTCCGGAAAATACTTAATCTTGAATATTTTTTAGCACAGATGTTTGGCTGGCACGTCTTTCCAGGTAAAAATAAATCGTTGCTGGTGTTTCGTATTTACAGCGTCACAATTATCACACTCTCGGCACGAACCGCGTGAGGCATCTGTGAGATAACGTTTGATGGAGCTCCCGTTGAGTTTGCCTGCTACCTGCTCATGAATATTCCACTAACGGCTACGCTATGTGCTATCGGTAGGCAGACAATCCTTTCTCACTGCATTCTGCTGCATTATCGATAAATTATAACCAACTTGTAGTGTTGCATCATACATGCATCCAGCATCAGGAAACACAACAGATCAGCATGAGTTAAACTTTTTTTTTTAACGAAGTTGAAAATCTGCGTCCAATGTGTATCGAACGAAATTATGCATCGGCATGAAGTTATGTGCTGCAGCCGGTGGGTGCAACGCACGCGCTGTCGAAATGGCTCGAAATCACGCTAGCGGAAACGTGAGGACGACAGGCTGACGAAGGATTTAGATTCAATTTTCGATAGACGTTGAACGAGTGAACGCAAGCGAAATGACGACAACGACGAACGCGAGGTGTGATGCGATTCGTGGGCAATCGAAAAGCTTGTCGAGGTGACGAGAAGGATTTTTTATGACAAGGTACAACATTTCGTTGCAGTTTATGCAACGATTATCGTCTAAAACTCTCTCATACACTCAATTTTTTTCCTAATTAAAAAATTTGTTTTTTTATTTTATAAGAGGAACGTTTGATTTCTGGCAAATTCTCTTCTGTACTATTAAAAAATAGATAATGTAAGAAAAATAATATTAAAAATACTTAACTACTCCGACAATTGTTTATATTCGAACCTACGAATTTTTTTACATGATCAGAACACTGTTAAGGACCACCAATCGTGGAGGATTTTTCATCCCATTTTTTATTATCTGGGAAAAAAATAAAACTCGTTTTCTTGCCTAAAATGAATGGACCCGCACCTCCCCTGTCCCTGAATGTCCAATCCTTAGAAGAAGACAGATGAAAACAATGCTTCACTTCATGTCCATCGACTTTTTGTATTTTTCCCCTCCTTTCACGATCGAGGAAAGAAAAGCTTACTTGGTCATGGTGGAAGGTCGCGCAGACACACGGACGCGTGCTGGAAGGTCCGTGGCTTTGCCTCTCTCCTATTGGCCGTTCGATAGAAGAAGAAGAAGAAGAAAGAAGCGAAGATTGAGTGTCCCCGGGTAGTCCCGACGAGACAATGCGACGTATGCGCGGGGGGCTTGACGCAGCACCGTATAAATGCGTTCACTGTGTCAACTGACCTTATACGCGTCTACGAGACGGAGATCGCGCGAGACCGACGACATGAAACTACGAGGGGGGACAAGATACCCACGAGTTACAGAGAAACAGATTGACGGATGTCTTTTCTGCCTTGTACCTTCGCGACGTATACCTAGAGCCACAATCGAAGCTCGATACATGGAATTTTACATCTATCCATAGCAAATCGTTTTACCCCAGGGCATTTCTTTTGTCAGCGCTCCGGAGTTACCGGTTATATATTTTCGGAGGACACGTCCAGACAGACGGAAATGAGTGAATGTCTTTATTGTATTTTAAGATAAGCGCAACATGCATTAAGAACGTAATCTGACGATCGACATTTTTTTCTACTTTTGATGAGAAAATAGAAAATAAAGCTTGAACGTTGAAAATTATCCACATTATAGATAATCTGAGACAATTATTCAAGAGAAACCTTGGTGTCCTCTTCACGACGGCGCGGCGGAACTATCTCAAAGCCTATTGAAAGCGAGACGCGATCGTGAAAAGAGGGCAAAAAGTCAGAAAAAACAAATTTTTAGACACTCAGGAGCGTCTAATTCTGCAGACGTGATAAATACGACGAGTATCCTTGTAACCATGTCAGACGATCTATGAAGTATAGGACAATTACGCGATTCCCTTAAACACCTCAGGCGTCTCAGAAGGTAACGGTACACCTTGCGTACGATTAATACGCGTAATTGGAGATAAGTATGCCTCGTAAGACTCTCATCCCGCGAGGCAATGGATCGAGGAAAAGGATCGTAGAATGTATATAGAGATACTGTACGTATACGTTACAGATACAGTGAAATTTCTCGATGAACTTCAACGCCGAATGAACGCGAGCTTTAAATTTCTACATTGATTTACTTTGCAAACAACTTTGCCTCTCGGCTTAAACTTTCACATGGCACTTTCAGCTTTGCGGTGCAGTCGAATCTTGCGTGAGTTTTTAAGATAAGGCCAGTCTGGAAAAGTCCATGATTGAACGAAAGGGATGCGGCTCTCGGAAATAAGCCAAATTCAAATTTTTAAGAGAAGCAGTTTTATAAGTTACGCGAAGTTCAACTGTACTCTCTCAGCCCACCTGGTTCGCCGAAGCGAAAGGTGACGCGCGGAAGCGCGACTTCTGTGTTCCATGAGGAAAAAAAAAATGTCAACCATCCATAGAATGGAATGAATTTTTTTCTTCAATATTTAACGACGTATGCGGAAGTATTTTGTCGTCCGGAACACAAATTTTTTGGTTTTTTGGGTCGATGATGTTTAACACGAAATTATTAGAGCCACTCTATACTCTCCTTTCCCGCTTCACGGCAGGCCTGTTTTTCGCATCTGTCTTCGATCTATGTTCGTTTTTTCGCAATAAACAAAAAAAGATTTCTCGATTTTCTACAATTCCTGCCTGCGGATTCCACCTCAGCGGCTACTATCGAAGGTACATGCAGCTAAGGACGCGCATACAGTGCACATACACAGATACACAGAGGACACACACGACAAGCCAATTTATTTACCCCAAGGTCAATTTCACGAGCTCGTTTTTCAGCTCGGTCGCGCACACACGGCGTGAAGTGAAATTTAATTACGCCCTTGCTTCGAGAAGAACGAGGAGGCTCTCTGGCGCATGTCTGCGGGCTTTTAAGTGGCGAACGGTACAGTTGTTGGCCCTCGGTGAAACAGTAAAGCTCACTTCGGTTTTCATACGCAATTTAATTGAATAAAATTCCATATTTGTGCAATTATCTTTCCAGTCGCTTCACGAGCATCTTAAATCTGCCGTTGTCAAGTGAAACTAAGTTCAATGACTCTCTTTACTCAACATCGGCGCAACAACTTGCACGACGTTCCACTGAACTTCGAGCTCAAATTTCTACATTGCCTGTTGCACGTCGTTTGCCAACGACTGCACGGGCATTTATGTGCAGAGAAAAGGCACGAGGTACCGCTATGAGGTGTGTGATCCTGGGCCCGAGAAGTCGAGAAAAACAAGATTCAAAGACTATATGGCGCTGGGATCGAAATAACATATGAATAGGTAGCTTTGTAATAAATTCAAGCTACGGGCGATCGGTCTTACCTTATCGGAGGTCCGATCGCAGCGTCCCACATGTGTACCCAGGTACTGACTCCTTTATCTTATGACTTGCAATTCCGCGACGCGAACCTGCTGTGGGGGCTGATGCACAAAATAAAATGAATGTTCGACTGTGATGCACACTTGGCGGTGGCGGCGGCGCCCGTGGCTACATTATTCGTTGCATCCATCCCGATGCACACAGGCAGGCAGTCAGAAACACACCGGGCAGAGCGAAGATGCGACCTTGTATCTAAATTGCACTATCGCAATTTAAAGCCGAGCTTGTGAGGACTCCGCGCACTTCGACCTTGAGCTCTCTGATATCAATAAATTCCCATTAGCTCGGGGCAGCCGAGTGCGAGTGGAAATATATATAAAACAAAAAAAAAATACCTCCACTTCTTATCGCGATAAATCAAAGCACATAAATGTAAACTGAAAAGGGAAATGATGTATGTGCTGTGAAACACACCGGGCACACGTGAAGCACTCTACTATATCGCCCAGTTGCCTACAGCACTTTTACCTCTTACTTCTGCAATATCATTTATTATAGTACCACTATATTATCTTGTATGCATAAAACACTGTGCAGCACGAGATGACTACGGGTGAAAAAGAAGTGAGAGGATCCACGACAGGGGCAGTGGTATCCTCGGTATCACCTATTTTTTTTACGGTGCACAGTGTCGTGCGCGCGCAACTAGCACGCACGCGCATCGTGCGCAATCCCGCGATCGTCGATTTATTTATAAAAGTTAATCTGTAGGCATTAAGAATTCGCAGAATATATTTGACGTCTAGAGGCGACTCAACGTTTTTTTTTGCCGCTCTCTAGACATGCAGTTATTACGCGGAGTCGGTGAACGATTTCCGGCTCCTACACAGGGTTAGTAGGTACGTGGAAGGTGCGCAGTAGTAACGGACACACGCTGAGCCTCATCCTCATGAGACGAGAGGGAACGACCGTAATTGACCATAACTCAGGTAAATGAAGCGGCGAATGGTAAAACCCCCTCCGCTGACGTTATCCTCTGTATCTCCCTCAAGACGCAGAGACGTTTCACACACGGGGAGATGGAAATGGAAATCGGCGGAGATAGCAAAGGGATCGCAACTTAGTTCATGCAACCGTTTTCCGAGTTAACTCTTGGATCCTTCGGTGGATCCCTCGGCGTCAGCCCACAATGCACGCTCTGGTACTCGTCTTTACTGTAACTTTCTCGGGGTACAAACTACATATCCCACGTCTGCAGTCGTCAGAGCAACGCGGCACCCGACGGCATTACGTTTTCTCTTCGTTCTTCGCGCTCGCTCGCCAACATCACGTGAGAATATCGACGGTACACCGCCAGCGAGCGTGGGCTGAAACTAAGGATCCGCAGCTTCGACATGCACGGCAAAATGCACATAGCAGTAGAACTGTCTGTCCCTCTCTGTCTCTCTCTCTCTCTCTCTCTCTCTTCATCCCTGTTATTACTCGGAGAGTTCAGGATCTGCGGCTTACCGCAGACCGATGTGAATCTCTTACTCACGACACTGAGCAAATGCCGCAATTTATTTGCCTTCCACACGTAAATTGTTCGGTACGTGACAATTTATTGTTATGTGTAATAAAAATTCTACTGTAAAATGTCTTTTAGATTTAAGAAATAAAAGAACTTCGACTCCCGTCAAAGGTTGCAGCAGTTACGCAGACCTCTGGGTTTTGTCTCCCATCGGACACGTTTGTCACTGAGTTTATTTCCTTTTTCTTTCTTCATCCTTAATCCTCCAACTTTTTAACACGCAATACATTAATATCCCGTGGAAAACGTGCAGTTAAATATATATTTTGGCTTCTACTTTTGTTTTCCTACATGCACATTCGCCTCTGTATATCTCGTCGGATTATGCGAAGAATATGTCTCGCGGGATGCTAAATCTGTTGTCGCCGAGGGAAAAGACGATGAAACATGCGAGATATGCGTATGTTTATTTTTTATTTTTTTTTCGTTGAAACCATTGCATGTTTGAGACAGAGGCTCGAGCGCAATCGTTAATCTCCGGCTAGAGAAACCGCCAGTATAACTCTGACGCTCGCTTCAATCAAAGTCCGCTCGATATAATTATCCAATTAAGTGTAATGAGCTATCATCCATCGTTGGAATCGAACCGCTCGAGAAAATTGCACAAATCCGCTGGCCAGCGCGACAGCGGTATATTATTGATGGTCGGGTATCATTTACACCGAACTCATTTCAGCCCAAAGTGATTGCCGCCAAAAAGTAACGAGGCTGCAGAAAAACCATGGGTGAATGCCAATATCAGCTGAAGGGGAACTCGCGATCGCTTCTGGTTTTGTAAATCTGAGTTTTCGACTGAAAGCGATGTCTTTACTGGAAACGTTACCTCGAGTTTGAAAATCTTATCTTTCGAACGGAAGTTACGTCATCGAGGGAACTTCGGAAGAAACGTCACTTCCGGTTGAAAAATGAGACTTTCAAACCGGACCTAACGCTATCCCATAAATGACGAGCAATTGAGAATCATTTTTTTTTTACATGAAAGAGGCTTTGAGATTAAACTGCACAAAAGGAAGGCAGAAGAAACTTTGCAGTAGAATAAGAATCCAAGGAAATTTAATCTTCTCGTTCTCCATTACGGAAAACCTATTTCGTAAAAAAAATTCGTAAGTACATCGTCGGAAAGTATATTCTTGCATTGCACTTGAGATGTAAAATAACGTACCATTTGGTGCGCGCGGGGGAAACGTTGAATCAAGGTAAAGATTCTTTCTGGGAGGGACTCGCAAAATAATCGATTCCGCATTTGAATACAGCAAATGCGTTCGGTTTCCTTTGAGAGCAAAAAATTGAATGCAAAAAAAGGTGGACTACTTTGTACACAATTTTACGCTTGCCTCGACCAGCGGCGAGTAGTCTCCAGTGCGCCTATTTATTTATCTTGGCAATGTATTCGTACACATATATATATATTTTTTTTTGCCACAGAGGTTTAAAGCGGCTAGCTCTTAGCCTGGCGTGCATTCCGCACTAATTGCGAGGCGTCAGGGGCGGTAGATACAGTATGTGACCAAACAGAACGCAAGAGTGAGAAGGCGCCTCGACGTAGCTCGAGAACTCGCAGAAACTGAATTTACATAGCGGATTCTCTCTGAAACTCGTGTAGAGTGTACGTATAAGCGTTATATTCAAGCGTGTCCTTTCTCTCTTTGCCTGCACGCTGTACTGTATGTTCTCTACCCTCGTCGAGTGGTTACTCCGAAGACCGAGTGCACTACGACGGAGCCCGCGAAACCGCGAACCGCGAGGACTCGGATTATTACAAACGGCGTTTGCCGTGAAGTGTCGCCGCCACTAATTTATTTCCGATAGGATTTTAAAGGCGTACCGCTGAGAGATGATATCGCCGGACTCGTTAATGGACCAAAGGATGCGCCTTCTATAAACATCGATCGTACGATGTTTACAATCGTACAATTTACAATCGTACCTTCTTGTCATTGACCGCATCTGCAGACCCCTCGATCTCGGATCTGCATATCAATCAATGTTTTTATACTTTTCATTTTGATATATCTCAGAATAAGTCTACTCTAAACGTGTTTTGCTCTAAACGTTTTCATTTAAAAATCAGTCGACTCGAAAGTGCCCAGAGACGGTAGTCTTCTTCATTATCTCTGTAACGTTGAGCTTTTATTGCGTACATAAAAGATCGCTTGAAGTTTGAGTGTCCGAGTTTTGCAAGGAGATTAATGCAGCTGCAGCGATGTGGCTGGAGCTGCAAGGTTTGTACAGTTATAGCTCCGAAGTACGCTCGAGACTGGCTCTCTATTCCTAGATTATACCGAGAGGGACTCGAGTACTTCTCTGTGTTGAGATGGGTCGTGGGAACGAAGATTCTCGCCGTTTTCGTTCCAGCATCCCGACGTCGACCACCGCGTAGCTCCGGGACGCCCTAATCTTGTATCGCGCGTTTAGATTATCGCAAAGTGTCGGAGGCTTAAAGATTCAGCTTAGCCGCACATATACTCCGTATATATTATACGCGAGCGCGTGAGCTTGTATCTCTCGCTGGACTAATGAGTTCAGAGTCAAAGGTCGCGTACGTAAAGTTATTCGGTAATGGCGCATGATGATCCTGGAGGGCAGAAAAATAAGCTACAAAGAAACAACGCAGCTTCTAATGTGTTTTATTTCAGAAACGCTAGTCTTCCGTTACCTGCTATAATGGAAAGCGGGGCAAAACCGGACCAATTTTACCAATTGAGGCACATAAAAAATGAAAGTCTCCGGAGTTCTGTTTGCTCCACTCTCTCCTAGGAGTTCAGAACAAAAAGTTAACAAGTAACAATCTGGCGGTGAGGCACCGTACTGTGCGGCAGAAAAGTGGAGTAACCAGAAGGAAAGCGAAGATCGGAACTCAGTTACGGATGAGTTGGAACGATTGAGGAAAACTTTTTGCAATCGTACGATGTAAGTTTGAGCTTACGGTATGTTCATCCTTTCGCTACCCACTCATGTCCGCTGTGGTATTGTAGTGATACGACCGTACGGTAAGGAAGGGGGATGCTCGATCGGGGATAGAAAAAGCGGCGGAGAACAGAGGATCTCTCGAACAGGGAGCAGCGTCACTGGTGGTACTTGCTGGGAGAAGAGAAGGTTCGACGCTACTGGCTGATGACTGCCGATGTTGTTGATGTTGCGGTGCTGGTGGTTCGCCAGGTAACAAACGTGCAGGGAATACCGGATAATCCCTCGGCGTTTCTAGATTCGTTTTCACTTTCCGTTTAGCCGCTCGGTAATCCTTCTGAGGATTCATGGCGATTCCCTCCGCAGCCCGGTTGGGGTTCGCCGATGCTGTTAAAACGGCCAGGCTCCGGCGCAACGCCGACTTGTAATCCCGAGCCGAGGCTGACCAGTGAGTTAAACCACCAGCGAACCAACGATGAAATCAGTACCGACGGATCTTCGTGGTAGACTTTGATGTAGACTTTTCGTAGTTTCACCTGAATATCCGAATAGTCAGGGTTACTATGTTCCTGATGTAACGATTGGGGAACTTACGCTGCCCTATAATAATGCCTAGTCTATTTTCCAGCTCTATTTACATCGCCCAGACTTTAATGAAAGTCATCGTACGAGTTGGCCGTCCGTTGTCATGTCCCGCAAACGCATTCGCGCCTAATATTGGCACTGCATCGTCGGCCTGATGTTGATAATCCGATGCAGTCCTAATGTTGAGCTCACCGCATGAACTTCGATGCAGCATTTCCAAGACCCGACTTGATCCGGCGCTCCCCCAATCGTCAAACTCCACCTGGGTAATCCGGATTGTGATGAGAGGCATGGAAATAGCAAGCGAGATGACGAAGAAGTAAAACTCTCCACTGTTTTTGCTGTGTTTCTAGGTGGTCGAGTGGCGGTCACAGACGCGCACGAGCGAGGGCAGGGGCCATCAGAAGATTCCACTGCTTCCCTTCGGCAGCGCGCGGTTCATCTTCGCCGAGGGATGTAATCACATACAATTAACCGGAATTAGGTAGCGCGTCACGATAAGTTTGCCTTTTAATCAGCGAGGCTACCGCACAGCGCGCATCAGCGCCTCTTTTCTCCACGGCCACAGGAATCTAGTATGTTGTTAGGTTTCTCTTGGCTAAAAAATTCGGCTAGATCGATGGGTGCTGTTGTTATCGAGTTGCTGGGCCTGAAGCAAGTAGCCGTTCGTAAGAAAATTACATTTTTCGCTATGACTAATGTTCCGATGTATCATAACTGATGAGGAATGTTGAAAGAAATTCCTCCTAAATTCCGTCGAGCCGACGGTATAGTAGCCGTTGCAGTTCTTCACGTAGGTCCCTCGTCCAGTTGTACATTAACTTTCGCATACCCGTAGTGAAATTATTCGCGCGTTTAATTAGACTCTTGCGGATGAAGGGAAGGATGTTGACCAGCCAAGTTCAGCACGTCGGCACGTGGTTGAGCGCAGTCCGTATACATGCTGGCCGCGCGACTCTTCCTTATTCTCGGGTCCTTTCTTATCCGCGATCTCCTGTGAGTGTGTCCGGGCTCTTCTAACTGTTCATTTGTCAACGCGCCGAGAATCGGCCGACACGGCGTTGAGCATCATATCC
The DNA here is from genome assembly GCA_963575735.1 of Amblyjoppa fuscipennis. Classification (NCBI taxonomy): domain Eukaryota; kingdom Metazoa; phylum Arthropoda; class Insecta; order Hymenoptera; family Ichneumonidae; genus Amblyjoppa; species Amblyjoppa fuscipennis. The sequence goes on along the minus strand of OY754495.1, from coordinate 15,499,311 downwards.
ACGAGAGCAAACGCGTTGCAGGCGATGTTGAAGGTGTACGACAAACTAGCCGCGTACATTCTTGCTCTCTCGCGTGGAAAAACTTGAAGAAAAAAAAAAGGAATACGACGGCTGGCCGTAACGACTTCCGGGTCCAGATGGTCGTCGTGGCTTTGCAGACAGTGGAGCCCGCCGCTGCAATTATCAACGCGTCATTAAACGTCGCGACTTTGACGATAGGTTTGTCGGGAGCACGAGGGATCTATTCTGCAACGGCAGAAGTGAGGAAGACGTATGATGATAGTAAGGCTCGCGAAGTCTTTGACCAACGATTCTGCAAGTCGAGAGCCGGAGATCGTTGCGGTACATGACCGTCTTTCTCGGGATCGCGATAGTTTTCCACGGCTGCTCATTCAATAAACTCAAAGTGGATGGTTGTCTTACGAATAAGCCGACGCGTTAGTAAGCCATTTGTCTATCAACAGACTTCATTCTAGGCTCGGTTTTTCATTTATCGTAGTGATGCGACGATCGGAAATCACACGCATACATCCAGCAAGGCTGGCAAATGTACATGTACAAGCTGTGATTTTGCGGGGCAGTCACACAGTGCCAGAAACGACTTTCGATTCTAGCATGGAAGCTGCTAATTAGCTGTAGCGCAGAGAGTTAAAATAAAATAAGAAAAATGAAATCCCGGATAATAAATCGTGCAGCACGTGACTCCGCCATGTGTTCTTGCCGCATGGAAAGGTTTTAAGATCAGAGGGAACGCTTATATTCTGGAAAAAAATACCATAATCGCTGTTTTTATTGAATGTCGTGGGTCTGATTTATTTTATTCGTTACCTTTATCTTGACAATTATCAGCTTCGATACAGGTGCATAATGCAAATGATTCGACGAGGATGAGCTCCAAGACCCCGCTGCAAACGAGTTTTCCCGTGACGCACTTGTAGTTCGAGGGATGTGGAATAACATGTTTGAATAATTGTGTGCACGTTTTGCATTGAAATGGCAGATTATTTGTGGAATAATCAGGATTTTTTTCATTATTTGTCCGCGGACAGTTAAAAAAAAAAATGAGATAGCATTTTTTTTTCTTAATTTCAATGACATGTTTTGGCGATGGGGTAATCAAAAGATTTTTTTTTCTTTTCTGGTTAATTATGCATCAAATTTTCTTAAGACGCTTCGAAGCACTCCGAATATAGTTATCGAAACAAACCAAATAAACGAAGAAACCATGTAAATTGTAACGCAATGGGACTCCACCTTCGTTATGCATTATGCATTAATATAATTAACACCATTTCTCTAATTGACGCTCCCGGCGCCATTAACGTTTCAATTCTTTTAATCGCAGCATTAATACGTACGCGGTGTATAATAACCATCGATGGAATATTAATTAGACCCTCGTGCGTAATTGCACGGCTGTATTTTGAACGTACGATCTGGCAAAAATGTCGAGACCGGTATACATATACATATATATATATGTACAAACCCGTGAAACATATATATCGTAGGATCGATTCTGCGTATTGAAAGGGAGAATAATTTATGCCTTTCACCCTGGGCACGTTCTGCCCGAGTCTCGTTGATCCCGATCTTACGCGTATCACGTACAATTTTCCATTGCTGATGAGCCGGCCAATGAAAAAGAAGTGAAATCCAGTCAATTTAATATCAAGAAATCAAAAAAAAATAAATAAATAAATAAACAAATTTCGAGACAGAAATTTGCCTCACCCTTTTCCCTGGCTGAGGGGCGCCCTGCACGTACACACACGCACACACACACACACACAGTAAGTATTGATACACAGATAAAGGATTGAGCCAAGCGCAATTGCACTCGTGCACTGGGGTCCTAGTAATGCTTGAGACATCCTGTACAATTTACCGTGAACGCCCCCTTGACGCCCATAGGAAAGGGGGCGAACTCGTACTGAGGCGAATTGGCTCTCGTTGCTCTTATTAAATTGTTAACGTTATCTGATCCCGTCCCGAGCACCTCGTATACACTCGTACCCATACCACAACGTTTTCTCGGTCTCTCTTCCCCCGTATCTATCTTTCTACTCTTTTCTTCCTTTCTTTTTTTTTTTTTTTTTTTATTATTTCTTCAGTCTGTGGCATACACGTCGGCGAAGACACACTCGTTGAAAGGGGCTGCTCCCTCGGTATCGTCCTTGGAGCTCGTGTATAGGATACCTGTACCTTAGCCTCGGTGCCGTGGAGCATGTGCTCAACGGGGAAGACTATAAAACGGAGCGAAGAAAAAAATAAAGTATATATGTACCTTATATGTACTGTGCAAAAGATAAATGATACCAACTCCCGGCGTGCAAGATCCTACAGTGCGAGAATGGCTCAACTTCCAGATCAAAGTGATACGAAAAAATAAACAAATGAACGGTTAATTAGATCAGTTGCTAATTAAGAGTGGCGTGCGTCTAGATGTGTAAGATCAACAACGGATACGAACGGGAGGGTCACGGCTGAGTGTGAGAGTATCCATTTGGTGGACAAAAAAATTCGCACAAATCGCACAAAGGGCTGAAGTCATTGTCTTCAGCCCTTAGTATTTGTGCGAATTATGGACCACCCCGCTGAGCACGCGAGTCAATTATCAATGGGCCGAACGATATCAACCACTAGTAGCCGCAAACGTTTGATTCGCATAAGTGGGAAGTTCGAATTGATCTTGAAAGATCTATCCGAGCGACGTTGGGCTACGTGTCGAGGATGAATCGTTCTTATCTATCGGAGGTTAATCCTAAGAAATTTTTTCGAACAAATACTCAGACGGATTAAGTAACTGTGAGTGCTTCCTCTTGTATAGATTATAGGCATGTGGAGAAAACAAGTCCTGTCGGTAGATGTACGATGCCATTATGTACCTACGTAGCTAAGTCTTTCTGGTTTCCAGTCAGTGATCTGTGGACTGGGATGTCCCGAGTTGTTGAAGAGCCACTCGGTACGTCGTACCACCTAGATTACTCGCGTCCTGCAGGCAGTTCAGAAAGAGCGAGAATATACCCCGGTCACTTCCGGGACTCTCGACTCTCGGACGACACGGTGCGTGTCGATCTGTCGCGGTCCGCCGTTCGCCTCCGCCTCATCCACGAGAACGGCACACGTTTAACGACCCAACCCGTCAGAACTAGCTACATCTCCGGAGTGCTGGGTGTAGCTGCTAGCCGGATGGCTGGAATGAAAGAGAGCATCACGAGAAGACAGTTGACGCGAAGGACGATGTCACGGAAAGTGGCAGCAAGCAAAGTATCGCTTCGACGACGTCAACAATCATTCCTCCCGCAGAAAATAGGAAGGCAATTGTACCGGCTCCAATGGCTCATTCAGTATCCTGGTGGGATTCTACCGTAACAGCTCTATACGGGCTGCCCACTTTTAGACCCGAAGGAACGCTTTCAAACCGGAAGTAACTAACGTCACTTTCGGTCAACTACTGAGATTTTCAAACCAGAAGTGACGTCACAACGACATTTTTTTGTTTTTACTGTGCTATCGTTTGAGGCACAGATTTTGAATTTGTAAGAAAAGTATTTCCCAATCATATATATATATGTATATATGTGTGTTTTCTTGTAAAGGTTACGAACACGTACTTTAAGGGCACTCTTTTATGTGTGTAATGGCAGGATTTCAAAATTTCCGTTACATCCTCCCTGTAATCAAGTTCTCACCGCAAAGCGTGCGCCGCAGCAACGGAAATCTCGTAACGAAACAGAGCTAATGTTGTTTTGTGGGCGTGGGACGTGGAACGGTTCGAATAAGCGAGCGTTCGCTCGGAGCGCGTCCGAGACGATTTCACGGTTTAATATTGCGTTCTGGTACCCGGCAGGAGGGTCGATTATGGATCGGTCGGACTCTCGGTCGGTAATTCGATGATTCAATCTTGCGTTACATCAAAAAGCGTGGGATTGAGATGAACAATATTCGCGCCGCCGGAGCGATCGCGCTTCGGGCCCGATAAAAGTTCAACCCCCGCACGTACCTCACTTAAAGCAACGATCATAGTTATTCCAGGGTGTAGATCGTCCGAGCCAGGGTGTTTATTGTCTGCACTATAACAATGTTCACCGCCGAGAATGAGGTGCAAACCCACGGGAAGCTTTTCCTTTTTTTTTTTTTTGTTGTACAGTTTGATCAATCTTCGATATTGCCGATATTGTATGGTACACACCGTGCATTGGCAGCGACAACGTGCTGAGAGTCTCGTGCCAGCAAGAACGATGCCAGTAATCATAATATCAGATGGTGGCGGATAAACGAGTGGTAAGTGTCCGTTATGGACGATAGAGATTCTTATCGGGCGGCTTAATCATCTTTTATCTTCCGGCGAATCGTTTTCAACATTGACGATGCTTGTCCTTGTCACGTTAAAAAAAAAATATTCGTTGTTTGTAGTGTCTAGCCATGGGCGATCTAGGTATAGTGAATAGTTTTGTGCCGATTCATTGGATTACCTTCCTGCGAATCGACCTGTTGAAAAAATATATTATGTTTCCGTAGAAATGAAATAGGCAACTGAGCCACGATCAAAGCCTGATTTTGCGTCGAAGGTATCTAAGCTACGTTCGTTTGATTCGCGGTGGTTACTTTTTTAAGTTTTTCGTTTTGTTTTTTTTTTTTTGCAATCGTCTAGCTACTGAGAAAACGGGCAAAGCGCCGTAGGAGCCCGTTAAGGATTTAACGACTTGATGAAGACGACAGGGCACAGAACGCGTACACGGAAATCCACTTCTCGTTTATATAGTGTACACACCTAAGCGAAAGAGCATTGCCGGGAGCTCTCGGATCGCACGAGATTTCTCGTATTTTTCTCATCGGCCTCGTTCGCCCGCATAACGGATAATTATTCAAATAGTCACCGCCTGGTATTCTCGATATCATACTATTCCGGGTCTCGTCATTCGTTCGGATCGAACGCCGGTGGGAAATTACTTAATTGACGGAATGACGCGCGAATGAGAGTAGTTAAAAGCGGCTGGAAAGTCGACGAGAGGATGCAAAGATAGTGGGAACGATATTTTACGAGCTTTTATCTCCGCAGTCTCTCGGATTCTACGTGCCGACCACTCGCCAACGCTCCGACTAATGCTGCCTCACTATAAATTTTCCAATAATACCATGGACAGGTCGGAGTGAAAGAGTCGATTAAAGAAGGGACCTGTAATTCAGTTGATAATTCGTTGATTCCAATTCCACTCGACGAAACCCGTTGAATCGTTTTAGCAACTACCGGTTGGGAACTGGCCTCCAATACTCAGCTTAATTATAATGAAAGATCTACGTGCCGATTAATATCATTTGTTAAAAAAAAAAAAAAAAAAAATCAAGCTCACGGAGTGCATGTCGCGCGAGACAGTCTCGCGAGTTCGCGGAGGCTCTGATGCGAATCTCGAGACACGCAGCATCAGTTCTCCTGGTCTATACACGGGATGATCTTCCATATATAAATCCACAGAGAGTCTCACGTCGTGAGAAAAACGAGAGACTTACGTACTGGCGCAACGCTCAAACATACCTTCGTCTAACCCTATACCTTACTCAGAGAGTGCCTTTATGTACGTAGTGGGTATACAATTTTGACGTGTACGAAGAGACAAATTGCAGTAGGCACGGCGTGATTCCCCCGATGCGGCGGCTCGGGCATTGAATTGGACTCCAGCGGTGAGCCCGGCGACGAACGTGGTACTTACTTGACGAGGATTACTATCTTCATTTGCGGCGAGTTGTCGGCCGGTTTGCCCTGCGGCATCTCCTTCGTTCAACTTCTCTATCTCCAACCTTCCACCGACCCCCTCGGCCTGCCCCGGTCCCCCTTTATATCTGGACCAATGTGCTCTCACTGTCAATCCACTGGCCCGCTCACTGAGTTCGCGCGATTACCGAGCTCATGAACACGCACTACCCGCACTCATAATTTTCTTTGGGCGGTGAACATGCGAGCTTTCGACGTTTTGTGTCAGTTGAAATAAACATCCGAGATGCAATGCGAAGTTTAACACTGTAGCCTTCAATGAGAAGACTCTCGTGACTACACGATCATTTTTTTTTTCTTCCCGCAACGAACGGTAGAGAAGGAGGCGAAACTCCGTAAAATAATGACTGGCCTGACATACTTGTCGAGTGTGTACGGTGAAACATGGATCGAAGTCGGGAGTAAAAGTGATGACCGCGGTAGAGTCCTCGGTCGAGAGTCTAGGAACAACAATCAGAGGTTTCCCGAGAGGGCGACCAAGCGAGTGCGGCTTACAGTAGCCGATGAGAGGACGGAGGAGGAGCTGGAGGAAACACGGCCGGCATACAAATTGAATCGAGGGGCCATGGCTGCAATAGGAGCTGGAAGAACTGCTGACGGATCTATATATATATATATATATATATATATATATATACACATGTATACAAACACACACGTACGCGGTATTGGGGATCAAGAAGTTGGAGTCTTCTCCTCTCGCCGTCCCTTTGTACCATTTACGGAATTATGCTATCGTTTGCCTGTGCGGTACAAAGAGACTCGCACGATATCCACTAGCGTCAACGGATACGAGAGATTCAACCTTGTTATTATTATTCGTTACCAATGCGGGAGGTGGAGCCCCCGAGCCTTTCGGTGTTCGCCATCGGGAGAGGAGCACACTCCAAGGTAAACGTCCCAGTCATCGACAACGAACCAGTAATCGGCCACCCGGCGTTACAGCTATACATGTAGCGTCGTTGTACAGGTACAGTTCAAGACGACTTGGCCGATCACTGTCGGCGATGGCCGTGCGGACAAAATGGCCTACGTGCGTACGGAGCCGAGAGTCGGGCAGAAGTGGCCGATCACTGGATCACAGTCGAAGAGCGGGACGGTTTACCTCAGCCTCCGCGAGGCACAGGAGGCTCAAAGGGAAGCGGAAAAAAAAACCATCATTTCGCTCGCCGGCAAGGATCGAGGCGAATATAAAGTCTCGTTGGATGTTCGAGACAGCGTCTCCTTAGTCTTTGAATTTATCGTGCTAGAGGAATAGAAAAATTCAATGCCGGTGCCGACGATTCTCATTCCTTGCACGCGTTCCATGTTCGTTCGCGAGATTTTTAGGCTCGACAGACACGCACGGACACACACACACACGCGCCCCGGTGAGCATCGGTAGAGTTTCATATCGAAGTTATCGAGGCTAACTTCGTTGCCGATTCGTTAACGATGCCGATAATTTGCGCGAAGAAGAAGAAATGGAAAAACGAAGAAGAAAAATCTGTATATTTCCAGTGTAATCCTCGGGGGAGTCGATAGTTCTGGGATCGCACGGAAAAGCCTCTCGGCAATCTGGTGAGTCTGAGAGCGGTGGTACCCTGCGAATCTCGAAGGATGCACCGCACCGCTGCTCGATGCTCGTCGCAAGGTAATCACGTTATCTCCGGTAATTATCGGCGCGGGTAAATACGACGGTATCTTCGCCGAAGGTACTTAAGAAAGAGTGAGCGAGAAGATGGAGAGATAGCGAAAGAGCGAAAGGAGATAGCGAAAGAGCAGAGAGAGAGAGCGAAAGATTTCCGTTGTCGCTTGGTCGGTGGGCTAGCACTATAAATGCAAAATAGTACTCGCGACACTATAGTAAAACCGCTCTTGAGAAACCACTCTGTTTCATTGGGTATCCCTTTGTGCTGTACCGCGCGCGACAATTTCACATTTTTTTTTCTCCATCCGTTATAGTGTGACTTATTAAATAAAATGAGAACAGCGTCCTTGGAATAACCAATGAGCGCTGAAAAAAAAAAAAAAAAAATGATTTTTCAGCGATTAAGAACAAAAAATGCTCAGTTTCGCTTCGAAGATAGGCATGGATAAGAGTCGTGCATTATCGACGAGAGAACAGTTACGGAAATGAATAGCCGTTTCCATCATTCTGTCGAGTTGTAAACATGTGTAGACGCGCGGGAGTAATTCGTTCGTTCCGCGGCTTGTTCTCATAATTTATAACTATCAGTGAACACTTGTCCTTGGCCGTTTATATTATGGGCGCGATACAAAGGCAGTATTTAAACCTCATGCGCCTCATTGCCTCCCGGCTATCGCTGAAATATGCAAATCCGCGTGGCGACGCCGTCGTATCGAGCGTGTCTGTATGGCAAAAGGACGATCTCCGTGAGGGGAACCGATTGCGGTAGGCCAAGAACACTTTCTCGATGTTGTCGGTAGTTACTTATATTTATTTATTTTTTTTTTAACTGGAAAAAATAAAATACGGTATTCTTCATTGCACTGCGTTCACGAAAGCGAAGATAAGTCTTGAAGACTTCGTCAGGATTGGATGGAATCCGAGGGTAGGACTAAGCTTTCCGTACCCGGCGCCAGAATATTCTCTCCGGAATTTAGTCTTATTTCTAAAGTTGACCTTATTTCTCACGATCATCGGGAGAATATAATGCGAACACAAGAGCAGGCGTAACAACGGTAGTCTCATTGAAACTCTTTATTGCCGCAGACCGTCCTCCGCAAACTCGGCCACCAGCACCGGAAGATGATAGAGCCCTGACTCTGCGAGGGACCGACGAGCCATGATTATTCCCCGGTGATGCTCTCTTGGTGAAAACGCCCGAAGCGAAACTTAAGGGGGCTGAGTGATTCCCGTTGGAACTAAGAGAGCGAGTCAGAAGGAAATTGCGCGTTGGCTCCGCGGTTGCGCGAAAGCGGTACTTTCACGTATACCTCTTGCTCGAGACACGGCTATTCTCGCATATCATCAAGGCGTTATAGGCCGCACGTGATAAAACGATGAAATGTTACGTTTAGTCGGCAACGTACGTTCATCCGATACCGCCTCAGGATATTCCCTCGAGCGCTGGAACTATTCGCCGATCTCCTAAGACTACGTTGCGTGCACAATTTTTAATCTTCTCCCTTACCAAAGACGGTGATCAATTTCCCAAGCTGTTAATTGTTTAAAGTCCTTCGAAACACTTGCACTAATGAGCCATCCGATTCATCCTTGAGACAGTGCACGGCCTTCGAGAACCAACGAGAATTCGATTTGCACGCGTCTCCCCGGGGGGAACTCGGAGATTAAATAATATAGCAAATGCCACATGAACGACGAAGCGAGATTGGAGAGTCGCGTTCTCTCTTTCGCGTATGTTGCTGGATATGCGAGTACGCGATGGTGTACGGCTCTGGGTATGGCTCGTTTCGCGATAACGAGGGAACGGTAGGGTGTGGCGCACAGCGGGATGTCTCCGGCAAAAGCCATAAACAATATATATCGCGGACCTTGAGAATATAATCACCACCAAAGCAGAAGCGCCGAGTTTGCTTTTCTCACATGTCGTTACGTTTCGGATATCCTTGCGTTTTGTTTGGTCCTTCTGTAGCAATCGTCGTATTTTCGTTCAAATTAATTTCTATGATGACATGAAGGGGAGAGCGAGTCAGGACGCAAAGCCAGGAGTAAAACGGACGACTCGCCAATTCTTTGCGGGACATAGAAATAAAAAGTTTCATCTCAAATGGAGGACAACTCGTTTTGCCCGGCGGTTCCATTTTGTCCTGCTCTCCCCTACATGTCCCATTAAAAACTACTTTCGTCTTTTAACGACCGACGAATCGTCTTAAACCAGACCGAGATTGATGTTATTGCTCGGGCAAGATATAATACATATATGTATATACGGCTACTTCCGGGTCGTCAAATGGCCGACTGTACGCACTGCAATTATTCATGAGTCTCGTGCGGCAAGTTGATGGGCTCGTATATACCCTCTCCCGTCTAATACCGCTGTCCTTAAGCATGCACGCAAGAGGTAAATATTCAAGGGAGCGTGAGTGGTCCACTGATGGCGACTGCCAGAGAATGAATAAATGGCCATGCGGCCCTTGTAACGGATTCACAAATGTTGACCGCGGAAACTCATATGAGGACCACGAATAGGGCATGTCCTGCGTGAATGTGAAGATTAAGTGCGAAATACAATTTTTAACGGCCGTGAGCCACTTCGTCGTGTATGCATGGAAAAATTGGCTGTACTTTATATTCCAGAAGTTGCTTCGGTCAAAAATTAAAAAAATTGTATGACATTTGTCGGAGAGACCTGACGTCGCTTGACCCATCTTTCAACGCTGCAGGTTTGCGCCGAGAAATGAAAAAGACCGGAAGTGTAGGCATTTTTTTTTAGGTAGGGATACAATACTATATCTTTGTGCGCTGAAGGTTAAATTGATGCGTCATACAAGAATAGAAATAAAAAATTAGAATGTCGCGTCACAAAATGCGCCAATCAAGCTCGATCTCCCTTACCGGTTTGTTCGTTTTCAGCCTAAAAACAAAAGCAAACGGAGTTGAGAATCTCACGGTCTTCATATAGCACTTAATAGCGGTGGACCAACTAGTCCGCGGAAGTTTCGAGAATATCCGCGCGCCCTCGACGTCTCGACATTGTCGACGCTGTGGGCGCGTGTCTTTCCTCTGGATCACGCTCTGAGCACTTCGAAACTTCGTTGGAACTTCATAACGACGGTTTTACGCTCGCCCACTCGGTGAGTGATAAAACGCCATAGCTCTCCCGCTTTCCTCCATTCTTGGGATTCTCGCGACTACGACGCACAACACATCCTCCGAGCACGACCACGCGTACAGATGCAACGGGGAATACCGTCAAAACATATTTACAGATGCGTCCGGGAGTGCCGTTCGAGAAATTTTCACTCGGTAAGACGGTTTCGTCCGTTGTCTTATCGCGGTACCATAAAAGCGTCTGCAATTTGTTTACGGTATATGGGAAACTATAACGGTTCGCGAATGTACGAGGAAGTGGAAAATTACTTTCTTGAGGATGAAGTGAAACCGAGTCCTCGGGAGTAATTTTACGCTCGTCGACTGACGACGTGTGCGTATCTTCCTACTCTATGTCTCGCGAGTTAACGACGTGTTTCCTGCTAAGCTAGTTCTCGTACCGTAGGAACAGCGACTGACGTAAACTAAGCCATGCAGACAGCAGGCGCGCACTCGCGGGACGCAGCATTGATGCTTGCGTATCCATGGTCGTGGTCAGCGGAAATCACTCGGGATAGGATCCGTCTTTGCAGCCTCACGATATCCTCCCTTAACTACCGATATGCGTCACAACCTCTTCCATCCCAATCATAACGAGGAGGAGGATTATATAACGCGAAATAAGACAGGCGACAGAGCCCGTCCGTGTTCTGTGTTCGACATTTTTACAAAAATGTTGCGGTGTCTCCGAGTCTTTTACGACTGACGGAAGCGTCGATGGTGAAATTTTTATAGTAACGATTGAGAGGTTCCGGATTTTATAACTTCGTTGGAGGAAGCCCGTTAAGGAGAACGACCAGGACCGCTGGATACACGAGCGAAGTCGTTCTCCAATCGCCGCAGTCTTCGTCGTGGGCGCTCATGGAAAAGGCGTGTGCAATAGCACAGACCAGGAGAACAGGCGATGCAAAGAATGCCCTACCTATCTTTCCTTGGCCCTTTTCTGGCGCGTTCTCCGGAGCTCTCGTCGTCGCCCCGCAGCGGCGACCCAGAGTTACTCTCTTCGCGCAACCGTTCGCGGCCGTTTTCGCTCTTCTGCTTCCATCGCTTCTTCTACGCCTCATAACTCCGGGCCGGGCACTTTATCTCTTCGGTTGGGTCTCCAGAAGAATCGTCGTAAAGCCGAACTCGCGGGCTCCGCGCCGATCCGGACCCGCCGGGCGAACGGACCGCGCGGAAGGTGGAAGACGAGGCAACCGGGTTCACAGAGAGATGCGAACCAAGTGCACCGTAAACATGCACACAAGCCCTACGTATTTTGTACAGGGAAGGCACGCACGTGTGTGTGTGTGTGTGTGTGTATCCCGGTATGGCACGGCCGCTGCGCAATGTAGCTTCATGATTTATTCGACCTCTTCGCGTTCCGCCCTTTGCGGAAGGTGTAAATCGCGCCGTTCAACCTCTGAACGGGGCCGCGCACTCTTGTATACCTTTCCTTATTCGACTTGTTACAGCTCCGCCGGATTGTCTCTCCCGCTTCCAGCGCGCGGTGCAACGCTCAGGGCAATTCGCTTTCTCGGGCTTTATACCAGTCACCTCGAGGTACTGTTGCTCTTTGTAATTTCCCTTGCTTCCCAGCACACTTTTGAGACACGGGCTTAGATAAAAAGAAGACGCGCGACGAGGCCGATCTACCTCATCGGCGTGTTGCCGAATGTCGTTTCACCAATGCGATTCGTCACATCTGTTGAATGCAGAGATGGTTGTTCACCTCCGGCTGTAGTTTGTTATTCGTCGAAGGCAATCCACGTGTATACGCAATCATCGCGTACCGATTGCATCGATCATTCTCAATTGCCCGGCACCGATTGATATTCATTGTTCATCTTGATCGCAGAGCAAAGACCGTAAATCGAAATTTCCAAGTACACGCGGCGACCGTTTCTCTTCTGTTTTACACGCGATACAATAAAGTACAGCCCGCGAAGACACAAGCCGCGGTACGCGAGAAACTGGGTATGTCGCAGTGGGGAGTCTTCCGCCACGATGCGTATCTCGAAAGCCGTAATGGTACCTGCGAGACCGCTAAGAATTAAGGAGGCATCTTTATTTTTCTCGACAAATCGTTACAACTATACGGCGATACTTGTCGTATTGTGGGAACAGGCTAAAAGAAAGAGAAAAAACAGAAAGGAAGAAAAGGATAAAAAGAAAACGAAACGTGAATTATCATCGCCGTGTTTCACATCCAGTCCACAATTGTGTTATATACAGTTACACGCTGTTCGGGACAGGTGGGATTTAATGGATAACGTCGAGAGGCCAACGGAAGATTAATCGTTCTCGAACTCCGGCGATCCGGCCTGAGCGCGCCAGTTACGTTTCCCGGATGCCGCAGAGATTCGCTGCCCAGCGTACCGAACCACTCAGTTGATGCGTCATAGGATCTTCTGATATATACGATTTACCCGAAGCCGTTCCATTTCTGCACGGACTTCCGGTGCACAAGGGAGGAGGGGTCGAATTTACTGGAGTTTCAGTGGGTTACGTGGCCCCTGAGCAATGTATCTCGGGTTGGCGATCCACGAAGGAGATCGCCGGCTGCGCTGCCTGGGCAGTCGCCGGCTTACCAATTTTATATTAAAATTACCTTTGCAAATATATGAATTCAATATTCGTCGGGCGAGCCGGGGATCTCAGTTATGCCGGTAGTGGCCAAAGGAGTGGATGAGGCTTTCTTTTTCCAGTCGCGTGCCAGTCCTTTGCGAGATGAAGAGTGTGTACGGAATGCGATAGCTCGTAACAAAAGAAAAAGTACCGCGCGCGCGTGTATAGGGAACGTAAGCGATTGGTTTTCTCATCGACGCCGTCTTCCAAGCGAGCGCGAATCATCTTTGACTCCTCGAAGCGCGAATCCTCTGTTTCCATTCGCTGGCCTGTAGAGAGAAGAGGATAAGCCACATGATGCTTGCACCACGCATGTTCGCTGCTTCATCGGGAATTCCAAAGACGAAACGCACACCGCGGCGAATGAGGGGGGGGGGGGGGGGGGGGGCAGGACTTTAGTGCTACTGGATGTCCGGCGCATCAACGAATCAAGTCATACGCACATATCATTAATCCGGAATGGCATAAGCGAACGATGAAGGAGATCTCGTGTCTCTATGTGGACTCCGAACTCCGACATTCCGACGGGTGAATGAAAGATCGTTCAAACGGGGTTTTCTTTTACTCTAGATCAAATTCGATTCGAGAAAGGATCGCCGATGGCGAGAATGCTTTACATCGCTTTATATTCCCATACTAATGATAAACATGTCCTGTAGCGCAGGAATCTTGAATCACGGGCAAACGTCACTTCTGGTGTCAGAAGCTCAGTTTTCAACAAGAAGTGACATCATATGGGAAAACATCACTTACAAAATCTCGGTTTTTGGCCGGAAGTGACTTCATAGGAGAAAACGTCACTGGCGGTTTGAAAATCTTACATTTCAAGCGGAAGTGGCGTTTTTTTCTCTGCCAAGCAGTGGCGTAGCAGTATTACTCAGCTTTTATTAGTGATCGAATGACCGTCGATTTCGCTCTGCCTACGCCGGTCGGAGAAGGACCCATACGACGTATTGGCGCACGGCAGCCACTGCGAATCCAGCAATGTGACGTTTTTTCACATCCGGCGGAATCCCACCTGGGTATGCGTTTGCCATTCCTACACTCGTCGTAGAAGCGCACACATTCACGCAACAGCTAATACTGTTCGGAATTATACGCTCGTATGCCCTCCCAAACGATATACTGCGGCCAGAGAATCCTACCCTCGTATACCCCAGAATCCCTCCAATTCTGGATTCTTAACCCCATTTCGCTCGAGCGCATTTTGAGATGCCGGCCGTCCGATTGGTCAACTACGGATTCCGGAAGCTTCTGCATTTTACGTCGACCGAGTCGTATCCGGAAAGCTGCCCGACTCCCTCGACGTTCTCCGCCGAAATAACCTCTTCGGTGACTTTACGATTGTTCGCACGTATACCTTTCCCTCAAAAACCGATTTCACCAAATCCCTCAAAATGATTAAATCCAAAGTCACGAGCGGCGCATCGACAGTTAAAGTCTTCCATCCCAGACATTCGCCGAGGATTTTAATAGCCCTCAGTAAATGCATCTTCGATGTACATGCCGACCGGACGACCGCTTAAACCTGTCTTGTAATAACTGCAAAAGGTTTTAATGTATTCAAAAGATATCTTGTTATTGCCGATGTAGTACCGATTGAACAGCATCCGTGCCTGGGTGAGAAAACCAGATTGGCAGACGCGCATGGCGCAACGTCTACGAATCGCTTCTCCTATCTACGCTAGATCTTCTACATAGTATCAAATCGACTACTGTAATACGGTAAACGCGTTACTACGCAATCTTCGTAAGTGTAGAGAAGCGCGTGATTTACAGGATATTCTGTATATTGCCCACGCGGGTACCCTTCCGACGATTAAGGTCTTTATTAGAGCACCGTACGCGGGCAGTTTGGCGTCGTTGATAGAGAACGTGGGGTTACTCGAGAAGACGCTGAGTTGCGCAATCACAATCTCGCACATCGTACGCAACTACGATGTATTTACGACACCATACATGTCCTACACGACGGAAACTTAAATGCATCAAATTGACTGAAAAAATGCGATTACATTATGAGAGAAGTTGCAAATTCTTTTTCTCCAAGTTTATTAAAAAAATTCCAAATATTCGTTAAATTCTTTCTTATTTCGTATTCCAAAAAAGAGTTGAGAAAACTAATAGATAGTTCAGATAACTGATTTATTAAAAAATAATAATACTGGCCTTTATCGACTAATTAATTCTACCAATTCATAATCACTTATTTCTACATTTTTATATAAATTTCGTACCTACTTTGTACAAGACAATGTAATAGGTACACATAAAAATGGACGTTCTACACAGTAGATAATAGGCCAAGTTGGACTTGGCGGGTATCTCGAAGCCCAGAGGGAGAACCCGAGTGAAGAGCGCATCCCACTCGATTCGCATGATAGCTCCTGGAACGAACTCTCCAGTACAGATTACGCCCGAGCGTGCTACCCATATTAATAAACTAGTTTTTGCGTCTGGTACGCCAGAGCTTGCACACGGTGTGTATAGCACACAAACGGCTCTGGCTTATGCACTCTCTCCCTCTCTCTCTCGCTGTCTCCTTCTTTCTCTCTCTTTCGAGCTCCAGAAGTACGAAATAAATATCGCTCGCTCTCTCTCTCTCTCTCTCTCTCTCTCTCTCTCTCTCTCTCTCACTCTCTCTGTGCTCCACACCGATATCTCTCGGCAGCTTCGCGAGAGCATCATCGTTCGCTTATTGCCCTCCGAGCATCCGAGCGCGAGGGGGAGAGATCGGCCGAAGAATTGGCCGAGATACGAAGAGCCGCGTTAGTATGGACGCTCAGCCTCATCGAGTTCTAATTAGTCGCTGTCACGCTTATCCAAGGTTAAACTTTCGGTCTCTCACCTCGAGAGAATGTTATCTTTCATTTTTACCCATTATTATTTTAACGCTAGGTTTTTCATATTTCATTTTATATTTTCAAACACCCCCTCCGAAAAAGATTATTACGGAGCGGTAACTTTTGTCCTACTCGGCAAAATTACATTACTGTTTTCGTTGGATTAACAATTTTTCATTCGGGCTTTTTTTCTCACCTAATTTTGTTTTCTTGTTTTCTTATTATTTTACCCTGGCGTGTGTCCTTGCAATCCTCTCGGGAACTCTATGCGCTGGACCAGAGGTTTATACGAAGCCGGGCGCATTTTACTTGTCATCGCAGCATAAAAAGTGGATGATAAGTCGCGGTTATTATTGATAATCACGGTCATTAAGTATACCTTGCCCACCCCCTCACCTCCCACCCCCTCTGTGCGCCACGATCTCAGGCGAGAGGCAGAGAGTTCTCGGCTTCGTCGCAGTATCTCGCGTCTCTTCCCCCTGGCGACTGTCTCGTATGCCGTGCACTCGCTCGCTCCACGCTCTGGCTGTGCTCCAGTCGTAGTGGCGCCTGCAGGAGGGACACCACTGGAATCCCTACGTGCGAGAAGTGCAAACCGAGCTCTCGTAGATGCGTGGACGACGCTCGATTAAGGTACGCGATGTAACGAAACCCCGAGAGATGAGAGGATCGCTATGTGACGAGAAGACACTCACGGTGGAAGGATAATTAAATCAGCTGTTGCGCTGCCGGATAATCGATTTTAGACGAGCAAGATTTTTTTTTCTCTTTTTGTTTATAACGAAGGCCTTGATGAATTATGTGTTACGAACCAGAAAAAAAAAAAAAAACAAACAAAAAAATTAAATAAATTCTCACGTGTATATGAAAGTCTGATTTTATGACTTCATAAAGCAAAATGGAACGATCAGGATCAATTTTCTCATATCAGGACGAGGGCGAATTAAAACATAACTTTTTGTTATACTATTTCCACCAGCCTTTAATGACAAAATATAATTGAGTGTTATTATCGGCAACTCGGTAGATGCCAAGGACTCTGAGCTTTTGCATATATATTTTCTTTTTTTTTTATAATAAATATGAATACATTTACCTCCCGTGGATATGTTTTCAAGGTGAGGAACGGTAGCCGGGAGGACGGATTCTCCACCCATGATTTAATTTCATGCTAATCCAATGCTAATTTACTCAAGCCCGACGATTAAGTTTCTCGGAGCGACACGTCTCTCTTAATTAAACTACCGACCGGGAGCCCTGCGGAGGGTCTTACTTGACGGTGTTAAATCCCGCTGTGACGAGCCCAAGGACTGTGCTAAATTGACGAAGGTGGTGATACGCGCGAGATTGGCGGAGACATTGCACCTGGTATACGCGCCTCAACGACGTGTCCTTCAAAATTTATTTACATTTTCTCGACGATATGGGGTATTCGCGGTCACTTATTGCTGCGGTCATCAAAGGGGTCGTTTTTTTTATCGTGTATAATGCCGAGAATTGTTATAGCAGGTGCAGCGTGACATGCGTCTACCCTCGATCTCTTGCACGAGAATACGTGGTCCCTCCAGCAACTTCAGTCGCTATTTGCTGCTGCTGTTTCTGGCTCCCGCTCGAACATCGTGACCATGCAACGATCCGTATCTCCGTAATTATTCCGTTCAAGCGGAAACTGGAAGGTTTCGAGGGGAGTTTTATATATATATATATATTATATATATATAAATATAAATATATATATATATACGCGAAGTTAAGACGGAGATATTCGCAGGCATTAATCTCAATTAGGCGTCTATCGACCGAGAAAGGAGTATTATATACTGCCCAGGAGGTACGAGGGCTCTCAAAGAAACAGTTGTTTCTCTTCTCTCGGATGGGAAACCTGCTCGGGTTTATATTGGTCACGCAAAATAAACTCACTAACATCTTTCGCTCCATCCTTTCACGTGCGCACAGATCCGAATGAACCTCGAAACCAGATCCATGAAATCCTTGCACGTTCGAAAAATCTTTTTTTGATATCCATTAATATATATATATATATTTTATGAGTGTAAAAATATGTCTGACCCAGGTATTACTAGGAATCTGCAGCATCCCCATCCCCTCGCCTCGGAGTCACTTTGAATTCGAGCTCGATAACCATTTCCATTCATCTGTTACTCTTTTTTTTCCTCGGCAAAAGCGGAGTAAACATCGTGATCGCATAAGATATGCGAACGGTGTACGGCGCGATTCCCGGCATCTGCGTCCAAACTCCATCGGAGCTGCCAAGCTGTTTGTCGATTTTCACGACGTTCCGACCTCGTCACGACGTGACGCTTTTTTTCTGTTCCTGATCCGCTGCCTTCGACCGTCGTGGCTCCCAGGCTCGGCATGCCACGATCTAGATCGACGTTTGTCTCAGAGCTCGCATGCGAAATATGGGGGAGAGCCGGACAAAAAAGTGTCTTTCATCCGACGATGAAAGTTTTTTGTTGGTCCCACAAAAATATTGGCAAAGGCGGTCGGTTCTGAGCCGGGTTCCGACATACCCCACTTTGCACTATCGCCGTTGGCGTTTCGACGCATGAAACATTATATTCCGTGACCCTCCGGCAAGTACATGTCGCGTTGCTCGCACAGCGCTTTGCGGAGGTGCACATTTGTATCACAGTGCATGCAGAACACTGAGAACTGCTGGAATTGCTAATATTCGGGCTTATCAAGTTTTCCACCCACAAGTTGGTACGAGCGGCAACGAGAGATATGAAAAATAGTGCAACACTTATAGATAGGTGAATGTTTACGGACCAATAGAAATTATGGAAATAATGCACGGTGTCCGATAGATAAGAGTCGCCTCACCAACAGGATGCGTCTTGCTGCTCTGTGCAGCTCTGCAAGCTCGGTATCTCGCCGGGGAAGAATGGGACCTGGAGGAATGAAGAGTAAGAACGAAAGATCGAGATGGCGGTGAAAAAAGGCGTTTGAAAAGATCGAGGCACGAAGTTCGCTGAGCTCGCAGCGCCGAGGCAGTTAGCCCTTTGGGATAAGAGTGTCCCGGTACAGTGGAAGTGCGCGGAATAAGGCAGCTGAAGCAATGGCGCTCCTCTTTCTCTGCATGTTCCGAGGTATATAACAGCCGAGTCAGGGAAGTCTCCGGGCAGCCGGAGAGGTGCTCGCAAGGTGGTCGTTGATCTCGTAACGAAGTCTCCGGAGAGAATCGAGCCGGAAGTACAGAGTCACTGTCTATACCAGTGCACTCCTAAGCCTTTTAATATGGGAACGATTCTTCCCTGGACGCCGCCGAGAAGCGACTGGACGCGCACCGCCTTGCATTCTCTTCAAGGACTGTTTCCACGGAGCAAAAAAAAAAAATGTGTTACCTCGTGAATTAAGTAAATGGCAGGGTGATTGACACTCGAGGGGATTGTAAATTAGTGCCTTTTCTGGGCACCGATCGAACAATCGATGAAATCTCATCGAATAAATATTTATCTGCTCCACGGGCTCCATGGGTAAGAGGTATCCACTGGAAAAGGGACTATCGGGCTTTGCTCTCAACCTTGGGTCTGAGCAGGAGAACGGTTTCGAGGGAAACAAACCGACAGCCTGCTAGACGGTGTAAATCTGTCGATCAGAAGGAGGTTGTACATCGTTAACGCATTAGCAACAGCGAGGTGGATCCGACGAGAGTTTCACCACTCTGGCTTTCTTCCTCTATCGTGCCGTATCTCCCTTTCTCGAACCCAAGTTACCATGCATGCCGTTGTCATGTAGGGCAGAGCGGGCCAAGAGAGACCAGGACCATTTCAGATGCGATTTTTTTTTTTATTTTCCGCATCGAGTCGACGACTCGAGGGTCCAAAAGTGACTGATTGATAAATGATTTCTATGCGTTACTTCGATGTTAATAGAATTAACATGTCGGATGATTTTTTTTTTTGCCCGAGTCACGTTTCACTCAGCAATCATTGCGAGGACTGAAGGACTCGAGAGGTCAGAAAATACCGTGTTAGATACACTGTTGTCTCGACTCTTTGTGCCTTTCCTTTCTTTTTCTATTTTGTTTTTTTTTTTAAACCCTTTCATTATTCTCGGTCTCCCAGCCTCTCTCTTCGTCTTCGTCATCCTCTTCAGCTTCTTTTTTCCTCGAGCTATATAGAAGTCCGTCGCCGTTCTTTCCCTTTCGCGTCGCATAAACGGCGTACAGCGTGTCAAAGTATTATTACGAGGCACCTTTGAACGTGGCCGACCGCGGGACTTCCCCGGCAATAACACGGACTCTGTACAACTGCGCCTCTAGCTGCACTCTCTTCACGCATTCCTTGCAAATAATTTATTATTACTATTCTTATTTTATTTTTTTTTTTTTTAAAACGCTATTCACACGTCACGGAGTCGTGCGATAATACAAAGATGTCGCGACCCGTTAAGTCTCATCAAGTTGCATGGAATAAATCGCGACCCTCGCGAAAGGTCGGCACTGAGAATGCCCGATCTCATTAATGACAAGGATAATGTATATGATAAGACATATCATCACGGGTCTCTCGGTATATTACTTCACGATAATGACTGATAATCAAATTAATGCGGCAGGATCGTACGTGGTCGCGCATATCGGCCACTTCGCGCTCGACGTACTCCCGACAACGTAATTAGATCGGTCCTGGTTTCAGAGGAGCGTCCGAACGATTAGTTTCACTTCATGCTCTAATATGCGAAAGGCGTAGGGAGCAAGGCACAGGCACGCAGCGCCCGAGACCCGCCGCGAAAGAAGAGCGACAAAAAAAAAGAATAATAATATCGCTTCCCCGGCCCAACGACCACTCCTTAGATTTTACAATATAATGATAATAAAAGAGGGCGCAGGTATAGTTCGCGAGTAAATTGTCGCGGTTACGAGGCAAAAGTTTATAATCGGGGGTACGAGATGCGCCCGCCGCTCCCCCGTCCGGATGAGAAGGGCGTCCGGGCTTTGAGCACGGCATAAAGTCGCCTTAACGATCTGCCTCCGCATGAAAGGGTTAACGGTCTTTATTATTCGTGATCCTCGCTATAGGTAATACAGGCTCGCAGGCCGAGGTATATATCCTTACCGGTGAGAACCGAGAGCGCTACCGCGGTAAATTACTATTCTCGGTGTTATGTCCGTAATTATGACGTCTATCGGCCCAGGGATGGTTGATGCGAGCGGAGGGGCGAAGGGAGGGAAAGGTCTCTGGTATCTTGGTCTCTTCTTTCCTCGATCTATCGCATGAGAGCCCTTTCCTTCGATAATGTATTATACCAGCAAGCGCGTTTACCGGGTGTCTCGTAAATTAAACCGCGCCGAGGATGCTCAAGGAGTTGGTGATTTCCGTCGAGGCCAAGCAGAAGCATACGCGGGACCGACGAATTCATTAAAGGCAAAAGTGCGCGGCTGCTCGGAGCCTGCCGACCGTCACAGAATCAAGACGCATCAGCCGATGTGTGGCGGGATCGTCGCGTAAAAGATCTGGTGCATCTGCCGGAAGTGCTTCTATTGTGACGATTGTATAAACGACTCTAGACAATTTCTTGCCGATGAAAGGCGAACGAAAAAACGGTATGGAAATGGTTCTTCACAGAGGAAGCTATGTTTTCGTAAAAAAAAGAAAATCGAGAATTTTATGTCCGATCCGATAATTTGGAGATGCGTCACCGGTGGGGAAAAATACATTAGACATGTCCTCAAAACGACGAAGTATGCCAATTTCAGTTAGCGATTTTCTACAATTAATTTGAAAGTAACTTTTGACTTTTTCAATTTTATGTGATGGGAACACATCTCTTAATGTTACGAAAAAAGTTGCAAAGTAATTTATACATGACTCAAGTCAAAAATCGATCGGTGAACTTTCTCATGGAGAAAGCTATAGGCAAAATGGTGCGAAGTGAGGAAGCCATATGTAAATTATTTTGCCTCTTTTATATATGTAATAAAGAATTTCCACTAACGACCATAGCGTAAGGAGTAATGGCACTAATGACGTTAGTACATTTATTGAAAACGCGCATGCTGCACGCAAGAACTCAACCCGCTCTCATGCTTTGGTAAGACTGATGATTCCGCGTGTTGGACGATTGAAATCTTACTCGCCAAGGTTGTAGAGATGTATTACATTGCACCCGAGGGAAATTCTATAGGGACGTGAAAAAAGAGGGTCGAATAGGTAGAAAACCAAGATTCGAGGTGGGTGAGCGGAAGTGGGAAAAAAATTTAACCGTAAATTCAATAACTTGCGATGATTAAGTATGAATCGTGGTAAAAGAAGAAGATACAGAAGATATAGAAGAGTTCGATCGTCTTAAGGATTGCTGTACCAAGTTGGTTAGTTTATACGTGGCAACCGATGATTACTCGTCTCATTATCGATGATATTTATGGTCGAACGTTTAACCAAGCTTTTCCAGATCGGATATTCCTGGTGGGAGAGCGAGAGAGAGTCCGTTCGAGTTTGTCCTATCTTGGTTGTATGGAAGAGCGCGCGCGTAGCCAATCGGTCGCCAATTATCAGAATCGCCATGCTCACGTCTCTTATAGTCATCCTACTATATGTGCATGTACATATACTTTCAACCTTATGTATAATACCACTATCAATGCATATACATATATATATATATATATATATACATATACATATATACGATGTAACACAGCAGCACGATCGGAGATTCGCATCGCGATAAAAATAAACGGTCGTAAGATCTTCGGTCCCGACGAACGAGAGAATTACGAACGTCTGGATGTTGCAGAGGCTAAGTGGGCCTTACTTACTATACGTACGCATCTTTGTATCCAGTGAGATGGAGGGAGATGCGATCGAGTTTTATCTTCCGGTCCACATACACGTCGCTCCAGTTATCTGTACAGTCTCCTTATTCTTACCTACGTATATCGACTCGCGTCGTGTGCGCGATCCTCTCGGCATAGTCAGAGCATGGCTAAGGGCATTAATCAACCGGCAATTTATGCTGCTTAACCGTTGATAAATCAATTCAACGGCTTCGAAGGGATCTCGCACTGGGATCTGCGGAGAAGATATTCCATATCGGAAATTTATGTTCTATAGTGTGATACACTATTTGCTGAGTCGATCGGGTAGCGAGATGAGGCAGGGTTGACAATGTGTTGTGATCCGTATGAAGGCATTTTTCCAAACTTCCGACGCCAATTTCTTTGTTGAATCCAGTTTTTCTTTTCTGATCTATTTTTCATTTTTATTTAATGAACAAACAATTTTTCCGTTCGAATGTTGTTGCCAATGCAAGAAATAAAGTTTAGTCTATAGAGGATGAGCCCTTCAGCTCCGATAGAATATTTTCTCCGGGTGGTTTAAACTGTCCGAGGATTGTAGCGGAATGAAGCAATACTAAAATATCCATGCTGCGGGCTGAATATTTATACCGCTCAATAATTCATTCGCCATATGATTCATAACTTTCGATATCGCAGCGATCGATGATGCTCCGAGAGTGCTGAAACAAATAGGCATTATAAAGCTCCTCCTTCTATTCCCTCGGCCCCATACAGTTTTGCCCCGTACGCAAACATCGTGGCTCGAGTTTTACGACGTCGCGAAGGCTTGCAAACGGCTCGTTCGCAACGCGTAATCTTCGTCGCGGGTTGACCATTCGCCGGACGAACGAGATATTCTCGCAGTGTTAAGATAAAGAGCCTCCGGGACGATTAACCTGGAGACGTGGAGAGAAAGAAAAAAAAAACCACGATAAAAAAACATCGACGGCGATGAAAAAATGTTGTACCGGAGGATGTTGCCTATGTGCCCCTGGTGGTTTTGCTGTCCAGTCACGGGGCCTCCGAGAGGGATGGCTATAAACCTCAGGGACACGAGACGTATTAAGATGCTAATCAATACGCAATTTGTAAAGCCAGTTCGCCTTGATAAGGAAGAAAACTTTCAACGAAGCTTCAGGGTCGTTGTCGTCGTCGTCGTAGTCTAGGAACTGCAAAAACTCGTCTCTCATATGCAGCTCTGGGACATCCCGAAAACGAGGCATCAAAGAATCATGCTCTGCTCAACAGCCCTTATTTATTATACGTTCACGTATATTACAGTATATTATTATTATTATTATTATAACGTTCACGGAAAAGCGATAAAGTTGAATCTGCCCGGCGAATTGAACTTTGAACGAGACCTCTGGGACTCGAGTTGACTTAAAATTTCAAAGAAAGCGACATGGAGAACGTTCTCGCGAACGAATCGTAAACTTGTCCGATGGCGTGCATAGAGAGAGTGGTGTAGTAACCATGGGATTGTGTTAATTAGTCTCCTGGGGCTAATGCGAATTCCTGGAGTAGGGTTGATGTCTTCCGACAAGTCACCGCTTCGACGGCTACCTATGTAACGCAGCCCATTTAATACCCGACATATATATGTTGAGGGGGTATAGGTAGTCCACGCACCGCACGAACTCTGCACCCTAATTACTTCCTCTCTCACTGATGTGGTTGCGAATCGCCTCGAGGAACTCCTCGGAGGACACACATTTACCCCGATGCAAATGACACTAACCGCTCCGATCAACTGAGGCCTCGAGAGGTTTATCCTGCCGATTGATCGCGTGACCATCCTTCGGACTTGCCATCGATGCTCCAACGACGTGGAACGTCTCCCGGCCTTCTAATAACAAAGTTCAACGTTCGCGGAAGTAAATACAGTGTAAAAGTTTTCTTCGAAAAAGAAACGAAGAAGAAGAAGAAGAAGATAGACAACCGGAAGACTGCATTTAGTTCATTTCAGGATAGGATTTCAAACGGGATTCCAATTTTTTTTTTTTGCCTGAGAAGCCGACGACCTCAGGACACGCGAAACTGAAGATATTTATCCATAGAGAAGTTCCAGCCCCGCTGGCCAGAGGACCAGGAAATGGCAATGGCGAATGATTGAAACTGCACGAAGAAGGAAGGTATCGACGCGCGTTCGAAGACCCTTTATGCCATCTCTCTTCCGTCTCCTTTGCCCCGGCTAATCCTGCCAACTCGTGTCGCACGATCGTGCGAATCGATGATGCTACAGTGTGTCGAGAACACCGGAAGAGAAGAAACAGGCAAAATAGAGGGGCTTCGTGCATGACTGTAAACGCTGGGCAAAGCCGCACCGGTGGAACTCACGCGAGGATCATCCGTAGTTGAGGGACCCACAGCTGCTTCGCGATCCCATCCTTTTGCTCGAAGTATAATGTACTGTACGAACCGTGTGGGATCGGGACTTCGTACCGTTGGCGGTCCACGGCGTAAAACGAATTATCGTAATCGTCGTACGCTTGCCCGGCTAAATAGCGGAAACGTGCGGTCGCGTACGCGTCCTCCCAGCAATGATTTCACCCGGCGATCAATTTCATCCCTCCGTGATCTAACTTACTGTACATCCAACGAGGATCGTTGTACTACCGTCTCGAAAAAATTCCTCGACGTGTTCCCCGATACACCGTTCCAGAATCATCAGCCATATCGGGAAGTTTATTGCTTGATCCATATATCCTGAAATTTACCGTTTGCTCGATCGCGAAGCCGTTATCCGGGCGAAAGACTGGAAGATCATGTGGCTACAGGGTGAGCGTAACGAAGCCTGAAGATCCTGACGATTCGCCGAGCATCGAAGACACGAGGATCGTTGCAGGTTCCGCTGATCTGATTCCTCGACACGTTCCCAGCAAGACAATTATAGTCGCCTTATCGAGTTACCTTGTCCACTCCTGATACACATCTTCTAATATTTCCCAAGTAAATTGTACCGTTTGCTCGCTCCGAATGATCCTGACACCGTTATTTGCCCGAAAGGCTGGCAAGGATTCACGCTACTCCTGTACACCTCTTCCTCCAATTTCATCGCGCTCACCTATCGGTGTATCGTGTTCGACTTCGCGACCAGCGGCGGCAGCAGCAACGAGGAAGCAAAAGCTACGGCGGAAGGAGAACGAAGGATTCCAAGTATAAAAGGTCTGAAAACACTCCGCTGCTGCTGTTGCCGTCTTCTTGGCAACAGAGGATAGAGGAGTACCGGAGTATCTTACACCGGGAAGAGAATAAACAGCGGGCGAGAGATGCCACTGGATCTCAGCTCGGTGGCGGCAAAGGAGACCTCCTATACAATTACGTGGTACTGCGAAACATTGCAGTTGGCTGTTGGAGTTTTGTGTTGCGGTTATATGCCTCTTCCCTCGGCAAGCTCACGGTGTTACACCCTTAACCTCCATCGCGTTGCTTACATTGCACGGCGGGCGAAGTGGGGAACTCTCTGCGGGGGAGGAGGGAAAACGGTACAAGCCGATAATTTAGCGGTTTTGTTGCTTCTCTGATGTTCGGCCTTTGGTACCTTCGTTCGCGGGCGTATGTACAGCGTTTTACATGCATTAAAGCCTCCTCTCGAGCAGTCTTGTGCATTGATGCCAACACAAGCCAGGAAAACCTGGGCCTGAGGTATTCGCTGCATGCACCGTGATTAATGCTGGGGTAAATCAACCCTGGGGATACCGCGAAAAGACCACCGGCTAAACTTCGATGAACTTCGCTTGAACTCCCTGGCTGAAGAAATAGCCCGATGGAAGGCACATCGAGGCGGTCTAAATGTAGCCAAATCCTCCAACTTCCCTAAGGTGGAGTTGGTCTGGCTGAGATAAAACATCCAGTCCAGGCCCCACTTGGGTAGTTGTGGGCAGTTCTACACTCGCGATATATACGTTATTCGAATCGAGGAAAAGCTGCGTGCACGGCACGACGTCTAACAGCAGGCTAACAATTTACGAGCACGCGGATGTCTCGCGGGCAGAATGCCTGCGTTCGTGTATTATATACGGTAGGTGGTTATACTGTACGTCGGACGTTACATTGCCTGTCTGTTTTATACCGGTGCTGCGTGTGTTAGACGCAAACTGTGCGGACCCCGTGAACGAGATACCAGATAGAAGAGAGCTCTCGTACGGAGCTCAACGAAATATCTCTATACCAGCGAACCGCGCGAACGTCGTGTCCGAACCACCTTCGCACTGTTTTCAACTCTCTTCCTCTGTGACTATATGAGCGCCGAGTTCTCGCGTGCCGTGGCTGCGTCCGGACAGCAGAGCAGTAAATTGTCTATCGTTGCGTATCGGTAACATTACGGCAACGCATGGGAAACGAGAAACCGTCGAAGGTGGGCGAAAATAACATTGCAATGCCAGTTTCTGGTACCCCAAAGCACGTGGCGTTCTCTGCTCATCGAATTTTGGGGGAAGCCTGTCATGACGGAGGTAGCCCTGGCAGAAATTGGGTCGGTGTGAGAAATTGGACACTTTACCATAACCGCCATAAATGTATATCGAGAAGATTGCCATTTGCATACTGGATTACGATCCAACACTTATGGATAAACAGTCGATGATCCGACAAATGGTATATCGCTCGAATTCTCAATGTCCCCGGTGAGTATATATATCTCCTTGATAATAGTCATAGCGGGCATGCGCGTTAGTCAGCGGCTGGTGCTGTTGCTGCGTTACAAGCCACACACTCTCTTTCTCCTGGGAGAGTTGAATTTATCGCGGTGATCGAGTACCCACGTTACTTACGGTACTGTTAGAGCTCTAGGTATGTATATAGCCAGAGAGGCGGTGTATCTAGGTAGCTACGGATAAAGCTAGGGATGCTTCTGTCGGAGATCCGACTAGGGTAACCCAACAATGAATCTCCAGATGGGTTGAACCGGCGTGCTTTCCAAGTCTAGCTCTCGGGTTGTGTTTCTGCTACACACGTTGAACGCTCCAGTTTATCGGAGCTTCCCTTAGCGACGAAACGCTCCTCTCATTGAAGATACGCTCGTAGCATTCCACATGCTTATCTGGGCTCGCCGGTTCCGCGTGATCGACTTCGAAGCCGTAAATACGAATTCGACACACTCGATATACAGTTTGAATACAAAAAAATGTATTTGGGAAAAATATGTACCGACAGAACAGGAAATGCCAATAAAAATATGTATAGCAGTGAAGCAAAAAAAATAAATAAATAAATAAATACTGAAGACCCACTTAATTCTCGGCCTGTCAGTGTGGTGTAGACCCTTAATGAGCGAGCGTTTCACTAAATCCTTGGAGCAGGTGGCCGCCAATGCCCGGGAGGTCGGGGATCTTGTGTGTATTCGCTGTGTTGCTGGTCACGCGAGGTTCTCTCACTTCGCATATTATTAACGAGTATACGCATCCGCAAAGTGTAGAGATACGCGTGTACTAAGGGCGACGTGTAATACCCCTACCGATTATCCGCGCGGTGCTATCCTCAACGAAGACAAACAAAAAAGAAAGCAAAGAAAAAAACAGATAGAAAAATGAAAACAGTATCGGCGATGAAACTCCGGGAGCAGGATCTACCGACTATGCGCACTAGCTCGATAATCGAGACATACATGTATACGTTCATTGCAGCGGTGCACTTACTGTAATCCCTCGCGGATGCGAAGCAACGTAAAGCAGTAAGGTACGAGAGAGGCTTGGTGTATCGTACTGGCGAATCAGATTTTTCTTCCTCGGCACCGCGGCAGATGCTTCGCGCTATTTTTTCTTTTTTTTTTTCTGTAACAAGCGTAAAAACCGATTTAATGGCTACATCGGTGAGTCTCACGAGTGTTCGCATAGCTTGAGAATATATCTCGCGGAGAGAGAGGATGTAAAGCAGACAACGAACATTTTCAGAATCCCCATCCGCGTGCCTGCGAAGGTAAAATTCGCGCCCTCGTTAAACCGCAATCTCCGGGTAAGGACGGGGAGGGGGAGGCTTCTTACTTCTATATAGAGACCAACGGGCGTAGACCTATGAGCGAGCGAGACACTTTGTAACTAGTGTAAGAGAGCAGTGGTTTCGTTCGATTTACGAGCGGGAAACGATCAGCCGCAAAGTTTACGTCGTTGCCTGCGCCATCGGTTCAGCTTCTTTAGCTCCTTGCCACAGCTTATCTGTAGGCTCTCTGTTTATAGGCGAGAACCACGGGTTCGCGAGGCGTTCTCGGATATTCTGAAGCCGCGAGATGCGCTTGAGTGTAAGCGAAAAGTTCGGACGACTCTAGGAGAATCATCCAAAGTCATAAAAAATGGATTTCAAATGCCTCTCAAGTATACCAATAGCACTGGGAGTAGAATGAAAAATGTAGAAAGGAATGTTCGACCATCCCGGGAGATCAACTTGATAGTTTGATGTGACTTTTACCGGTCCATGTCTAAACTGAATATAACGAGTGGAGTCCGGCGCAAGAAAGAACAAAGATGCGTAGCCGGAATTCCGCTTTTCTCGACAGTGGCCGTCAGCGGACTCAGCGTCTAGCCCATCATTAAATTCTCTTTCGTCGCCTCCGGATAATCCCTGTCTTCCCGGTCGTCACGCCGCGAAGAATCGTGGAACGTCACGCTTCGCTAGTCCAGCTGAGCGGTATGACTACGTAGCGAAACCAACAGGCAGTCCGCGCTCTCCCTGTTGTAGTATCTTCCTCTGTACCTTTTGTAAAACAACCTCGGCAGTGTCGTTGTTCCGCGAATGGGCCTCTATCTGGTCTTCTTCCTCGTTCTTGTCTCCTTCGTGGATATATTAAACAGAGTTCAACGGTACGTCGCCACAGCAGGCTTTTTGAGCTCAGCGCTGCCGGATGTCTTAGTGCTGACCTCATCGCTCTCCGTTTTAATAGAAAAACAACTTCTGGTACGAATTTACTTTAATGCAGAGTTCAGTTCACTTCCTCGTCAAAACTTCCGACAGATCTCACCGCAGAGATTGCAAAACATCCTTCCGATCGACGGTAAATCATTGATGCCCAGAAGAACGTTGACCGATCGTCGATCGGTTCTCCATTTAAAAAAAGAAGACTTATATTTTAGAGAGCGAATCCTCAACGGCGGTGCATCATTCTCCACTCAAGACATGTCGAGCTAAGCGATGTGGAAGGACGGTCGATTAATTATGCACGTGACGATATGTTTTAATGATAGAACACGTAGCAAGTGCTGTATTTCTTGCCGTACGAGGTGTCAGTCCATCTTCATTGAGAAAGAAACTCTTTCCTCAGCTACTCACCGGAGTATACAGTGCATCGGCTGTTGCAGGTGCACTGCATCAAGGTGGGCCCTCGTGTCTCGTGCGAACGACACAAATAAACGATGGAACTCCCGGAGGAATGGCCGGCGTTCGCCGTCTCTCTTTCTCCCTCGGTAAAACGGTGTTGATGTGCTCGCCAAGCTCGCGGTGGATCACAGCTATTTCTACTACTGCAGGAGAATGCAGGCGTCAAAGTCACGCTGTTGAAGTAGTCACTCATGCGATAAAGCGGAACTGTGACTTGGATGACCAAGGAGCTGATCGATGCTTTTGGTTGAGCTTCGATTTTGATCGTGGAGAACAGTGTTTTTGTTTTTATGCTCGGAATCACCTAAACCGGTCATGTTCGCCCGATCTGTACACCCCGAAGAGTCCAAATATGAACTGGGCTCGGTTCCGCTGCACGAAGCTGGCTCCAGTGAAATGAGGAATGCTCGGGGAGGAAAGAAAACGCGCGAGTGGAAGCTAAACGGAAAGAAACCTCAGTCGTTTGCCGGACGACACGTGGGGAAGTGATGGAACGCCTTGGAACGTGCGTTCCGAAGCTGGTCACGATAGTCCCGTGAATCTTCTTCTACTGGCTCGCTCGCTCCACCGTCCAGCCACGTTTCTATCGACGCTCCTATCTCAGTCGCGAGCTCTTGGCTGCCTCGAACTGTCCGAGCGTAAAGGTAGCCAAAGAGTTTACGTTCCAGGATGGAGAGAGCGGGAGATGGAGTAACGCCACGGGCGGTTCTGGCCAGGACGAACAGCGCGCGCAGAGCTCGCACTATGACCGGTCCCCCTTGCTCAGCCTGAGTTTGTCATCTCATTTATCGCCAAGTTGCACCCTGGGCGAACTAATAATGCACCGACCGAGCTATGTAACGAGAGAATACGCCTCAGGAAAAACGTCCGCAATAACTATTGTGGGTACTGTGCAACAGTAGAAGTGTCTACACTAACTCGTGTCAACATGAAAAATCAACACGCTCCCTTGACATGTTTATTGTGATTGTCCACAAAACATAGTTCGTGCGAGCGAGTTTCATCAACACTTCTCGTCGTACAGAGAGAAATTCAATTTGCGAACGAAGAATCAAGAGCTGAATGAATTATTCTGTATGGGGCAGCATTAATCTCGTATAAATGGGGTCTTTTAGAATCATGTCCACGCCGCGAGGATTTGTCATTGGGCGTTAAAAATAACGTGGTGCTCTCACTCTCGCCCGAGAGCCGAGGACGAAGAAGAGACCGACAGTTTCTTCGATACAAACTGGAAGCGTGGCTTGTTGGATTGTGTCGGACGAGGGAGAGAGCAGGAGGGAGAGAGATCTTGACGAGGGGCATGCCAACCAAAGAGAAATGAGAATCGGCGACTCTCTTCGTTGTTGCCTCTCGGTGCGCGAGGGTATTACAAATGGCGCCGACCAAAGACCGCGGGCGATCACGACCAGCAAGTACTAATTTCATTAAGTTCCAATACATTCCTACGTGTCTCCACCTTTCGCACTTGCCAACTTTTTGTCATCTAACCGTACACCGACAATGCTATATAACCACCGATCGGGGGAGCAGAAGCTATACCGAACAAGGACTCCCGACGTTGCAAAGATATACGTATGCTTACTGCATAAGTGTCCGGCGAAACGTCTTCCATCACGGAGGAGGGGAGAAATATTCCGTTAAGCGTTCGAGTGATTTATGAATACGTGTTTGAGTCGTGATCCGCTTTAAACACGGATGCAGGAAAAAAGACCTCTGAAGCTTCGTCTTATCTGCAACCCCAAAATCATTGTTTACATCGTCATTGAATGTATTTTTTTCATACCACTTTTCACAAACTTTTTTATTCAGGTCGATGGCTTTCATTTTAAAGGATCTTTTATCACAAACCATTCGTGGCGGTTGGTATTTGCGTTACAGATTGAATTACTAAGAATTCCTTCGTTGGAAAAAAAATTAGTAAAAACAATCCATTTTGCTGAGCTCTTTCCTGGAGAACTACTTCCTATTTACCGCATTGTGTACCATGAGCGTAATGGCCAAGCTTCACGTATACTTTCTTCCTAGTTCAACCCCAATAAAACGCGTGCTCGTGTACCTTCTTTACGTACTTGCGCGCTCGTTCTCGTGAGAATTTAAGTACCTACGATATAGGTATAACCCCGAAGAGAGCGAGTGCACTTCTCCTCGTGAGAAAACCTCGCCGGCTCCTCGTGGGGTCTTACCCATTAGAATGTGAAGTAAGGGCCGGACTCGTCGTTGCAACGTGAAGTGCAAGCCTGTTGCTTGTTGCCGTTGAGGCTGCGCCTCGCCAGGCTATACTATATACCGTAGTTCCCCGTGCGCATTCATCCAGCGGGCGCGTGTATTTTGCATAAGCTGACATAATATGCAAAATGCACGTGTAATCTGGCGGGCTGTCTCGGCTGACCGCTGACCGATCGTATCTCAAAACATGATACATGGATATGGAGGATGTAGGTAAGTGTGGTAGAAATATAATATCGTTATTGCGCCTGGCAGTGTCCATGCACTCTGCATCCATCAATTCTACTTCGATTATGAGGGAAAAAAACATGAAAAATGATTGCACGTAGCTGTGAACGAGTTGCCAACACGTTCGAGGCAAGATTTTTTTTTTCAAATATTATTGGAGTATAATCGATCTCTACACGAAAAGGGAAGTTGATTGTCATGGCTGATAAACACATCAATTTTAAGTAGATCTTAATGGATCATCAAGACAGCGGTCCTTACAAAAAATTATTTTTGAGTATAGAAAAAAAATACGAATTTGTATTTTTTTTTTTTTCACCTTGAAAAGAGCTATCCCACGATATTTCTGAATTAGACATTGTAATTAAGTGTCAGCGAGGCACTGGCGGAACAAAAAGAGGTGCAATTAAAAGAACGTAATATATAAAGGATTTTTATCTCGACGATTCCGCGTGTAATGGCGTGATAATGGATTTCTCACCAAAGGGCAAAATGCATATTCCGGTACGTCGCGTGTAATCTCACTTGAATATACATGCACGAGATACCCCATCTCGGGGCTACCAGAGTTTTCCCGGTTGAAAGCAAACAGAAAATTATCTCTCCCATTCGCTCCCTTCAGCGCTTATTAAGTAAAACCATGGAATTGTTAAGAGCACGTAATGCTAACCATCGTTCCACATGTACACTCGATTCCACGCGAGAAACCTCACTAAGCTGCATGCCACACGCGTTATTATTCCATAATTAATTGAGCAATGAGGTAAAGAAAATAATATCTAGTCTGAACTGAATTGCATATTGCATGAGAAAAGGGAGCGTGCCTGGAAAAAAAATTGAAGGCAAAAAAAAAAGAAAAATACATAAATTAAATAAATGCAACTCTTACGGGAGTTTAATTAACTTCAATTTAAAGAGCCTCGAGTATGGCCTGTGCTGTGTGGGTTTATCGGGATCACAGTCCTCCCCCCCCCCCCCTGTCTCGGAAAGTCGCAACCTCCGATAATTAATTCTCGTTAGCCGGACGACCATATACCATATAATAGCTCATTAAAAAGATAGAATCTTATTGATGAGAAAAAATAATAATTACATATGTAATAATTGCTGAAAATTTCCGAAAAAACGTGATGCGGGAGTGCGTAACTTCCTCAATCCTGGTGTTTTCCTCGCAGTTTCAAAATAGCTTAATCAGGTTTGCAAGGTTGATAGCTGGTGGAGGAGGCGTGATCGCGCCCGGATCGTCGCGTCTTAATAGCAGTGCCAGGCATATACACCGCGATACGTGGCTATTACGAAAGAGGAGCTCGAAGCAGGCCAATTGGAGCAGATCGACAGGAGCAATATCCAGCTCAGGCATCGACCGAGTCCCGGCAAAAATTGAATAAAATAATCACGACGAAAAATATAATCAGGGGATAGAGGCGAAGCTTCGGCTTTGCCGATCACGTTGGAACTTCGAAAAAATCGGATCTCGCGCGTGCGTTTGTACTATATAACCGGCACCCTTCAATTAAAATAGTTCCACGCGTTTTGTATATATATATATATATCGTGAAATACGAGAGAACGAGGTAAGTCTCTCCAAGGCAGCGTCTTTGCGCGAGCTAAACGAGCGGACGCTCGGTCGGAGGAAGAGAGAAAGAGGCCACAGCCTCCGGTTCGCTGTTTGTCCGGGCGGCAAGAAGCGAAACTGGGTAATTAATACGATCGGCGTAGGGTATCGAGCGCGGTGTGGCTCCGTACTCGTCCGAATCGGTCGAACGACAAACTCAGAGACCAGACCGAGTCCCCTGATCTTCGTTTAACGTACCTACGTTAGCTGCTATCTACACGTGTAGCCGAGCCAGTAAGGTATTACCTTACACACATACACAGGTATGGTGAATATCAACGGCTGGGAGTGAAAAGGGCGTTGATCCAATGGTAAAGTATACGGGCTGCGCCCTTACAATTCTCACCCGCCGATATATACGTCTTCTCTCCCCGGTATCCTATCTACATCGTATGTGATCCGAGCTGGCGGGTAGCAGCGGACCGCGCGCGTAAAGGGCTTATAAACGAGGGGCATTAGTATCGATTCAGGATAATACCCGACGGCGATCTGATTGCAAACGAGAGATAATTAATCCGTGTAGGTGAACCGAGAATGAGGGAGCTACTGCACGCGATCCACGTGGATTTAGACGAGAAACCCTTTTTTCTCCCTTGGCTCACAAAAACTTGAAGAGCTTCGATGTGTTCCTGAATGTATCTCACATACGAACAATTTTCTCACTCTGATTTCTTGATTCCGAACGCTTCTGCTACTGATTCTACGTTAGGTTTTTTTTTTGTTTCCTTTTTTTTGGAAAGAGTTGCGAGAGGTAAGCAAGAAATGAGCACGAACGATCGACTTCAACAGTCGAGACTTCGAGTCGGTAGTCTTTACTGCGTTTTTCCACGCCTACTTCCAGCTATTACATACGCACGGACTGACTGCACTTTGCCTTTCGTTGGAAAAAGACTTGCACTTCTTCCGCAAGAGAAAAATGTGTGTGACTCATTGAGAGGTACCGAGGCAATGAGAAGAAGAAACGAAGAACGCACATTTGCGTACATAGATATATATATATAAATACACACACACACACATATATATATATACATATATATAAATTAGTTCTTTCGCTTCCGGGGAATAGTTGCAGGTGCGTCGGAGAGACGTACCTACACTTTTATGTGTAGAATGTACAACTCTCGCAACTATCTCGACAGACGGACACGCTACATCCGTTTCCCGAGCCTCTCGGGACTCGAACAACGTGTTGCAAACGCGGATGTACAACGCGCGCCCACGTATACGCTGTTCCTGCGGGTCATTCGTGGAATATATTATTATGTATCATTGCGATTACGTGAATATTGCTTTGGGATTCTCAGGGCAGGAATAAATCAGCCTTGATCGTAGGAAGTAGATGCGTGTTTCCTGTACGTCGAGAAATGAAAAAGATTTCTTCGTACCGAAAATTCACTATATCCGATTGAAAATCTCATTTGTCGACCGGAAGTGGTTTACTTCCGGTATGACGTCACTTCTGCTTGAAAAATGAGATTTTAAAACCGGATGTGACGTATTTCCGATTAGTCTCCAGAAGTCTGAATTCTAGGTTTCTAAATTCCGACAATTTTTCAATACAAGTGTTTTTTATTTGCCGTCGTGCAACAACAGCAACTGTGATTAGCAGAATCAACTGTGATCAGAATCCAAATTCATTTTTTATCGGAGATTTTTCTTTATTACACTTAGTATATATTTTTCATGATAGTGTTTGCGATATTTTTATGGTCGAGCATTAATTGGGGCCGTAATTATGGCCGTGATGATATGAATGATTCGACGAAACATTCCAAGACGGAACTATTAACCAACGCAATAGTACTATCCGTCCCGGTATTAATGATAATCGTTCCAACGGTAGCCGAAAACAACTATAATCATCTAGCCTAACCGGCAAGAAAAAAAAAACTAGCTTCTCATTTTTTTCGCTCCGCCTTTCTGCGTCCGGTGTTAAAGAACCGTTGTGGATAGCGCTACGGAACGCGTATCCTGCGCGAATTATTTTTGTCTCTCGGTTCGGATGTTAATTACGACCGGGCACTTGCGCACGATGACTCACCGGCCCGAAATAGTTAAGCTGTCATCCAGACTGCGATAATTGCCGTGGCAAAAGCTGCCGGACATCGAGAGCGCGTTGACCGCCGACTCTCGCCTCCGCTCTTGTACCTCAAACTTGTTTTATAGCCTACACCGACAGAATCCTCGAACGAGTTAATTCGAGGCGAAATTCAGGTATATTAATAATCCTGTCCGCGAGATATTCAACCCGGAGTCTGCCGTAACGGAAACGGGTACACGTTATAACGTACGAGCAAGCCGGACCTTCTCCCGCGATGTTGCTCCCGCGATACAAGCTTCTGCCGATGGCGTCTTGTCTCGAGACTCTTCCGTTCCCGTCCTTCTTTCGCGCGAATCGACTCTCCCCGGGATCGGTAGAAACATCTCCCCGGCTTCGAATCCAGTAGCTCAGCAGCGAAGCAGTACGTAAAAGTACGTATCTTTCGATTCCCTCTCTTTCTCCCCGTTTATCCCCCGTGTCCTTCGTACATACCGCCCCGGGTACGCGCTTTCGTGGAATACAGTGAACAGCGGGGATGCGGGCGCCTTCTCGCTAATTGATCGGTGTACATACAGCGGGTAACTCTCTCCTCGGGTTGCGAGTTTGCACCGTTCTCTAGTGCAAACCGCCGGTATACACCCGCTGTGAATCGAACGGGAGGATATATAGTTTGACGCTTTAAAAGAGCGAAGTCGAACACGAGCTCTGCCCTCACTCGTATGATCGATACAGTAATTAAAGATGACGATATGTCTTCGTGTTGGTTTACGACGTGCACAGCAGCACGCCCGTTCACGGGCTATACCGAGAGAAGTCCGCTTCTTACTTTCCGCTACTACTTATACGATCTACTGCTTCTGCGCGGTCCCGCCGATCGCGCTCGCCCTGACTGTGACCACTGGCTACGCTCCTCTTCGGATGAGAGCCACAGTCGTTAAAGCCACAGGCGGATAAAAGAGGGAGAGAGAGAGAGAGAGCCGAGAGAGGAGGAGACGCATTGATAAAAAGAGCTTCGTTAATCAATTAATATTAAGTACTTCTTGCTCGAAATTCCCCTGCCGCTGTTACAAATTGCCATTGAAGACAAGTTTACTTTGGTTTTTACATCGAGCACCTGTGCGTAACCGTACTCGAAACGCTACGACGAGTCCAAGGAGGCACGATTCATGTCTCGAATATTTATTGTTCTATAAAACAAAATAATAAAGAAAAGTAAAGAACTAGGTGATACTTTTTGCGAGAGAGGTTATTTTCTGATGAAACGAGCGCAGACTTCATATTTGGCAGACTCGAGGCACTTTGAATGATGATATGGCAGTCGAGAAGCATCGATTTTTTTTGTGAAAAAAATAGAAACACTATGGGAGTCCATGTCAAACGTGATCTGCCTGCGACGATAAAATTGACTCGAAATTTATGCGATCTATGTATGGGAAAATCTCTTCGTTCATATTGGCGCCAGATCTGGCATGGACCCGACGATTTTATTTATTTTTTCAAAATAAATTATAACTCCGAACACCCCACCTTACTCTCCTACCGGCGTGGGAGTTCATATTTATATACCGCGAGGATCGGATCGCCATTTAATATCCTCCCCTCTCCGAGAAATCCAGCTATCCTTACCGCTAGATCTTTCTGCCATTCATTCGACGAAGGATATTGCCCCGTGGCATTACCAGTCCGGCATTAAAACCGCACCGAGAAAACCACACACGATATGAAATAAAATGATAAAGTATCCGACAGGGTTATGCACCCTGCAAGATAGCGAATCGGAGAACGAACGCGATAGGCAAGACCTGTGAGCGTCGTATATATATCCTTAGTGGCTAGGAGCAGCAGAAGTAACGTCAGAAGAAGCCTAGGTGAGCCAGCAGCAGCAGCAGCAACAGTATCAGAAGAAACTAAGAGCAAAGTTACGGCGGCGTCAGGGGCGATGATCCCTGACCGTAGTGCAGGTCAGGACGTCGACGAAGGATGAGGAATTGTTTTCCATTCTATCCTCTTACCCTCCCAGCCCCCCAGCATCCGAGTGGTCCAGCTTCTCTTCCCGCTCCTTCCTCCTCTACTTTCCCTTCGTTCTTCTTCGCCTCCTCCCCATCCGTGATCCGTGCACCTCCGGGGCGAATGCCCGTGTCAGTGGGACGATGATGCGCCCCGGCAACTTCCTCTCGGTCTCCTTCGCTCCTCCATACACCCGCTGGATCGTGGCCGCTCGTCGTTCGGGCGGACGAAGCCCTCGGGAGAATTACAACCTTCGTACAACCATCGAGGAGTCCGAAGGCACCGATGATCTTCCAACGACGCGGTACGACGAGGATGCGTTTATTCGTTTTCTCGGTGCCTCCGAGCCCACACCGGTGGAACGTTCGAAAATTACGGCATCGTATATCCCCGTTACTGTCGGTAGCTCCGAGTCGGTTAGGCCCGATTGAGCTGAGAGTGAAGGCGCGCCGTCTACTTCGACACATTAACTGTTTCAAGAACGAAGGTATTAAAAAAAAAAAGGAAGAAAAAAAAAACCGAACGAAGGGAGCAAGAAATTATGAAAGATGTCGGCAAACGAAGATTGACTGCCTGGGAGCCAGAGGTAATTCGTCAATTTCTATGCATTTGTATAAGGAGAAAGGATTGTTTTTCACGCTGTAACTCTTTCTCTTCTTCTTCTTCTACTTCTTCTTCTTCTTCTTCTTCGTTCTCCTCTTCTGCCTCTTCCTTTCACACTCTCAATGTTACAACTGCGGTCTCCGAGGTACCGTGTTCAAGGTCCAAGGTCACTTCGTGAATATGTACCGTTCGAATATCGAAAGGGATAATCTTGGCTCCGAAGGCTTCCGGGTATCGCTATCAATTATATACTCGTACACCGCCACGGGGTTATCAGAGGCGACGAGCATTTTGCTCGACGATGGCCCACCGTTGTGGCGATCTTTCTCCGTTCCTCACGATGTGGACCGACTCTTGGGTAGGATCACCACGGGCGGTCGCGGGACTGTATGCATAATGTGACCGTACGTGGTAGCGTACAGAATCTCTGTATAGAATCTCCCGCGATTCCTTTCTGGTAAACTTTGTGAAATTAATCTAGCGCCTCATGCCCTTTTCAACCGGCATTTTTACAAATTTATGCTCGACCTTTTTTATTGACATTTAATTGGTTAATAAAGGATCATCGTACGAGGAGCCAATTATATTAACCGGAGCAGCCGGTGTGCGCGTACCGGTGAACTTGACTCTCGAAGCTGTTCCAGTTTCCGAAGAGTCGTTGCTATTCAACCGGGCACTGCTGGTTCCTCCGTCGTTCGAGCGGCGTTTTATGGAATCATTTGGCTGAACAGCCTGCACATTTTTTCACGCCGTCGTTAATGCGCTTAATCCTTAAAAATGTTATTAAACGCCGGTAGCGCCGTACGGTAAATTAAACGGCCTCTCTTTATTCGTTCCCACTGCGCTGTTTCTCACTCTTCGCCGAGCACCACCGCGTCCACTTGTGTGTTTTCTTCGAGCATTTACTTCTTCGTTAATAAACGCATTCCGGTACTCCTGCCGGCGGAGACGTGGAAGCCTCCTCGCTCCCGGGGCTCGGAGAGACCAGCGGCAAAAGCGCGCGTGCACCGGTAAGTTTACGACGCGAGGGGGGTTCCCCGTGTCAGTGAGGTCCCGTGAAAACGAGTCCGGAGAGACATAAGTGCCTATATCTGCAGCCGGTTTACCGTCCTGTTTACTGTCCTTCTTCTCATATCTCCAGCATCTTTTCTAACCGTTTCTTCTAATGGTTCAAACCGCAACTTCGTACAGAGACGTGAAAAGATTTTTAACCACTTTGCTGATAAAAATAAATGAAAAAAAAAAAAAAATGTCCCCACATTCCCCTGGTCTCTCGTATTCTCGAGGACCCGAGCTTCCGGCAGCGGCATTCGCCTATCACGTATCGAGATATGATATCTCGGGGTCCGAGCTTCCCTCAAAGGCGGCGAACACTCTTTCATCCTCCATTAGATTTTTTTTTTGGCTCGGGAAACAAGTTTCACAGTGGAGAGAGAGAACACTCGGACGGTGCTCCTCTCTCATCGATCGGGCAAACGGATAAAGCATCAAAGTTGCCGTCAAAGTTCCGGCTGAACCGGGATGCCCGATCGAATCCCGATATACCGTAAAGTCGACGGTTTTCTTGTAAAATACCTATTTTTATCTAATCGCTCGAACTTATGTCAAATGAATAGAGGTATAAGAAGAAATTGGTTTTTTCTTTTCAATTTTCCAACGAGTTTCAACTCTTTGACCTTATAAAGATAAGAGTGAGAAAAAAAAATTAAACTCTGAAGTATCAAGTTTTGAAGATAAGACGTTTCTTCGAAGAGAGCCCAATATCTACAATAAAAATCGCTGGAACGCAACAGCGGCAATATACAATGGCTGCGTAAGCCTGGGGGAATAACAACGGACGGTCTATCGCATCTTGCGATCGTCCGGTATCCTTCGAGAGTTCAGGAAACAAATGCGATTATTTTACCACTTTGGAAGTTTTTCGGATCTTTGTCTCGGCTTTTGCTGGCGGGCTGGTTGCCACAAGTCGAGTGTCGGAGATTGCTGCAAATCGTGCGGGGGCTTTTCTTCTTATTCCTCTTGTTCTTCTTATTCCTCCTCCTCCTCCTCTTCTTCTTCTTCTTCTTCTTTCGCGAGACATGCATCGTTCGCTGAATGCATGCAAGCGCGCATCACAACGATTCGTTCGCACGACCGGCCAGCAGCTGTTGAATCGATAAGAAGCGGATAAATTCTCGCGAACGGGTGGTATCTCGTTGAAGTTTGTCCCCGGCGTCGCGAAGAGCCGAGGTTTATGGATGAGAAAACACGGAAAATTCCCTGGGAACTCCCTCGCCGCTTATAAAAAGAAAATTGATCAATGATCGATAAACAAAAAAAAAATGTCTCGACTCAGCTTTTCATTGATTTATTTAGTGCTGCCGGCCTGATTCTGACTGAGGATTTTCTTTGTTTACAAACCGTACTCCACAATTTTTTGTCCCCGCACTGGTAATTCAACTGCTCCGTCGGTTTTCTCGTCGATACCATTATTATAATACTCGGAGTTATTTGTATCGGGTAAAATTCTCAGAACGCTGTATGGTACGTGATCTCGATCGAAGTCGGTCTCGTACACCAGTTTTCTTCGATTATTTCATTTTATATATATATCGCGCTTCGTGGCAGTGTAATGTGCTTCGAGATCGGATGTTTCTCGATCGGCGCGGCTCCGACCACAGGATGATTCACGCGTTGATCGATCCCCCGATCGCGGACAGTGACTTACCGAGAAGAATACTGCGGGATATCGAATACGTATCACCATTCGATACCGAATGATATACCGAGATTATTTCCGGTGTGTCGTTACGACTCGCACGGTCGATCCGCGGATCGAGAGTCGACGAGTGTATCGATCAAAATTCAATCGAACACAGAGATTCGAGATCCGAACTGTAATACGAATAAATCAAGCATACACGTATGCCCGATCGTGAGGATTTTCCGTGCAGCACAAAGACTCCATGGATATGAGTTGCTCGCTGGAACGGCGTGGCCGAGAGGAGCGCGTTTGCCGATCTAGAATCTCGATGCTGTCTCCTACGGCGGCCTTTCATACATAGATGACCAGCTGTTTCTCATCGCGGCGAACCAGTTGCCGGGATCGGTTCTTCGCTTCGGGATACAAATCTAACTGGCGATCCGCAGCGCGAATTAATCTAACGATGACATGCTCCAATAACTCCCAGCAAATCAATGATCTAAGATCGTTGGTAGCACATCCTTTTTTTTCCTGCCCTGACGGTAACTACTTGCAATGCCGCAAGGTAGTATCAAAGTTCGAGCAAGATCTGCGCCGGACTCACAAGATACTTCAGGAAAGTAAAATAAAGGAAAAACGATAAAATGTAACTAAACTTAATGATGCGGTACGGCTGAATATTCGTGCACAAAGTGCAGTAACACGGTAAACTCTACGGGATAGTTTGAGTTTCTCATAATTGCATAATTTCACGTTAGGTTTGAAATAGGAGGGTCGGGAGGAGGGGGCGGTGTAAGGCGCGTGAGTTTACTGCATCAGTGAGTTGTGGAGCGGTCCAGAATATATAATGTTATACCGCTCGATGTTTTGCACGAGAACAGAAACATCAATGTGTGCTACGTATTTCTTCTTCTTCTGCTTCTTTGAGAGTACAACGCACGTAGGTACTCACTCGAGAACGTACAGACGTACGGCATAAGATGGAGTATATACACTCGTTCGAGAGCTTTTTTCCTTCCGGCTACCGCGGAGAGGTACCGCACGCGGTATTACCGAGAGGAGCGAGAGGGACGAAATAATAAAAAGTGAGAAAGAAAAGACGCTTGCCCCGTGGCTTCTTGGTTTGCACTCTGGTGCACCTACTCGACACAGCCAATGGGTATCCCGGCAGCACTCTCGGCCGACCGATAACACGACGCCGGCCGCCCGGTAGCATTGTTGCGCCAGTATTTATGTAGTCAAGACCGTTTACGGCCCACCGGGCCGCATAAAATTTAACGACTGCGTCGCTGGAAAACGTCCAGGTGATGAAGACTACCCTCTCTCCCGTGCCGACTCTTCTATACATTTTTTTTAGCTTACGCGGAAAATGTATTCACATCATTCCCCCCATTCAGCCGAGAGATCGCATCGCGAACTTCACGATTACAGCCTTATAAATTTTTTTCCGAGGTGGGTACGCAAGCCGAACGAGTGTTCACACGAAGAAAAATAATTAGTTGCTCCAAGCGAATGCGCAGTTAGATATATCCATGCGATTTATTTGGTTGAATCAACGATTAAGTTGGTTGATTCATTAATTTATTGGACCGAGCGAATTAACGTTTGGTTGGGACAACTAATTATCTTTCACCGTGCAGAGTTGATTTGCTCTCTTTTTAACCAGGTCAGTATATCGACGGGTGTGTAGACACGCTGTATGCTTCGCTTTGCTTTCACGATCTAATTCGCTCGGCAGTATATAAATTAGTCGCGATGTGGTACATTGTAGTTATAATAGCTTGAGAAATTATGGAAATTAGGGCATTATCTTGTTGCAGGGCCGTTGTGTGATCTACCGAGTTCCCACGAGACGAGAGGCTACGCTATTATCATCTATATATATATATTATATACGTGCGCGGTATAGTATAAAACGTATCGAGACTGAAAGTTCGCAAGCTGTAACGCACACACACCCCCATTAGATGTTTCCTATCTGTTTCGCTCGAGCTCCGCACATTCCACCAGGTCGTCGCACCTTCGCCGTACTTTCTGCCGCATAATACACTCGGAATATTATACTCTACTTATATATATATATATATACGTACATAGTTGCAACATAGCATATGTAGCAGTGGTACGTAAAGTTGATAACGAGAGAGGAAGTTAAATATCTACGAGCGGAAACCACAGATGCGAGAGCACAACTCAAACGGAGTAAGCCTGGGAAAATCGCACGCATGGTGGAAAGTGTCCACGCATTATTCCAACTTTTAGCCGCGTCCTTGTCTGGCACTCTGGAACGCCGCTGGGCACTCCGCGAGATAAACTTCTCGAAAGCCGGTTCCGTTTCCACGAAAGAAAAGGGAACGAGCTAGACGAGAACGAGGAAGCAGGTCTCGTGCGCGTCACTGATGTGCACGGCAGCCGATCGGATTTAGATTTGCATGCTATCCATCGTGGATGCTCGAGCGTTGACGTTGATCGTAACTTTAGAATACCTCCCGCTTTTTCCCAAGGAGCACGAAGAAAGCACGAACGGAATTTAAACTTTGCAAGTCCTGCGATGGAATCTTTTGAGACACAAAAGAGAATCTAGTTTGATTTCCATTGATTCGAACTCGACCGGTCTCGTACCGCGAAATTCTCGGTTTTCTGGCACGGGATTACCTCTTCCCCGAACATAAAGAATAACCTTCGAAACAGCCGTGGATAATCAGTTGATCTTTGCCGTGACAACAAAAAAACACGCTCTATCCGCTACGCGCAGTATATTAGATTATGAAGGTGCGAGGTGAACGCGTGACCGTGTCGAAAGTCTCGGTCCGTTATCTCGCTTCTCAAGCTTATCCCAAGAGCGTGTTCCAAGCAACATAGATTCCCGCTTAGAACTCCCGTGCCGCATAGAAGAGTCGATTTAATTATCTCCGGTAGACGTTTGACTCTTTCGACGACAACGTCCCGTCGAATGAGTTCCCAATAAGAGGAGTTCGAACTGAACTTCCCCCACGGTTGTCCTACCCGATTGCTTCCACTTGGGAAGCACGCCGTCACGGTTTTCTCCCGTCAGAAGCGTTCTAGCTGGATGACTTACGATAAAGAAAATGGCTGCACGATCTTTGCCAGTCATGCAAAATGCCGACATGATCTTCTTTCTG
Organism: Amblyjoppa fuscipennis; assembly: GCA_963575735.1. Lineage (NCBI taxonomy): Eukaryota > Metazoa > Arthropoda > Insecta > Hymenoptera > Ichneumonidae > Amblyjoppa > Amblyjoppa fuscipennis. The sequence continues at coordinate 15,454,640 of OY754495.1, read as the reverse complement.
TCAATAGAATTGACAGCTCTTCGATAGCGAAAAACGGTCAGCCGGTAACTGCGATCTTCTCGGATTCGTGACTGGCACGGGCCCGCGGGCACCGGATCAGGCGCTAGAATACGCAAGGCGACACGACACGACGCCCGCCGAGAGGCCGGATCTTGCTCCTCGGTCTTGCTCTTTCTCCTTCGCCCCTCGGTGAACGCGACCCTCTCGTCCGCTGGCAGCTCTCATTCTTATGCCGTCACGACCAGTCGCATCATTAGGCCTCCCGGCATTACAAATGACGTCGTGGCATCCACGGATAGCTCAGTCTACGGCTCTTGGGCTCTCCGCCTCCCCTCCTTCCAACCTTTTCCGCAGCTTCTTTTTCTTCTTCTTATCTCTTCGCTCTTCTTCGTCCGCTGGCATCGTGTGTGCATCGTTCGGTCATCCTCAAACCTCACCTGCGCGCATTTTGCTCTCTCTCTCTCTCTCTCTGTCGTCGAATGCAGGGCCTAGCGGCTCCGATCCCTCGCGAACTTTGAGCAAAAAGTTGTTACGGACACAGAGACTCCGTGGCAAGTCGTACTCGCATAAGACATGCATGAGTTTCTTGCCGTCAATAATCAGTTTGAAGCGATAGATATCGCTTGTCTTTACCCAATGCCATCGGACCTTCTGTACCAGTGATACCTTGTTCCCTTGCCAACTCTACACGTACGTCTGTACGTTGCGTCTACGACGCGCGAGGCAGGTCGCGATTGCGGAGATAGCGCACGAGAAGACTTCATTCGCGGTCGATTCCCGAGGAAGACGCATCAATCTCTATCTATCTTTAGAAACAGTCAGTTGCCCCAATTTAAAAACTCGTAGAAATAGACTCTTCTTATCACGTTCGCCAGCACATAAAAGGTCCGATCTTGAACGAATGATCCGGCTCCATTTTACCCCAAACGTCCTACATTCCTTACAGATGGAAAATTCATATCTTCGGCGTGAAAAAATGAATCATTTCGGTAGGAGGATCCAAAGCAAAGTCTCGAAAGCGGCTCCGGAACGAACAAGTGTATTATTTACCTTTGGAACACTGTATCGAGGCTCGTACTTAAAACACACGGAACTACGCAGCTGAGGATCTCGCGAGAGTAGAGTAACCCGGGAGGCAAAGTTGTGCTGCAAGTAGGAGAGCAAAAGTAGTAGTGGCAAGGAGTAGTAGAGACGGCGGTAGGGCAGCAATTGCGAGCAATGCCAAGGCACACGGCCAGCCAAAGGCGAGTAAGCGAGATGTATGTATATATATATATATCCCTCAAGTAAGCGAGAAAGCGAAAGAGCCTCTCTCGTCCTAAGTCGAGGAGACGAGAGAGCTACTGCGGTGGAGGCTCGCGGGTCGCGTGTTAACCGTCTCCACGGACGCAGAGCACAGTACGCTCTCGTCTCTCGTGCAAGCCGGATTGCGCCAATCCCCGTGTTCGTAGCTAGAACCACGTGCTTCCCTGCCGCGTGTGCCAAGCTTTTCAACGTCGCCACCTCTCGGCATCGATAAACTCGGGTGTTTTTACGGACCTTCCATCTTTCTGCGCGGCAACCAAGACCCCGGACCGTTTGTCGTGCGACAAGATCGGACACAGAGTTAGCATGGAATCCAGAGAAATAACTCTCGAGTAACTCCGAAACTGTGTATCGCAGTTTGAGCTTCCGATCGGACGAAAAGGTAACGGCGAAACTTCGTTGGAGCGGTCCGGAAAACTATCGAGAAATACGGAGTGAGAGGAAGCAACCGTTCATGAAAATGTCTTAAGAGCTGCCCGCTCTCGCCGACAGTGAATAACAGAAGTCAAGAAGGAGGCAGCTCGATGGTCCCGCGGACGGTCCATTAGCGCCTCGCGATCACGACTCGCGCTCTCCGTCCGTTGGCTCCTCTTTTTTCCATCGGCACTCAGCCGTCGAGGAGCACCGTTCCAAAACTCGAGCGAGCATCGGCGATGACCTCTATCTCCGAGCTGACGAAAGTATCCGGCGACTTCTGACCGACCACACAAAAGGGATACACCCAAAGTGGCGCTGGAAGAATCGGAACCGTCGGAGAGTACGAAGAAGCCGCGAAGAAGTGAAACGATTACGAACAAGGGGGGAGGGGGGAAGAGGAGAACGAAGTGGGGTCACACGGAAACGATAAAGAGGTCTCGGACAACGAAAAGAGGATCCTCGAGCCAGTGGACGCCGAGGAAAGAGGCCTCCACTGTTTCTACGGATAATCGGACGTAATTTACCGATAGTGCAGAAGGCCCTTCGTTTCCCCGAGTTGCGAAGAGAGGAGAGATACCTCCAACATGAACGATCTACTTCTCGGCGTAGCCGCGGCGTCGAGCCCGGAGGGTACTTCAATCGTTGATCCGCCTCCCGACTTTAATTACAAACCGATGTAAACGGGGGAACAAGACGAAAGAGAGTGAATACGGTGTGCGAAGGGCGGAAAATAAAGGGGATAGGATAGAGTCGAAGCACGATAAAAGGGTACTCGACTTTGCGTTGCCCGATCGAGTTTCCAAGGGAACTCTGTACTGTGCTACTTCGATAGACACTTCGATCGAGCGCGATCAACGGTGTCGCCCGTAACGATTGGTCGGCAGACCTTTCCTTAATTAGGGCAATAAAGACGAGTCTCCGGGTCGTCCTCCTTCCAGATCCTGGGCGCGAGATCTCGCCGGATCCGGCAGCGTACTCCGGTCCATAAATGGTCCTCTGTACCACGATCGCGTGGGACGTCGTCTGACCCGTCGGTCGAGCGGTGTCGAGCGTTATTCTCGCCACCAACGGTACCGCGAGGCGGTTCTCCTTTTTTTGCATTTGCTTCGAATGGTCCCCACGCGAAATTGGCTCGTTCGGAGTTGTCAGTGATATCGGTCTAACTTTTCCCAACGGCTCTCGACCTGCCATAAACGTCGGGTTTCACTCGGTGGTTGACGACGGTGAAGGCGGTTGATGACGAGCTCTTATTTACATAGAGAGAATAACACGGGGCACCGTTGCCGTGGGTTTCTTCACCCGATACGGTCGTCGCGCGTGGGTCTCCGGTACTGTTGCTTCATCAAGTTACCTCGGTGACTGGGATGCGCTCTCGCACCCCGATCTCCGTTCTGCTGTTCGTTCTATAAGCTCCAATCTCAACGGGAGTACACATAGTCGTACAGCTCGCTCCCTCCGCGCACCGTTCTGGCCACCTAGGTCACTGGCGAGATCCTCGAGTTCCCGGAGGAACTCTCAGCAACAACACGAAGTTACCCGCTCGATCACTTCACCGTTTTCTCTATCCTCGTGCTTAAACGCTCCGGCATGGAACGCGGAAGCTGACTCACAGCATCGTTCGTATACTATGATTTAAGTGCACGATTTCAAAGTTCGCAAGAGAGTTGCTCTGGCCAGGCGGCAGAGGCAGGAGCGGGAGCAGCATCGGGGCAAGAGTTTAATCGCTCCTACAGCCTACGACGACGATGATTATGGTGAGCGCAACGTAACTATTAGCTACGCTGCGATGCTCAAGGTGGATCCACCGATAAATCCGTGTTTATGTGTCTGTGTATGCGTGCGTCGGTGACCCCATGAGCAATGGGATTCGATTTCGATTGGTCGCGGTAGTCGCTTCATTAATTGGAATACAAACTTTTTTTTTTTGCGAATCTCCGAATCTCCGAGTGCAACGGCTACCGGCTCGCCCGATACTTCTTGGATTCTCCATCGATCACACGAGTGGCCCGACCGTCAAGGAGGCAAAAAGTAAAACGGAATCGCACCGGTGTGTCGGATACGAGAGAGAAAATAAGTGGGACGTAAGAACTCTTTTTACCCCGCGAGTGGCGAACGGCGCCGAGGGAAAGAGAGTGAACACGCCAGACCGAGGTCGAGACTTTCGGTGGTCCGCAGCATTGTTGAACCAGCACAGCCCCGTACACCCGACAGCTCCGCTGCTTCCCCGTTAAAAGAGAAATCCAGGTCTTGTTATAAATGCTGGAACACTCTCGAGCGCGAAAGGATAAAAGCTCCCACCTCGTGTGTGCCAGAATCCTTTTTCGAAGTGAAAAATGTAAGAGTTTCACGCGACCAGCATCCCTTAGTAATTCGGCGAAGCTTCTTATGCGACCGCCGTTTTAGTCGAGTCCGCGTGTACGTGCGGCACTTACGTGACAGCCGGGTGCTTCGTATTCGAACGATAGCTCGTCCAGCGGGACATTTTTTCGCTTCTTGTCTGCTTTGTTTTTCGTTGCTTCAAATTCGAAGTGCAGATCTCACATGTTCGAGGAACAAGAAACGTGTACAAGGCACGGGACGGTTGTCGACTCGGGATAAAGACAATAGAGGAGAGAGAGAGCCAGAGGATGCTGGTTGCCGCTATGAGAAAATTATGCAGAGTTGGCCTCGCCGTTGTCCTAGCTACCGCACTCTGCGTACTTACTCTCGTCGACATGCCGCCACAGCTACCGGAACCACCGACCGCACCACCACCCACGCCAGGTAACTTGTACACCCGGATGCGCACAATCGCTACACACGAATTAGACAAGATTCCATTTCGCTTAGAGAATTAAAAAAAAAAGTTAAAGAAATTTCTTAAAAATTGCAGGATAAAATCGTCACCAATAAAAAATATGTGCAATAAAAATGCTTACCGCAGAGATAATATATCGAAGTATTTTTTAAAATGTGTCAAAGACAATTTATGCGGATTCGAACGGTTCATAAAATTTCAATCGCGATCGTACGCATGTCGCTCTTTCCACCCCAATTCGAAATAGTCGCGATTTGAAACACTCAAAAAATTTCTCTATGCAGATAATCCCTATAGAGGGATTAAAATAAAAAAAAATGACTACGACCTCGGGCGTAACATAACTAATGCGAGAGTTATCTATCAGGCGGAGTAGCGGTGCGTGGGCATGCGTGAATGTTGAAGGAAGAAAAAAAAAACAAAATCTGACCATTATTCGTATTCTCGAGCACGCGGAGCTCCCGTTGATCGCGGCTCTTATATATACATATATATATATATATATCCGACGAATGATCGTTTCGAATTCCACGGAAGAATTTCTTTGGTGGCATCTCCGAAGAGAGCTTCGTTGGAAAGTGTATAAAAATGTTGATTCTCGAGAGGATTTTTCACGGGGTGCTCGGACGTAGAGCCGGGGATTGGCCGTATACCTCGTAGATTCATGGGATATTTCCATCCTTCTCTCGCTCGGTGTTCCGGACGATGAAATAAAGAAATGCGGAGCGGTGGATGCGCGAAGAATTCCGCAACGCGGGGTACCCCATCAAACGGACACGCACAAAAACTCCGTAAATAATCAAGGGGATCAGTGTCGTTTTTCGTCAGTGTTATAAATCTTTTGTGAGTTTCCTCTCTCGGTTGGGGTAGCAACTTCGTTAGCTCGGATATAATTTACGGTCACTCGTTCGTCGAACGTACCCGCACTATCCGTAACTACTCTCCCTCCATCGAGAGAGAATCTCGTCCCGGTCTGCCTGTGTCCTCTCCTCTGTCTTCGAGGCTGCCAACCTCGCATCCTCTCTGCCCGTATCGCAATGCGAGGCGTCCTTGTGGCACGCTTTTTTTCGCCTTGAATCCCTTCTACTCTTACCCATCGCGAAGATCGTGCCAGCGATATGCGTGTTACATTCAATTTCTTTTTTTGTTCTTCTTCTCCCCCATACTTTCGTGCGAGATGCTTTGCCATCGTAAAATTGACAAAATACCGCGTTAAATCAATGCCTCGACAACGGATCAATACGCTTCTTATTTGTGTCCGTGCGAACGCTTAAACCATCGCGAAATTTCTTGATTTTTTCCTGCTTTCATTATCTCCAAGAATGTCAATTACACTGTAAAAGAAAATTGTAAATTTGCACCGGACTGGAAGTTTTTATGGAAAAAGTGGCACGTAGGATTTAACGTACAATTGTGATGCAATATTAATGAACTTCTACAGTGAAATTAAAGTTAATTATTGGAGTATTTCTAAAGGTTTTACAGTAAGTTAATATTCCATCACAATTGTATGGGAGAGCGGGGCAAAATGGCGTATCCAAAAATTATTGGAAAATTGAGTTTTGCCCCACTGACACATTTTACCCCGTTTTCCGAGTACGTTAAATTTCATCCACATTTTTTTTACACTATTCAATGTTTGTAAATTTGTAAAAAATAATTTGTCATCGCAAAATTAAAAAAATACCAAGTTAAACAAATGTTTCCATAAGAATTTGATACACCTTTCAAGATGTCTATGCCGAAGATCAATACTTTGCAACATTTATATATTTCTTCAGTTTTTCTTTTACTGCCCCGGACAATGTCTGGTATCGCGACCAGCAATGATATATACGAGAGTGAATAACTGCGTATCCGCGCATGATGCAGCGTAATAATATCGTTTATTGGCCGAGAGACGGAGAGAGAAGGACTCGTCATGCCGGGAGGAGAAACGATCCCTCTGTGTTCGCATTCTTCGATGCAAACGTGAATCGCGAGGGAGAAAACAGTCTCTCGTTCTCTTCTGCGCGAGTCGCAAGCAAGCAGCTTAATCCGACACTGGACGACTCGTACAAATCGCGAATTTATCGCCGTCACGCAAACCTATCCAGGCACTACCAATAAATTATAATTTAATCGTCGCTGAGAGAAGAAGGGAGAGAAAGAGAGTGAGAGTAGCGTATGTGAGGCGGCGAAGCACCGCGACGGGTCTTATTAAAATTCAGGACGCATCCGTTGAGCCATGGTTTCTCGTCTCCGTCGTGTGTATATCCTGTGCACCAGCCTCGCGATCGCGAGAAACAGCAACGCACAAAGTGACCGGGGGAGAGTACGCGATTACGATTGCGAGAGACTTGCCCGCATAATTGAGACGTAAGACACGCTGTTCCTTCGTCTTTATCTGGTCAATCCTCTCTCTCAAATTTCCAAGACCATTCCATTTTTAGTTCTAAGCATTGTCAAATTTGATGGCTATTAACGCAACTTCGTACATTAGATAGGTACTGAAGGAGATCCGTCGATTTAAGGCAAAAAGAAATGTTTAATTTTTTTTTGTTCCTTCTACTTAAAAAAAAAAAAATGAAACTCGTGTCATTTTTTATACCCAGACGCGGGTATTTTTTGCACATGATCGGAGGACTGTTATAAATAATTAATCGGGAGCGATTACCCAACTTTTTTTGAGACAGAGAAAATAAATGAAACACTTTTTTTGGTCTGAAATCGATCGAGCTTGTTTCTTGTTAAACTGCAAATTCGATATATATCATAAATATGTAATAATGTATGTGTATAAGTATGTAGTAATGTATTCACAATTATCTCTCTTCCTGTATATACGGATTTATATACGGATGTAGGGGAAGCTGTCACGTAAGGAGCTAAAAAGCAAAGAAATTAATTATGATAAAAACGGTTTTTACGCCAGTTACTTCGCCGATCGTAAAGACAATATTGGCTAGTAAAGTATAAAGTCGACGTGGAAGTTTATGGGGAATGATTTATCTTCAAACGAGCACTAAAAAAAATTTGATTCATGATGATCGGATGATCGTGCTAAAAACTTTAAGCCTTTGCTGCCGAATCGTTAAAATTATGATAGAATAGTGGAGCGTAATCTCTAGCGATGATAAAAAATAAATAAGGAATTCGTATAAAAAAAAAAAAAAATTACTGGAAGTGCACACTCGCGTGGTTATGATTTGAATAAAATTGTCTCTGCGTAGGGTACTTTATTCCGCCGACAGCTAGTCGTCGAACTGCATTCGAATGTTTCGCAACGGGACATATCCTTTCGCTCTTGCTCGTCGGGGCTTTTACGATCTCGAACAATCCACGCCCGAAGTGGATTTCACGGCGGGACGAGTGAGACGAGATGCGCTCGCGAAGATACCGCGCGGCAGAAAGAAAGAGCGTGACGAAGCGCTTTTTCGCTCGACTCGGAGAAATGTATACGTGTTAACGTACACCAGAACGCAAAGTAATCCCCGATTTAACGTCCCAGTAAAAATATCTCGGGATTTCGAGTGAATCTTAAAATCTCATGAATCTCTCAATTCGTGCACAGTCATCCGACTACTGTGTAACGTATCCACTCCGGTAGCGGAAATGGAATTTTTTTCTCCAGTATCCACACAAGCCGTGCATGCTACGGGAGAAGTATCGGTGCGCTCGGTATCTCCGGACTCTCCTCGATTTCACCTACCACTCGTCGATACGAAGGAAAGCTGTAGATAAATCTTACGGCTTCTTATTCGATGTTGATTGCTTTCAATCGAGCTTCGTCCATCGATCAATCCGCGAGAGTACGTTGAAGCTGCTCACGGCGTGCGGACCCGACACACCTACCTCGGGACTCGATCGCTTCTAATACGGGAATATGTGATCGCCGTCGAGCACATGGAAATCATTGCGTACGCGAGAATTGATTGAGTTTGCCGTTCGGAAATGCGAAGAAAGGGAACTCCGACTGCAATTTTTATAGATTCCCATTCTATAGATTGATCGCAACTCCATTGCGAACGATCTATAGAACGGGATTATTTATTAATTCCTTTTGTTATCGGTAAAACAAAATTAATAGACAATTATCAGTCGGAATTATTAAGTTCGTTAAATGATTGAATTCTTCCGATTTTTTAATTCCATGAAAAAAAAAACAAAAAAATCCATTCGAAGTATACGAAGCATAGCTTTGACTTGTGTTTCAGGTGTGGAGCCACCCGGTCCGAGAAGCATAGTCGCGTATTCGTGGGCCCGAAGATTGGCTCTGGACTATCGTCCTTCGAGGGAGTGCAACGACGGCATAAACGACAGCAGTCTGCCTTTCGATGGAACACCCATGGAATCACCGTCGGCTTTCGTCTCCTCGTCGTTTATCGCGTCAAACCCCATTGGTTTCGCGAGAACCACCGGGAGCAGGAGCAGCATCGTATCAGAGGAGTCGAAGAAGTGGCTCGAGACGATACCGCGACGTCTATTCCTCTACAGTGCCCACTTGGACATCAGAGTCGCCGGCTATCCGAGCGTCAGGGTGATTGGCGTTAAACGAGAATCGACGCCGCCGCTTCTATCAGCGGGGACACTCTTCTGCACTATTTGGTAAGGGAGAGTCGAGCGAGAAGCGGAGGAGCGACCGGGCGCGAGCGAGCTGGAGGCTTAAGCGAGCTAAAGGCTTTGATTCGACGACGACAGGCCATCGGACGTTTACGTGTCGTCGGGATGCAAAGCCCGTCTTAGTTGGCGACCCTCTCAGCTCACCTCCTTCGCGACGCAGATATATCCAATAAAATAAAATAAAATAGAGGAAAATGAGGGGGGAAAAAAAAAAGTATAAGAGAGGCTCGCGAGCTACGAACCGCTTTGCCTGCCGGTGGCGACTGAACGGACCCGCGGGATAAACGCGCGACAGCAAAGGGTGATCGTGTGGTGGCCGCAGGCCTTGCCGAGGTAAAAAAAAAAAGAACAAATAAAAGAGGCGGAGATAAAGGAGAAGGAGGGCCTTTGCCTCGCATGGTGTGTCCCGCACACCGGAGGGTAATGAGGCATATACAGTTTGTCGATAGTAGAATCCATTGTGAAGGGAGCGTCTGGTGCGCTTCCTTGGAACACAGTGCAGTTGCCATGCGGCTTTAAGAGCTGTTTATGCCTGCGGTGCATGGCTAGAGCATCGCGATCAGCGCGGTGTCGGGATGGGGTAATGAGGCTCGCCGGCCAATACGGGTCACGGTCGTGATAAAAACGACGGTCGAACGTGATAAAAAAATTCGACCACAAAGTGCAGCTCTAAATAGCGAGATTATCTTCAGTTTTTTTGTTGTCGGTGGAAGTTGATCGCCTTTAAATATTTTCTGCAATAAATATATCGGGGAAGTCACAGGTCACTTGAACTTTTTTTTTTTACAGTAAAAGTGGTTAATATTGCCCAGTTCGTGCGTAATTAATTTACGTACCAATCCAGCCGAGACATATTCGTGACTTTTTATATCGAATCAAAAATCATTGTTGTTGCTCATGAAATTTACGTTGGCTGGCCCGCATTAGAAGATTCTCGTGAGAGATCTGTTTTGTCGGCAGAAATTGATCAAGGTTAAATATTTTCGACAATAAATATATCAATCTGAGGTTTCTGGATTTTTTTTTTAAAGTAAAAGTGGTTAATATTACCCAGTTCATATGTAATTAATCTTCGTGTCAATCTGGTTGGATCATATTCGCTAATTTTATATCCAATCAAATATAGTTTTTGTTTCCCATGAAATTTACGTTAGCTGACCCGAATTGCCCACCGCGACTCGCGGCAAGGTTCAAATTTACGGGATGCTGAGCCCGCGGCTTCGGGAGTTAGATTGATCGAGGAAAAAAGAAAGCTACAGAAGGAGGGTAAAAGATTGAATTGTCCTGTCGGCTAAGTCACCTTCGATATCAAAGGTTCCCTCCCCGATAATTGGCCGTTCCTTCGCGCTCTTTTCTTCGCGCTTACCGAAGCTACGACCGCGGCGAGGCGCGCTGTACCTTCGAGCAAATGAGTTTTTAATCCGCGGAAGTGGACTGCGCTCCGTGCACTGTGACAAAAGCGAGAGAGAGTCGACGGGAAGATAAAAGAAAATAATAATATTAACGAACTAAGAGTGGGACTGCAACGCCGTTTCGTTGAATTAGTAGCGGTGCTGCTGGCCGCCGCGGTCGTTCCCCGTGGTCTTACCGATCTTCGTGGGCGGCTCCTTCTCTCTCTCTCTCTCTCTCTCTCTCTCTCTCTCTCTCTCTCTCTCTCTCTCTCTCTCTCTCTCTCTCTCTCTCTCTCTCTCTCTCTCTCTCTTTACACTAGCGTGGGCTCAGACTTTACGTAGCGAGTAATTGCATTCGCCTGTCGTTGCTTACAGTGCGGATACCCCCCGGGGAACACCTCGCGGGCAACGGTGTAGTCGCCAAGCCGTTAAAACCCTCCCAGTGATTGCCCACGAAGTGTCATAAAAGTCGGTAGATTTTTTATATCATAACCGCAACAAGGCCTCGCTCGATGATACTTTACTTTTTTTTTTAAATCTGAAGCCATACGGCATGAGAATCTTTTACGTCACAAATTCTCCGCGACCAATCAGAAAAATGAATCGGACATGCAATTTTTACCCAAAATGAAATTTTTACCCAAAGTAAATTCCGTAATTAAAATACTTTTATAAAATACGAAGTACAAAGTACTTTTTCTTCTTAATCGGAAGGGACGGAGTTCCACAAGTACGAAACTTAGAGAGAAATTTTTATGCATCACAAATCGTATTTTTGGGATTTCAATGGAAAATATTGGGCTGGGAGTAAAATAATTGTTATATTCGTATTCAGCGGGAAAAAATACGTCGAATAAAGCCTTGAAACAAAAAAAAATCAAGTGAACAAGGATTTTCAATTTTTTAGCCACTTTTGAAAAACCTCGATTTTCGTGATTCTCGAAGGTCGATATCTCGGCTTCTAATGGAGGTAGGAAAAATCCGATGTGCTCGTCGTGTTCTACGGGAAAAAGTACACAAGATAAAGTATTGTCCGAAGTTTTATAAGCGGTTTATCGGGCGGTTTCAGAATGTTGAAAAACGCGAAAAATGGACTCGAAAGGGGAAGCCTTGCAATTTTTCGACGATTTTTTTTTTCTTTTTTAAAAATGAACTGCCACATATTTCGACGTATTTTTTCTCGCTGAACACGAATCCGCAGGCCTTTTTGGGACTAAAATACAGTGAGACATTGAAAGTCTCGATTTTTGGCATGAAAAATCGTATTTTCAGGCTTTAAATGGAAAATATAGGGTTGAGAGTAAAATAATTTTACGATACCGACATTTTTTTACGTTACGAAAGAGGTGCAAAGTAATTTGAACATGGTTTCCACATTTAGCTCTGTCCCTTTCATCAAACTGTTTATACTTGATAATTCTAACCGAGATAAATTTTGCTTCAAGGCACAAAGACGACGACGGAAGAACGCGTTCCTTCAGCGTGGAGGCTCTGATCTCGGACATCTGGCTGGACGATTGGGGCGGTTCTGGCGATGGTTACACGGGGATCCTGGTAACATGCCAACTGCCGCGGACGAACGGCCTCCAGAGTGTCTACGTGGGTCCCCAATCCTGCTACCGGAATCCTAGTCATAGTTTATTAGTTAGCAAACTCACGAAAGAGACGATCGTCGATCGAGGAGAAAAGGACAAGATCGAACCGACGGTAGCGTCGTCCGGTAGATACAAGAATCAATTCACTCTGTGCATAAAGGCGCTGGACTTCGACGAGGACATAAGCGACAAACTCGTGGCGTTCGTCGAACTGAACAGAATCCTGGGTGCGAGTATGATATACATTTACGTGTTCAACGTGCACGAGAACGTTTCGCGGGTGCTTCGAATGTACGAGAAATCGAACGTCGTTCGATGGTTCTCGTTCGATCTGCCCGGCGATTTGCCGAGCGACGCCGCCGGGAGGCGGGAACTTTTCGCCAAGGACGTGTGGATCAAGAGGCGAATGGAGCTGATACCGTACAATCACTGCTTCTACGAGAATCTCTACAGCTCGGAGTTCGTCGTACCGATCGACATTGACGAGAGCATCATACCGGTCGGACGAAATAATTGGTCGGAGCTGTTGATGGACGAGAGAAAGAAACTCGGCAGATCCTTCAAGGATTTCGCATCGTACGCCGTGAGAAACGTATATTTTTTTCCGGAATTGCAGAATCACAACGCCGCTGCTGGATACGTTACGACGATCGACGGAGAGAGCGTCGAGACGCCACCGTGCTATCTCGATACAGTGAGAACGGCCGTTGTGTCACCGGAGGGTGACTCGGTTAAGAGCTTCGTATCGACGAAGCGCGCACTCACCGTTCACAACCACTATGCTCTCACGACCCTGAATCCATCGACGAGACGGGCCTATCATCTCGATCCACGGGACGCTCTCAAGCACCATCACAGAATATGCGATGACAGGTATCTTGATTGCGATCTCATGATGGAGGATATAGTTATAGACAAGTCAGCTCTGAGGTACGCCGACGAACTTAAGGCCAGGATAAATATCGCTTTGGCGCACCTCTCGACGCTAAGATAGTATGATTCTTCTTTTTATACATATATAAATATATATATTTTGTAAATAAACACGAATCTTGTTGTCCTACCGATAACGAAGGAATTTCCCGCATTAAATTAAAATAAATCATGCTTCATGTGTCCTTGATTAATTTATAAGATTATCCCGCGCGAAGTAATATCCTCGGGATTTATTGATCCTGTCGTACCAATCAAATCTAACGATATGCGTACTTTCTTTTCTTCACATTTTTTTTTTTAGTTTTTTAAAACTCGTATCAACGGGAGGCGAGTGGGGTCGGCAATGAAGAAAAATATAGGTAGAAAAATCAAGTTAAATAAAAAATTTGCTACTGTTCGGAGAGTTAAGTGTCGTACCGAGATATTAATGGAGACGATAATAATGAAAAATTCTTTTAAAAAATCTAAATTGTATTGTGCAGTCATGGATTAAAAAATTATCGGTCAACATTAGGCTTCTGGTCGCACGCGCAGTACGAGAATGTACACGGACGACTGCACGACTTATCAGCAATTTGGTCCTGGTTTGGCGGAACGCATAAATTTAATTAACTTCTCCCGATTAGACGAGGCGGTGCTCTCTGGAGTCGGTGGGCCATTGCTATACCGACCGAGCCACGACGACGATCCTTTGAACTGGAGTGAGACCGAAGTACTACCTGGTGCCAGATAAAACTCACAATGAATTAACCGGTTCACTCGTAAGGTAAGTCCACGAACTTTATACAAAGGGCTCGGTACAGGCGTAGGCATTCTCTCCACCTACCTTCGACGCAAACTCATCAAGATCGTCCCAGTTTTTTGCAATAATAATAATAATTCCCGTGAAAGTCCGCTGTATAGGTAGATGTCGCAACGAGATAATGACCCTCCCACGCTGTTATTATGCCGCGTAAAGTTTGACGGAAGTTTTTTACGAATCGCCTGACGTCACCATTTAATTACCGCGACTACTGTGGCGTAACGTCATTTTTATTTAATTTTTTGTTCGTCTTTTTCCATCCGAGCACCCGGCAAAGTCTCGCACGCGGCGCTGTGGAAGTAATTTTCATATGGAAGTTCGCATAGCAATCTTTCTGCTACAAACAAAAAAAAACAAAAAAATTCTCTGTTTTATATCATTCGAATCGCGAAGGCTGACACGTTCAAGATTCACGCAATCGAGACAACGACTTATTTTTATTTCTGCGTATAATCAACGCGTATCGCAGTCAGGAAAATATAAACCTTGCTTGTTTCGCGAACAAAATAAATATGATTTCTTGCCGTTGATACGTTGAATTTATCGTTGACTCGACGCCTCGCTTATCGTCCGGGCTTGGACCTGATGCCCTACGTGCTTGTTAACACTTTCGCCCTCCGAGATCGACGACCTTGACCGAGATTCTTTAATCCCCCCAATCAGTCGCGCCCCTCCGCCGTTCATCGTCGGAAGCCCTTTAACCCTTTCCCCCGTATGCGCTTCGTGCAATTTGCCGCAAGATCCGCCGGGCTTTCGCCGGTGAGTTATCGCGCGCGAGTGTAACACGCTCGGGCTCAACTCTTTGCAGATTGGGGCAGGTCCGAGCGACGAGACGTCTGCGGGGTCGAGGCGACGACGAGTGCGTTAACCGCACACCCCTCACCCTCCCTTGTTGCCTAGGGTTGGTGTCTATCGGACTGCAGTATGTCCGTGCGCTGTCGTGCTTGCAACACTCCTGTGAAACACGCAAGGCTGTCGCCACACATGGAAAGCCTCAGCGCGCGCTGAACGTAGTCCGACGCGAACTTCGGGGCATGCGCCCTCCATTCTCTCGCTCGGTACGAGGGTTGCTGTCGCGCGGACTTGACACGTGGACTTCAGTCACCCTGGCGCGTTCGCCACGATCTGTGCCGGTTGGACTGAGCATTAAAATCTCACGGATGTAGTTGTCAATAACTTTTTTTCCATCTGGCCTTCAGCAGTTATAACACGTCAGATAGTAAAAAAAAAAAAGTGGACAATAATTATTTCACAAGGCACCGGGATTCACGAAGCGTGGGGCGACGATAAGATAAGTGAGAAGAGTTGCCATACGATCAGGGATTTTTTTTTTTATCAACGAGATTAGCAGAAGCAATTTAGTTTTTATGAAAAAAAAACAATTCGGAAGAAACTTTCGGATATAAAATTTTTCGTGAATTTCTTTGAAAGTGACTTGTTCCAAGCGTAGTCCGCAGAGTCTGAGAAAAATAATGATTTTCAACGGAATCGAAGGGTTAATAATGTTGGCATGAAAATCGAACGGAACTGTTGCGAGATATTGAACGCCGTCGGATGTTCCTCGACTCATCGTTCGAGCTCAATAAAACAACGGGTCTACTAACCGCGAGAGCTCCCCAACAACTTTCTACGAATTTATTACCGAGCTCCGGGCGCAACTCCGCTCCTACGGTGCGCTCAATTTTCTTCACTCACTCGTACATTGTAAATACCGGAAGCGGTTGCACATCGGTGAATATCCCGTACGTTCGGTAAGCTTGCATAAAACTTTGTCCGCGCATCGCCGACCCGAGCTATGAGCGATCTTACGAATGTGCGGGGAAAATGGGCACGAAAATGAAATTCCTCCCCCACGTTGAGCCGTGTAAATCGCACATTGCAAGAACTTCGTCCCACCGTCGGCACCGACTTCGCGAAATGCTATGCCTGAGGGCCGTCACGGTATCCATGCATTTTTCACTTCACTGGTATGTCAAACATCCGGTGCGATAACCCGAGGATAAAAGATTACAAAAAAAAAAAAATTACATCGAAAGGCTAGAATTTCGTGACTTATTCAGCGAGTGAGGAACAAAGTTAACGGGATGAGAACGGCATTATGATAATTAGTAATTGAGACAATTCGAGCGTGAAAAAAAATAATAATAACGAAAAAATCTATTATACCCTCTTTAGCTTTGGTCAGTTATAATCCGAGGAAGCTCCCAGAAAAGTTGGAAGGAAAAAAAGTCCGGCAATTGAATCGTTTGCGACATGACAGTGCCGACGAGCAAGGAGCCTAAAGAAAACATGAGGCACAGCAGTTCCTGGCCGGATCGCGCGGTAACCGTTAAAGTTCGAGTTGATCCCGTATCGCGGGCTTACACGATTATCCCGACGCTCAGCGATGATCCGATCCCCGATGTGACGTCACCGAGGGGCGGGATCAACGAACCGGCGGAAAAACTCGTTTCGAAGGAAAAAAATGAATCTGATACGGGACTGTCGCGGGTATCGGAGAGATTGCGAAGCGGCGAGGGTTCGATCGATGAGGATCGTTCGATGGATGAGAAAAAAGTATCCGATCATTGCTCGGACGGAGGAGAGGCGATCGATCGGAGAAATCATCAAATATCCAGGACGCTTCATCTCTCCTTGAAGAGCCTGGGAAGGAGTGTCGGAAGGACTGACGGCTCTCGTATCGTCAGAAGTACGTCCAACATCAAAATGTCCCCAGGCGAAGCCTCGGAGGCGACGAAGTTGAATATGAAACGTGACTTTCGGGAAGAGGAGAGAACACCGGTGGTTGATAGAAAATTGTCTTTCGGTCCCGCGACCCCGAAGCCGACACGAGCGATCCGCGTGAGCGACGTTAACAAAGCTTCGCAGTTTGTAATATCGACTTGCAAAGTAAATTCGCGGGCGACGGTAAAGCCACCGGTTATAAGGATAATCGATTACGACGACGTGTCATCGGCTTTCGCGAGGAACTGGCGGAGCAAGCACGCCTGTCCGAAATGCAGGTCCGACGGATTTCTCGAGCTCCAGGTAGATCCGTTTCGTTCGCCGGTGGAGCGAAGACCGCGGCAGCCATTGAGGGCGAAGAACAATTGCGTCGAGAGTGGAACCTTTCCCGATCGGCGATTTCGCTCGAGATCGACGACTTACGACTTTCGTCCGGATCTCGGTAAGTCATTCGAACGAAGGACCAAGAGTTTCGGTGGTAACCTGCTGGAGGAGATAGAACCGAACGAATCACCGACGAGGACGCGTCCGAATATCGACCACAAAAAGGAAATGACGCTGAGAAGACACTATTATCCGGAGGGCGGCTGGGGATACGTTGTTGTAACTTGCTCGGCCCTCGTGCACTTTCTCGGTATTGGCCTTCAGCTAGCAGCACCTGGTAGCTGGCACATTACCGCCGAACGAAAGTTTCATCATCCCCCTCTTCACTCCGCAGGTAAGCGAACTCGAAGTATTAGGCGCGAAGACGAAGAAAAATATCGTTGCGATATTTTATCACCCTGAAGATATCCGCGTGAAACTATTCTATTTCAGCAAGTTATAATTGCTGCGTTTTTATCGCACACACTTCGCTCAGGGACGTTCACTTGGAGAAAAAAATGCTACAAGCGAAGAATTTTTATTCCTTCCTAAAGTAATGCACTGACGGAGACTTGTCATAGATTAAATTTGATGACTTCCAGATGTCTTCAGGGTCATGTAATTATTTTACGTAAATTATATCGGACCAGGATTTTCTCGTGTTACGATTAAAAAATGTATATTTCAGATTACAAAATATGTATTGCGCTCTTGTACAAACGAGTCATCCTTCGCCCAAAGTAAGCCAACATGTAGAACGTGCGGTCATCTGCATAACATTAGTATATATACCAGCATGAATAATTTTCGGCCTTCGAAGCTTCGGCAAGTGACCCCCCGGCTTGCGTACGACTTTCCTCGTATGAACTCCATTAGCATTCGACAGGGACTCTCGCGTACTGTGTTGCATCAATCATGCCGAGCGTTCAGTTCGAATAGACGTACGCGCGAGAAGAACACGCGGTGTGCCTTCGGCGCGGCACACAAAAACACTTTGGAAACAATGTGATGTTGCCTCATTCAATTTTTATTTTTTTATTTTTATTATCATTTGATAATTGGGTAGATATTTAAAAGATCCCTCGGTTAAAAAAATAATCAAAAATATTATTCCTCCTTCAATCAACAAGAACGATCGGGTGAGGTTGAAGTACCAACAAAAGTCCCATCTTTACGTCACTTACAGATTCTTCCTAATAAAGCCTGAGATCTATAAACCAGGTCCCCCTCTCGTAGCCAAAGTCGAAAGTTGGTGCGAAGGTTGATGTAAAAGAAATTTCGAGCTCCACGGGCCAGCGTAAGAAGTAGAGGTTGCCTTCGTCGGCCCGTCTCTAGGCGCCTCTCGATGGAAACTTGAAAAATTTTCCGGTGTCGTGTTTTCTACCGCACATGGTGCGGTGGCCACGCAAACTTAAAAAATTCTAACTCCTTCTCGCCTCGGAGGACGAAACTTTCCGCTCTTGAAGTCCGAGAGTTCAAACAACTTCCTATAGCCCGAACAAGATGAGAAGATTTTTCCCTGAGTCATCTCATATGCCAGTCCAGAACACACAGGTCACGTATCCGCGGGACAATCAGCATTGGCATCTCCATTAGAAACTTCCACAATACAATCTTTGCATCCACCCACCTGACATTGAGGAAAAAAAACCCAACCAACGATTCATTCTCCCTTTTTGCATTTCACCGAGTGGTATTCTCCAACTCCATAACTCTCGCCACCTGAGTCCGCAAGAATCAAACTTAGCATATTCACGGAATACTATTTGTACCCGATGTTTCGGCATCGACGTGAGCGCTTCGACCGCCTCGTGGCTACGTGCCGTCCAGCAGTCACGTCCCGATTCGTCGATGCAACAGATGGGACAACATCGATACGTGCATACCTACATGGCCGAACCTACACCGAAATCCGATGGACGAAAGTACACCTAGGTAGAACATAGTTCAAGCGGAGAATCCATAGAATTTCGTACGTAGTAGTACGAAATCGCAAGGTGACGCTGGATTACCAAGTAGCCCGGACAGGAAAACAACACTACCGGGGCAGCCAGACCAAGGGGTAACTGAATTCCGACGGGTGTTGTCGTGCCAGAGAGCAGTGCCGGCGAGAAAAGACGACCCATAGGGCACATAGTCGGAGTGTCTCGTTACTGCTCTCGCAACGTCACGGACCTCACGTTCTATTCCACGCGTGCCAGGCATGCCCGATGTCCTTTGAATGATGTCCAAAGAACACACCGCAAAGACTCTGTCGTAATCTTCCAGCTACCCCACTCTGTGTCGTTGGTTTTGCTGCTGCCGCTTCTTATTCTTGCCCCCCTGCTCCCGATTCGGCCGGCGAAGCTCGACGCGGGGTAGGAATGAAGAGTGATTTCGTTACGTCTATCAGTTTTCATTAGGCCGCGCTTGGACGTTCGTGCGGTGTGGAGGAATTTGTGGGGTGTAGAATGCCCGGAGTCCTGGCAGAAGTGAGAGAATGAGCGAGAGATTGGAACTCATCGGATAAATGCGCAAGAACGGAACTCGACTCATTAAGAACTCATCCTCGTCGGCATTTCCAGTAGTTTCCGAAGCTATAGGCCGTACCTGCCGCTGTCGGTGACGTCCAAATGTTTCACGCTGACAGCCGTCGATCGTTTCTGGGAAGTGATTAAATTCGAAGTAGGGTTGGTTGATTCGTGAGAGGAATTTGGTACAAAAATTATGAAGCCGGCACGAAGCGGCAATGACGATCATTGGATTAATTGTGACGAAGAATTACCGAGTCCGATAGAATTCCCATCACGAAGACAGATTACGGGACACTGAGATACGCGAGATGATTCAATTGTGTCCGGACAAGGCGTTGTTCCCCGATTGAGTTAGTGTCCACGATAGAAGTTCGGTCCACCGTTGGAACTCGCGATAAAATTCGTTATCGGTCTTTCTCACAATCCCGACTTGCAACGTGAGAGAGAATAAGCCGTTCAACCTTAGGATTCTGTGAAACTTTTCTTCCCCGGGAAGTGGATGAAGGTAGACAGGTAGTGTTAAGCCAGATAGATACCCGGCTATCTCGGATTCCCACGGAATACCTACGCGTCCCTGATAATCAGAAAGTTAGACGCCCACACGCGTGAGCCACGTGCGGAATTCGAGAAGAAGAGCCGAGACGGAAGCAATGGAGACGGAAGAAGAATCGAACTCGAATTACGACACACGTCGACCACACCATCTGAGACGTCATTCTTACAGCGCAGCCATGGAGGAAGAAAACGCAATAGTCGAACCCGAAGAACTGACCCGGCGAAGAAGCATCGTTGCTCGTTGGAATCAGCTGAACAGCAAGAAAAAATTGACCGGTGTGAGGAGTCACGATTCGGCCGGTTCTTCGGTCAGTTCGTCGTCCTCGCTCCGCCGTCCTGGATCGCGAAGCGTCACCAGGACATCTTCGTCGTCGGCGACAAGCAGATCGTCGTCCATCAACGAGATCGAAGTGCCCGAAGTCTTTCTCGCGTATCCGGACATAACGGCACGTTTGGTGAAGTCCCACTTCATGGCTCGAAAGATGATGACCGAGTGCACCTGCCGAAAGGACTCCCTGTCATCGATATCCGCGAGAGATTCCTTGTCCAATTATTCGATCAGAAGACAAGACTCCGGCTACTCGATCTCGACTTGTCAGAGCGTACTGGCACCGTCGTCGGCCAGAAACTCCGTCAACACTTTGAACGCTTCGGTAGAGAGCAAGCTGCATCAGCAACAAATCGGCGCCGCATCTTCGCGGAGTTCGGAACGAAGACATTCCGATCAAATGTTCTCGAGACGTTCTTTCAACAACGATCGCCGAAGACTTTCCGATCAGTCGTTGATCAAGGAAACATTTGGCGGAGCCGTCAGGAATGTCGCGCCAGCTCAGACTGGTCTAAAACCGTGCGGTTTACTCGCTGTGCAGGGCAAGGAACAAGCCAAATTGTCTCCTGCAAAGTATTCTCACGTTGATAATCATGCGGAAGCCAACAAACATGGGATGCTTGGACACATTTCGAGAGGAAAAAGGCCCAGCATCGTTAGACAGGATTCGGACACCAGCGTCCGTAGTTCTCGACGCGGCAGCATAGGACCAGTCACCCCGAAGATGCTGAGGCGAAGGTTCTCCGAGCAGCTGATACTCGAAGGCGGATTAGGAAACGAACCAGAGTTCGATGATCTCGTTGCCGGCGACGTGGACGACCCGGAGGAGTCGTTGACCGCCGCCAACGCTAGGAGAAAGGTTACCCTTAAGAGGCATTACTATCCGGAGGGTAATTGGGGCTACGTGGTCGCCGTAGTTGCCGTTATCGTTCATTCTATATGCCACGGTCTACAGCTGGGATCCGGTGTTCTCTTGCAACCTACCCTAACCCAATTCGACAAGAAAATCAGTGACGCAGGTAAGGGCTTTTCTCGAAGCGATAATAAGCTCGAATCCTCTTTTCCAGCAATAAAAAGACGCGAAGAAAATTAATGTATTGGGTATGTTCAACTGTGGTTTCTAAAATCCCCATCGTCGTTCGTACAAAAATAACGCAACGCCGTTTCCTCTCGGCAAAGGGTCCCTCTTACGCGATGCTTTAATATGAATATATTGCCCATAAACACGTTTACGTTCAACAACATGCCGCCGAAATTACTCCGAGCAGAGAAATGGGGAGTTTGAGTAATGATCCAACCATTTCGAAAGATTGTATAGGGTCATAGGGCGGTTCGGACATAAACGACAAGAAAGAAAGAAAGTTACTCGGCGCATATACACGCCCCGTTTTCACAATGGAAAAGGTAAGACGAGGTTGTGTAGGACCACAAGCTCAGATGGAAAAGCTTGTGCCGCGGAAGTGGGGGGTTGAACTGGGGACGTGATTTACGAGCTTCCACACAATTTGTGCCGAACCCGACGTCGACACTTGCCTCAGCCCTCCGGCCGATCTCGGCTCGAGACTGTGAACGGAGAAACGGGTCACGGTGAGCGAGCAAGCTCGCGCGACACTTTTTTCCCCTCCCTCCGAACATGTGACACCTAACCGACGACGTAAATCTGCATTTTTGCATACCCTTGCCGCTAGGCGCTGGAACACCGATGAACGCAGTAAGGGGCGCGAGCTTTCGGGCTCTTGGGAATGGGTTCGTTAGACTGTGGCGAGCGGAATGTTGAAACAAGAGTAAGAAACCCTCAACGACGGAAAGAGCGCATTTCCGTTTCGTGCGCGGATGTAAATGTCCGGGGGAAACATTTCCTAGTATTACAAGCGGTTAAAGCGGAGAATAAGTTATGCGCTTTCCCACTGTGCCGAATTGGCCTTAACATAATTGATGATGTGATATACCGTGAATCGAGGAGATACGACGAGGGTCTCACGCATCTGTTTTCTAGTGCTCGTGCGCAATGGGCAATACCAGACGAGTATACGATAGGCGAATAAAACCATTCGTGAAATTCTCATAAGCGAGATTTTCACATAAAATCTTTAATATCCGGCAATGAAGAGTGCGCGTAATGAAAGTAAGCGAAGCCTCTCGGCGCAGCCACATGGCTGAGGACGGACGCGGAATTTACTGCACGGCTGTAGAGAAGAATCACCGCAGAGCACGGATCTGTATATTCTCTGTCTCGCACAGCATCGCAACAACTCTATCTCGTTCTCTCGAAAACCGCGCCGCGAGCGCGTTTATTATCCGCGCTCTCCGGAGTGCCTGCAGGGCAATTTTTATAAAAAAAAAAAAAATGGAATTTTGCCCTTCCCCGTCTGTCTCCAACGAATCGTAAATTAACTCCGGAAAAACTATTTATGGAGAGAGACGGAGATGGATCTAAAAAAAAAAAATGTTGGCGTTAAGCCGGATCTTTTATCTCTCTGTATTTATTATATCACGGTACGTTAACGAGAGGTGTTGAAGCGTTATACGAAAATACTCACCGAGATAGCAGCCTCGCGCTATTTATTAATTTTTTTTTTTCGCCCCCTAATAAACACAATAGCCCGGATTACAATGGCGCGGAAGGATTTTCATTAACCGAGGCAAATTGACGGTAAAGCGACAGGTGCGTTGAATCTCGACGTTCACTCTTATTTTTTCGGTCGTTGTTTTTCTAGCTTGCAACGAGATTTATTTTTGACATTTGATATTTTAGCCGTGAGGTCACTGTCTCATCACGAGTCACATAATATTCTTATTAAACATTTCAGCGGTAAATTAAAGTCATGAAAAAATATACGACTCGGTGATATTGCGGTTTTAATACTTTGACCTAGAAAAAAAAAAAAAAAATGTCCGCCCTGCAATTTCCGACATATTTTCGTTTTACGCAGAGCCGTACGAAATGTATTCAAGCCAGCTGTCCGGCTGTGCGAAAAAAAATCCCTACCATAATATAAAAAAATTGTAGACCCGGTAAAAAAAAAAAAAAAAAAAAAAAAAAAAAAAAAAAATAGATCGTACAGACATTATATTGAGAAGAATACCGCCCGCGGAAATCGTTGCTCGTGTGAGATACTAGAGCCTTCCAGAGAAGGCCAGAGAGCAAACCGTTTTGCAAAGAGTTAACCGGTCGAGATAAGATTCTCGCAATGGCGAATGTGAGAGGACGGAGCAGCGCCGAAGAACACGGAGCGCGCGAACGTACGTACGAGAGAGAACATTCACTTCGCCCGCGAAGTTTGTGGACGGCGCAACGTGTAAGCAATTCGCGGCACCTGCGCACCCCGAGGACTGTCATACGCGCTGCACGGCGCCGGCGAACAAGTCGGACTCGCCAGCGTAACTTATGACTCGACTTTGTACCCACTCCGTATATAGCCGGTAGATATATGCGGTATTTTTTGTTTACGCCGAGAAGGCAAACACGCCATTAATCCACATATTAGGAACATGGAAAAGCGCTCGCTGTTGATACACCAAACAGAGCCGAAAACTTTTGTCTGCCAGCGTTAAAAAACAACAACAAAAAAAAAAAAAAACGAAAAGAATTACGCAATTTCCGCGGGTCATTTGTAACGCAGCAACCCCGAATGGACCAAACTCCGTAGCATAAAAGACTGATCGATTCTCTCGTTAGACGAAATATTTTCCTCAGCTCACGGTGTACTTGATTTATGAACCAGCAGCGATGTACTATGTATATGTATACGAGGATAAAAGGAACAATGACGACGGTTTTTTCATTATCGTATCGCGAGAACCTTCGGGATATAAATGTAACGAGAGCTGTTTATCCAAGATGAAAGCCGAGAGTTTCGCTCCAGCTTCCGGACGTCGTTCGAGTTCGCCGTGAACTGGAGCAACCGTCAACAGAAAACGAAAAGGAAAGAAATTGCTACTAAAATTCACACTTCCTCGAGTATCCGATACTTTTTCCTACTCGCAATCAAGTTCAGAGAAGCGGAGCAAAACGGACGATTTGTTTCCCAATATTTCGCTGGCTAGAAAAAAAATCTCATCTCAAATGGAGTTCCGCGTGTTTCAATTGACCCCGCGAAACTTTTTTCAGCGAGGTCGCCAAAAAATGACAAAAAAATTCTCAAAGTGACCTATCGATATATTCAACCTTTTGAACGCCCTCGAACAAAAAGCCGTTTCCGCCTCAACGGCAAAGTGTAAATCGGTCTGACGCAAGGTTTTTGCCGGCCAGCTTCAGCCTCGGATAGAGCAGTCTCGCGAAAGTCTTCGGTTGACTTTGGACGGTGGACGCTTACATCGAGCGCACCAAAGATCGTAATCACCGCGCTCGGAGTACAACGGAGAGCGGACGCGATAGAGGATTGACAGGCAGGGATTGCAAAGTGGGTATTTATATGTATCGCTCCCTCGCGTATTCGTCTCGCCCTCTCCGTCTCTGGACTGCGTGCGACCATCGCCGCGCAGAAAACCCACCACAGTCTCGCAGTCTCAGCGCCGAGGAGACGCGGGCATCTTCCTCGAGAGACAGAGAATCTCGATTATACTCCGCCGATTCGCGAGCCCCCTCTCGAATACCATCCGGGTATTTCCCTCGAGCGTGATTGCACCGTGATTGAAGTTCTTCAGGTGTTGTGTCGATTGACGAAGATCGATATATTCTCACTGCATACCAGCGAGGGCGACGCGGGAGACCGAGCAGTAAATACGCACAATGCACCCCTACACAAGCGTACGCGATATACATATATATGCACACATACGAATCTAAAAACGCGCGGGCCGTTCATATAATAAGCTGTATATTTTATTTTCCCGCTGGGATGAAAAAAAAAAAAAAAAACAAATGTTAAAAATAAAATTGACAAAAGAAAAGGAAAACACAAACAGTCGTCGCAATAATAAACCCTGTGTACGCAGATCCGGGTAGTCGTCACGGAGAAGGAGGAGGACGACGAAGGGAGGTCGGAGGGAGTGAACAGGTTTCGATGCGAAAGACGAATCGTCATGCTGAATATGGCGTGGCAAGTTAACCATACGTTCTACCTCGCCGAACAGAAACGGAAGAATGAGAATGAGAGAGATAAAAAGCGATACTTCTTATCATGCATCAACGGCTTATTACGAGCTCCTCCATGCGAAGATGCGAATCCATCTTCGAACCGTCTCGGTTCACGAAGTCGGCTCGATCGATTCCTATACACACACGCACAGCATAACTGGTCTCTCAATATTTTCTGAATCCCGGTGGGCGTTCGATCGTGTCTTTTTTTTCGTAAAAATATATATCATTTTTCGTCGATTAAATTTAAATTAATTTGACGGTCACGAGGAAGAAGAGTTCTCGAATTTGTTGTGAGGAGGAAAGGGGGCAAGAAATGAAATTGCGATGATAAGTATAAAAGGGGCGGATCGTTGCGCGCCTCTCGGTAAGGTCCTGTGTACGCGCACTAACGGTGCTCCGCGTGTGTCTTTAAAAGGAAGTCCTCCTTATCACGAATCGTCCCTCATTACACGGAAGAAACGCGACTGGTGAACCGCACTAGTGGGCACTAGGCTGTGAGTTTCTGCTCCTCGAACTGCTGGTCCGACAGGTATAGTCGCGAGCTGCGCGGCGAGAGGCGGCGAGTAACCAATCGAGCAACGGACCTTATCGCGATTCCGGCTTCACCGAGAAGCCGGTAATTACGCGAATCGATTCGTCACCTGTGCTGCGTACGTACGCGGGCGCGACCCGCAACGGCGGCACGCACCGCTTACTGTTGCGAATTTAATTCAACCTCGAAGGTGTGGCGAATGAATACGCCATACGACAAAAAAAAAAAAAAAAACCACTTGGTCGCTTTCAAAGGAAGTCGGAACTAATCGAACTGAGAATCCGAAAGAAAGAAACCATAAAAGTAAAATGACACTGCGCTATTTGCATAATAACGATCTCGTGTCTGACTCCCGCTCGATTGATCGATCAAGTGGTTCGATGACTCCGGGGATATCTAAAAATGTAATTTAATCATACTCCGTGAACTAATCGATTATCCAATCGAGAATAAAGCCCGTTGGAATTGACCGAACTAAAAATACAAAAATAATTAAATTGCGCTATTTGCATGTTAACGGTCCTCTAACCGAGTCCATCCGACTGATTAACCGAGCAATCCAACGTTGCCCGAGGAATCTAAAAATATAATTTAATTATTTTCTGCCACCCCCCCCCCCTCCAACAGTAAAACTCACTCTTGAGAATAAAAATGTCGCCTACTTAATATTTATTTATTCATTTTTGGGGGCCGGGGGCCTTATCGTCGATTTGTGCGAGGCGAACGAACCTCTCGTGCGGGACGCGAGACGCGTTGTCACAGTTATGTGCGCGGGACTTGAAGTAACGAGCTCGAAGTAGCCCCGTTTTATGCGAGAGCCTCGAAACCGGCCGGCCGTCAATTAACATCAAAAGTCGTGCGCCTCGTGAGGAAGAGAGCGAGGGAGAGAGTTTTAAGGAAGGGGTAGAGGAGAAAAAAAAATAAGAGTTCGAGCGTGAGTGCTCACGCTTCGTCGTCGTTCGTCGTATAAAGTGTGGGCTTGGCTTGCACAAACGTCTCGAGGTTGGATATTGCACGGAGGCAGGTATATAAGTATAAGTACCGAACCCGGCGACGGGAGGGAGTTTAAACTGCCGATGGAAGCTGTCCGTCGGGTTGTCGGTGGTAGGGCCTCGCTCGCTGTTCCCGAGGCTGTTAATTACATATTATTGTTACCTCGTCGTACTTTAACGCCGACCTTGACCGACACGGGTCCTGACCTACCACCTCGAGGTTTCGCCGAGACTCCTCTTTCCTTTCTCTCGTATCCCTTGTTTTCACTTCTTCGCCAGTTTGTATACCGGTTGCATGCAGGGTAAATTCTCACAGGATGGAAAATTGTTTCAATAAAGCCTAACGGCGGTAATCTTTTCAAGCCGAGGCGTCAAACGCGTTTCGAGGCTCGAACTTCGCTGTCAGCGATCAAACCGGCTGTCTAGCGGGTTTTATTTGTTTTTTTCGACGTCGAAGTACCGGCCGAAGCTCGACGTAGATAAAGTCGGAGAGACCTGTTCGTATTGCGCTTACCGAGAGACGATAAGCCTTTGTAGTTCTGAGCCATGTATTTACAACTTTTTATCTGTATTTTAAGAGGGACTTTGCGAGATACGATACGAAACGAGGAGATAACGCGTTGGAAATGCGAAAACACGTTTCGAAGCTTGTCGGGGGCGGGAGACGGGACGAGCAGCCATTGGGCGTACGTTAGTGTCTTTTTCTCAATATTCGTTTCGATGAGAAAAACATATTATCCGGATATATTCATCTCTCGGGATAAAGTACGCGCTGCCCTATGGGATCGTCATCTGGTGCTAGGCGAACACGCCCGACAGGCTTCTCTCTCTCGAATCTCCCCGTTTGATAGGAGCAGTTTCAGGCGAGCACGTAACTGCGATCGACTACGACACGGGTTGATAACCGTTCTCCGTCTTTCGCACGAAATCTTGCCGCTGATATAAATCGTACGAATTGCCGGGAATAATTCCGGAAAGCACCCAACGCGAATTGCTATGCGAAACGTTCTTTTTTAAGTCTCTTCGCCTGGCACATCGGGCCGGTCGGGTTACGAGGCAAGAAAAGACATGAGATTCGAATAGATTATATTATATAGTGGAAGATTAAACAGACCGACAGAGGGACAGATATATGGATATGAATGTATCCATGTATATGTAATGAATGTATATTCCTGAAAGTAAAATGCTTAAGGAGGTTGGAGCGCTTCACACTAGTCAAGATGAGTGCTACATTTTTAAGATCGTTTACACAAACTTTTACCCATCCATTTATTATAGTGGATAGTTATTTGTATCACAGCAGATGTCCTTGAACGAGAGAAACATTAGTTGCAATGGATTGCAGAAATATTGACTGGTTTGTCCTAATTTTCGAAACGCTACATATTTGCTAGATTTAAAAAAATTATAATCCGTAATGATGTATTACTGCTCATTCTCTCCCCTGAAAGATACTCTATGGATCCAAATCCGACTGACTACTGTCCAACTGACTTGGGTCCAACTGACTTGATTCCAACTGACTTGGCTCCAACTGACTTGGGTCCAAGTGACTTGAGTCCAACTGACTTCATCATTTACATATTCAATAGGATTTGTCGTGTAAAAATGTCCGTTGTCTCTTTATGAAGGAATTTTGTCGATGCATAAGCAAAGGGTTGTCATTCACTACAATCAATAGATACATAAAAGTCCGTATAAACGACTTTAAAAATCTAGCACTCATTTGCCCAGTGTGAAGTGTTCTAACCTCCAAGAACCGCTGTACAAAAAAAAAACGCCCGGAATACACTAAATAAAAACAAAGCAAAAAATAAACGCGAGTGAGAACCAGAGTTTAAAATAAATAAGAAATAATGGGAATGCGGGGAGGAAGAGAGTCCTCGAGTATCGGACAACGAAGTTGAGACGGGTCGACGGTACTTTGCAAAGAGTTGAAGAGCTTATTAGTGGCGTCTACAAAGGGGTGCCGATGGTGCCGAGAAGACTGACGACCATATCGCTTGGCGACCTCTCGTCGCATCTATCCACACTCGAATATACTACACGTCCCGCTCGACTCGATTCGTCGTCGAAAGAAAAGCTGTGCCGTGCCTTCGAGGCACCGAGAGCAGATGCGTATCTGGCGTACATCTGCGGTCAGCCCTAACACATCCCACCTCTCGGCTCTGTCCCTTTCGCATGTGAACCTTTTTAATATTTTATCTGACGTATTTATTATTGAGTAAAGCTGCCTCGCCGCTGAGGTACACACGCTCGGCTTAGACGGCGACGTACGAGCGTGTAGGTAACGACGATAATACGCGAAGGGAAATCTCCCGATGCTCGCACACCCGAGAAGACGGTTGGAACGTAATAACCGAGTACGGCGAGATCCTCTCGATGTTTAGCCCCCGGTGCCTTTACGGCCGTATGTTTTAATTGCTTCGCTCCAACTATCTTCGAATACGCATCTGCGCTTAGGTGCATTCTTTTTTTTTTTTGTGCCGATGTTATGGCATGCACACAAACGCGTCTTCGTGGCTGCAAATCTCGCATGGAAAAATATGGAAAACCGTAAAAAAAAAAAAACTAAAAAAAAACCAAATAAATTTAAAAAAATACGAATGAGACATTAACCCTTGAAGGCTGAGTGGGAAAACAGGACTTCACCAACGTCTTACTTCTTTATTTTTTGGCTACTTAAAATAAAGATTCGATTTTTAAATCGACATATTTCGCTCCCGCGCTTTTCCCTTCAGAGATTATCTGCAGAGATAATCGATCGTTTAGAATGAATTGTTGAAATTGATGTTTTATCTGAATACAAGTAGCTCTAATTAAATAGCGTGCGATTGTGTTGTGAACGCGAGGATAAGTGCTTGATCCCTCTTATCGCGAGATCTTGGTACAATTAGCGAAGTTGAGTGTACCTCGAACTATTATTGCCGTAGCGATTGTGAGATTTCTCGACGAGCCTCTGTGGTGATTTTACTGGGGAGTTCGCAACTTCCATCTTAATTACAAAGTCGTCTTATACATTATGCTATCTGCGAATCTTTCAGTCGGCGTTGCACTTCAGCTGAATGTATAACTGTATACAGGCAAATATGTACATAGGTATATTTATACGGTGCGAGCATTGGTGGTATAGCGACGTGGATATGGAAGAATCAAAGTCTTCGCGAGACCCCAGTCGATTAAGTACCGTCTGCAGCAAACAGTGCAGATCTAACGCGATTCCTCTCTTGCCAACAACGTCGCTCCACTGCTTCGAGTTTATACTCATCGAGCCGGAGTTTCCGAACGCTCACTGCTCGCCGCTTTGCTGGATCTGAGATTTCTGTTTGACCGACACCACTTTCAGTACCCACCGGAGAATTGCACCGGCTTTTTCTTACTCTGGAAACTAGACGGTGCTGCGCAGCGACTTCGAACCGACTTGTTCTTTTATCGGATAAAAAATTTTCAGCCCAAGAAAAATTTCGGAATATCTAAGGGGTTGTTGTAGTCTCGTCGCGTGTCATGAAATTTCAGATTTTCTTCTCAAGACCCTTCGGACAAAAAAAAACCAAACTACGAACAATTTCCTGCAAATACGTAAGAGATCGCCATTTTTTTTTTGGGTATCATTGAAAGAGGGACATAAAAGGAAGGAAAAATATTTTCTTCAATGCTACACGAAAACTGTCGCGAGATAATTACCACAGCAGCTCGTTACATTGATGCGTATAAATAAGCCTTTAATTTATGCGTGCACAAAGTAACTGCCCAGTTAAAAGATATCTCTTAAGCCGCACTACCCTTATCAACGTCGTTTCCATCGCCTGGCAGTTTTTTAATTAAAAGCCGTAAAGCTGCGGGTCTTCCGTACGATAAGAAAGAGGAAAGAATAAAAGAAAATAAAAGTGAGAAAAAGACTTTAAAATACGCACACGTAGCGACAGCCCGGGCGAATATCGGCTCGGCATACCGGGTGACAGGGACCAACGAATGTAAATCAGTGCCAAAATTGGGCCTCGCCGTATTCGGAATGCAATTACTCACCGCCACAATGTCGAATGCAAATCTGATACAGGCCCAAGTGTTGTCCAAGGTACGCGGGCGGTCATCGGGATGCAGAAGGATGCATGCGAAGCATCGTAGCGAAGACCCAGGAGCACGGCTTGTTAACGGCACGGGGAGAGGGAACGCTATGGGGAGGGAAAGGACGAATTCGAAAGCCATGCAAATCGGCAACGAATAACATCGAGAGGAGCGAAGTTACCAGGCCCCGCGGGATTCCGCGGATGGATGATCGTTGCGCTTGTGATTAATGGCCCCGCGATGCGAAGCGCGTTCGCGCGTTCAATTTCGACGATTGATAAGCTCTATCACGTTGTCGCATTATGTCAACGAGATTCCCCGAAGGTCTACTGACAAATCGTTCGATTTTAACTCGGTGGATAGCGCCGGGCGCGACTAAATTACCAATTGTCTGCCTGAGACGCAATTCTCAAACGTTGAAAGCGCGACAATCGCCCGATTCTTTGAGTCCCAAATCTCTCGCGAGGGTGGGAATGACCTCAGGCTGATGACGAGCGACGGCGAACGATTGACGAAGTAAGAGGGTGTGATGGAGAAGCAAGTGTCGCTGGATAAGAAATTCACCGTTATTCGGCAGGCGGACGGTACTTTGCAAAGTGTTGAAGAGCAGATCATCTCTGTCACGTTGTCGCATTATATCAACGAAATCCCCGAACGTCTATTGACAAATCGTTCGATTTTACCTCGGCTGATAGCGCCGGGCGCGACTAAATTACCAATTGTCTGCCTGAGACGCGATTCTCAAACGTTGAAAGTGCGACAATCGCCCGACCCTTTGAGTCCCAAATCTCTCGCGAGGGTGATGACGAGCAACCGCGAACGATTGACGAACGAAGAGGGTGCGATGGAGAAGCAAGTGTCGCTAGATAAGAAATTCAACGTCATTCGGCAGGTATATGTATACGGTAAGTGGCAAAGGAGAGACGGAAGGATATGAGCGAGGGTGAGAAAACGGGTTCGAGGAGGCGAAGCTCTACGGTGTCAGCGAGCCTCGGGGTCCGAGCGGCGAAACTATAAAGATAGGTTTTACAACCCCGGTGGTTGCTGCACCCGTCTCAATAACGTCGGAGCGTCTCGGTCGCGGCAACCTCGCGACCCGGGTACGTCGTCCTGGCTCCGGAAAACGTGCAGGCGACATTCAGCATCACCGTCGGAGGAAGCCGAGTAAAAGGGAGATTCGAAGAAGCATGCGCCGTCATGTGTACAAAGGATACGACGAGAGCGAAGGCGGAGGAACAAGGATCTCGAGAGAAGTACACAACGACGACGGTAGGAGAGAGAGAATGCGCTTCGCCCACAAGGCCCCTGGGTGCACTTCCGGTAAACCACGAAAATTCAAGCGTCGTACGCGTATCTGCCGCTGCTTTCGCTGCTGGGTCGCGCGAGACGAAACGTACAATTTCCTTCGTAAAGCTCGAGGAGGAGAGCCCATTGCGGGAGGCTCTGCAAAGGACTGCATGAGATTGGGTTGCTGTAATTCGCGAACAATTTATTTTCTTTCGGAGACGTGGGCGGCGGAATGTACTTTTGGATTT
Source organism: Amblyjoppa fuscipennis (assembly GCA_963575735.1). Taxonomy (NCBI): domain Eukaryota; kingdom Metazoa; phylum Arthropoda; class Insecta; order Hymenoptera; family Ichneumonidae; genus Amblyjoppa; species Amblyjoppa fuscipennis. The sequence goes on along the minus strand of OY754495.1, from coordinate 15,422,102 downwards.
TTTTTTTGCGATGTTACTTGGATAAATAGAGGGCTCTGCATCTCTGTACTCATTGCGGTGTGTTCCGCAATTTTATAACTACATGACGGGCGGTAAAAACGGTGGGAAAAATTCCGGCGCTCGACAGTGTACTACATTCTAAACAAGTTTCTGCCGGGAGGCGATTTCGGGAGAAAATACCGGGGTGAGAAAGAAACGATCTCTTGGAGCTTTCTCAATAATTCATGGAAAATTGGGTCGCCGATTCGTTAGCGCGAGCCGCTGAGAAAAGCCGCGATGATGTTTCGGCGATGATTGGTGAATGTTTGTGGATTACAAGGAGAGCGCCGTGCCAGACCGGGTTCACTCGACACGGAGATACGTAAACAGTTGTTTTTTTTTTCATCTCTCGTCACGACTAAAATCGCGTCTTTAGTAAAAAAAAAAGAAAAAAAATGTTTTTTTTTTTTGCCATCAGAAATATGCAACAGTGTTGGAAATAATTCTGTTGAACGTTTAGAGATCACTCTAAGACCGCGAAAAACGATCAAGCAGAGGATCGAACAGCTGCGCGTCTTGGCACTCAGTCGGCACCGGGTAAAATATATATCGCGGTAGAATTCAGCCGGTCGTAAATTAAAATAATATTTCTACCCGTCTCAATGCCCGCTGCACATCTCGCGAATAAAGCTGAGCGAGGCGCGTTCGCGCGAGAGAGAATCTCGCCTCGGGCCTGTCACTCGACAGGCTAAAGAAAAATAATTTCATAAGCGTTATTTAATGAAAATGAGAAGAGGTAAAATTTTATCGCTGTAATTACGGTAATGATGGTAGAAAAAGAAATAAAAATAAATAAGTAACCTGGCGGTCGGGTGACTCAACGAGACGCTCACACTAATTGGCGTTGAAAACTTGGCTTATGCGAGCTCCTCGGAATGTCGATAGTATGTTACAATGAAATAAGGAAACTGGAGCAAGGATTTAGCGAAACGCACGAGATTCGAACGCTTTGACAATGATGCTACACCGGACGTCAGTCAATTTTTTGTTTTTTTTTTTTTCACTACTTTTTTTGTACCTGAGGCAAACGAACACAAAACTAAGATCACAATGTGAAATTCAACTTGAACTCCAACGAACTATTTATAGAATATTTTTCATTTTTTTTTTTAAGTTACTTGGTACTCTTCAAGAAAAAAGAAAATCTTCGGTAAGGATTTTCCGACGCCTGAGCCAAAGTTCGAATTTTAGAAAAAATGTACATTGATAAAAGAACAAATAACAGTGGCCCAACCAAATAAATTTTTTGGCATCGGCTGTCGATCAAGACATTTAAATATTTTTTCCGTGTACCAATTCCTTTCTTCAAAACGGGGAAAACAATTACGTATGGCTAAAAAAAAAAAAATCGTTGACATCAAATTTTAATCGACTCAGAAATTCCGACAAATTTTTCCGGTGAAATTCGCACGCGTGGACTTTCGGAGCACGTGCCCGGCACAGTGTGACGCGTGCGCGAGCTTCCCCTCACCCTTTCGTCATTCTCGCGCCCTCGCCCACACGATCCTCCTCGTTCCTTCCCGTATTGAGGTAGCACGATCTCTCGACTGTATACAATACACTCACACACACACACACACACACACATACACACAGAGAGAGTACGAACACTGCGAAAATCCGAGAACACACAGCACGAGCACCACGCTTTTGCTGTTGCTCGTTACGTGACGCGCGCCTGAGTGGAAACACACAAGAGCACACAGTGCACGGTGGTTGCGCGCTGTAGAAGTTACCCGCGCTCTCGCGGTCCATGGCTCCGTACGTATCGCCATCCGGAGAGTCGTTCGTGCCATGAGCTTTGGTCGTCTTGCATTTACACTTCCGGGTTCTCATTAAAAAATTAAACAAAAATTAAAAAAAACGCCAAATTTCTTTTGAACTACGTTTAAAGAAAAAAAAAAACAACGTTAACAAAAAAATGATACGCGAAAAGTTAATCGAGAGTTCGTTCCATGGACGAGAACGGTGTGAATCAAATTTTTTCTTCGCCGTTCAGTGAAAATTGTTGAGTTTAATAATAGCGCGAAAATTTACGCTGCTCCGGTGGATGCTCCGATTATGTGGGCGTCTAAATTCAACCTCTTCGCGGGTGGAGTGATAATCAAGTACTGAATTATTCACTTCGACGTCAAAAAGCCTGTCCGACCGGTGAATCATCCATCCGACATCCACGTTCCCTTCGGTTAAATTGTTCAGGCAAACTTTCATTCAAAATTTTTTACTACTCCTACGATGTGCCAATAATTTTGCCGGCGATATCAACCGCCGAAAGAGAACCGCATTGCCGAAAGAGAACCGGAGCATTTTCAATTATCTTTTTGTTGTTCCTCGGCTGCAGTTAGTGGGAGGAAGAGAAAGAGTCGCCGAGATTTCATTGGGATCTTCTCGCCCTTCGCGAGCCCGAAAAAATGTCCCGTTACGCGTAACACGCCGCCCGAGAACGGAACGAGAACAACGGCGTGCCTCTCTCACTCCCGATACGCTGGGAATTACCGTTCCCGGCTCGCCCTGCGCGAACGGTTCGACGAGTTCGCGAGGTCGTTTAATTTATAGTTAATTAAAAATCAAGTAAAATTTTAACGAAACGTTTTTTATTAAATATATTAATCGGTGCTCGAGCTTCCGGCGCACGGTTAATCGGAGCCGAAGAAAAATAAGAGGTTGATAAGTCGATGGTCCAATCAACGAGGGAGAAGAGAAAAAATGGAGGACATGAATTGCCGATTGGTTAAACGTTAGAAGGAACAAAACAAAGGCTTTCGTAACTCGGGTCGCGTCTCTGTGTGATGTCAATATCCCGGGCGCAGTCCTGGCCGCTTCTGCTTGGCACCGCCGCAGGTGCAGTAAACCGCGGTGTGATCGGCAAAGATTTGTCGCTAATCGGAAGAGATACGAGCGATCGGGAGAAGAGGAGACCGGTCAAAGATACACAGGACAAAGGGGATATCGATGACAAGAGGAAGTTCGTTCGCGGAGCTTCGAGCCCTCAGGTTCAAGCTAGGAAACTTTTGTGCAGACATTATTACCCGGAGGGTGGATGGGGATGGGTCGTCGTCGTCGTTGGCACACTGGCGCATCTCTTAGGCTCGGGGCTTCAACTGTCCGCGCCGGCGATTCTTAGCATTCCCGCGAGCATTAAATTTCATCACCAGCCTATTCACACTGCAGGTAAAATCTCTCGCAATTTATTCGTGTTTCTCGGAACAGAAAAATATTTTTTTCACTTCGCTTATCATCTTGTAATGAGAGGCGAATAAAAAAAAATTGTAATTTGAAATTTTCATATCGATTCCTCGTAATATCGCATAATTCTCAAAGCTTGTTTTATGAGAAAGCATTTCCTGTATTTTTTCGCTTCCTCATTAGGGAAGTTTTGCGAATAAAAGCATATTATGAGGAAGCGATGTGAACATTTTTATTAACATTTTTTTCAACGTCAGTGTAGTGTTTGCTTTTTAGGCAAAACGATTGTCCGATTCAGGTTCAGGGCGAAAAAATACATGGAAATTGTATACCAACGTCGCGTCGAATTTTTTTTCAAACTTTTGAACTTTACTCCAGAAATCCAAATGATACTATTTTATCTACCTTTTTCAACCAGGTCATATCCGTCATCTTGTATATATCATGCGGTAGAACATGACAGGCACCTGTAAATGCGAAAAATTCGCAATGACATAAAATTTAGATGGTTCGATCGATTCTCCCCGAAATTAATGAGGATCATCAGGCGATCATGTTCTATCTGTGTACACGTTTTTATCCAGATAACTGAAAAATTGTAAGAGTCAGAGCGCGGACAGACATTTTTGAAGAAGTAAAAAATCGCATGCAAAAAAAAACAATTGCACATTTTTTAAATGAAATTTTGAAGGAACATGACTATTAACCGTACATACTGTGTGTGAAATTCCGGCTTGATGTTTTAGAACACACAGAACATGTTTTCATTAAAATCTAGTAAAAAAAAAAAATCTCCAAAACAAAGTTTTCTCTATGAGGAGGCAAAATAATTTTTTTTACGTTTCTCGACGCAAGTGAAGACAACGAGATTGTATCCGGAGGCTACGAAGCCGGGAGAGCCTGTTATGTTGGACACTTTATAGAGCCTTGTTTCTCGCCTGTTACTTTTCCCTGTCCTCACGGGAGACTCGGCCGAAACGAGTTCCACCGCAGCGTAGGGCGTATTGTGTGCGATTCTCGATTTATAATACGCTCACGACAGTGCGCTATAATGAGCATGTAGCCGGGTGGTACGTGTATGTTCGGAGACAAAAAAAGAGACCTATCTAAGTGACGATATGTTATTCGAAGATAATAAGGGAAATCGTGCGGCCGGTCTGCCTCGTTAAGATTCCAAAGAGGCACACTTTACTATCTGTATCCGTTAAGAGGTTAAACTGCCCAAATATAGACGAGGGAACGATCGAACGAAGCTTAAACACGCGCACGAACATTATTTCACTTGATGTATATCTGTTTTTCGAGAGCTATTTAAAGAAAGAAAGGAAAAAAAAACCGTTTTAATCGAAGATAATCGGTAAATCACATCGTGAAACACCCAACTATCTGGAACGGAACTTTCTTTGAACTTTTATCGGGGCTCGTTATAAGAATTTAGCGCAAATTGCGCGGGTCAGTGTACGTCGGTAAATCAAAAGGAGAGAACGGTGGCTTCTCGAATTCGAGCGTTATACGAGGCTCTCCCGAGGTAGATAGATAAAATAAAAAGGTGTCGGTTTGTGCGCGAGGTCCGAGACGATCTCCCGGTGCACTCTGTAAATTCCGACAAGTTCGTTGGAACACTTCCGCCGGCGGCGGCGGCGAGTACGGGGTTGAATCATCGATTTCACGCTGTCGGATGAGATGTGACTCGCACAGCGTGTAACCCGGTTTACTGCTACTCTGCCCCCTGCCACGGGATAGAGCGGGTTCGGGGCTTCGTTATATGGCACATAATACGTGTACATATAAAGGCGAGTATCTGACTTCGACTCGGTATATAAGCTGCACGAGGATCGTCCCGTGATTCCGAACCTACGGAGATTACAAAAGTTCTTTCGCTATCAGTGAATCCTGGTTGACCCGATCTTCAATTTCGACGATTCAATCAAAGTTTCGAGAACTCTCGATAGATCCCAGAGGATGGCTATGCGCGTCTCGTTAGCTGCAGACCGAGGAATTTAAATACGCCTATCGGCGCGATGGGAAGCTGACTCGGTCGGTAAGGGAAACTAATCCATTTCTCTTCGTGGCAGAGACTCCATCGATCAAACACTCCGCTCGATCAAACAAATCGCTCAAATTGAAACGTCACATAAATCCATAAAGTCGTCCACGAATACCCATAAATCTACCGGGTCGACCCAATTTTCGTGCCAGGATGAGTTGTCGCTCGTGGTAAGGTGGGATGTTTTCACGGTAGTTCGAAGTTTGAAATTTCGCTTGGTAACCGCCGAGGCGGTTATGCGATATCCGGACGTGACGTTCCATGCGCGATCAACAGTTCGGACCCACTCGACGATCTCGACGCGGCGGTATCGCGTTGCATTTCCGTCGGGTGGAGTGTGAAACCAAGCCTCCTTCGACTCTCCGCGGTCCATGAACGCCGCGACGGTTGACCGAGAGAGCTTCGATTTACGATCGGTCGTTAGCGACGGTGACTACCATAATCACCGAGGAACAGAGAGCGGCGCGAGGAGCAGTTCTTCAACGTAAACGGTTTCACCGACAGTACCAGCCCGCGGTCGCCGAAGAACCAGCCGTTCTCCACGTGTCCATACCGCGGGCTCGCGGATTCTTGGGAATCGGTCCGTAGGCATCCGGGCGTTTTGCCGATCAGACGACGCTACGAGGACGACCTCGACGACGAGCCATCCGGACCGCGGATCGCGTGTACCGTTCTCCGGCCGCAACATTATTGCCGAGGTTGAAGAGGCAAGGCGGAGGGAATGAAAAAACGCAAAAAAGAAAAGGGGGTTAAAAGAGCGTCGAGCGTCTCGTCACCGAGCGCTCGATATAAACCGGGTGACTTACAGTCCTCGGGAGGAGTCAACGATGAACGATGAGTTCCCTGGTTAATTCTTCCCTCTCGGTCGACAGGGCGACACTCGAATCGTGGCGAGTGCAGGGAACAAGGAGGCGGAAGTCGGCGGAGGAGAGTCGGCGGTAGGAATAAAGAAACCGGGGAAAAAGGCGAGAGAAAGGAAAAGGAGGCCAAGGGACTAAATGAAGAAAAATCCATTCATACCGTCACGAGAGATCCCTGGGATTCCGCGGATCGTAATCGTACCGCACCACTTACTTCAACTGCGCGGAATTGAATAAGATTCCTTTATTTTTTGTTTTATCTCGCCGTCCTCCGGGATAAAATATAAAAAGGATAAGATATCTTACTTGTCGTTTCTCACGATTGGATATCTCGACGTGGGCGCTGTTTTATTACTGTAGCGGGGTTTATGCAGTTGCAATCTGGACTGGGAGCTTAGGAGGCATGGATCGATACGTTACATTGGTGTACAGAGGCAATGAAGAAGTCCAAGTGTCTCCAAACGGTTGCGGCAGCGGGACATCAGCCGGCGGCCAATCTTCCGACTGTCGAAACTCGGTAGTAACTCCTCGAGCGATAGTTGTACCGGAGATGCAGAGATCGGATACGTAGATTTTGCGGGGGCGTACCCTTCTGCCAAATGACGAACGATTTATCGACGAAAGAAAATCCGAAAACTTATCCGAACGTCAATCTTCTCTTTACTTTTTTTAAATCTTCAGAACCGAGACAGATGTTCGATTTTTTGCAAATTGGAAGCCTTTTTGCTTTTAATCTACGCTAAGGATCGAATTGTAAGACGTTAGTTTGAACTTAAAACTGCTCTTGCGATCGAACCCTATATCGAAATTTGGCCTGAATTTGATTGCGTGCTGAAGATCTATCTTAATTGAACTTAAGTTTGAACCGGAGTTTGAACTGTACATCATGCTTAAGTTGGGTCTTAGGTTGGATCTTAAGTTGGATCTTAAGTTGGATCTTAAGTTGGATCTTAAGTTGGTTCTTAAATTGGATCTCAAGTTCGATCTTAAGTTCGATCTTAAGTTCGATCTTAAGTTCGATCTTAAGTTCGATCTTAAGTTTGATCTTAAGTTCGATCTTAAGTTCGATCTTAAGTTCGATCTTAAGTTCGATCTTAAGTTCGATCTTAAGTTCGGTCTTGAGTTCGATCTTAAATTGGAACTAACGTCTTAAAATTCGACCCTAAGAATGTTGCAAATGACAGGATGGAACGGGCAAAATTTCTTTATTTCTTAGCTACTCCGTTTCACTCCACTTTCATATCAGAGGACTAAACGCGAAGAGGGCTCGGAAGAGCAGATTTTAAAGAATCCGAAGCTTTTTTCCACGCCCGGAGATCCGCCCTGGCGTTTGAACAATCCCGCGAGACGTCGACCTCGTCTCAGTTTCCGAGTTTTTAATTTATCCCCGCATCGTTGAAACCAAAGTGCCCCCCTTTTAACGCTAAAAGTTCTTGCGTTATCCTGCAGTCTTTCGTGAATAGTAGATGGGGCAGTTACGAAATGAAGGTACTAAAAGCTGTCGATAAATTCAATCGAAGGCGCAACGACAGGGGCAAAATTGCCACAGGGTTCGAATATCGTTTCGTGCCGATGAACAAGGTCCTGCTCGGTGCGATTTCACGAGCGGAATGATAATTGGGGAACTCCGTGCCTCTGGCGCTTCGCGGGAGAGGACTATTGCGCTCGACGGATTGCTGTTGCAGGCGGAGGGCTAAGAGACATTCCTGAAATCCAATAAATCAATCAGTCTGTTTCGACCCGGCGTCGATTTTTTTTCACCCTTTGTTTTTCGACTGCAATACCGTTCCAATTTCCTCGGATACATCCGTTGTCATTGGCCAAACTTTAACGGTAGAATGGAGAAATAAAAAAGCGTAACTGGAAAATTGTGCACCGATGTCTCTCATTAATATTATTTTCGCTATAATTAATTTTTTTGAACGAACGTCGGGGAAGAGTTTTGCGAACGAGAGAACGTTCAATGGCGGGTCTAAGGGAAAGGAAACTTTTCTCATAACGCGGTGGCGCTGCCTCTCGTACGCTTATCGTTCACGACCCTCTACGAGATTTTTTTCTTTTTTGTTTTTGCAACTTTTTTCGAGCTCCCCGTCGATGCAGATGCTTCGCTACGGAAGGTTGACGATAAAAAAAATTGGGTCCTCCTTCTTCGAGTACCTAATCCGAGCTATACATACAAAGATAAAAGGAAGAGCGCATCGTAAGAGAAAAACTTTGACCCGAGGAGAGACGTAAAAATCCACGTGACAAAGTTGCTAATCAATTTTCGATATAAATTTCACTGTCGGAATTTTTAAATTGGTAAGAAAAAAATATGCCACGATAAGATTTGTCCAACGTCAAATTAAAAAATGATCCAATAAATGACCGAAAACGCCAAAATATTAGGCGCCTGTTCTGGTCTCTCGTTCGAAGTTAAATATGTAAACACGCATTTAACTGCATTAAAAATACGAGTTCATCGGGTGAACCTGTGTGGAAGAGACATCGCGTCATTCGTTATTCGAGCGTGAATGTTTCGGGATAGGCACTTAAAAGCGAACTATTCTTGGCACGCGTCGGATAGCCCTCTCGGCTATATAATACGGCTATGAAATGCGAGTTGCCGAACGAGCCGACAGATCCGTTTCGCCCCTCGGATCGCACGTAACGAGTCGAATAACAAATCAACTCGAGCTGATAGATAATTCATTACCTTGCACGCGATAGACGACAAAAAAAAAGAAAACAAGAAAATCGTTCGGTCGAATCCAATGGTGACGCGATATATGAATATTTATGGTACATCGAATCAGAGATTTAATTGCCTCAATTGGAAGCACGCTCGTACTACCTTTTCCGTTCGACTCGGAGGCGCGCGCTCGCGACACATTAAGGCACTTTGTCTCTCGTGCGAGCACACGAGAACACGAGCCAGTCTCCGATGTTCCCGCAACCGCGGTAGCTCCTCCTAGGACGCACCCATACTCCGTACGACAAACGAACAACGACAAAAAAAAAAAACAGCCGGGAACGGCGAACCCGTTCCCGGGCAAGAACTGGACACACGAAAGGGGCGCTCGGCTTATAGCGTACCCGTATCATCTACCAGGAAAGTACGGGCAAATGCGTGTAAAATAAAGAGAAACGAGACCGAAGAAGGCCTTAGCGGAGGAATTTCAAATCCGATCTGCTCCAACGCATTATTTATTCTTACTTGGATGAGTTTCTGGTCGTTAGGGAGAAACTATCGGACGGGGCCTTGGAGGGATAGAGCGTTCGAAAATTGCGGCAAATTAGGGACATTCTCACCGAGATAAGACCGAAACTGCGGCTATTCGCGGAACTGCGATCAACGAAGTCGAATTAGACACGGTCCGGGGGAGATTTGAGGAGAGCGGTTGTATCAGAGATACACCTTGGATTGAACCATTGCTCTTTATCTAAACACACCACGAAGCCCAGCCACGGACTGTTTATGCATCTTGTACCATTTTTGTTACAGGTAAGCCAATCAATCAAATGATCAATCAAAATCGGTTTGTAAGTATGAATAAAACTGTAACGCCTGTCCTACACTGACTTCGAATGAGAGCAAATCCTGTCGGGACTTCCAGGTCGAGGGTTTTACGATATGGAAGGCGAAAGCATTAAATTTCTAAATTCGAAACTCTGAGACTTGTAATTAAAAATAAGGAATTATAGCCGGAATGTCGTCTTGGCTGTGAATTTTAGTGCAAGCGCGATGAATCTTGTACCATCACTCGTCCACGACGCGGTAACAGGAATTCCACTTTTACGATAGGGCTCGTGCGCCGAGGAAGACAGACTGCGCGTGACGGAAACTACAGAGTGCGAGGCATCGTCTAAATAGTACGTGGTTGCATAAATGGTGCTCATCAGTCATGCAACGGCGGTGCCGACCCGAAGGAAGATCATATTTCAAAAAGTGTACGCAAACAACTCTCGCCGTGGCGTTTATACTCCACACATCCGCCGCAGCATCCTCGAGAATCCCCTGCGTGCTCAAACTACCCGATGTCGGAGATGCGAGAGATCTCGGAAAATTTTAATATGAAAAATGAAGTGCGAATAAATCACTGACGTAAGAGTTCAATGTGGCTCATTCAATTTATTATTTCAATATACGATCCGACGGTCCGACACAATAAATTTTATCATCCCGACTCGAAACCCCCGACGTTTTCATGAAAACGAATGTTTCCTGCTGCTGGAAGAACGACCCGTGAATGAAAAATAAAAAAAGGTCTCGCGCCACATTTTTCGTAGTATTTTGGAGGAAGCAATCAGCTTACCGTCCTCCAGTCTTTTCGGAGCTTACTGGGGATTACTTGCCCGGTCGGGTCGTACGATTTTTAATCATTAGACAGGACCATCGGCAAATAGCGCGAAAAAAGCTACCGAGGGTTCCGATAAAAAAAGAAGAAAAAAAAAACCAGTGATGTTTCCTTCTGGTCTACCGAAAAGGACGAGAATGGGGTAATTAATTCCTGCTGGATTTGGCCCACATAGTCCCAGCAATTTGTCTTCATTACATTAGTTTCACAATAATTTTCAATCGAACATCAGCTATAATTCAATTCTTGTCTCGAGACCTTTTCTTGTTCCCTTTATTGCCCATTAGCGAGCAAATAAGCCTTATTAGGATATGAAATAATTTTATTTTTTTGTTTTAAAGCAATTTCTAAGCATCATATCGTTGTCCGGTTATGCGCGCTTCTTTCAGACTACCGGAGGTAACTTCCCGCGAGCCGGTACTGCAGGAAAACGCGATGAGCTTCGCGATTCAGCAGGGACCTTTCGAACGCCAGGAAGATCCGACTAAGACCCGTTTTCTCGATAGCCGAAGCTTCGTACCGACGAACGGTTCGACTTTATCTGGAGTTGAAATTGGTGGTGCAGAAAAAATGAAACGAAAAAGAGAAGTCGATCCGTGCGGAAATGGACCTTCGAGGTCGGCCGCCAAGTTTTTCTGCGGAGGCGAGAAATGAATTCACAACGTAATGTAACGGTGAATCCAATCTGCTTTTTCGATGCGTTTTCTTACCGACGACTTTGCCAAAAGTTAACAATCGCCCAGAACGAAATTGGCTCGCGGTTACCGCTGCAATTGAATCCCAGGCCAATTACTGATTTCAAATTCGCTCCGAGTCCTCGGCGACTCGCCTTACATTTTCGGTGTCCAATTGTTTTCGCTCCGCAGTTACATCATGATAGCACGTTCCGCGCGCAGTACTTTGATCGTTATTAGTTGTCCGCCATACTCACTGCGAGAAACGAAAATTGTGCCATTCGAGCTCTCCCCCGCTCTGTACCCACCCAGCGATTTATATCACCAAAGTGAATCTTGCGTCATTCGCAAATCCATCTCGAAGTGCAATGAAATTTATCGCAATTTCGGGAAACTTTGCCGTTCGTGAAAAACAAAAATAAAAAATTCATTGGATGCGCACGGTGAGTCAACAACTCCGGCAAAAGCGATGATCCAGCTTGAACGCCGTCGCTATTGGCCTAACGTCTTTTACGAGATCGGAGTAACGCAATGCGGAGCTCCTCTCTTACGATAATAATTGTCCGAATCTCAATCGCGTGTGACGAGGCAGAACATTTTTTTTTTTCTCCCCGATAACAAAAGAAAAAGAAAAGGGAATATAAAAGACAGTCCGTTCACAGAAGCGTTTTCGTATCGATATGTGCAATCCCGCGTGCCCGACGAATTTGATTACTTCGAGACGATGCGACAAAGAAATAAAGGAAATCGCGGACGGGGAATGCGTTCGCCAGCGTCCGATAGCGGAATAGGTAGACGAATATAAGGTTCTTTCATCCGAAGTGAACACTGGCTCTCGCGTGTACGTGTCGCGTGTTAATGTCGGAAGGGCGTATGTTCCGTTCGATAGCGTCCGAGATACGCCCTTCCGATTTTATTGACGCGAATGGTATAGATACACGAATCGAGTGGTACTGACGTGAGCAAAAACTTTCGACGGATGGAAACTCCCATTTTTCGGGGCTCGTAAAATTCCTTAGCATGGTCCCGTAGCCCGACCCTGGGTTATGTCTCGCTAAAGGACTTCTTGTGCACGGGCAGAACTGTCGATCGTCTTATCCGACGAGACTCCCTCTCCGTCTCTCTGTCCGTTCTTCGTACGAGAATTTTTATCCAACGAGCTTCCAGCTATCTTTTTCTATCTTCCCGGTGTATCAGAGCCGATGCTCTACGCACGGCGCAATCGGGTCGATCGGCCTCGAAAGAGGTGAGTGCCCGACGAGACGGCGAACGTCTTTATCTTTGGACGCTCTAAGTTTTCGTTTTTCTCGGGTAAAATTACGAAACCATTGTGCGTCGCACCGACATACCGTTATCCCCGTGCTTCCTTCGCCACTTTCGCATTATCGCGCCGACGGCTTTAAACTCGAACGGGCTTGGAAAGGCTCCGAGCAAAATTTCGATGCCCTCGCCTCGACTGTTGTGTAGACAAATTATTTATCAGAGTTGGGCAAAGTACGGAAAAGTACTTATAGTACTAAGTACTAAGTACCGCAAGCACTTTATGTACTTTTATACAAATACAAACTACAAAGTGCTTTTTCTTACTAATCGGAATTGGCGGAGTTCCACGAGTACGAAATTTGGAGAAGAATTTTCAAATTTTATGGCCGTGTTCAGGGCCAACATTTTTTCAAAACATCCAAACTCTTCGTTCCCAATCCATGGTAACAGACTAATCGACTGGACTACGACGACTGGGTCTTGGGGTATTGAGTGGCGGTCGACTAGATGTATAACAACGAAATCTGGGACGTATGGATCTAGTACAAGTGGCCGAAAGTGAGAAAGGTCTCGATTTTATGCATCAAAAATCGTATTTTTGGGACTTAAATGGAAAATATTGAGCTGGGAGTAAAATATTTGTTATATTCGTGTTCAGCGGGAAAAATTACGTCGAATATAGCCTTGAAACAAAAAAAAAAATCGAGCGAACAACGATTTTCAATTTTTTAGCCACTTTTGAAAAAACGTCGATTTTCGTGATTTTCGAAGGTCGATATCTCGACTCCCAATGGAGCTAGGGAAAATCCGAGGTGCTCGTCGTGTTCTACGGGACAAAATACACAAGATAAGGTCTTTTCCGAAGTTCTAGAAGCGCTCTATCGGGCAGTTTCAGAACGTTGAAAAACGCGAAAAATGGACTCAAAAGGGGTCGCCTTGCAATTTTTTGATGACATTTTTTTTTTTTTTTATGAACTGCCTCGTATTTCGACTTATTTTTTCCCGCTGAACACGAATCCGTTGGATTTTTTGGGAATAAAGTACAGTGAGACATTGAAAATCTCGATTTTATGCACGAAAAATCATTTTTTTTTGGAATTTACATGGAAAATATTAGATTGGGAGTAAAATAATTTTATTACGTTATGAAAGAGGTGCAAAGTAATTTGCACATGGTTTTCTCATTCATCACAATTTTGAGCATAGCTTCCTCAAAAAGGAAGCTATGCTCCAAACTGTACAAGTACTTTGGTTTTAGTACTCAGTAATCGTACTTAAAGTACCGAAAAGTACTTTGATACTTTAAGTACATACTTTAAATTCAATGTAAATATATCATATTTACTGAGGTTTTTTTGATGCTTTTGGCTAATTAAAAAAAAAGCTCGTTTCCCCACCCAGACAAATATTATAATCCAAATCAACGATATCCAATTTAGAAGCTGATATCACAGAGAAAAAAAATTGGCTGAACATGAACGGATAAAAGATCCGAGTGATTTCTTTTTTGTTTTATCTTCATCCGTTAAGTACGTCCGGCAATTTGGTCGTCTGGTCTCGCGACCACACCGAGGATCGGCCGTCGCGCGGCCGGCGGTCATCAAATTTTACGAAGCGCGACGGGGCCCGCCTCTGGCATCGCCACTGCATACTTATGGTCTCGATGCTCGCGATTCTCCTCGGGCTTTTTATCCCCCCCCCCCCCTGCCACCGATTCTTCGCATGAGCCGCACGAGAGAGGAGACAGAGAGAGCTCGGCCGCGAATTTTTGCTTCGCTCGCGGGCCCGCGAGCGCCTCTCCCCGCGCGTGCGTTGCCTCTCGCGCGCCGCCCGTAATCACAGGTGGACAAACGTTGCGCCTGCCATCGGCATCACCACCATAGTCCGGTCACGAGCGTGGCGTGTATACGTTTCATAAGCACGATAATGCATGTGGCGTAGCTCGCCGCTTCCATACATGGCGGAAACCGAGCGAGCTCGTCGGACCACCTTGACGGCGAGATGCGAGAACAAGCCGATGATCATGAATATCGACGGTAATCGCACGTCCCGACAATTATCTCGCCTCCCGGCTACGGCCGATCTTCCGAGATGAAAATTTGATACTCTTTTTGTCGCTTCTTCTTTCAACGATTTTTAGTAAATTGGCACTTTAAAGTCTTATAATAGTTGATAATCTCCGCCGGAGCGATTGAAAAAAGTGTTTCATCTGGAGAATAAACGTCCATCGACCAGCGATCTTCGAAGCGCTCGAATAACTGCCGAAAAGTGGAAGAAAAATTCTGAAAAAATTTACATACCAACCTCGGAGTGTGGTTTTCATGATGGAATGGGAAAAAATTGATCACGAAGATCCATGCCGTTGTGGCGGCCAAAAGAACGAGGTGTTTTGCTCACAGCGCACAGCGAAGGGTTAATGAGAACGGGATACCGAAGAGAAGCTGCTGAGTGTGTTCGGTACAGAATTTTGTTGGTACTTCGCAAAGCAGCGGTGGTGCGGCGTCTCGAGAGGACCCCCGAGTTTACTATCCACCCGAGGAGCTCCACAATTGAGTGCGGAGACGGCGCATTGTTCCCAGCGAACGATAAAGCAAGTTTCAGCCGACAGTTATGCGTCTCGGATTTGCTCTCCGCCGGTCTACGGTTCGTGTACTTTCGAGACTCCTGAAGTATCCCCGAAACTCGTGTCGCAAACGGAAGGTCAGCATATACGAGCCTTGTTTCCACTCTCTTCGAAGATCTTTAGCGACATTTTTCTCGTGCTGCGGAACTTAGCGACGGAGCGACCGAAGCCTCAAGCTCGCATCACTTTGCGCAATGTAAATCGTCCATCGAGCGCACTTAACGATGCGAGGATTCCTCGGCCGAGACTCCTACCGCAACGCTGCTCGACATAATTTTTTTTTTTTTACTCTCTTTTTCGCTTCCCTCGCGATGTCTTCGGAGATCGTATCGGATCGATCCAATTAAGGAAACCGGGTAACTAGCGACGGTGTCTCGCCGACGTTCAGTCCTCCTCTCCTCCGGTAAACGTCGCATTTTGCCGGAATCCTGATTTCTATCGGGTGTACAAGAAAGGTGTGGTTTACCATCGATGTCTTCTGAGTGGGCTCGAACTTCATAAAGAACTCGAATCCAGTTAGCTTCTCATTGCTCTTCGCTTCTCGACTCTCGTTGTTTTTATCCCCGAATATCTCGGTATCGTAAGAGCGACATTTTTTTTATTTGGTTTTCCGAAAGTCGATACGATCCGCTGTACTTCTATTATATTCCCGGTAAAATATTCCAACCAATGTCCCCGGGTTTTTCTCGCCACCCGAGCGAAATACAATTGCGGTCCGATGTCTTTCGCGCTTTTCTTTTCTTCATCCCTTCCGTCGACAAGTGGAAAAAAGCCAGACCGGTCTTTTATCATTTCACGATCCGAATCGCATTGAAAGCCACTGGTAAGCCCGGTCGATTCAGTTCCCGACACTCAGTGCGTTGCGCGCTTTCCCAGTGTGAATCGATTGCCCCGTCGTATCGTATGACGGAAAGTCCGATATAGATATATTCGCTGGCACATAAGCCATTTACGAAGAGTCCGAAAGGAGCGTCGAAAGCGACGAAGCGCGGAAGGCGAGGAGCTTGACACGGAGCCTCTATCATCCTCCGTACACTCACGGATAAGATAAAACATCTCCTAATGGTCTTCGTCACGTTGGACTCGCTTCCTCGTATCTCGCGTTATCTCCCTTTCGCCACTTGTCCGATATGTTGGCCGCCCCGGCCGCGCGTCACCGGGATAATCAGAAAAAGCTTTCCCCACACCATCGCCGGTCCCATGGAAAAAAAAAGAGAAAAAAATATAAATTCAGGTCTTCGAACTGATAAACCGACGAAAAGGTTGGCAAGTTCTAATCGACTCGTTGGTCCCACATTAATCGCGCGCTGGAAAAAATATCAACTAACTTTGTTCAATTGAAGTAACTATTCGTTAAAGCAACTGAATATTAGGTCAAACAACTAAATATGCGTTCAGTCAACAAAATATTTCTTTCAATCGACCAAATATTTCCTTCGCCACGCGCAACCGCAGCTTAGTTTGATAATACCAAACCTTTTTTTTTCGGTGCGCTGTTGATTCGATCCAACTCATTCTTGCTCTCCTCGTGGCTGCGAGGTCCGGAGGGCTTTTCTTTCATTTACCGGCGGGGAAGGGGAGGCTCGAAAGAAAAGAAAACCGCGCGAAGGAATATGACACGAGGGATTTCGAAGGGTTGGTCGCGAAAAGCCATTTCAATTATATCGCTGGAGAGTCTCTCGGTAGGGGCGCGATGGGAGCAGTTGAGCCGGGCGGTGAAAGAGATTCGTTCCGCCCTCGCGTCTTGGGTCTTCGAGCCTCGTTCGCAGTCGTTCGCTCTTGGGCTTGCCGGTGGAATTCTCGAACACCCTGCCGGAATCCGCAGGACGGAAGAGCATGCAGCTGCGAATAACCGGTGGATCGGAGTTTGGGTCGGAGTGGCAATGGCTGCGGAGTTTTAACTCTGGATATCGGGTCGCGGAGGGAACCGATTGCAGAAGTCGTCGAGGGAGATTGTGACGGGAAAAAGTTCGAGGGGAAAGGGAGAACGTTGCCCCGGACGGAACGTGCAGGCGGAAGAGCGACGACGGAAACGGGGGAAATTGGAGTGAGAAAAGTCACGGGGAAACTACCGAGTGCATCGAGGCAGTGGCCGTGTGGCAACTGCCGGAACGGAAGTCTCTTCCCGCACACCGATCGGCGAAAGCCTAGCGCTGTGTCCGCCAGCGGTGGAGAATGAACCAACTTGTTTTCTCCCCGAAGTGCCAAACGAACATCGGATAGCGCCTCGCGCGACCCAGCGCCCGATTCGACGTCGAGCCACCCTCACCCTCCTGCGAGCGGCCGATGAAAGGAATGACGCGCGTCGAATAAAGTCGGAGAACTCGCACGGCAAACTTCGTAAACGGTTGCAGTAACCCCACGCTGGATTCTCCCGCAGCGAGGATTAGTCATCGTGATCTGATTGCGAAAGCTCTTCTTTTTGGAAAATATTAAGTAGTGCTTTTCTCAATGAGCCGCGATAAGGCGATTCGTTGAGTCATCTTCATCTTTTCCTAGGACCGGCAGAACCTTAGGTATCACGCTGGATTCTCCCGTAGCGAGGATTGGTCATAGTGATCTGATTGCGAAAGCTCTTTTTTTTGGGAAATATTAAGCAGTGCTTTTATCAATGAGCCGCGATAAGGCGATAACTGCGTTGAGTCATCTTCATCTTCTCCTAGGACAGGCAGAACCTTCGCTATATCGAGAGTGAGGCAAATATCAATATTTTCTTTCGATCCGAGTAAATCAAACACCCATAGTTTTGATAAGAAAATAGGAAGATCGTCTGGGATTCAATTTCACCGAGTTCTATTTGCGTATAATCCCGAGCACGACGTGAGCAAACCTATCATATTCTTCGCATCAAATGGTCATAAAAAAAGAGTATGAATATCACAGTCTACATTGATCTTTCCCCGGAGCTAAGCGTACTTCGGTCGGTTTGTTTTCCAACTTCTCGACGTGGGAGCATACAAGACTGCGATAGTAATAAAAAAAGGATTTTTCCTCGGAGCTTATTCGTAGAATCTAAAGGCAAGCATATAACTCCGCCATGAGAGTTGCGATGCGCAGCGACGTGTAAAGACGCCGTCATTAGGGCTGTATCGTTGTATCCTCCGTCGCGACTGCACATTTCCATTGCTGGACTCGAAACGATAAAAAAAAAAATAGCACCGTCATAAACAGGGCGAGTTCACCGCGGTCCTGAAGAGAACCGCGAAAGGGAGGAGTCCTCGAGGGAAATTCTCGGTAGTAAAATCGTCGATGGCCAGACTCGCCTAATAACGATCTTTGGAGCACGGTGGTAGCTGATGAATCGGAAGTAGGTGTGAATCGGTGCTGCGGTGCACCCCGGAGATCGCCAATGCGAGTCGAGAAAAATTTCGGGCAGACGCTAAGATGGAACGAAACGCGGGACAGGAGAGGGCGACGGAGAACGAGTGACGAAGCGTTTTACGATCACGGACTGTAGGTACACCGCCCACAACTACCCGCCGCGAGATTTCTAATTTAAATAATGCGCGCTCCGGGCGAGTTGGCTCGGTTCTGCGGAGTGCAGTGTCCGTGAATACGACACCGGGGAAAAGCCGGGGAACTTATTTTACAAATCATTTCTGTACCGAATGAAGGATACGAGGAGCGATGCGTCTTCCATTGAAACGTCGGACTGCTCAGGAAATGGGAAAGGTTCCGTTGCTAAAAATGTATATCCTATGTTATCCGTCAAGCAGTAAAATGTACGCGGAAAAAGATTGACTGAAAATGATATACTTTTTTTTTTCTTAGTACACGATGAAATGGTAATTTGTAATTTTTTTTTTGGTAACCCTTCCATGCTGGAAGAAGTTTATCCAGAAATTTTATTCTTGGCACTGTGCTCTTGGCCGGCGACTAACCGACCCACCGGGGACCGGTTTTATACGGTACTAATTACTTTTCGAAGATTACCCAACCGCACGAGTCGGTGGTGGTTAAACAGTCGTACTATTAATCTCGAAGGTCGAGAATACCTGGAATACTGTCTACCTTCGAGGCTATAATAATTACTCTCTTCTAGTAAGCTCGAGCGCGCACGAAACAGTCCAGAATGCCACTGTACTCTTCCGACCCGCAATTAGAAATTAAGAACAGCCGGCTGGTGAATGTGAAATTTACCATTCACCGTTCAACGTGCCGTTGAATATTCCAAAGGTATTTTGTGAATTAGGCTGATAAATAGTTTGAGATACATGGGCGTGAGCGATGCCACATGTGATGCGAAGAACATACTTGCATTGATAAAAAAAATACGGTTCAATCAACTATAGATTCGGGCAGAGACGTTCAAATAAATATTTTATAGGTACAGCGAAAAGATTTGTCGGTTCAACAATTGTTTCGATGATTTCATCGATGAAAATATTTTGTTCGACCAACAAAATATTTATTTGAACGTCGCTGCACGAGTCTCGGGTGCATTCAACCGCATTTTTTTATCTGCGTGGATCTAACACAGAGATTGACTAAGAAAAAAAATGGAATTGAGGAATCCGATCGAATTGTAACTCGTTATTAGGAGGACCGAATCACGATACCTACTTATATGCAGCATTGCATGATTTCTGGGAAATACATCATTTCCGTTTCTAATGGTTACACTTATGTGGCTGCAGCAGCCGTGTGGGCAACATATATAGCACATTATACAAGTTCTATCCGCAAAAGATGTCCCAGTCATCGCCAATGCACCGGTAATCGTAAGTGTGCGCTTTTACTGTAGCAAAATATATATTCAAAGCACATAACTGACGATTACCGGTATACTAGCGACGACTGGGACATCCACTTTATATATATGTATATATATATATATATATATATATATATATATATATATATATATATATATATATCTGCGACTATAAGTGGCCGCGGCGAACGCTTATCTATGTCAATTGCGTATAAGGGCAGGGTACCACACTCGGTATTTTTATATTTATTTTTTCTATCTATCCTATGGCCGCAACAAAAAATAAGGAGGTTAGGGGGGGGGGGATACAAAAAGTCCACGATGACTTATGCATGATAAACTCGAGAGTATCGGAAAAACCGGATGCCAATTTACGAGGCGTTTCGAGCGAGAGTGAATTTAGCCGTTCTAAAAAGAATAAACGATTTAATTTATCGATCGGCGATTGCGATAAATGAGAAGCGATAAATCAGTTATGAACGATCGATTTGATATTTGTAAGCGGCTCGGTGGCTTTCGCGTGGATGAACGATGAGAGAAAAAAAAAAAAAAACAGAAAAAAAATAATGAGATGCGATGTGACCGGTAGCCGCTGATCTGCGTTACTGCAGGTAGCTTAATTTCTGCAGAGTGGTTTGAGCCGCCGAGGATGTACGGGGTATATTATATACCCGTGAGTCGGCGGTGCGTCCTCTCGCTCGGAAAGCGTCGTATGCAAATTAAGAGTTTCGTTCCCCTCGCGCCCACTGCACCCTCGGACGTTAATTATCTTGTTAACCGGCGGGCGAACCAGCCGCCGCGGTAGCACGAGTACCTTAATCATTATATCCTCTCCGAAGCCCTCCGAGTTTGCACGAAAAGTACGAATAAAAAATATGTTCGTTGTGCGATGTTGCGACGTCGGCGAGGGCGGAACGACTTTGCGATTAAAAAATTATGTAGCCGAAGGCAAAATATTTTGAAAAATCTGCAAAAAAAATGCTCTAACAACCTTATCAGCTCTCCGAGGACGAACTACTAGAGAACTATCGTGTTCCAAAAGCTTAAAGTAGCTATGTCGGTACGCCGGAGTCATAGACATCAGCGTCTGTATGACCTAAAAAAAAAATTATATGTGGTACTTTGTCTGCGTCGGTAATATTATAAAAAATTATAGAGTATCTATGAAATTGTTCGCAATTAGATTTTACCGATTATTTGTAAGCAGATTATTTGTTTAGTGTGGATTTTACTTCATTTTTTCGACATTTGGGTTAAGAAACGTAATTTGGCCCGAAACCGTGCACTCTGATCGCAGTTCTATTGAGCATTAGTCCGGTGACTTCACTTTTTTTGTTGCGCATGAATTTCTGATCAATTCGCGAGTCCGCAGTACTTCATATTTTTTCTCTACGTTTGATCTAAGTATGTTAAATCTCGATTTGAATATCAATTTCGCCAGCTCTCCCGTAAGCGCCGTGTAAAAAGACCGATTTTTCAAGATCTGATCATTCATTCAAATGGTCGGTAAAAGCCTTCGAGATTTTGAACAAGTAAAATTCGATAGTTAAATTACATGTCAAAAGTTTATGCACATGACTTTGAGAATTGCCTTCGCGACATAACTACCTTAAGGGAAATCTAAGGAACAAGTAAGCCATTTTTTTCGTATCTTCACCACGCAAATTTCACTCAGGTAAAGTTCACAAAGCTCTCTCGTTAGTATTATCAGTGACCTGCTATTCTAGAGAATGGCAAAAATGTCTCCATAATAGGTGGTTTTTTTGGTTCCGTGGGAGATTTATGATGATCAAAATGTGAAAAGATCAGAGTATCTCGTCGAAACGCTAAGAGATTCCAGCTTATTACGAACAGGTGAGCAGCAGGTGGGCCAGAGAGCGTAGGCTAGACGCGGTTCGCCGGTCGGCACCGGCGCACAGAAGAGAGGCGCGTGGTCGCGCGCTCAGTTCCACAGCGAGATGTGAAATCTGCCCGCGGTAGTCTCCGAGCGACTCGCGTGTCGCGCGGTCTCGTTTTTTCTACCCTCAAAAAAATTTCGCAACGACAGGGATAGCTTGAAAAATAACGATAAAAAAAAATCCAAACACCCTCACGGTCAGTTGGGAACTTGATGAAGACGCGTGCAGGCTCGATCGAACGAGTATGCGACGATCGTTAAACATATTTTGTGATAAAATAAAAAAAAATAATAATTTCTGTACCGGACTAATTCACCGTACGTTTCAATCCAACCGTACGACCGCATGAGGTTCGTTACACGAGAGTGGCGATTAGAAAGGATAGCCGGAGGAGCTGAAACGTCGCGACGTCGAGGCGTGACGGGAATCGGGAATCAGGAGAGCGACCACAGAGTGTCCTGGGGCGAGGAAACAGCTCGTCGACAGCCGCGGAGGTTCAACCAAAACGATGTAGAGAGAACAAAGTATATAACTCACTTTCGTCCAGCTGAGAGGAGAAAGAGCATTCGTACTATTTTGCGCTGGAGCGTCGGTCACGGTCACGTGGAGAGACGCGCGCGAATTAACAACCCGAGGGATAACAGTGATAGAGCGCGGGTTAACGGACTCGGAGTTTGGCTAATACCGACTCACGGTGTCCACCAAAAAACAGTGGGCAAAAAAATCTCGACTTACCCCGAGCGAATAATAATTTTTTTTCTCGATTAAAATTCGAAACCGACAGTCAATATGAATTTCAGTCTTTGCCTGAACCGGTGACAGTCCCGTGTCAACGCGTGTTTGTGCGAACCCGGACAAATCGTAAATCACAACAGCAGAACAGAATCCGAAACTTTGCCGAAAAGACCGAGTATATCCAGTAGCGAATAGCCCGACTCAATATCGCCGATAAATTTCATTATGATAACAGCTATGAAAAGTTTGCAAAATCTGTCGTAAAATTTGTTTGCCTGATAGGGAACGGGGAAAAAAAATTCAATCTGTCCAAGATTTATGGGGTCTTTCGTAAGTTTCGGCGATTTCGAACATCCGTCGACGGTCCGATGCGTTATCGATTTTTTTTTTTTTTTTTTTTTTTTTTTAGCATCACCGATACCGAGCCCGCGGAATCGCTCTATTTTCACCGTTCGCTAAATTCGATCTCGTTAATTCGGGTCTCGCTCGTGTTTTTCCCCGATGACAAAGTTTTATAGCCGGTACGAAGTCGAGCACCGAGTAATATCTCATACTCCGATATCGTTTGTCCAATTTGTGCGAGGGTGGAAAGCGAAAAAAAAAACAAATATTCTCGACATCTGCGAGTAATAATTAACCGCCCGAGTATTGTGCAATTTGGTGTAATTGACTGGTTCCGGGGTTGCTTGGGGTCGTAAAGTATTCTTCGGGTTTCCGATGCTCGGCTAGTTTTCCTTTTTTTTTCTGAGTTTCATTTCGTTCCGGGTGGAGAACGAGGGCGAGCCGCCGAGGGGACAACGAACACGGGACACTACCGAAGCGGCCCGCTACCTTACGCTACACAACGACCACGAATCAGTGGAATAGATAATTCGCGAAAACGTTCCGGAGATTCGCGACGGTGTATGCAGTTGGAAGCTAACTGTGAGCGGAGGAGGGCAGGAAGCAAAGAGATTTTTATGGGTAGTTTTGTCGCTCGCGCCCTCTAATTTCCACCGTCCGTTCTCTCTCGTGAATCCGCTCG
Organism: Amblyjoppa fuscipennis; assembly: GCA_963575735.1. Classification (NCBI taxonomy): domain Eukaryota; kingdom Metazoa; phylum Arthropoda; class Insecta; order Hymenoptera; family Ichneumonidae; genus Amblyjoppa; species Amblyjoppa fuscipennis. Next base: position 15,398,702 of record OY754495.1, on the reverse strand, counting down.
CTGCCAGCCGTAAATCAGCTGCCGCTTACGGGTGCACACCCGAATCTCTCGGTTTTCCGAAGAGGAAAGCGACGAAAAAAAAAAAAAAAATCAAGATTTGGGAAACAAGAGAGGATAAATAAAGAACAGAATAGGAAAATAAAAAACGAAAATAAAGTAGCATCGAGAAAGATCGAACAGCGTGCAGAACTATTCGTAGGGGAGACCGGGTCAAAATGGCACAGGGGGGCGAAACCGGACAGTGAGGGCAAAACTCAATCTTACAATAACTTTTGGATGCCGCATTTTGTCCCCAACAATACATCCGGATTTTCAAACCCATCCTCACCATCCATTTTCAAACCACCGCCACCATCCGAAAGTTATTGGAAAATTGCGTTTTGTCTCATTATCTCGTTTTGCCCCGCTGTGCCATTTTGCCCCGCTCTCCCGCTATCTGCTGCAGAGAAGATATTCAGTGGCTCTTGCTTCCTTGCGGATCGTAACTTTTTTTCGTGCAAAGTAAAAAAAAAAAAGATGATATGTGAATTCTCTTCGATTTGCTCTCGTCTGGCGCCCGAGGGATCAATCGTGCTGCCGAAAGACCGCGATGAAAGTTCGATATCCGAAATCGTATATTCGTCGTTACCTGGAACTTCCGGTTCGGAAAATTCTCGGGCGATTCCAGCGGATCATCCCGACCGATGACGACTCGGTGCGCTGCGATCTGAAATCGTATCTCTCCTCTTGGTCCCGAGACTTCTCTTCGTCTAATTCCAAACGAGATCGTTTCACGTCGAGGCGTTCCGTGTCTCTATCGCGCGCACGGTCGCACACAAGCATAAACATATGGATCTCAGACGATGACGACGAGAGTGCGTATATACGTCTCGCCGGTTCAGGATTCACGTATCTCTCTCAGTCCAATCTCTCGTCTCGACGAACGCGAACCTCTCCGGCGGCTCGGGTATATATTCTTATCCAATGAAATCGTCGACGGGCCAATCGGTTTTTCCCCGGATCTTAAATTCGCCTGTCAATTTAAGCGTGATGGATTCGGTTGGATTCGAACGTCATCCGACCCGCGATTCTTTGCGATTTCCATAACTCTACCCAAACTTTTGGTTCAATTTTAGCTATGTCAGCTCCGAATTCGCCATGGTTTGATCTTCCTCGATTCCCCGATCTGTGACTACAAAGATGTTACATTAAAATCAAATAAACTGAAGTGATTTTTAAGCCGTGAGTGAGTAAGAAAAAAAAAAAAATCGACGATGGAACCGATAGGCAGTGAGGTGAATGAGACTCCGACGACGGAGTCGAAAAGCTGGGCAGCCTGAGGGAAGGAAAGAAAAATCCCGGGTTACCCAGGATAATGGACGCTATTCAGGTGGATTATTCTGGCAGGACTAAGGAAGCGAGTAACAGGGACAAACCCACGCAAACCGTATCGAAAGCCCCAACGAAGTACGTATTCCGTCCGGAAGTTGTTAAATCCCTGCCGAAATATTCTTATCACCCTGCGTTGGATGGGAGGGACCGCGAGCCATCGAGGAGTCTTCTGTTCGGCAAGGAGCGACGTCCCGGTAACGGCTTGCGAGGGCTCTTCGGCCGAGCGACGAGGCACTCGAGCGACAACAAGAGCATCGAGCGCGACAGCGCTGAGAGGAAGAGAAGTCGATCGCTCTTTCTCGCCCACGATCATTCGAGGGACAACGCCAAGTTGTCAGAGCATCGGGGCGATCACTTCGGTTCGCCAAGGCGCCGGAGATCCGGCGAGGAGAATCATCGGGTCGATCGACGAGTCAAGCAGCACGAATCCAAGTCGAGGAAGGATCATCAGATCGACCTCAGATTGAGAACTTCAACGGACTCGGAGAGAAACGGCGAGAAACATCGAGGGCCGAACGATTACTGCTCGGACAGGCATCGAGGTTCCACCGAGCATCTGGAGACCTGTCGAGAGGAGTACAGAAAAAATGGGGAACTCTGCTGTTCCACGACGGGAGTCGATGAGTCCGATTGTCGAAACGACGAGGGGAAGTGCCAGCGAGAATCGACCGGCGAAGAGGACGAGAGGCATCGGCGACAGCAGGAGCAGCAGCATCATCAAGACGAGGTCGTCAATCGTGAGTGTTCTTCGCCGCGTCATCGATCCAAGTACAGTTGCGGCAGCGACACACAGAAGCCTCAGTGGTCGCACATCCAGCATCAGTACATCAACTCGCCGAGCTCGCCGGAAGAGAAGAAGCGCGAAAGCGGCAGACCACTGTGCCGAGTTGATTCTCCCTATCCGTGTACGAATAACGTCGACCACTTGTCACCGTCGAGAGACGTGCTCGACGTACGTGGCAAGTTGTCCACTTCGAAGCCCGTTCAGGATGATTCGAAACAGACAGCATCGTCGATTAATGCCACCGCGGCGAGTGCGACGAATAAGGAGTGCGAGAATTGTGGAACAGCTCATTCGCCATCGGCGTACTATAGGAACGATTGTTCCACTCTTGACGCCAATCGTGTCGGACACGTTGACGAAAAATCAAAGGGGACACGGCGATCCGATTTGGAGAAAATAACAGCGGAGGCTGCGACTCCCGGTCCAACCGGACTTCTTTACCGGAGCAAATCTCTCCCGCAGTTGTCGGCCCACGACAGCGGAGTCGGCAGCGGAAACGAGCACAATCCTGGAAGACCCGCCTCAAGATTGGTGGCGGATTTGCGACAATTGCTCACGCTCAAGCAACATTACTATCCGGAGGGTGGATGGGGATGGGTTATCATTGTCGTCGGTGTACTCGTGCAGATTCTGTCCCACGGAATGCACGGGGGTGCCGGAGTTCTGCTCCAGCATGTGGAGATACAATTCGGACCGAAAGTACACGTTCAATCAGGTCAGTTTTAACTCCGCTTCTTCCAGCGTCCGTTACAATTTCGTTGTGATGCAAATGTCTCGAGAGGACGTTGAACCGGGGTAAAAAAAAAATGAAAGGATCCAAAGAACCGAGTCTCGTTAGCCGCGTCATTGCCGGCTGTGTTTGCGTCGGCTAATGCGTACGAACAAAAAAAAAAAAGAGCAACCTGACCAATACACAATCTCGAGCTCATTCTCAAGAGTCTCGACGTTCCGTCGTCTGACGCTGTCTAGGCACGTGGGTGTTCGGGATACCCGGAGCAGCCCCTCGGGCTAATACGGCTCGGCTCTACTGTGCGCCGTGAAAGTCTCTGCTCTCGAGTATTCCACCGATTACATCTCACGCTCTCACAGTCTACTGTGCACGCCGTCCTTGTGTCGTTATAGAATACCTATTGCTCGAAATGTTTACGGGATACGGACATGTATATACGTATATCCGATAGATCGTAAATTCGGTGGCGACGCTCGATAGGATTCCCATAGGCATTGAGGCAAAGAAGATGGATGGATTGCAAGTAATGCAGTTTGCATGTAGATCAGGCTTCTTACTCTCCCAATTTTCTCTATAAAATTTTCGATTATCCTCGCCCGACTTTTATCCTCATTTTTTTTTTTGTTCACTTTTACGGTAACTCCGAGCGGCAAAGATCATCGACCCCGAAAAGTTTGGTTTTTTTTCCCTATTTGTCCCACGGCTAGACGAACTTCCTTCGGCGAACGACGAACGAACCTTTATCGCGTCGCGACGAACCGATTAAGACACCGTTATGCTTAATACGGTTACGATTGTCCCTACGACTTAGTCTATTGCGCCGGAACGGTAATTCGAGCGGAGTTGGCGACGAATCTGGACGACCATCAAGATCTTAATCGACTCTGCACCGGGAAATTCCTGAATGGAATGTACTTTGCATAATTCACGCATGATCTTGATCGATCGTACTCCCAAACGTGTCATCAAGATTTTTTTCTTCACTTTCTATTCTTTCGACCATTTATTATGAAACAACGAGTCTCCGAATGTTTCGTCACATGGCTTGTGTTTCACCGGTTAATTAGCTCTCCCTTATTAATTGGCAGGACGCATAACTCTTCGGGGACGCCCGTGGGATCGAATATTTCGCGCATGTCTCGGCGGCCGGTGGGATAGCGCGCGACTTCCGTCGATTGGCGTTCTGCCGGAGGAATTTTATTTTTGTCGTCGTCGTCGTCGTCCCGGGCCTCGGTGTAACAGAGGCACGCGCTCGCATAGCATTGGTTTCAATTCACGGCGACACTTTCCCGTTAGTGTCTTCGAAAACAATGTACACAACGTGTATACTGGTCTCGGGCGGCCGTGAATGCGAAGCGGAAAGGTGACGGCTTTGATGCTTTTTTTAAATCAAAGTCCGCAGTACTTAGGGCCGAACGGAGAGTCGTAAGTTTAAGCTTAAGCATGGAATAAAGTGGCAACTGAAGTTTCAATCCAACATTGTCCACCGAAGGCAACACGTGGAATTGCGAAGTTTTTTTTTATGAAAAAAAGAAAAGCAAATAAAAAAAATTAGTTGTCACATCTGCGCCGGATGAACGGCCCTGCGGATCGTTCACTTTGCGGGGCGATCATCGGGGAATATACGGTCTGTTCGACGTGAAAGACAATCCCACGAAGCACACCGTTTGCCGTTGCATCGAAGAAGGGATAACTGGTCCAAGGTAGAACACCGCTGGAGTGCACAATTCGTTGGTTCCGTCCAGCAGCGTCGATAGATTTCCTTTCGAGCATCGCGACAGCCAACAGCAGTCGCGAGAGAGCACACTGCAGGAACCGGTATTTGACAGGGTCGCGTAGATCGATAGTCTAGGAAGCAATCGATCTCGTAAAGCCTTTCACGGCCTCGCTCCCCGACCCGTAACATCCGCCATACCTATGCCATCCGCCATACATATGTCTTTCGCTGACGATACGTGCCAAGCAATTCTGAACTTTCATAAACGTTCGACGGTTTTGTATCCGTCAGTTGGTTCGTGCGGTGGGCGGAGAGGAGCGGTGCAAGACGGTTCTCCGTTAGGGAGGAGACTCTCTTACGTCCCGCCGAAAAAAATTGCAACGACAGTCCGTTTTGCCCCGCACGACGTCCTGCGCACCGTGACATCCGTCGCGGAGGATAGAAGTCGCCGTTGAAACGTGACGAAGGAAAGCCCGTGGATAAATTTAGCGTAGAAGGCAATGGAGATGGCAGAGAATTTTCCCCGACCGATTAAAAAATCGGCGATCAAAACGTACGATAAAAAATCACCCAAGGCAGAAGGAAGGCTGGCATTTTTTTTTCTGACTTCGCGAAATCGCTGAGTAAAAACTTCCGGAAGAATGGGCCTTCGATTCTCGAATACCTAGTGCGAGAAACCTGGCCTAGATACGCGTCGAAACGGAAGTTCCAACCGGGAGCGGCCGCGCTCTTTGCCCGAGCAGAATTTTCACCCCCGCGTACCGATGGTAACGCGTGGAAAATTTGCCACTTTCCAGCAATGTTCACGTGCGCTTCTCTCACACATATGTGTACGGATAAATATACATGTATACCAAAGGTGGTGGTCCAGTTATGGGAGAACGGTCGCGCTGGAACGATGCAGCGGAGAGAGGACGTTACGATCGGATGGGTTCGCTCTCGTGTGCCCGGTCGGCTCCGATGCTTTCTCTCTCGCGTACCGCTCTTCTTCTCTTACATACCGAAAAACGTATACCTGAGCGAAGGAATCTACCGAGCGTCGTATCATTGTATCTATAGACATTTGTACTGTCGCAACGTTCCGGCAAGCTCTGGAATGTCTAAACGTACGTTTTAGACTCGAGTACGAAGCTCTCCCGTAAACGCGACGAAAACATCCGGGCGAAATATCCTTCGAACCACCGTCTCTCCCCCCTCCCCCTCGCCCTATCACCAATTTCAACGGGAAATTGAGTCTGTCGTGAGGTAATTTTATCGAACGTGCGATAGCGAAAACGTGTATCGTATCTGTAGCGGTGTTGGAACTTTGTGCGGACTTTCTCTGCGGTGAGATTACAAGTTCAAGAGGTGCGACGGCGAGGCCGCAGGTTTTTTTTATTTTTTATTTTTTTGTTTCAGTTATTTATGCTACACCTCGCGGCGATCGCTCGGAGCAACTATATTCGCTCGCGAAAAAATTAATCGGAGTGGCTCGTTACGTCCAAACATGTCAGTTAAATTGTAGTCATATCGTTTGCTCGGAAACGTGAGTGTGGTGCGGTAAACAAGTAGTTCCCTACCTTGGCAATCCAGATCGCTACTGTTGACTGACGCTTCTGAAACATAAACATTTTAAACTTTATTAGTTTGTGATCGAACGATCTCACACAGGGTACAATCTATCGTGCAACTTTGGTGAGAACAAAATAATTTTTTTTTAATTGGAAATAGAAGTTAATTGGTAGGTAAAGTTTCGTCAGTCCTCAGCGACATAATCTATGAAATTCGTTCAGTGAAAAATAATAAATTGTAGGGCCTTGAAAGTCAAGAAACAACATTACAAAAATCTGTTCGGGTTTCATTCTTTGACGTGTCCATTTTTTTAAGCCAATGATCTCCGTAAGTTATCCCGCAGTGTTCGACCTCGGCCAAAATTCCTTAAAGACTTTGCCTCAATTGCCTCGTGTGGTACCTTCTAACCTATATAGCACCCGCAAAATTTAAAACTTGATTAGTTTACGATCAAATAATCTCACACAAGGTACGATCCATCATGCAACTTTGATGAGAATAAAATAAATTTAAGAAGATTGGAAATAAGAGCTAATTAATAGGTAAAGTTTCATCGATCCTCAGCGACATAATCTATGAACTTGGTTCGCTGAAGCTCATGCGAAAATAACAAATTGCGGGGCCTTGAAAGTAATGGAGCAACATTACAAAAATCTGTTCGGGTTTCATTCTTTGACGTATCAATTTTTTTACGACTCGTATGATCCCCGTGAGTTATCCCGCAGTGTTCGACGGCGGCCAAGTTTCCTTAAAGACTCTGCCTTAATTGCCTCGTGTGGCACCTCCTCTACCTATATAGCACGCGTAATTGCACACTCCACCGGTGCGCCTGTGGTCAGCGCAGCATCGCATCGCGGGAGACTTATACGCGAGAAGAGTCGAACTTCTTGTATCCCCGAGGCAAGAGGTGTACAGTCGTGACAGAGGTGGGTTGGCTACTGCGCGCGACTGGTGGACGCTGCCTGGGATGTATCCCCGCTGAGATATATCCCAGCCGGCTGGTCTCACTAGCTCCTTTCGAAGTGAGACGACTCAACTTCTTAGGGGTCTCGCGGGACCCTCGGGAACGCGCCGCACCGAATGCCAAATGATTCGAGGAATCCACCGAACGCCGCCGGAGAGAATTAAATTACTCCCGTCCCGTCGCGATTGCGAGGTTGAATTTGTCTCATAAAGATCGTCGGGGAATCGGCACGAAGGATAAACAATAATACAATCGGCGGTCCGAGCGTCTCGAGGTATCTCAGATCGCTTCACGTAATCGGCGATCTATCGGAGAAAAAAGCATTCTTGATTATTGATCAAATTGGTCGTTAATCGATTGACCAAATCGATCGTTAATCGATGGATCAATTAATCGATGGAAAAATAATTGATCAACGATTTGTTTGATCCTCCGGGAGATTAAATTAAAGAGATCGAGCGAATGTTAAGGAGAAAATAATTGATCGACGAATCGTCAATCTCTTTACATACTCGACTTGACACTGGCGTAATAGCCTGCCAAGTATCGCAGATCGATTTATGCCGCACTTATCATCAACACTTGCATACATCCCGTCGGTTCTCGCGTCGAATCTGGCGTAAGTAATTACCAAGCCTCGGGGAAACGATGACCGATCGTTGTACAGTTGAGCCCCGGTTATCCGGGAGCGGTTTAACCGTCGGTCTTTCAAGTCCCTCACACGTGCGCGAATGGTATGCCGATTACAATTTAACGCCCACCGGACAGACGACTCACAGGAAAGCTGGAGCATAGATTAAAATCGCACTGAACAATTTTGAACAATCATAGGAAACTGGTTTTATCGACATCTTATCTCTTTATCTTATCTTTATAGACATGTCGACAAAAAGCGAAAGTTGAATAACGAATCTACCATACAGCGAACGCAAACAGTTGAAGAGTGTGACGGCCGACCGGCCAGTATGTCACGATCGGTATGACAGAAATCATTGATGCGACCTCGCAAGAGTTCCGACGAAAAATCGTTTATTTCCACTCGCGAGCGTTAAATCAAACGTCCAACTAGCCGCGGCGGCAGCGTCGGCCATTAGAGAATTTTATAGCCTTGAAGTTAAAAAGTGAGGGTAGATTCGCAAAATTAAATCGTACGTTATACGTACAGTTCGGAAAGAGATACGAGGAAGGGAGACGGAGATAGCGCGTTGTGGTACGAACGGCTTTCGGTCCAGCGGGCTTTCTGTCCCGCTCTCTCGGCGCGCTTGCTGCCGAATGTCCGATGTTCGGCACACGGCCGTAGAACAATTGTGTCCGCGCCCGCGAGTACGAAAAGAGAGCTCCACGGCACCGCGCGCATACGTTGGGATAACTCGGAACGGGCTGTCTCCCTTCGCGGGGGAGAGGGGGAGAGGGGGCAAGTTTGTAACGTACAAGTCCTGGATTTATCGTATCCACGGGTGAACATTGCCAAAATCAATGTGGGCGACGTACACCCTACCTCTATCTGGCTTTCCGGCGGGCAATCCCGCGGTCGCGATATACGTTAATGTTGCTGATTTCCGGGCACGTGTGCGCAGCGAAATCGCAACGACACGATTCTTCTGCCTTCTGCCGCTGATCTTTGACCGACGGACATTTTTTTTTTTTTAATTTGATACTTTTACTTCATCGTAACCACACAGTAAAAAAATAGTTTCATAAAATCTGAATACGAAATTTCGTAAATATAAATTTCTTAAATAAGGTTAACGGCCCAGTTTCAGCCGCTGTCCAAGTTACCGCCATTAATCGCAATTTATACTAATAATAAATACAGCATACGTTAAATGCAAACGAAATTGACCACATGTTGAAGAGCGGTTTACTGTTAATGCTGGAATATGTATATTTTTTTATAAAATCTTCCTTTTGACAATTAAAGATGGCAAAAACTGGGTGGTTTGCCTTAAGTGACAAACTCGTTTGTCGCTTATTTGAATATACGAAGCCGTCCTTTTATTTCTCGTGTCATTGTCAATTTTAGTTTGTACTTTTGTTTGTATAACCAGAAAATTAACAAATTGAAAATTGTGGACGCTGTGGACAATAGGTTGTTGTAAAAAATACAAACTTTTTTTTACAGTGCAGTGTTCTTTTTATAAAGATTTTTTATTGTTGCGTACCATCGAAAAAAAAGAACAAAAAAAAATGAATGCCAAGCAAAATCTTGAAATATCGACGAGTCTTGTAGTCACTTTATTCGTGTCCCGTTCGGTTGCGGCACGTGGCTGGAGGCGGAAGCTACGACGAATAATTGGTGTCCGGAACGAGGAGATATCTTTTTTTGTCCCGCGTTCTATGCCTACGGCTCTGTTGCACCCGCCGCATCTTCGGTTTGATAAAATACTTATGCCACGCGGTGACAGTGTCTGACTACCTCGCGCCTTTTTCACTCCGCGGCAGTTCGGGCGACGATACTCGCGGCGGCAAAAAGCTTCGGAGCTGGCGGCCGAACGAACGACCGTAAAGCAACGAAAGATATGAGGTAAGCCACGCGCAAAAATACCAGACGCGACTGTTGCACGCGAGATACATCCGTCCCGAATAAACGGTATATATATATATATATATATATATATATATATATATAATAGAGCACCGTAATATATGTACTCGCGGTACTGCATTCATACATATATATATACACACACGCAGTGTATTTATTGTGTATAAAATCTACGGACGACTCTTAAGAAAGTTGAAAGGTCCTCGCGCAAGATCCCCCTCGACGGAACTGCCTCGAGACCCTTGAAACGACATCGAGATAAAAAGCGTCGAGCGAGACGGTGAATTCTCACGAATCCGCGTCACTGCCGTAAATTTGTTCGCGATAAAGTTCGCTGTGTTCGGGGGAGAAAAAAAAATGAATGGCAAAAGAATTCGAGGGAAAAAAAGGCATAAGAGGCGAGCAAAGCTCATACGTATAAATTGCGGATGGAATCTCGAACTAAAAATAAATGATAACAGTATCCGATGCGGGAATGAATAAATAACGATCCCCTTAAGTTTTACCTCGACGGAAATAAAAAAACAAGTTCGTACGTACATCACTGCTGCTCGTGGACACGATAAACACCGTTGACAATTTCCATGCAGCACGAGACTGTTCCCGAAGCTTCTCGCTGCAGGACGGTTAAATCCTTCGAACTATATTAAGTTTAACGGCTTGCACATTTTCCATGCGAACAAGTATCATCGCCGGGAGGGGGTGAGTCGACATTCGACATTTGTTTACTGAAAGCAGGATGCGCCACAGTCACAGTAGAAGAAGGAGAGGATAAAGAGGACGAAGGGAGACCTCACGCGGTGCAGACCCGTGTGATGTTCGTCAAAATTTATATTCGCAATAATGTCGCTTGTCCACGGTACGGAGTAGCGAGTCTGGTAAAAAATAAATAAAAAAATAAAAATAATAAATCAACCGATGCCGTGTGTGAAAATGATCGTCACGAGCTGAATTCCACCGGCGCGAGACGATAAAAGCGGTGAAACGCGATCCTGTTTTCCACGGGTTGTAAGCTTCTCTCTCGTTTTTAGTACTCTTAACACTTTTAGTACTTTCCGGGAAGGGAGGAAGTCTCGGAAATACTTCATTCATCATTTACACTCACAAAAACCAGTAGAATCCGTATTTTTTTCAAGGAGCGACTTTCATTCACGAAATTTTCATGAATGGAGATTAAAGTGGCAGTGCCATTGTATATATTTCAAAACCCATTCGTTTAGCCAGTAAATAAAAAAAAAATAATCCATAAATCTTGAAAAAAAATTACCCGATACACATCAACGTCAAACACGCAGAAAAACGAAGCTGACGTTTAAAAGCTACAGAAAAAAAAAATGGCAGATGGGATCGCGTGCGTTGGGGCAAAATCGCAGTGTTCCATCGCGCGCGGTCTTTAACTCTTCGAAATTACGCCGTAATTACAATGTAACCGAGAGAGCACGATACCGAGTAAGAGATAACTGGTGGATCCGCCTCTTCCTTTCGTGAAATACCAAATGCTAATTTTTTCCTGAATTCGCCGATACTTTTTTGTTCGAACCTTTCAGTCTTCATCAATAAACGATGACCAGCCATAGTGAAGGCACTTCCTCCCATTCAGTATTATTTCAGCTCGACGTAGAAAGTAAAAGTGAATAATGAATCCGTCCACTGTTCACCGACTCCAAGAATTTCGAATCTCGGAAATCTAATGTAGGCTCTCGTTTTAGCCTCGCCTCGAGTGCATTTAGCACTGCAGTTGCACTGTGCATCTGCAGTTTCTACTTCTGCAGTTCAGCGTCAACATCGGCGATCCTCGCGCGAAGCTCGCGGCACGACGGGGGGAAAAATGGCCTGTTTGATTCGTCTATACATATATGTGCAGACGCTGCTGCAGGCAACGTCGACAAACGTCACGGACGCGAAATGTAAACGCCGGCGGTACGAATCGGCTGAAAGCCGATGGGCAAACGGTAGGCGGTAATGAAAGCGAGTGTTTTATATGCGTGTTGAACGACGACATCGACGACGACGACGACGACGAGAGTAATTTATAGACACACCGTTCACGGATAGGTATAATGCAACTGCCGAGCACGAGAGATAGAGATCCAGCTGTACGCTAGAGTTATTCGTTGTTTTCCCCTGGGTAAAATTAATGAAAAAAAGAGAGAGTGACAAAACAAAAAAAAAAGACGAGAGACCAGTTGACGTTACGTCGGATGGTCGACAGTGCGCGTGTCCGGCCACTTTTCTACCGATCGTCGGAGCGGTGCAACTGCGCAGAGAACTGCAGTTCTGCGTCCCTGATTTTGGATCGTTCGAGTTTTTTTTTTTTTTTTTTTTTTTTTTTTTTTTCAACCCGTCCAAGGTCATTCGCTAAACGACTTGCGTACGTACAAAAAAAAATCGTCTCGCCTCCCAACATGAATTCGCGGACTTGTACAATAAATCCTACAAATTCCTATCAAAGGGAACTATAAATGATTCATCTCGGTATGGAATCGAGACCCTATAAAGTTCCTTTCGCGCCGAGGCATTTCTCAGTTTCTTGCATTTCTGACTCGCATGTTAACTTGCGCAAGAATATACGTGTTATAACTCGATTCCGCGGCATAACAGTGTAGCGGAAAGAAAATCGCGGTCCTATAAATCGCGGCAGAACGCGGCGGTCTGTCGATCGGCTCTTCTCCCTCGCGACGGACAGACTCCCGCGATCCACATTCCATCGTCTCAGCTTTCCTCGGGTTTTATCATCAATCTTTTGCGCCGGTTTTACACAGAAATGGATCGATCGCGGAGCGAGCAGACCCCGCGCAAAAGTCGGTTCTTTAACGCACTGCTCAATACATCTGCAGGTATTGTTTTTTTCTGTTCTCTCTTTTTTGTCTCGCAGAATGGCGGTTAATCCTCGTGGGAAAGCAAATAGCACGCCCGATCGTAGAAACATGAATATTGAGCGAAGAATTTTTGTATCTCGAATTTTAAATGCAAATGCAAATTATGGGTTACGCGCAGAACGATGGGAATAGAGCGATCGAGAGCCGAGTGTGTTCCTAATTAAGTCGTAAAGCCGAAACAGCTCCGGCATCGTTGGAGAGGGGAGGCTCAATTATGGCGGCGCGTGGACCACTTCTCGCCCATTAACGGTATTACACTTAGCGATTCTCTCCTCTCCTCTTTTGGTTTGCTCTTTTTTTTTACATTCTTCTTCTTCTTTTTAAATGAAACGATCCCGCGAAGGTTCTCTCACGTGGAGCGAAACGCCGACCGCAGTCGATGCGAGTGAAGTGCCGAAGATAACTGAGTTGTCATATCGCTTCACTAATGACAAAAGGACCGAGAATTAATGCGCGAGATCCTCGCGAGTATCATTATCCTGTATCCAATATCGTCCGAGTGTGAATCACTTTGTATAATTCGTATTAACTATAAAAAAATGTCTCACTATTTTTATTTATTCTCATTAGCGAGCTAAAGAAATGAACGTCATTACCGCAATATCTTGGAATTGGTATCACGGTTGAGTAAAAATTGATCGCCACCGCGATCAATTGATTGAACCACCGCGGGACTGGCCGGAGGAGATATTTCACCCTCTTATCGGATAACCTGCTTGACCCTCGCCCAAAGTGTTCGAGCGATTTACACCTCATAACAGGACGTGATTAATCGAAGCTGAACTTTTTTTCTTATTTTTTCTTGGGATTAAGACGGGGGTTCAGCGATCGCCAGGAGGCCAAACTCGAGCCCGCAGTGACCCGTTATTCAATATTTGCTGCTCAGCCTCGGCTCGAGGAATCTGCAGTGGAGAGTGATAAACGACTGTTTTATCGCGTGGGTTGTTATACGTCCCGTGCGTGCTGAGAGATCTCCTGACAGTGATCGACTCGAAGCTAGATCGTCGGTGAGAGAAAAAAAAATTATTGATATTACCTACTTCCAGTCGAGGCGGAACCTTGGGGTAGGGAAGTGGCCGGGGCGCGTCGGACCGGCGTAAACGTAAGCGGATCTCTACGCCTGGCAAAGTTGCGAAGTAGTGGAAAAGGTCTGCACAGTTCAGACTCCCTTGTATTTCTATATCACGCTCTGCACCAAAGTATCGTCGGTCGAACTTTCGAAGTCATCAATTATTAACAACTGCTATCGGCGTCGAAGTTGGTCCGGAGAGGACGGGGCAAAGTGGCCACGCTATGGAACGAAGGTCGTTCGCATGAGCGGTGTTATGAATCGAAGATTCAGTGACGAAATTTTCTTTTTCGTCTTAATTATTTGGAGCGTCCGAGAAAAATTGCGTTTCCGGGGCAAAATGGGATGTCCCATTTTGCCCCGGTCTGCACTAGCGTCGTGATAAACTCGCGACCCGTCATCCCGGTCTTAAAAATAGAAAGCTTTTTCGGAGCGACGCACAAATCCTTACTTCGTAATGAGAAGAAATGATCACTTCACGTCGGGATATGTCGCAAGGATGGGATATAAGAGTTATATCTTTGAATTTATGTCTTCCATCCCGAGGGAGGTTCGGTGAACTTGGATTTTATCCGATTTGGCCGTACATGCGTCGCCCAACTGGGGACTCCTATTCGCCTCCAAGGAAACAAAACTTTTGCTTTTTTTTGTTGTTGTGTCTATAACTCGACTCCAGAGTCCGTCATGGAAGTTCCATGGCCTATCGGACGATGGCTCGCCCGAGTGGAGCAACGCCCGCGCCACTCTGCTCTTTGCATGGAAATTCGCGCCCCGAAATCTTGATTCGACAACACATTTTCTCCATCGTGTCTTTTTCGCGTTTATTCTTATTTTTTCACTATTTTTTTTCCTTTTTTTCTTCCTTCAAACGTTTCAGTTTTTCCTCGGTGCATTGCACCGCGGCTACGACACGACTCGTCTACGCATGGCGATGAAACAACAAATTTCGGAATCCCCGAGAGAACTCTTCGATCCTGACGACCCGACTTTATTTCCGACTCCTCTCCCGATCTGCTCACCTCTGTCGGTTCAGTGTTTCATTTTTTTTTTTCTTTTGCACAGTGCGACATGGCCCGTCGTTCTTTCGATCGTCACTTTCACGTTCATTTCCACTTCGCCAAATTAACTTCCTTCGGCCTCTCGCTTTCTCTATTTTGAGATCTGACTTCCACCCTATCTTCCTTCCGCTGCAATCGAAAGCTTCTTTTTTTACATCCTGATGCAGCAAAACGTGTAAACGAGCACCGAGCGAAAAAAGCGCATTTGCATTGAATTTATTAATAGCTCGCTGTCTGCCGGAGACACGTCAACGCCCATCCTGTTTATCAGAGGCCGAGAGCACGTCAAAGGCAGTTCAGAGTCGTGCATGTCGCGAGCAAAAAACACCGTCGACCTTTTTTCACGCCTCAAAGAAACGCTTTGTCACGAGTATCGTTAGTGGATGGAAACAAATACTGTTAATTGTTTCGAATAAAACAATGAAGTCGTTAAAATTTTGATCGTAAAAAAATTGATCGTAAATTGGAATTTCTATATACATTAATGTTGAGCATTTCATGTGGAAAATTCGAGGAAATTCGATCCGGAAGTTTATCGCCAGAACACATTATCCCCAATTACCCTATTTGGCGAATTTCTGAAATCCTTATCGAATACGAAGACGAGATCACGAAGTTGCGAGAAGACATAGAGCGGGTGGTCGGAAATAAATACCGTTAATTAGGTCAACTAAAACAATGAAGCAGTTAAAAATGTTATCGCAACTATTCAGGGTAATTGTGAAAGTTACGGCCTCATAAAAAAAAAAAATGGATCGCAACTTGGAAGTTTTACATAGATTAATGTATATAAAAGTATTTCATGCGGACAATTTGACGCGATTCGATACGGCAGTTTATCGCCAGATCATATCATCCCGAAATACCCTATTTCGCGAATTTTTCAAATCTTTATCGGGCATCTGAATTGCAAAGGCATCGATAACGTTTATCTCGATCGCATAATGGTATGCCAATTGTCTCTGTAACAAGGATCGACCCTGACGAGATTACCCGTGGCTCTTATCCGCGAGTACATCGATTGGCTCTTTCGGCCGGCAGCAGGGACATTTCGGTATCGGAATCGGAAACTTTGTCCCACGAGCCCGCAAACTTTCGTCGATCAACAAATCAAGGGGGAGATATGACTCTTTCCCGGCTATGAATGGACCAAATTAATCCGACGCTACGAAAGACCAACGGAGTGTAAATACGATCGAGAAATGTGTAATCTCGGATATTTTCTTCTGCCAGCGTCGCCCGCTTGCTCCTTTGACAAATGAGAAATCACGGGAATTTCCGGGGTCACGGGTTTCTTGTTAAAGCGATATCCGCACTTCCGGTTGATCAATTCTCATTGATCTCGGAGCTGTGCAGCTGCACACCCGAAAATCGTGTTCACGGCGGCGAACGGATTGTCGGACGGCTTTATCGATCCTTATTTAAAAAATTAATGTTTTATCAGATACGATATCTTCGGTAAAGTCCAATGCGGACGTCAGCGAATTCTTTGTTTCATACATTTTTATAAACGTCATGGAACGTTATAAAGACAAAATCTTAAAGCACGGATGTCATCAGTGCTGTTATATCGACAATGCACCGTCACGAATGAGACCTTTGACAAATAAAAAATCACGAGAATTTCAGAGACCACGGGTTTCTTGTTGGAGCGATATCTAAACACCCAGTTGGCCAATTCTCATTGATACCGAAGCTCTGTGTTGCACACCCAAAAATCATCTTCGAGGCGGCTAAGGGATAGTCGGTCAGCTTTATCGATCCTATTTTTAAAAAATTAATGTTTTATCAGATACGATATCTTCGGTAAAGTCCGACACGGACGTCAGCGAATTCTTTTTTTCATATATTTTTATAAACGTCACGAAAGGTTAGAAAGACAATATCTCAATGGACGGATGTCGTCAGTGCCGTTGTGTCGACAATGCAGCGCGACACCCTTAGCTCTTGCGATATATTGATTGATGATCGTGCGAGGCTATACGTCGAGGCAATTACACGAGGATTGAGTGACATAGATCGTGTAAGTCGGCGTTGTACTCATTACGATCGGTCGAATAACGAAGCGAAGCACGTATGCCTCGATGTTACGGAGCGAGAACAACCGCGGATCTACGAGAGAGGATCGCCTCGCGTCGCTCATATCCAGCGAGCATGTGGCAATAAATCTCGTCTCGTTACATCTTAGCCTCGGCTATGATTCCGATGAGCGACTGTTGACTCAATCAACGTTGCTCTTTTTGTTTCTTTTCTTTCCATTCGAAAGATACTTATTTCATCTTCATTAAACGATCGCTTAGAAATGATTTCATCTCGAGGACAGGCGAGTGCGACCGCGCTTGAAAAAGCTCCCGGCTCGAGTGAATGCGATGATTACGAAGGAAGCTTGTTATTTCTTAGCGGTCGGTCTGTTAAGATGGAAAACTTCGTTTCCGAGGCCTCCTTGAGCTTTGGTGGTAAATTTCGCTCGCTGGTAAACATTTCGTGAGGGATAAAAAAGCTTCGGAGTGAGAATCTGCCTTACCATCGCCGGTAAAGCTCGGCCTTCCATTTCCTACTCAGGAACGCTTTGCGCCGGAATACTGTACCGGCGGAACGGAGCCAGCATCAGCTAGCGAAAACAACGCTCTTACCACCGTGCGTGGGTAGAACCTACCGCGGTGTTGTAAGAGGTCGCTGCGTCTCGCAGTGTGAGACAGTCGAAAGGTTTGCCGCGATTGCCGTCATCGATATTGTCGCGCACTGCTACGATCAGCCCGAAGTAATAAAAATAAAAAAAAAAACATTTGAGCCTTTCAAATGGTATTCTTTTTTTTTCGTTCTCTAATTTATTATCCGTCTATTTATTCGGAAAGCGTGTCGAAACGACAATTGCGATCGAATACTAAGATACGCAAATTATTAGTGAAACATAAAATTTGCCGACCGGCCGCTCGTTAATTCTCGCTCGGATTTTAACAGTTGAAACAATTGTGTCCAGCTTGATCGTGAGCTAAGAATCCGTTTTGTTCTCTAGTGCCGTGCTGCCTCTGCTCGTGATTTTAATTCCCGGCGCGAACTCGTGGGGCACTGGAACACGCACCAGTCGGCGAGCGCGTTATGTATCTAGAAACTCGATAAGATCTGAGGGAAGCGCGCGTCGGGCCTCGTTATCCGCATAGTGAACTTGCCCCCCGGAGACTTATAAATATAATTCATTTCGGGTCGAGACGTGGCGCGGCTCGAGCTCCACACGTCACTCGACGTACGAGGGCGATTCGACTGCTAGCTGAGCTTGCGCCGATTTTCGTGCGATTCATTAAGGTCATGTCTCTCCTGTTATGGAACTCCGGCATGGAGAACTCCGCTCGTCCCTAATGAACGACGGCTTGAATCATGCATGAGGTATGAAAAATATAGGCGAGTCATCGACTAAGTACCCAATGTCGATGGCCTCTGCCCGGCGATTGACTGTTACGCAATACTGGAGTCCCTCGCAAGGAAATTAATTCATGACCAAGGTAATAAAAATAAAAATAAATTGTTTTCTGCAATTGTTCGTGTTCCCCTTCGACTCGGCTCGGGACTGCTAATCGGATTGGTGCTCGGCACAAAAAATATCTTTAAAAATCGATGAAAAAGTTCAAAATTATTCACACCAATTTGTCGAAGCTTCTCAGATGTCCTTCGCCTTGCTGCACATCGACGACTGCAAGGACCGCTTTCCCCACCTTGTCATCCCTCTATATCTACCGGTAACTCCACGTCGTCGCACGCCGTTGACTCTCACTTTCGATTCCTCCTGAGTAGCGAAGGATACGAGTTGACACGAGTTTTGACGCGTGCTCCCTTTATAAGTAACGTCGGTCTGAGAGAAATTTCTCTCCTACTCGAGAAACTCGAGGCTCTCACCCCCTCGAGATTTCTCCAATAGCACAGAGCCTGCACGAGACGGTATATACAGGAGCTATGTACCTATATAGCGATGGTGATCTTCGTCGTCTACCACCGACGAGCTCGGCGTATGACCATATTTTCACTACTCCCCCTCCATTTGCCCCTTCCCACGTAGAACTTTTTGACGGATGAACCGAGCGTGTCTCTCCCTCCGCAGACGACAGACAAATTTTTCACTTTCTCCTATAACTTCCGTAAAAATATCGACCGTGTCTTAATATGACTATTATTATTATTGTTACTAGCGGTTATGTTGGCTCGTTTCGCGCGCTCGCAGCATGTGTGTGAGTGCTATGAGTATCCGTGAGTATCCGTGAGTATCCGTGAGTATCCGTCTGAGTATCCCTGAGTATCCGTCTGAGTATTCGTGAATATCTATGAGTAGCTGTGAGTATCTGTGAGGATCTGTGAGTGTCGGTGTGAGTGTCAATCGCCATGAGCTTACTTATTATGCCAATGTAGATTATTATTAACACAAAAGAAAATTATCCTACACATACGGCAGAAACGATCACGTTATACATTCTATATATTGCCTCGAGTTTTAATTCGCTTGCGTCGGAAAAGCTTTGAGCGACATGCGGTAGCCTGGCAACTAATCATTGCAGATTTTTCTTGATCACTGGTGCCTGACCGTCTTTCTCCGGAGTTGTTACTTTTTCCGTTCATTTTCTTTAACGCCATGGGCGACTTTGCCTGTGGGCAGAGTCGATTCAGCGTATTTTTATAAGCTAGAGAGTGAGAGAGCTTCGGTACACGCGGCAGCTGTCGGATTCCTGTTGCGTGTGTGAGACGACACGGGAACGCAGGGTGCGCCGCTCTACGGAATTGGCTGGTACGGATCAGCGCGCGAACTAATTTAATCTTCATTGATCAGAGACCTAAAAAAAATTGCCAACATTTCTCGAACACCGATAATTTATGTTTAACCGAAAATATATTCTAATACCGAGGCGAATATGCGAACCAAGAGGCGCGTTGACGTGCGAACTCACGTACTCGCAGAATCGCCACTGGCCATTGGACATTTCCATAATGCATTAAATCGAAGTACATCGAAGCTCGATCCCGATCTCACGCTTATCGTCGAGATCGAACGGCACGTCGACTGATCGCAGATACGAGATCAAAGAAGCAGCACCGGCGTATTAATTCGTAATAATTTCTTTTACTTATTCATTTTTTATATCTTTATTGCGAGGAGCAAAAGTAACGATAAAGGGGTTTGAGTGTATGCAATTAGAATTAATTTTTTTTAAGATCTTTTTAATAGACTACCGTTGCGGATATGTTATGGTTAATCTTAAGGGGAGAGCGCGACAAAATGGAACCTCCGTTTGAGAGGAGTATTTTTTGTATGTCCCGCAAAAAATTGGTAAAAATAGTCCGGGGTTTCATGTGGCTTCCCCCTGCTTCGATCGAAATGCGCTCCAAAATTGTCGATCGTTCGGCAATTTGTTTAACGCATCCGAGGACACGCCGTTGCAGTGAAGGATATATATCGTTGATTATTTCGAGTGGCCGACGTCGACCATAAATATCGTGAGCGTTTTAACGCGGCAAGTGTGTTCATGCAATACGTCGCTAACGAAGGTGGCTTGTGTGTTCCATGGCGTTATTTACGAGAGCCCACTGCGCGCGGTGGTGATGGGCTTCTACTACCAAACGTAACTCTTGTTTTTTTTTTCACCATGTGTTTTTTTCAATTTTTTTTTCCTTAACACAATTTTTCAAACAGCCGGTAGAGTCACGTGAATCCAGTGGCGGATAGAAGAACACTCACGGTCTGTTATAATCGTTTCGTTCTCGTCGCTGAGAGACTCGCTGTTGCCGCTACTGATCGATGGTGCCAGCGGTTCGAAACGCCACACTCACGTGTTATACGTCTGCAAGTGAGAAAATCGTATGCACGGAAACGCAAAGTGAAATTTTATGTAAATTTGTTTTAGTTTCACAAAAAAAAAAAAGAAGAATTCCTTCTAAAATCGGTAAATGGATCGTTTTACTTGAATAAATGTATTTTTAACTGAAACAAAATAGGACTAATCTTTATCGTCGGTAAAGAAGCTCAGTCGGTAAAGAAAACTGTAATAAATTTTTGATTGCAACGGCGCCAAATTTCTAAAACAATAAACAAAATGTGTAAAGACCCCTTCTGACGAAAATGGATTGCACTTTTCGTTACCGACCGAGCTGCTTTCCCGTTGCTTTAACACGACTCGTTTCTATACAGATTCAATAAGATTTTTCTTCACTCGAAATTCTTCCATTCAGCCAGGTGCCCTTTAAGGAAGATTTGTAGCACGTGCTCGATTTACCCCGAAGTCCACCCTCGCGCTGTCGAGTGGGAACGTACCTTCGTATAGCAGCTATAGGGTCTCGCACGTAGCCGTATATACATAGACATACTTTTACCCAGTCGCGAAAGCTAGTTCTTTCCCGCCCGGCGTTACCATCGAGAGGGAAAGTTATGCGACTAGCTGGCCAAGGGGCTTTTGTCCCTGAGAGCTTTTCTTCAACCGCAAATTCCTTGATAATCCCTCGAACTTCGTGTCATTTTTCTCAGTCTATTGGACGCATAGTTATTTCGAAAAAAAAATATCGCTGCTCCCCGGGGCAAAGAGGCAGGCAATTCGATCGCTCGCATAACCCCCCCCCCATGAGCTCTTGAATACATCGGACACTAACATTCGATCGGAAATAACTGGGATTCCAGAAATCTCAAATTTATCGTGTAATATACATCCATGTGTATATAGATATATACGTAATAATCCGAAGATCGCAAGGGAAGCCGGACGGTGTAACGCGATATACGAAAATTCCCGGGTGTTCGGAGGCGCAGCGTTATAAGAAACGTCCGTTTTCCTATAATACGCCCGGTTTGGCATAACGAATGGCTATTAGAAACGCCGACTCGGTATAATTCGTTATCCGCCCTCTCGGGCCCCTCCGTTCTCCGACTCACCATGAGAGTCGCATTATCATACGAATTTCCGCGATCCTCGATTTCATCTCTGGTTAGTATCGCGTGAAACCCCAAAAGGGTCTTCGATTGTTTCTTTTTTTTTTTTTTCTTTTCTTTACCTGTTCTTATCGTCGGATAAATTGCGCGAGTGGAAGAAATGGGTAAACGACGGGTTGACGCGAATCTTATAGTTGATACATTTTGTTTTCATCGTGTCTCGGAGGAGTTACAACGTTGCACTTCACATTTGCATCGGACCGGGCATCGGCCGGAGTTATCGTCCTATCGAATCGGTTAGCGCTAAGTGAGCCTTTCCTGACTGTTTATTACGGTACAAGTTTGTTCTAACTCAATCTAATCCGAGGACACGACAATACACTCCTCTGTCCTCCGTTCACCCACGTGGCCGGAATGAAATCCCATTGGTCCTCGAATTCCCCTCCGTCGCTGAGCTTGCGGCGTGCTCGTGGCTCTCGACGATGCCTCAGTCGAGTGTCGACACCGGTGTCGCGTATTCCCGGGCAACTTTCTATAACGCCGAGTCTACGAGGACCTTTTCTTCTATCGACGTGTTTCAATGATGATCTCCAAATAAAGTGCAGCAACGACAATTATAGACACGTCAAGTTTTATGCGACGTTCGTTGGGACAAAATAATTCGTTTAAATTGGACCGATAAATTTGTTGTATCGGTGAAACTGACAGTGGCGGCACGATTTTTGTTCAACACATCTTCGATTATTATTTCACTGTACACTGTATAGTTGAAGTTGGGAAATTGAAAAGAAATATAAAGTATTATTCTTTCTTTACGAGGGCTAAACAACGTTGAGGCAATATTTAAGGGGAAGCTCGAAGGGTCGAGATGACAGTGAATATTGAAAAAAAATAATTTGAAAAAAGTTTCGACAAGCGATAAGTCATCGCTCGTGCCGATTCGGCAGCTAGCAGGGATCGTTGATTCGAGTTATACTGTCCGTAAACGCACGGCTGCCCCGGGGGGTTGTTGAGTCGAACGACAGGCAGGTGTAAACTGCACTTTACGAGTAGTGCAAGCGGCGCTGCATCGGCCCCGGAGGCTGTTCAGAATTTCGAGGATTAGAATCTTTGGAGAACTTTCGTTGTTTCTTAGTTTGGCCTCTGTGCCTATACACCCGCACCTGTAGCTCAATTAAACAAAAGCGTCGAACTTGTCAGCTAAATTTTGGGTCTTTCATTATGCATTAAAATGAGTAGAGGTTGATTTTTTTATATATATATATATATAATTTTTACGGTTGCGGCGTAACGACGAACTTTTTTTTCAATTGCAATCATCGAATCGTATAATTTCCGACGAACCCGTGAAGTAAAAAAAAAAGAAACTTTCGTTGCGTACCGGCGACTTCATTTTTCTACCTGCGGACTCGAAATATTGCGAAATAATCCGTGGGGTCACTCGTTACACCGGAGTAATTGTTTTTTCTTTTTTTTTTTGGGCAGGCAGTTTTTTTAACTCGTCTGCCAGCGCACAATAGCGCCTTTCTCTCTCGACAGACCCGAGCGAATATGGTCCTTGATTATTATAATTACTTTTCGTGAACGTTATTCGATCCCGGCAAATGCGCCTCGAGCCTTAAGCAAAAAAAAATATATCTTCCAGCACTTTTTTTTTTCATCCTACTAAAGACCACGTCCACGTGTCACTGTCGAGCATTCGTGAACTTTGGTTTTCTCTTTTTTTTTTTACCTCGAAACATACCCGCGGAGTACAATTCCAATTACACCGCGGTCGCGGCTCAGTGTTCGGTCCATGTTAAACGCCGGTGTACATCGGATCCTCTGCAATCTCTGACATATTCGGGCTCCGCTGGTTCCCGACAGAGGACTCGCCGGAACACCGTTATATACTGTTGCGCGCCGCGTGTGCTCCGTGTGTTCCACGGGATGTTGCACCGAAACAACGGAAATGCCAAATTAGATGCACCTGTACCGTGTCCTGGCGGAGAAAACCGTCGAGGTTTTTCATTAACGCCGACGAGCGGCCCGTGCCAAAAAAAAAAAACAAGTTGGCAATTGAAAGCAATCGTAAAACGAGAAAAACCCCCAATATATTCTTTTCGACTCACTTACCTGTTCTTGGTAACTTTTACATTTGATCTCCTGATAACACTCTCACCGATGAACCGAAGTAGGCTGCCCAATATAATGGACCTTAAAAAGGGCTCTCATTTTAGCTTCGTGACTTTTTTCATGCCAGTACAAGACAAGAACGCTTTACGAGCGAAACTCGTGGTATAAACGACGAGATCGAGAAAACCCGGCGCGTAGTAATGCTGCGGTGAGGTATATCATTATTATTATTATTTTTTTGTATTTTTTTACTCTGTTGTCCTGATGTCTTGGGTAGAAGCTAAAGCCTACCCAGACTCGTTTCGTCCTCGGATAACATACGAGCGCGTTTGTCACTAACGACGTTACTATACGTCACGGGATAGACTCTAACTGCTCGCGAAGAAATACTTTATGAGAAAATTATTCCAGTCACTCAACGCCGTATAAGACCCACGAGCCGAACCAGGCTCGAACGAGATCATCACGCACAAACGTGCTGTCTTTTATTAGAGAAACAGTTTTCCAACGGAACTTCGTTATTTCAGAGCCTTTGCCCATAAGGAAGCGATTTTTTAGCCCCAAAGTAAAGAATATTGGATGGATTGGGGGGGGGGGGGGGGGGGCGAGGTAAAAGGTGCGAATACGGACCACCCAGATTGAATCAACGATCCGTGGATTGGGCCATATTGACATTGAGAGTCTCTGTTCTTTGTTTCATAATTTTTCATGATCGTAACCAGTCACTTAATTACAGTCATGTTGACCACGAGTGCTTGTCCGAGCTTTAAAAAAGTGTCAACGACATCGAGGACGATAACTTCGGCCGACATAGTCGAGCGATGAAAGATGAACGCGGAAGGCTCGGTATCGTCGCGATAACGATTACGAAAGTACTCGAGACTACGGTCGAAGACTGTCAGAGAGAATGAAGACCGGCGCCGATGTCGGAAGAAGAGGCGAGCCGACGCCTCGGGACATACCGGTGTGCGAGGACAGCGGCCTCGCCACTTCCGGCGATCTCGGCGAACCCTCGTGCTCCGGGGAGTACGACGAGGTCGTCTGCGAGGTGCGAAATCGATCGCCGAGTAAAAAGGACGTCGTGGAAATTCATGATCCTAGGTAGAATTGTGCAAGATACACAGTAAAAAATGTACTTTTTATAACAACTTATTGTCCACAAGCGTCCACAATTTTTTCATTTATTAATTTTCTCGTTTTACAAACAAAAGTACAAACTAAAATTATCAATGACTCGGGAAATAATAGGACATGTTCGCTATATTCAAATAAATGACAAACGATTTTGTCAATTATTAAAAAAAATTATTTGTACGAAATTTCGCATTCCGTTTTTACGAAATTACATTTTTACTGTGTACTCGCGGCAATTTAATTGGAACGGGTCGGTCCGATTTTTATCACTTTATACTTCAATAATATTCTTCGCCGAAGGGATTAAAACGCTCGGAGATCTTCCATCGAAAAGCTCATAGTCCAGTTGAGATTTTCTCGATGACAAAATTAGCGGTAGGGAGGGGAATAAGCGGGGGACGAATCTTTACCCTTTCGCTTTATTCCCGTTTTTTTTTTTTTTTTTCCTATTGGTGAAACTCTGCAGGTACATAGCTAAGTGCACGATAAGACAGCACTACTATCCGGAAAGCGGTTGGGGATGGGTCGTCGTGGTGACCGGTGTTATGGTACAGATATTGGCTGCGGGAATTCACGGTGCCGCGGGAATATGGCTCGTCGAAGGAATGCGAAAGTATCGTCAGCCTCTCGTCAACGTAGGTACGTTTGCCAAAATTTAATGCCATGTACTTGGTTCTTTGTTTTTTAGCGATTCTTTTCTTTTTACCAACTTTACGAGGATGCACTCGACAAGATTGAATCTCTGGAACTCCGAGTAAATAACATTTTTTCGGGTACCGAACATTTTATAAAAAAAAAAAAAAAAGAAAATGGCTGCGCGAGAATGCGCCTCGTTTCACGCTCGCGAGAAATCTTCGAATTTATCCGAGCGCGTATTATTTTTCGGCGCATTTCCACCGCTTGTTCAACGACCCGAGGGTGTCCCGCGCGAGTGCGGCGATCGTCGTCTCGCCGATGGGATTGTCCGGGATTTCGGTGGGAATTTCTACGAGACAAAAATGGGAGAGAGTGGGCAAAAAACTGCAGCTAGCTGGCCAATGTCGAGTCGCATCCAATTCGGAAGTACGAAGTCTGAGCACGGCCCTTCGCAACCGGAACACTTTCACCGATAAAACTGCACCGGGTTCGGTGGTCAGGGATGCGGAAGAGCCGTCGCTTACTTCCGGGACGGAAACAGCATCCTGCGAGTCGGAAAGAAAGTTTTTTTTTTTAAGGAACGAACTGAGATTTCGCGTCGGATAGAAACGTTCCGTAAAATTGAAGAAAAAAAAATGCAAGAAAATGCAGCTTCATATTTTCTATTTTTTTTTTTTTTTTTTTCGTGCAGTAAAACGTGCGTATATGCGTACTTGGTTGCCGAAAAGTTAAGGTAGCTCGAGTCGTTGTGCATTATTATTCATGGGAGCGCTACGACGATCCCGACGACGGCAGAAGTGCGGCGAGGAGAAAAAAAAAAGGTGTGTTGCGTTTGTGGTCCACGCGTCTGGACCCCGTAAAAACAAACCCCGGCGGCAACTCGTCATTTGGTTTTTTTTTTTCTTATTTTACCGACTCTCATCTCCTTCTTCCCGTGCCGAGGCGCCGCGTGACTCTCGCCCGGTTTTTCAACGATCCTCCCGGCTTATTAAGGCGGTTCGAAGCGCCTTATGAATTAAATTTTTTTAAATGAAAGGTTTCCAACTGTAGAAATATTTTTTTTGTAAATAACAGGTGGAAACATTTTTACAAAGTTTCGACAGTAATGAACCGAATATTCGACGAAGAATTCCTTCGCTTGTTGGATAACAACTTTCCTGGTTCTGTACTTTGTAACACTCTTTTTCTGTCCGCGCATTCAACATTTCTTATCCACAAACGATCAAAATTTTTATTAATCAAAAAGTACGGGTCATTGAAAACGCGAGGAATGTAATATTTGAATATACAATACGTAATACATAAAACAAACATTTTTCGAGAAAATTAAATATAGTATTTCTTATATATAAATTAAAGAAATTATATGTATAAAAGAAGAAAATAATAAAAGTAACAAGAATCATTAATGTTCTTAAATTATTATTAAGTAACAAAAACTATTACTCTTCAAAAAATATTAATCTTTGTCGATGAGAAATGTTAAGATATTAAATGTACAAACACTTTTCACCGTGCGGGCTATATTTGGCATTCTGACGTCAAGAACTATACGGCATAAATACTTTGAGCTATCGAGGAGTGTCTTCAAGATGCGGAACGTCGCCGGGACGAATACTCGTACATGGAGAAGAACGATAGTGGAATACAGAGATAACAAAAATAAGACGAGCGCAACGCCAAACGAGATGTTCAATTGAGTCCGAGCCATTTGAACGTTTTTGTGCCGTCTTCCAATTCATTCGCGCTCGCGTTTCCGAGACTGGAACTGGAGTGAGAGTCCTCGAGGCGTTTGTTTCCTCGAAGGTTTTGGCCACGATGCTGCTTGCAAGAGTGAACGATACCGCTAAGATAAAAGGAAATAAATAAAGGGAGAGAAAGAGACAATGAACGATGAAATAACAATCTATGGAAGAGACATGCCTTCGTCGAATTGGCCGAAACAAGCGCCCAACCGGTCGATGCCACTTGGCGAGCTTCGAGAGAGCGATGATGAATGTCGGATCGGCAAGTTTTTCGTTCATTCTCGCGAGTCACCGTTATCCGGCACATGCTGTACGAAACTAACGACGCCGTGTCGCGTGCATTCATACACACACACACACACACACACACACACACACACACACACACACACACACACACACACACACACACACACACACGCGCGCGCGCGCGCGCGCGCGCGCACACACACACACACACACACACACACACACACACACACACACACACACACACACACACACACACACACACACACACACATACTGGACTGGAGCGTCGAGACAATCTCGGCGTATTGTCGATATTACAAGCAAATTAACGAGATATGTCAGAGAGGAAATATCACCGACGGATTTTTTTGTCGTCAAGTAATATCTTTATTTATTGTGATATAGAGAATTGTTGTCAGGTGCATAATTCAATAGAATAAAGTAACGAAAAAAAAAATCACACTTTGGTTATCTCAAATGATACGTCAGCGAAGAGATCTGAAATCCATTTCCATGATTTTAATAAGTGAGGCCTCACTCATCCCTCGTTTAACTCAAACTTTCAATTTCGAATGTCAAATAATAGAGCTATAATGACCGCTTATGTGATCGGTAATATGAACAGATTAAACTTGATCGGTGTTCTTAAGAAAAAAAAAAAAAAAAAAGAAAAAAAATGAACCAAATCATCGAGCCCCGGTTCGCTGATTATAGCGTAGAATCTAAATACCAACGTCTTCTGTACGCTGTCACTGAAAAAAAAAAAAAAGTTAAAGATTTCAGCCTCAGGTTATAACTGCGACGTTCGAGAACGAAACTCACGCATCCGTCCATACTTCCCGCGCCAAAATGCGAAGGATCGCGTGCTTTTTGGCTCTTCGAATTTGCATAACGGCCACGAGAATAGACTGCTCCTCTTTACGACCCGAGGAAGCCCCGCCGAGTATCCCGACTCGAGCAGACGAATAAAAATAAAATAAAATGAAATCCCTTATAATTCCTCGAGCAACGATTCGGAGACGATTACGAGACATTTCACGAATCCTTTGATCGCGGTATCACCCAACGAAGATTTTGCCGGCAGAACTTAGACCGAATCTGCACTCGCACTATCTGCGAGTTCTGCTTGATGAAAAGCGATGGGTCTCCGGTGACTAGCGAATACCGAACGAGATAAGAAGCGGTCCCGGCCATCTTCGGATGCAAGTTCTCTCACGTGCGCACGGATGCATCCCTCATCCCTTTTCCACGGCGATAACGAAAACTGGTGCTCAGCTCTTAAAGCGTGCGGGGGAGGTGAAGAGAAGTTTCCGCGGTAACTGCGGCCAAGTCCCAAGACCATTCGCGAGCGCGCCGAAGTGAAACAGCCCGCAAGCCCGCAGCGTCGCGGTGAGGAAGTTTGTCGCTCTCACGTAAATACGGTTAACAGCATCCACGGTACATTGTTCTCCATCGGCACGCTCGCTCGATTTATAACCTTCGCGATGTGCGATATAGATTTTCGCTCGGACACTTAAAAATATTTGCTGTATCGTTTTTGCTCGAGAAAAAGAAAATACGAAAGAAAAAAATAACAAATAAAAATCAACGAGTAACAAAAATCGCACGAATCCTCGCGCCGATGACTGCAGAGACGGTACATGCGTGCAAATAAATTGTCGGGATCTTGACTTCCTGCTCGAAGTCTCAAGGGCCTCTACCACGTGTTTGTCCCGGCATGCAAAGCGGGGATGGCGGATAGTTTTAGGGTGGACACTTCGGCGTTTCACCGTCTCTCAGGATACTCCTTGCACCGTCGAAAATTTCATAGGAAAAAAGAGGATGAACATGAATTGTCGAGCCGAGCGAGCGTAACGAGTGGGACGAAAATTTATGCGCGAGGGAGGATCCGAGCGAGCGATATCCACTTCCCACGCACGACCACGCAACGCGATCGAGTCGCTTAAGGGTGCGTGAGACATTGTCTTCCTAAAGGCCGCAACGAGAATAGATCCGACAGTCAGTAACTGTAACGACGATACAGGAGCGTGGATTTTCCGACCATAAAACCGCCGATAACCCTGTTTACCCAACTCTCAGGCCGTCTCGAACTTCGGTCACCGACCGGATAGTCGAGACGCTTTATTTCCACTTTGGACGGAATCGACGAAAATCCAGACGCCCGCACGAGCCAGCGATACTTCGTCCGGACGATAAAGAGAAAGGTAACGAGTACCTGAAGATCGCGCCGTTCTTCCGCCCGCGCGAAAGAATGGTAAAACGAGATTGTCCTTACTCTCGATTCTATGTGCCGTTACGGCTATCCGTTGTTGCACTTCCGTCGCCGTCGCCGAACCCTTCTCCTCCTCCGCCCTTGGAAAATGTTTCGAAGTCTCGTAGCTCGTCGTTCCGAGGCTTAAGCCCACCCGAGGCGAACGAACGGGCGAGCGCCAAGTGCCGGAGGGTTGCTCGGCTTACGTACCCCACCTTACATACTTTCACCCTCCGGGATCGCTCGCAGTCAAGTGGTTTGTCGACCTTGGACTCTCGCTTTCGATAAAGTACGAACAAACCCTCGACGCTTCGATCTTGAGTTTATTTCGTTCGTAATTCAATGGGCGAACGACAACGAGAGAAGTTAAAACAAAGTCAAACAGCCGAGGCTTGCGGCGACAGATCGAACGGACGAAAAGCCTCTCGGGTGAGGTTTGTCCGAAAGAGGGTTTAATCAATTTCTCCGCAGATATCATAACATGGCGAGATAATATATGGGACTGTTCGAACTCTGCGTGGTTTATGCACGGCGCGAGGGCCTGGCGAAGGCGGCGGAGCTGGCGCGAGGCTAATATTATTCTTTGGCAGACTTTGGGTTTCACTCTATACCTTTTTGGAGGTTTCTCCGGCGAAAGCTCGCACAGTTACGCGCGAGGACGGACGGAAGGGACCGCGTCGAGAGTGTCTCCGGGGAACGGAAAGTATATTGTCCTTATCGCGTACGGCGAAGACGCCGAAAGTGAACGAACTCTTCGACAGCCTTGGCTTGCGACACGGGCTGGGTTATTTGCTCGGTAAGCATATACACACGAGGAGGCAAAACGGCCTTCTCCATTCGGAGGGAATTAGGTTTTGGCCTATCGATGTGGAGGAGAACGGGGCAAAACGGAGATCCGTTTGAGATGAGACTGATTTTTGATTGCGCGAAAAAGTGTTCAAAGCCGCTCCGTTTTGTCCCGGACTTCTATTCCGAACGCGGCAAAGAAAGGTCGCAAATTTAATCTTACCCGAGCGGGAAGTCGAAGGTACTTTTCGTGATCATAGGATGCGTATTTGACTCGACTGTTGAGACGAGCCTGACGAGTTATTGGTAATCTTTTCATCCTGCCAGGCGTCATTCGTCCCGTTACTTTCCACAGGCGTTCTATTTTTTTCCCTACCCTGAATACCGCCTCAGAACGCCAAGCTGTTACCGAAGAGTTGAAGGGTCAAACTTTGCATGGGAACGAGATGAGAGATTAATTGTCGCTTTTTAATGCCAGTGACCTTTTGTCTCTTTGTCCCCGTTCCGTTGGGAAAAATTCGTTTCGGAGAATTTTATAGGTAGAAGAAAATTAGTTCGCTTAGCCAAGAAACTCTGCGGCATTCTGTCGTTGATGGATTACACCGGGCTCTCGGCGGACGGTCCGTCTTCCTTCATCGCACATAGGACGAAGAAATTGATTAAATGCCGCTGGATTGCGGTACAGGGCATCGATTACTCTCGGCGGGTTTGTAATTAAAAGCGACGGTTTTCCGAATCGCCGGGTCCTAACTCTTCTAATGCAGCTATGAGTGATTGAACGGTTTTCGTCATTAAATTTTTGCCATTAATGGGTCACTAAAGGTATCCAATGTCACACGATCATTCTTATCTTTCGCCCCCGCTATTTTTATCTAGTAAATAGAAAGCGCTCAATTTTTCTATCGCCAATAAAAATATCGGTGGAAATCCGCTTCGCCTCAATGGCATAATCGAATCGAATGATCGGGCAAGAAGGCGCGCTCTCTGATACATCGTCGAACCCTGCAGTTCATACAAGTTCGTACATACGTCACGGAATGAGGATAAATTTTTCTAACGTTATTTCTTCGGTTTAGAAACGGGTAGTAGTTTCGAGTCGTACGCTCTCGTATCGGCTCGCGCCGTTGAGGGAAGTGCTCGGTAACTTTTATGTATCCGGTAGTCAGCTGGCCGGATCATTACGATCCCCCTTATAACAAACCTGATATATGTTATTGCTCCACTGCCCGAGAGCAGTGACTTTATAGACACATCCCACCGTCGTACCGTTGTGTTGTATAGCTAGTTGCACGGGGACGGGCAATTTCTGTCCCAGCTTCGGTGCACGCCGTACATTTCCCCCCCTCCGTACACAGAACACAGCGAAACGGAGAACAAACCGATCGAATGTGCACGGCTAGCCCACCGAACACTCGGAACTCGAGTTATCCGCTGGAACTGAGACGCGACAGTCATTAAAGGAGCATTCGAGGCCATTTTATATCGGTTTTATTTTGCTTTTCACGTAACTTTTTTTGGCCCGAGAAAAAGCAATGGAAAACAAACGAGTCGCCAGAAGCGATCCTTTACTCTTTGCTTTCTTCGTCCCTACCTGCTGCGCTGCAAAACGAAGCCGCGATCTCCGCTTGAGACGAGACCTTTTTGGTTCACAACGCCCGGCGGAAAATTGGCAAAAACAGTCCGTTTTGCCCGCGGATTCCTTTTTGCCCCGATCTGCCCCGCACACTGGTGGACAGACCGACAAATTAATTTCATTCCTTCGTGACGACCGTACGACGAAAAACCCCAGAGGCCTGCGCTCCAGCGGTTAGTTCTCTCTCTCTCTCTCTCTCTCTCAGAAAATAATTTAAGGCGCATGCTCAAGCGTATCCCGCTGTGTCGTGAATCGTTTTTACCGTCGATTCTGGCTAATCTCTCGCTCGGTTCGAATTCCTCGCCGTCCGGTCGCGATAATGCACACAGAATCGTGTACGAACGACAATTCTCTCGAGCAATCCTCGTCTCATCTGAAGCTCTGCCCGAGCGAAACTTCGCATTTCGCCGGAGTGAATTTTAGCCCCACTATTTCATGGAACAAAAAATAAAAATTAAAAATAATAAAAAAAAAAAGAAATCTCGCCGAGCGAAGAAAATTTCTCAGTGCGGGCATCGCGGTTACCGCGAAACGAGAATGCTCGCCCACGCGACGCTAAAACGCCATAAAGAATTTTTATCCTACCGCGTACAGAGTGTGCTCGAGACCTTATCGGGTTTAAACTTTCGACTCGGTTCCCTCACACTCGCCAGCCCGCCGACGACAATTCAACGTCGCTCCCGGCACTCTATTTGCGAATAAGAATATCAACTTTAAAAGGAGTCTATGGGAGAATCTCTTCTTCCCATCTTCCGAGGAGACACGTTGAGGGGTTTTGCAAAAAATAAAAAATAAAAATATGCATGCTCGACATGGTGCAGGCTAAACGACAAACGAGAAGAGCATGGATGTAGGGGAGAGCGGGGTAAAATGGCACAGCGGAGCAAAATGGAACATGGAGGGTAAAACTCAATCTTTCAATAATTTTTTTTTCCTGACTACGCTAAAATATCCACATTCCTTGCGTGCAATACGGGCAGAAAATAGCCTATTATCGATCGATGATCATTATTAACATGTGCGCATGCGCAGTACAATTCCATTACTCCCTAGGTTGTAATAGGGCTCATTACACCCTCTCGAAGCTCTATTACTCCCGGGTCAGTAATGGTCATTGGCGAATATTGCGATTTTGCGACGCAAGAAATGTGGTTATTTTAACGACGTCGGAAAAGAAATATCGTATACCACAAGGGGGGAAGTGCTTTTTCACTTTGTGTGAATTTCTGCCCTCGCTTCGCTTGG
This sequence comes from Amblyjoppa fuscipennis, assembly GCA_963575735.1. Classification (NCBI taxonomy): domain Eukaryota; kingdom Metazoa; phylum Arthropoda; class Insecta; order Hymenoptera; family Ichneumonidae; genus Amblyjoppa; species Amblyjoppa fuscipennis. The sequence goes on along the minus strand of OY754495.1, from coordinate 15,365,336 downwards.
GCATCAAACTTCACGCTCGATGAAAAAGCGCTTTCCTCCCTTGTGGCATAATATACTATTGGATGCTCCGTTTCGTCCCAACGATACGTACGAATTTTCAAACCCGTTTAGCCCCACGTACCACCGTCACATCCATCCAAAAGTTATTGGAAAATTGCGTTTTTTCTGATTATCTCATTTTGCTCCGCTATGCCATTTTGCCCCGCTCTCCCCTACCACGACGATGAGGATTTGTCAGCGAAAGTTTCATAAACATGTGCGGAGGCTGCACTTTCCTTCGCGAGGGCGAGGGTTCCGAAGCGGAGGAGACAGCGAAGAGATGAAAAGAGGGAGATGAAGGCGTTTAACCGTAACGCCGGAAAGAATCCCATAAAAAGTTACCGACCATTTCGTTGAAATTCGTTGAAGCGTCGCGCGGCAAAATTTCAAGTATATTTTTCCGTTGTAATTTATATTTTACAATTTATAACAAATTGTCATGACGAAGTTGGAATTTTTGATTCTATCAGCGCGACGAATCGGGTAAAGGTGGATTGAAAAATGCCCAAGCAGCGCTCGAGTTATTGCGAATGCGTCGCGAAACACGGGGCTTCGTGGATATCTTAAATCTTTCGACGGCCATGCAGTCGCAATGATTTACAGAGTTCGCGGTCACGTGCGAAAAATAAGTACTGGCCACAAATCTTGCGCGCATCTTCAAGATAAACTGCTCACAGTCACTTGAGCCGGTGCGTGGGAGCGCGTACACCAAAATTCAAGTGAGAGTGAAAAAGAAGAAAAAGGACAATGGAGCGAACAAATAATCTTTAACGACCGACATTTATTTTTTTTTAATGATATAGCTCCGGTTAAACTTTGATTGATGGCTCGAAAAAAATAGTACATGAAAATACGGTCGGAAAGATTAATTGAGGCCATGGTTAGACTTTCCTCGGGACGTTCGAGAACCCTCAAGCGCATGTCCAGGAGCTCTGGAATTCGAGGAGAGGATGGAAGACTCGATTCGACCGCCCGTCAATCTCACACCCATACCCCTTTCTGATTGATCGATTTTTTTTTTTTAATTCAACGTCGATCTATACATCGCTTCTTTCAAACTCCCGAGCGGAGGAATTGACACGAAGAAAAAACGATATTGTATTTTTTAAATTGCTTAACGTTCTTCGTCTCATTGGAAAACTAGTTTGCAAATCTATCGTCGCTTCGTGAACAATTAAATAATGACCAATCCAGCGTGGAGTAAGGAACGAGCACCAGGTGGTCTCGGATCGCCGCACTGTCGAGAGCGAATTATAGATACAATTCTAGCTCGAGAACTTTCGGAGCACTCTAACCAACAGCCGAGGGTGACGGGATAAGAAGAAGGATAATTTAATGCGACAGAAGCGCGGATGAATTTCAAATCGCTCGATACGTTCCAGTTTCACTAATTCACCGGTAAACGACGCTCGGTTTATCCTACCGGCTGTTATGTACGACGACCATCGACAATTTATGGACTCACTCTCGGGCCATTCCACTCGCGAGGCCGGAAATAAAGTCTTGGGAACGAGGCGAAGACATAATAGTCATTCCGCCTGGATGAACTCTCGAATTATAGTAACAGCGTTTAATTCTATTTCTGAGGGGCAAATACTGCTGTTTTTTCCTCACGGAGCTTCCTGGACTACCAATTCCTGATATAGATCGCTTAAACCGGCTCCCCCTGTTGCATATATGCAATAAATTTGCAGACTTAAAAAAAAAAGATCTTAATAAAAAACATTTAAAAATAAATCGCAAAAAATGCTCAAATATAATCATTGATACGTCTAGGATGGCGTAAAAATTTAGTGATGTTTCATCGAACCGAAATTTACCGTTGCTCTTTAAAAATAACTTTGGGCGAAATTTTGCGTCGATAAAAAATGTGCGACGATGGTTTTAGCACGATCGCTTCGATGATGATTGACACTGACCTTTCTTCTCTTCTTGCCAATTTGCAGGATGGCTGGGAGCAATGTCCACAGGAGTGGCGTTACTGGTATCGCCAGTGACGATCGCATTCTGCCGAAAAAAAAGCACCAGGGTCACCGCCGTCCTCGGCGGGCTCGTCACAGCTCTCGGATGTCTATTCACCTCGTTTGCCTCGCAATTCCATCAGCTCTTTTTCAGCTACGGCACCGTAGTAGGTGAGTGACAACAGCGAATTCTCTGGAGCGGCGCGGCAATGCCCCGATTGTCTCTCTTGTAAATTCAATTGCCGACCCGAGTCTCATTCCGTCGAGGAATCTCCGACGTGAAGACTGATCACAAATTTTTTTCTTTTCGTCCCGTCGCAGCGTTTTTTCTCTTCCCGTCTTGTTCTTTCGTCTCTCGGCAGAAAGGAGGGAAACAAAGCGGACAGTTAATTAATTGATGAACATTTCTTTGCCGTCGCATAACTATTCATCGAGGAGATGCAAAAAAATTCTTTTTAACAGTGAAATTAGATACGATGAAAATTTGTCGAAATTTAGCTCGGTATTTGATAATAATGTGCGCTGATGCATCGTTCCCAGAATGTGTTTTTGTTCGGTTGAATATCAGATACATCGCTCGGTCTGTTTAGTAGCCGACTGGTAGTGGATATCGTCGAGAGCCTATTTCGTTCCGATGGAAATGCGTACCATCAATCCAATTCGCGGTCGTTCCCTTATAGTTTCCTCGGTGACTTCCGCGATATGATTTTTCCTCGGTCGAGTATCTAATAACGCGGATAGACGTACACGCTCGAGCTCTTGATTAAGATCGAACGAGGCAATTTGTCGGAAAGTGGTCGGCGACGTATAAGGTAGAGCGGGACCGAACGAAGGAGGGTCCGTCTTGCCCCGTTCCACCCCAATACATCAGAAGCCGATAAAGAAAAATATATATCGTAGTCATATCGTAAATAAAAACTGCCCCGTGCCTAACAGTACTTTGCGATACGAGTGCGGTAAAGCGAACTTTATACGCACTGTGAAATGAGTGCGACTTACTTCACAGTCCGCGTACGATGTTCGCTACACTGGACTAGTACCGCATAATATTTCTGTAACGCATGCAGGAGAAGTGCAACACAGCGAACGTGCAACAAAGTACGAGCAGCGTGCAATAAATTCCAGAAATCGCATGCAACGGAGCCGATCTGCGCATGTGCCGGGAATTTACAAGGCTCATGGCTACAAAGCGCCACTTACGCCACTCTCGGCAGGCACGCAAAGTAGCGCTTTTCATGCATGAGTTACATAAAGAGTCACGCGATTTCAATGTTTTTCGGAAAACAATGTGAAAGGATAACAATTATTATTACAGGAATAGGTGTGGGAATGACGAGAGATTGCAGTACGCTGATGGTCGCCCAATACTTCAAGAGAAGGCGCGAGTTCGTCGAGATATTCATTGTCTCGGGAAGCGGTCTGGGTATAGCGGTGATGTCGGCCTTCATCAAAGGAGCTATTAGGTAAAACCCAAGAGTTCGGCAAGGGGCGCGAAAGCCCGATCCCTCGAGAAAGATACGAGTTTAACGATACGATGCGAGGATCTTCGTTAAACGGTGCGAATTGAAAATTTTCAGCAAGATTGGCTGGAGACTCGGTCTCCAAGCGGTGACCGGAGTGGTGTTCCTCACCTTCATCCTGGGAACGTTCTATCGAAGTGCCTCGCTCTATCATCCGCAGAGAAGGGCGATACTTCACTTGAAGAATCAGAAGCGCAAGATCAAGGACAAGAACAGAGTCGACGATAGACCACCGTTCTTCGACTTCAGCACCCTGAAGAGCAAGACCGTCAGGATATTGCTCGTTTCAACTGGGATCTCGGCGTTCGGTATCAACACGCCAATTTTTTACTTGGTAAAAACTTGACGCAATAAACAAACCGCTTTGACTTCAAGTGGACAAGCTATCGGAGTGCGACTGTAGAATTCGTGGTCTTTTCTTTAGGCGCACCAAGCGGAGGAGGAAGGACTCGGCGACACTGTCATCCTTCTTCAAGCTTATCTGGGCCTGGCTTGGACTCTAGGATGTTTCGCTTTTGGTCTCCTGGTCGTACATCACAGTGTCGAGTGTCGAATCGCCAGACAATATTTGACCCAGGCAGCCGTATTCATGTGCGGCATTTGCATTCTGGCTCTCACCGCTGTCCACGGAAATTACCACGGTTACGTCATGTTCACATGGATCTACGGTAAGACTGTCCCAATTGTCCCACATCGGAGGAAACTCTCTCAGGTTCGTCGATCACAGTTTATTCTTTCTCAGGCATTTTCTGCGGTGGATATCACTACAGTCTCAAGATGTACACGTACGAGAGAGTCCGAGCCAGAAACTTCGCGAGGACTTGGGGTTTCGTCCAATGCTCCCAGGCGATACCGATCGCCATCGGAGTTCCGATATCGGGTAAGATTCTCGGAACTCCGACGCGAGGAACCCCTTAATCGAAGCTGCAAATTGCATTTCCGACAGGATACATGAACGTCGGTTGCGGCGGGAAAGCGGGATACTACTTCAGCTCGACTTGCGTCCTCGTCGGAAGTTTCACTCTATTCTTCATAGATCTTCACAGACGCAATTTGTCGAGGCACAAGCACACCCGGGCGAACGGAACGAGGCATCTCTGCGTGGCTGACAATTGTCCTCAGAGGAGGAGGCTGTCGTTTACCCAGGAACCGGAGAACGAGGGTGTAGCTGGGGGAGCGGCTGCAGCGGCTCTGGTACTCGGTGCCGAGCTCGCACCGGGCCAGGGTAATCTCGAAATCGATCAAATAAAATAATATAATGCAAATGCTCTTCGATGAATTAATTGTTTCTCCTTCGCCAGGAGCAATAATAGATGGTCTTGGAGCTGACAAGCCCGAATTGACTTGCATCTCGGAGGAGGGCATAGCGGACATGGACCTGCCGGACAACCTTCTCGACGATCTCGACTACATCGGCGATTGCATAACCTCTTGCAACAAAGTCGAAAATTATCTTATGCTGTCCGAGTTCGAGAATAATTTGATCGCCGAAATGCCGATAATAATGGACCGGAAGGGACGTCGATGGTCACTTGCGAGGTCGAAGCAAGGAGGCAGCCAGAGTGGCAATGGAAATGGCAATGGGAATAGTACCGGTAACAACGGTAACAGTAACGGCAATGGCAACGGCAACGGCAACGGCGACGGCAACGGCAACGACAACGGCAACGGTCGGGCACCAATCGAAGACGAAGAGGCTAAACAAAAATGGCGATTGGCGCCTGCACCTTCAAACAATAGGATCATCACTGTCATAGACGAGGCTAGCACGTAGTACTCGACAATTTTGTAGCTACGAGTCTAGCATACTTAAGATTGATCAATTAATCGAATAATTAATTAGATACGTTTTAATCTTATGAAGATTTTTCGTTCGGTAACGCCGCTCGAAATTGACGATACGGCGCTCATTTTCTATTGTCAAGATACGCGTTTTATAAAAATTTTAATGATCGAAGCTGGTTGGCTAAAAGTACGTCAAAAATTGAATTAAAAAGTTATTATTGCAGTTCGAAAATAATTTGTAACAAGGCCAGGAAACATTGAAAATAATGAAAATTCAATGTATCGTCTATTTCGGGCTGGTTTTCTGAGGCAATTATCTGATTCGTACGAGCCGAAGTCAACGACGACTTGATATCGTCGAGATACTCCATTTTCCTTATATATCAAAGACAATAATGCTCAACTGTATAATTCGACTCGGCGTCCATCGATGTCACGTGCACGAAATTACGCCATTGTGTAATATTTAAAGAGAAAAAGAAAACACAGAAAATAAGAAGAAAAAAAAAGCGCGCGATTTTTTATATTATACCGTTGTATCGTAAGAATTATTTGTCGAATGAAAAAAAAAAAAAAAAAAAACGAAACGAACGATCCGTCCACTAGAGGAAGAGTTCCAATTTCAATTAGCTTCGCGAACACTGCCGATAAATGCCGATAACGATTGTCTATTTACGCCACTGCCAAGAAAAATTTTGTCGTGTACGAAATCTTTTACCGACTGAGTTATCGGTCATGCTTCCGTTCGTGTAATCTTCCACATACGCAATCTCACAAATTTCACTGTGCATTTCCTTTTTTTTTAATAGCAACGGAAACGAATCTATTGTTAAGACCACTCGGCAAAGTGGACTTTCTTCTTAACGACGATATATAAAAGAAAGAAACAGTTGAGACGAAAATATAATTATAGATTTTAAGTGATTAATCGAAAACACGTAATCTAGTCAATCGTCGAAACGAATTTTTCGATTTTGGGCTAAGGGCAAGGGACGACTTTGCTCACCCAAATAAATAAAAAAAAAACATACACAAACACACACAGGTGACTCCGAATGTCACGATGGAGTGGCGACTAAGTGATAGATAACTATTTAGCAACGCGTATTCTTTTATTTATTATAGTGTACTAGAACGTGTATATAAATATTATATTTATGACGGATAGACAACGCGACAGATGTAGCTCGTACAGAAGGACGAAAAGAATTTTAAAAAAGAAAATGACAAATTAAACGATCGAAATGTTGAATATAAAATTCGCGAAGTTACTGTGTTACATTAAATCGTACAGCGAAAAATAAAATGTAATCACTATCGATGACGCCATTTTTTGTTTTAAATTTTATCCCCTTTCAGCACTTCGAACCATCGAATTTTTTTTCTTGCGAGGATTGTAAGAAAAACCAAAACAGACTCGGTAAAGAGGAGATCTCTTAGAGCTACTCGAAGGTGAGAACCGACCGATGGTAAAAAGGTTTTCTCTTAGAAACAGACAATCTCCACGTTTCCCGCGGAAGTTTATATACCGGTCATTGGCGAGGTGGAGTATCAAACACAAGGGACGTTGGAACGATATTACCATCGATGGTACTATTCATTTTTGGGCACCATTATTTATTCTGGCGATAGAAGCGAAGATGCACGCTTGGCTACCGATGAATGGTCAATTTTCTATTTGCTTCGGGCTTCCGCTCATGCTTCAATAATGGTATATGCATATTTGAACACACGCAGTAAGCATGTTTACTGCACTGTACTCACCGATTTCGAAGTGAGTTTATACAGCAAATTCTTTTTCTGTGAATTTAATAAAACCGCGTCCCACAGCCGATGATATTTCAAGAGTCGCTACCAGGGATACTTATTTTCCACTTCGGAATACAGCTGGATGAATAAAACAAAGTAAGGTATTGGTATATGTAAACAGGTAAACCCTCGTGAATTTAATGTCTCGTATAAAAAAATAACAAGCTTCCAGTAAGTTAATAAAATTTACGCAGGAATCACCTCGCAGAAATGCAATTTTTTTACTATTTCTGTTCGACGTAAAAGAAAAACGAAAATTAAGGAAAATGTATATTAAAAGTAGCGAGTGAAAGCTCATCCGTGATTAAATGATAATTAATGGCCCATCGAGTTAACAGGATTTCCTTCGAAAAGCCCAAAGCACAGTCGGTCGGTCCGCGAAAGAACTTCTTTAACGAGGCTAAAGATTATGCCCGGAACTTTGTTTACGGTCACAGGAGACTGCCGAGTACGGACGGCTTTGATTACTGCGATAGCCGAAGATGTGGATTTTCAGATGTTTTTTTTTATAGATAAAAAATCAACGGCTCAAATCTTCTGCAGAGAAAAGTCGAAGAGTTTCAAGTATAATCTCATTGTTCCGTCAGCAAAAGTACCCCGTAATTGCGGGAAAACCAAGCTGATTCCTGCGCGAAGCATATCTCCTCAAACTTTTATTTCATTAAAATTTATCCTTTTCCAATTTATCAAACTGTACAAACTAACCAAGTTTTAATGGGGCTTTGGCGATTTCCGACAAAGAGGTTATTTTCTTAAAAAATAATCGAAACACCGTTACGAATAATCAATTGCATGGAATTTATGAGGAATTTTTTTCTCTACTGATATAATGGAAAAAATCCAATACGTTTTTTAGAGCTATGTCGTCGAAATCGCCCCCTTAATCGCGACAGCTATAACGAATAATTGATTGCAGTACCGTAAACTCGGGGTCTTACGATAACAGAGATTAAGTCGTGTCGACCCGACCATACTGGATTACCTAACCGGCAACTAGATTTGCGCTGACGTTAATACTGCGTATTGCGTAATGTATGGGTGTACGCTACCTACCTGCTAGTATTACCGGTCGGGAATTCTGTCCTTCTATCCAAGGAGAGAGGAGAGAGAGCCTGCGGGAGGAGTTGTCGCGCTCGCCCGTTATGCATACGTGTACCGAAGCTCTCCGTTGGCTTCCGGAGCAATACCGAGTCATCTCGTGATTAACACCTTGCAGATATTGCGCCGAGCAAGGGATGGTCGGGGGTTGGGGGCCGCGATATCCGCATTGGCTTCGATATTAACTCACGATTTTCGCAACTCCTGAAATATATCGCTTCTAGCAAAATTTGAAGCAATTTGCTTCCCACTGGCATCTCGCTCTACGGCGTCGCTCTCACGTTTCGCGGATCCGTGAGGGTGCAGAAGCTGTTCGTATCGTTAATGACCTCGTTAGGTAAAATAAAAATAAACCTTTTGATGGGGACAAATTCGCAATTTTTTCAAAATAAAAAAAAAAAACCTCTTCACACGCATTCGTATCGCGGATCGGGCAATTTTTTTTTAAATCGTTTTTTAATTTAATCCACCCGCTAGGTCGATTCGACTAATTAGTTAAATTAATTTTATTTCGTACTGCAATATCCTGTCCCGTGGAAGATAGGGGTGCTGGAAAGGGTTGCATTTTTTTTTTTTTTTAAAAGCCGTATTTCAGTGAAAAGATCGCGCGCCTGCACTAACGGCGCAGCTCAAGTTTTTTTCATAAACGCTCGCCTCGATATTGAATCCGACATATCACAGCGACGTGACAACAGACGAGTGTACCGGAATTTATTAGGTTTTCTTTTTGCATTGTCATGTGAACGAATCCACTTTTTTTTTTTTTGTTTTTTCCCCATGGAACGCACAGTTGTTGAGAGCTCGTCTGTAAAAATCCCATCACCGTGATCAATTTTCGATGAATTCAATACTTCGAGAGTAGTCGCTGAGCCCGTGTCCTACATCCAGTCGCGTTTGTTCGTTCTGAAATCGGTAAAAGGTAAATAAAAAAGTACGTCGATTTTTTTGCGTTCACGCGAAACACGGATCGGCTTGATATGAATAATAAAAAAAAAAATTATCTCCACGGAGGAGTGAACGATAATCGGATTGGCGAGAACACCGGTTTTAAAAACATTCGGCTCCAGCAGCGTGAACAATTATTACCGAAAATCTCGAACCCATTCGTTGAAATAACGTAAATGTTTAACCCAACATCGTGATTAAAACTCACCGCCGCTCTGTCGCCGCGGCGGACCCGCCGGAACGACGCTCTCGTGGAATCCCGAAAAAAAAAAAACAAAGGAAAATCCACTCGCGTTAGAACGTGACAACGGAACGAAACAAAAAAAAAAAATTCTATCGTCGCTCCTCTCGTTCGTGGACGAGGCGAGTTTGCGGTGAAACGTTCGACCGAATATCGAGAGGACCGGATACGATACAGTGGAGAATAAAAATAAAATAAAAAGAAACGGTGAGATTGATTGATTGGGGGTTTGGCTATCAACGGGGACCATTTAACGGGTTGGGGCTCTTTTAACGGCCGCGCTGTTTTCTACTTTTGCTTCAGACTCCAGAGGTTCTGGAGTTACGACGAATCGAGACCCTTCGATCGCGCATTAGCAATACACAAAACGGATAATTTTTTTTCTTTATTGTAAATAATTTGTCATAAATAATTATTTCATCTCGTCCATCTTTGTCGTTTTATGCTTTCATTATTGGAGCTTGATTCAAGTAATTCACGAGAAAAAGCTTCCGGGTGTGCTCGTCGGTAAGCTCGTCGATCGCGGCGGGCTCGAAGGAATTATTACTTATACAATCGCTTCTGTTCTCTCCATCGCCCGAGACTTTTATGTTTCCACTCTCTTCCCTCCCGTTTCGAACCGTAGAATTTCGGGATTGTGAGTCGACGGGAATGCAAGATCGAATATTAAAGGCGTCGAAGTATGAGCGCTATATATGCCGCCCAGTTTCAACGCGGAACAAACCCGGAGGCTATCCTCCGCTCTGCGATCCCATAACTTATGAAATGTCGATTCTTGGGCGTCCAGCTGCACTCGGCCTAGGCACAGGGAGAGCGGGATCGAGCCAGAGGGGCCAAAAGATTTGAAAGTAAAATGCAATCTGAACTATGCTAATTCCGCATAAATCGGCGCTGAAAACTATCCCTCCCAATGGATCCACCGGTTCAGAAAAAAAATAAAATAAAAAAATAAGCCGGCCAACGAACATCGGCACCACCGGCTACTAAACGCACTTTATGTCCATGAAATTCACGACCGGTCGTGGCGGGTCCCGTGGTCCTAAAAGAGGCTCCACGAATATCCAATGTACACGGTAAAAAAACGTGTGTACATTTTAAAAAAAAACATTTTTTTTGTGGCAAAAAATCTATAATTTCTTTACTCCTTAATTTTTTTTTAGTTAAAGACACGAACGTTCGAATTTTAAGACGTCAATTTGGACTTAAGATCGCTCTACAGATCGAACTTAAGATCGAATTTGAGTTTAGGTTCCAGTTCGAACTAACGTCTTAAAAATGCGATCCGCAGAATCGTGAAATTTGGTAAGAAAATAAATTGTAAACTTTTCTTGGAGACATTTTTTTTGCACGTGCAAGCCTTTTTTTTAACCGTGCAACTGAGTTTTCGTCTGTGAGAGACTCCTGTCGAGTTTCGATTTCCACTCTGTCAGTCGGCCGATTGCCCTGGCAGTATCGCGCAAACAGCGAGACCCACCGTAGCGAGTACAGTGTTTCGGTGTTCAAAGGCGCACTCTTCTTCGACTTTGCAGTTCTCCTGATTACGCGGTCGTTGCCGACTAAATTGCTCCTCGCCGAGAGCTCGTGCGTGTACGTACAGCGTTATCGGATGAAACGTGCTATCGGAGTGAACATTTGAAGAGGGGAACCGCCCATTTTGTACATCCGAAAGCAGAGAAACGCGTACAGAGTATTAATTGCATACAAACTTCTGTGCGGCTGATAGGCCAATTACACGCAGCAGGGTACACATTTCCGGAAAGCTTTGAGCTCCCCGAGCAATGAGTGCTCGCCTAACGATTCTAACAAGATTTTCCTATGATCGATTTTAGTTTCCGTCTATCTCATCAACTGTGTCATCACTTTTCCTATAACTTCTATTTAAAATCATCTAATAGATAAAAATAAAATTTAAAAAAAAAAACCCAAAAAAGTTAAACGATTTCCGTCCGTTCTTTTAGTTGTATTTCACTCAACTGTAAACATAGCAACATTTCACGCACGTGGTAGGGTAGATCAGTCAGTGAATGCACGGAACCAGTGAATGGACACTTTCCATAAGAGCACGTGTAGAAAAAAACGTCCATTCACTGGGTTTCGTCGTCCGCTTAACTGTCCATTCACCGGTCGGTTTACCCTACCGCGAGTCCGACAATTTCGTATGATCAACATTCGACTATGATACGATGAATAAACAATTAATCCATAAAACGTTGCTGGAGTAATTTATGTGCGAAGCGGCGATTGAGTAAACGGTAATTAATGTTTGTTAATTTATGCACGACCGACGGGAATAAAACTGTAACTGTCGGCCAAAGGGAAGCGAAACTCGAATTTCCATTGCGGCCCATGTGTGCATGCCGTTTACGCGGTATAAATACCTATATCGAATTCCGTTCGGCGAAGCGAGAGAGAGAGAAAGAGAGACGACGAGCTCGGTCCTAAGTAAATTTCGCGGTTGCTTTGCAGAGGCCACTTATTCGATATAAATCGAGGTCGCTCCTGACAGGCATGAGTTAACGACCGCTCTGCAGTTGACGTGTGTACGTACTTAGCCTCCTCCACAGCCACCTCCTGAAAACCCCCTTACCACCAAACAGGCAGCACCACCAGCTTTCTCGCCCTCCGCCCAGGTAGGGAGGGATCGGGAGAGAGAAAGAGCATACGCAGGGAGAGCTTCGAGAGCTCAATGGCCTCGGCGGTGCCGCTGCCGGAGGGGGCGTGATGGATTCCCTAAATAGAGGGAAACCCTCCGCAACGATTTTGGCTTTGTGCCAAAAGCCGCACGTCGACATTTATGCGTTATTAATGCATCGGAAACATTTCGCTTCGATTGCCCTGTGACAATGGATATTCAAACCGCGAAGATAGAAGTGCACTGCTCTCGGTCGGGCACTTCCCCATCCCCCCCCTTCCTCGGGGGGATGGGGGGGGGGGGGGGGGGGGGGGGGGTGACGGCAGGCGTGTGGAAAGTCGAAAATAAATTGGTCGATCGAAAGGACCTCTCTCATTCTCCCTCGCGTCTTTCCTCATTCGGCCCGTCCTCTTTCCACGAGATTCCGGCGTTTTTATAAAGGTTTTTTTTATTATTTTTGCAAGGTATTTCGAGAGCGATGCAGATTTCTCCTTCCTCCCGCCTGTCACTCCTTTGAAATCTCACTCTTTTTTACCGCATTACCTCATACCTCGGGGCGCATCTTGTTATTTTCTTCGCTTCATTTTTTTTTTTTTAGATCCTTCTTTTATTCCTCTTTTTTATCTCATCTCTTGCCTCTGCATCAAATGCGTCCGTGCATCTCGATAAGGCTCTGGCGTTGATCCAAAGTGTTTTCGGCCTGCCGAGCGGCATAATTTATCGAGACTATTTGTCTTTATTTGTCAATAGAACTTCCGAGGGTGATTCAGACGGGAGGGTGTAGATGGATTTTCAATGCGGGACTCTCGAGCGTGTACTCCGGTACTTTGGTTTACTCGCCGGGTAATTACGTGCGCATTTGATGCTTCAATGTTATTAAATATACATGAAAAGGCATTGGATGGGGCAAGCAGAGCCGGGTTTAATATCCACACCGGCCTTTGAATCGGTGCTTCAAAGTTACACGCGCGATTGTGAATTTCGCTCATACGGAAGTACACGAATAGTTTGTAATTTTAAAACGTCCGGCAAAGTTTGATGTTTTAATTAAACATAGAGCGACCAAATGTTTCCGCTTAATAACCGAATATTTTTTTTCCGTACCGCAGATGAACACTTTATTTTATTATTATTTTCCCTTTTCGCCAGAGAATATTTGTTTGTAACGCAACTCATCGATGCGTTAATCGAATAAATTAACAAACAAACAAACATAGATGTTAATAATTGTCTTTGCCATCGGCGCGCAAACAGCTCGTCCTACAATCGTGATTCGAATACCGCGAAATATAGAATGGGCGAAAATAAATGAAACCTTGTTACATATTCACGGTGGATCTCTCACAGTTCGTCATATTTTACGCATCGCTCGCTTTCCCGTGGTTGATTTAACGTCGTTCCTACCCTCGATTCCTTCGGGCTTTGGCCTCGCGCAATCACCAGTCACAGCTGTCTGCGTGTAATTAACGATGTTTCGTTAATAACTGACGAAGCAATGGATTCTGATTATTATTAATTGTTCGCCGTTGAATAGGCGCGGTGCCCTCCACCACTCGTAGTTGTCGTCGTCGTCCATAAACAGGCATATAGGTTGCATAATACGCGAACGCGTAGATCTCGCGTGCATTCGAGCTTGTGCACAACGACGCCTTGTCTGCCCGACCCTATTTCGCCTCCCAGGCTACAATGCACGGAGTGAACGTGCAACACCCGCGATAATTCGCCGTTGCCATAGCTACCTCGCAATGTGATCCCCGCCCGATTTACGCTCGACACGAGTTCGCACCATCCCAGTCGCGCATTAATTAAAAGATAATGTGTTCGGAAAATAAAAAGCTAAAAAAAAAAAAAGAAAAAAGATATCACTAATGATGATAACCGTGAAGCGCGGAGCCACTGGCAATAGGCGAGCTCTCGCACAACGATACGCTTCGAAATCTGCGAAACGGTAATGCGTTTCTGCCGATGGCACTTGTGGGCACGTGATAGACTCGGTCGGTAAAAAGCCGGTTGGCCTACTTTCTTCGGCACGGTTAATACCTCGAACTAAAACAGACCAGGTTTTCGCAGACTGTATACACGGAGAAAAAAAAATTGTTGGTACAACAAGATTTTTGCTACCGTAACAAATTTAGTTTGTTAGCATCGGGATAATAAAACCAGCTTGTGAGCATAAGAAAATTTTTCGCTTGGAGCGATTTGCTGCCGCAACAAAACGGCCTTTGTTACTGTAACAAAAAAATGTGTCATGTGACTGAGTGGGGCTCGCATATGTGCCAACAACTACGAGGGGCTCGAGACGCTCGACGCGCAAGATGAAAAGAAAAAGACGCGGGTAAACTTTGTATTCGAGTAAAAATAAAAATAGAGTGGAATTGCGAACTCTTGAAATTTGCTGTATGTGGATGTATAAACTGCGAAAGGTGATAGCCTTTAGCAGCTTAATACATCCATATACCGTCAATTTCAAGAATTCGCAATTGCAAATGCAGATATTATTTTCATCGTACTAAAATGATAAAATACAAACGCAGTGAGATATCTTTAAATAAATGTATGTACGTATCTATAACTCTCCTATTACCATTCATTACTCAGCCGTCAAATTACAGCAGGCGTCGTTTGGTCTCATAGCAAACTAAATCGTCGCAGTAACAAGAGAGTTTTGTCGTGATAGCAAAACCAATTCTACATAGAAATTTTTTTTGCTGCTTTTCCTAATCGTTCTGCTACAGGAACGAGGTAATTGTCAGCAAATCTCTTTTTTTTAGAGCAGCTAAACGATTTTTTTCCGCGTACAAGCGCGTGACAACCGAGTTTACTTTTGTCCGTAATAGTAAGATTTGTTACGGACTGAGTCTGGCACATGCCCTTACGCAGAAATACCCCGTAACGCGGATAAATGTTCGAGGAATTAAAATTCATTGGATTATACCGGAAATGAAACCGTGTTGGATCTTCGGTGGCTGAACCGAGCGAGCATCCAACACGTATATCCTTGAGTCTCGGAAATTGTCGCAGCAATCCGGCGAAACTGTCGTTGCGACGACAAACAGGATCTACCGAGTCCGTTAAACAAACCGCGGATGGCTGATGGTGGGGTCGCCGGAGTAGACAGACGGTTCGTTCACAGGGTGAATAAATAAGTCGACCGAGATTGCCGGTAGTAGTGCGAAGATCGAAGTCGTTACCGGGACAAATGAGGATCAACCTCGGCAACATCGGCCTGGTATATAACCCTCGGCGTTTTCCTCTTTGCCTCCGTCCTCGCCCCATTCTCATCTTTCTCCATCGTTTTTGACCCCCCCCCCCCCCCCACCCTCAAACTCCACGTCGATTCCTCTCAAGCGAGAGCCTCTACTCACCGTTCCTCATCGACTACTACGCGACGAGCGTGCAAAGAGATATTCCAAGTTCCAACCGCGTCCTCGCCGCTTGGATGACGACGCGTCTCCGTCGGTTCGCTCGAACCAAGTTGCAGTCTGCTCGCTAGCGCCTTCGAACAAACCCCCCTAGTGTCGCAGCCTCGTCTCGACGACTTCCTTCTCGAACTGGATCTTCGGCTTCCCTCAGCTTCCCTTCCTCTCGCTCGCCGCCTCGGCGAGCCCTCTCTCGCTCGGCCCAACTCTACTTTGTGCTCTTTTCCGAGGGTCCCACAACGGATCGCTCGCCTATCTCCATATCTGATTCGCTCGTTCCACTATCCGCGATGAGAAAAGCAAAGCAGCGTCTCACCTCGGGGAAGCAAAATCGGGCCAAACCCTGCCGCCAGTTTCCGCTTAAGGCAGAAGCGACGTGCTGCTTACTTCGTCTCCCCGTCTTAAAACCACCGAACGATCGGGATTACGGGTCTTAAGTACTGGCATGGAATTCCGCCCCCGGCCGATGAGGTCGTGGGAGTTTACGATCGAGTCGAAGTGTTCCAGCGCCCTTGCCCCCAGATAGACCCAAGACGGGGGTTACTGTTGGAGAACATTTCGCTGCTGGCAGCGGCCGGCTGAAGGAAACTTGTACGGGCAAGAGGGTGTCGCTCACCCGGATTCGCTCTACACTTCGCTGATACCGTGAGGGACTCCCTGCTCGGCTACTTCTCGGAGATAAAGTAAAACTACTAAACTGACGGGCCACCACCGAAAATGGGACTTCTTTCCATTTTCCGCTCGATTGGATTTATAAGAACGCATGGATGTATGAAAGTCAGGTAATCGTCGAGTTCCCGTGTCGTTGGCGCAATCGTTATACCTCGTTCCAACCGGGGGGGAAGAAAAAGCCCTCTTAAAAGGTCTCTCATCCAGAAGCGACGTTGAGATAAACGAGAGATCGTTTGGCTCCTCGCTGCGACGAGTGTCCAATTTCTTCTTCCACAGCTTTTTTTTTCCTCAGCCTTTTTCACCGGGCTCGAGTCGTCGCTGATAAAATGCATCGGAGACCGGCGAGAGACTGCACAGGTTTGACCAACTCTCTTTTTTTTCTTCCTACTTTAACGACTCGTCCCTTATTGCGTCTTATCAGCGTTTAATGATCGGGGTTTTTTTCCCTATCGGTTAGTAAGATATTTATTGAATTCTCAGTTTGAATTGAGAGGCTTGAGAGGCTTGAGAGGCACGTTGGATGGATTGTTATCAATTATTCTTTATAGATTGTTCCAGCATGTAAGAAAATTTATCGATCGTAATAAAGCGCGTTCCTGCACGATGCGGCGATAAATGATAACCAGTTCGAGTGTCATCGAAGGGCGGTCCGAAAATTTTTTAAAAATTCACACAACTTCCTTCACAACTCTTCGACAGTAGCGCAAAAAAAAGTAATTATGAAAATCCTGCACAGCGTTGCAGCCAGCGGAAGGCAAGGCGAACCACTTTCCTACACAGGAAGGGTAAAACTTGCCCAGGTTCTGTTAATAGCCAACCGCGATAAAATATCGAGTTTTCGTGTGGTGGCTATCAGCCCGAAGAAATCAACCTAATTCACGAAGCTCGTTAATTACCTGCGGTAGAGAGCCAAAATCGCCCTTCTCTCTCGTACCCCTCCCCCCACCCCCACTCCGTCCTTCTCGTGCATATGTTAATTAGTCGCGGCCGGCGTTTTGCGGACCATCCTGTGTGCGCGCATCGACGTTTAATTATCCGGAATGGTTTTCGAATTAATCGGATTTATTTACCTGACACGAGAGAACGAGCGACGATAATGTCATAGCTGGCTGACTACTGGTTGTAGTCGTGCATATAGACTGCTATATCGTATTAATATACATAGGTGATATGTGGCGTGTGAAAATTCACCATCCCGTGTGCTAATGCACGACGTCTCTGCGCCCTTCCGTCTGCCCCTGGCGATCATCCCGCTGTTGTACATGCATTTAGGTCTGCGGCAATTCGGCGGTTATCTGCATTAAATGTAAACTGCCTAGAAACTTGACAGAAGCCGCGACGGATGACGAATCACGGAAACGTTGAAAATTCTCGCCGCGAACACGTGTCATTTAATCAAAGACATTAATTACCGGACAGTCCGTTGCGAAATTTCATCTACCGTCAATCACGCGAATGTGTGTCAGAGGTTGTTAAAACTCAACGCTTCGGCATGGCGCGAAATTTTGGGACTTCGACGGGTAAGCGTTATTAAAATTTTTCATCGATCATTTTAACGGGCGGCAAAGGGTGTGATAAAAAGTACTCGGAATTTCGTACGCGTCGGGGGAGTTTCGGCTGAGTGTTGTAATTAAAGGCCAGCGGAGAGTTAATTTGCACGGCGTTAATTAAGGGATGAACTCAGAAGTGGGGGCAGAACTACCTTGAGAGTTCATGGCACAGTTAAACATTGTATGAGCCGAGCAGAAGAAATCCTCCATCAGAATGGGACTTTTCTTTTTACGTCTTGCGAAGAAATGTCGATAAAAATTGTCCGCTCTCTTCGCCGGTGTTCCGTTTTGCCCCGAGCGACCTCACATTTGTACGTGTAGGTAAGTCGGAGATAAAAGTTAGTTCCGAACGGTATTCGGTAGCGATTAGCCGGACAGTATATCGGGTTTAAAGCGATGGCTCGACTGCACAGCGATCGTTCGCGATGGTAGATCGTGGATTATAAAAGTTCTCGAGATATAGAGAATTCGAGTTGAGCGCCGACGGCCGTGAAATATACGGCAAGAACTTTGGGAGTGTCAAAAAAAAAACAAAAAAACACATTAAAAAGACCAGCAGACATCGGAGAGTGAGTGAAGCGAGCGGAAAGTTTTCACGCGCGGTCCTGCCGTCTTTGTAATGGAAAACCACGGGAGGGCGGTTAATGGAGATTTTACTAAAATTATGGAGGAAAAAGGTCGGGGTCCGCGCGGGTGGAGCGGCGAATGAGAATAGTCGAAACTTTTCTAGTCGCAATTATCGTCGATCATACAGATATTATCTACCATCGGGAATCTCTTATATCGAGGAACGATTTCGACGAGAGCAATCGTCGCTGGGCGGTTATATAACGTTTTTGTGAAAATTTCGTGGTACGAGGCGAGATACGGATTTGAAGAAACGGCGAAAGCACCTTCGTCATGTCGCGAGGAAAACAGAATCCACCCGCAAATCTGCCATCGCATCCGGCTGATTTATCGACAAAATTTCACAATATCTTTGATTTAAAGACGGCTAACTCGGCCGCGGGGACGCATTCCGAGAAGTTGACGGGATTTATGTGCTTCCCTTCGGGTCGATGAGAGGAGAGGGCGGGTGAGGGCCGGAGACTAGCTGCTGGCCCGTATAACATAGCAAGTTCTCCCAGGTGGGCACCGGCGTCGGAAATCCGTTACTATTGTCTTCGCGAAACTGGAAAGCTCACGATCTCAAAAACTCGAAGAAAAATGTATTGTGCTAGAACGGGAGCAGAATGGAGCGACTGAGAAATACGATCCGTCCGGACGTTTCCCAAGCTCCGAATTGACCGTTCACTTTAAATTAAAATTAAATTCGTGACAATTATTACGGAGCACCCGAGAATGATTGTTTTTTCTTTCTTTTTGCTACACCATTTTGCCCCGCGTCCGTAGTCAGGACTTTCCCCACTTCGCCCTATACATTGCGTTCTAGTTGAAATATAATCGTGCTTTACAAAAAAAAAGTTTTTTGGAGACTTTGAACTTAAAATTCTCATGTAAAACATAAATCCGACATGACGCATTTTTTATTCGTCGTCATTATATCTTTCCCTCCGATTCGTCCTCGCCGAGATTTCATGCGCGTTCGATACATGCGGCAGAAGATACGCAGCTCTCTTATCTTCACGGACTGCGAGGCTAAACGAGAAAGGCCGGAGAGGGGTTTGGGCAGAGGACGGAGGGTGACTCGAGAGCCAGAGCGAATGAAACGATAACACTAGTTTTCAATTTGCGCCGAGAACCCCTCGATCTCTTTTCCGTCACACTCTTTTGCCATTAACGCGCCATCGCGATTCCGCTCGGATCCGTCCATCGTCAACATCGATAAAACCATCATCTACGTATCTACCCTCCTGGCGGGCAGAGTCAACTTTGACTTCGCAGTCTCACCGGCCGCTGGCACACTTTTTTCTCTCTCCATCGACCACCGTTCACCCTTGATATTCCTGCGGAGGGCCAATGACTGACCAACGGCCAACGACTAAACGGCCGAATACATCCACCAACTCGGTCCGGAAAAAGCGTCGACGGTGAAGAAAAAACGAGTGTGTACACTGGCAGTGCTTGCGCCCAGGAAGCAGACTGATGCTAGGAAGAAACGTACATGTATCTACATATACGTACACGCAGCCAACCGGAAGTGCAAGCTTTTCACTCGTGCTTCTCGGCTGCTGGCAATAGAAAACAGCAATATGAGAGGTTACTCTCGCGACAACGAATTGCTTTCTCTATTTGCACGCTCTTCCATCGCTCTCGGCTGGTTCTATACTCTTATCCATATAGGTAAAATCGCCGCGGGTCATTTTTAACCGAGAATGGAAATAACCAAATCTCAATAGAATTTACAACACCCAGAAAAATAATTTATTTGACGGCCACCGTTTGTTTGGTTTATGTAAAATATTTATTTGACTTACATAAATATTTATTTGATTTAAATAAATATTTATTTGCATCAAATAAACGGTGACCGTCAAATAAATTATTTTTTTCGGGTGTAGTAAAAGGGTAAGATAAATTTTCCAGTTTCGTTTTTTTTTTTTTTTTAACAAAATATATGAGGATTAAAGTATTCGAACGATAACGGAAAAATGCGCTTATAAAGATTACTATAACAAGTATTATTAGAATTCTCGTGTCCGGTACTCGTGGGAATACAGAAATAGGAATAGTGCAGAGCCAGATATGAGTGAGTTGTGTAGAATTTTTACGATTTCGGTTAACGGTTCTCGCACGAAGCGGGCCGATATTTTTGGGAATTTTACGAGCGACGCTCGCCCCATCGCGTCACTCTGTATCCGGGGAGTACAGAAGAACGCGTGTGTGCGGTACCGTAACGAGAAACCGATCCGTTGGACTGTACCGTGATTTTCAATCTATCCTCGCATTTCGCGTGATCTAGTTTCGTTGTTTCTCGTCGTAAACAACAATTTCCCGAGGGTTACACGAACACTTGACTTTATTGTTTGCTTATCTGAAATGGAATTAGTCTTTTGATTCTATATTCTTGGCAAAAAAGAAGCCCCCCCCCCTCCGCCGGGGTTTCGTTTCAATTAATCAAAAGGTTATCACGCTTCGCTTACCCTCTCTGCGCGAGAGATCCGGGAGAGCGTATTGTTCACCACGGTTGTATCGGTGAAACGGTGAAAAGCGACGAAAAAAAATGAGAAAGGAAACAGGTAGTTTACTGGGGCTATGAGTTAGCGTGCGTTGGGGAAAAATCTTGTGTATTAATCAACGAGGAGCTGCGACTTGATACGCTTGTTCGCCCGGACCCGTGTGAAACCACTTTTCGGATAAAAAATGAGTTTGACACAGTTTTTTTTTCAATGCACGGAGTTCCGCCTAGGTGGAATAACGCGTTCTGTAGATAAGAGTTTCGCGGTAAATTTAGACAATAAAATGCCCGATGTTAGAAGCGCGTTTAACGCTATTTGTCCACGTTGAATGAATTATGTTTTTTGAAATTGTGCACAGAATAACGCACGAAATTGAATTAAAGCCTGCCGAAGTAAGATCGCTGATAACACCCGATTTGCATGTACAAGAGGCGAGCGCGATATCCGCGCTTTACGAACGACATCGGAGTGCGGACGAATACTCGCGATGAAAATATACATTAATTTGACAGAACAGTTCGACCGCCTTTCAGGCAAGCGCCTCTCCCACTCGACGCTCGGCGACCCACTTGAATATTTTATCGTCGCGTTACCATGGCACACAGGCATCCACCGCGAGTGCGGAGTGCGAGGTGAAGGAAAATCTTGGAACGAAGGGATTTTTCGCCATTTTGTTTGTCTACCAAAGAAGTGATGAAAAAAAAAAAAAAATGAAGAGTCGAATAATAATTTATTTCTAAAGCTCTTTGTGCTCTTTGCGACATTCTCTCCTCGCGCACTGCGGTCGGAAACGTCTGCGACGGTCTCGCCTCCGTGCTCTTCTCATATAGCCACGACGACGAGGAGAAACCCCCCCGAGCCCCAAAGCGAGATGACTTTTTCATAAGGAGCCGGGCAAACGCATATTTGAGGGCCTATAACGCTCACCGGCCTTATGAAAATTCGACGCCGCAGATGGCATTACTCTCTTCGCATTCGGCAAATTCATTTCGTACGGTGGTGGCAAAAAGAAAAAAACAAAATTGGTATACCGTACGAAATATGCTCTGTATTTGAAACGTTCGGTCATTCTGGAGTCTTCTTTATGACATCGGACATCAGATCATTCAAATTTTTTTTGTTCTCTCTAAGTCACTTTGTGATTATATAATATTTTGTAAAATCTTAACTATAACTTCATATCGAAGTAAAACAACATTAAAAAAAAAATATCTTCCCCTTATGTCTGGAGAAGGTTTTACGTACATAATTGCATCATCGAATTTTAATATTCAGGTCTGAAGATTAAAAAAAAAAAGAATAAATATTTTGATTAAAAAAAGTTTTTGATTAAAAAGAGCGGTTACGAAGAAATTTCTTCACAGCATACGAGAGGTTCATTCGAGGCGGAAAGAGTCTTCGGACTCTGAAGGTAAAAAATGTTCTCATAAAATATTACGACAACCACGACGGTGCGTCGACTATGGAACTCTTTAACGTTGAAAACTTATCGACCTCGTGGCGTTTTTCCGACCATTTTTTCCAGTTTCTCATTAAGAGAACAAATATATAATTTGCCATTTAACTTCACGCAGCTCGGCTAAGGCAAGACAATTCAACGCATACGACAACAGTAGCACTAATAAATTCATTTACGTCGCAGCGGAAAAATTTCACTCGAAATATTTGTTCTCCCCGGTGCATTTCCGACGTTACGATAATACGAGGCAAAGGAATAATGGAAGACGGTGGAAAAACAACGGGTTAGTTGGCGTTCGCGAATACTCAAGAAATGGAAATTGCTACCCCGTGTTACGTTATAAATTGTAACAGGTGCTGTCAAATCGGCCTTTTTTGAGAGCTACAAGTGCGTTACGCGGTTGGAGAGCCACAGGCGCCGGTATAATTTTCACTCGTGGATGGAAACTTTGAAACTTGCTCGTACCTCGTAATTACGGACAGAAATCTCGAGCTTTCCCCACACTCTCTCTCTTAACCCCTCCCCCCTCCACTCACCCACTGCCTGCCGCACTTCCGGTCTCCGAAAGGCGCGACGCTCGGAAGGAGCAGCTCAAACTTTAACCGTGCGTCCATTGCAGCCAAATTCCACTATGTTTCTTCGTCAAGGTATCGTGAGACTTATCTCGCAAGTTCTTAAAGGAAACGTGACTTTTGTTTGAAAATATCAAATTTATTCGTCCTCTGTGAACGGAGTCACACAACAACTATACATCACACCTCTAAAATAACAGTGTAACATCTCTTATGGAACGACCATACAAATTGTTACACTGCAGTTCTAGGCGTGCGATATAATCCTTCGTAATTCGCAGAAATTAATCTCTGAATTTGAATGAATTTTTGCAGATTTTTTTTTTCTGTATTTTATTATTATCAATGCGAATTTCGAAGTTTGACGAAGTCCGGATCGTCGTTAGATCCGATGGCCGATCGATTGGGGGAAAGTCCGCGAAGCAGGATGTTTTTCTTCGAATCGTAAGGAACGCGATAATTTAAGAATGAACTTTACGACCGCCTCGTACCCCACCAACGCCCGCTGAAAAAGGACGAGGCTCCCCGCTCAATTTAATATATTTTTCAGTATGGATTTCTCCGTGCCATATCTGTAAAAACATTACGAGAGTCCCCCCCTCCAGTACTTTCGAGAAAATTGCATTCTTTCTTGAAGAGCGAGCCTCCGCGGAAGCCACGATTTGCCCACTGATTATATTCAATTACGCTCTACCTCATCCTCGTGCACTCTCGCGTCCCACTTTCATCTCTATCCCGGGGTAAAATTAAAAAAAATAAAAAAAAAACAGGAACAAAAAAAATAGCGTAGTGAGTAAAGAGCTGCGTGGCCGGGGCTCTGGCCGTTACCGGGACCGAGATAATACAGAACCTCGGCAAGCTCCATTTTTTAAATACTTTATTTAATTTTTTTATTATGCACCATAACTCCATAACAGCCAGAGCCGAATGGTTCACACAATTGTGAGCCTAAATACGAAGTAATTTTAATTGAAATAATAGTAACAAAAATTCCCCATCGCCTCTAATGGCTCTCGTAAAAGGCCGCGATAACTCGTACGTGTCATGCAATAGGTAAAAAAATAAATAAAATAAAAAAATAAAATCTCCCCTCACTTGTTTTCCAGTGTCGAGTTTTATCCCGTATCTTTCACGCCCCGACTATTCATCATATTCGCTTCGAAGATGGAAGCAACCGGCCAAGGTGAGAGCGCAGCCAGCAAAAGTACGAGGAAAGAAAGCTGCTTGGCTACGCTTCGGCTATGTCCGCTTTTGCCTCTCGGAGAGGTCTCGGCCCGTAGGACCGATAAATTCTCGGAGCGGCATGGAGAGTGAGGGTGAGCAAGGGTTCGTCCGTGTGTGTGCGTGTGGCCTCCGCGGTCAGATTTATCGTGCTTCGCGGACCTTCCAGATAAGAGGAAATTAATTTCTTTGTAGATTCCAATTCTACAATGGACCCGACTGCCCTACGTGTCGGTCGACTACATACCGTCGTACATACCATCGCGCCCTCGCAACTCCCATAGAGTCCGTCCTCGATGATGTCCGAGTTTCGTTTTCTTCGCCCGGACAATATCCGAGCATTGGGCGGCGAACCTCACGTGAAAAATCGTGAGAATTCACCTCGGCTCTCCGCGCTTGTATAAATGTCGCGGGGAAAGAATACGAGAGAAAGTCAACATGGTATATCAAAGCGAAAATATGTAACATCGAGGAATCGACGAGAAAAGACAGCGGCGGAGTATGCAGTGGAGACCGAGGCAAAATGGCACGGCGGGGCAAAACGGGACAGCGAGGGCGAAACTCAATCTTACAATCATTCTTGGATGCCCCGTTTTGTCCCAACGATACATCCGGATTTCCAAGCCCGTTTTGCCCCACGTATCATCATTGGCACCATCCAAAAATCATTGGAAAATTGCGTTTTGTCTCGTTGTCCCGTTTTTTTGCCCCGCTGTGCCATTTTTCCCCGCTTTCCCCTACGTACCGCCGTAGAGGACGAGAAATAAAAGCGCCAAAAGAATTTTCAGCGCGTTCTATTTTATCAGAAGGCCGGTGGGGAGACTCCGAGTATCGGAAAATTCCAATTCTTTTTATTCCACCGTTGGAATTCTATTGAAGGAAGCGAAAATCGCGACAATAAGCCCGCGCGCGCGCCTCACCGACAAAGGTCGGAGGAAGCGCTCTGAGAGGGTCGCTGGATGCCTCAATGTTGCTACGCGGACGTGCGATGTTCGACTAACTCGCGAGGGAGGCGATCTTCGGAGCAAATAGCGAGTCTGCTCTACCATAATCTTCTATTTTTTGCTTACGTTACATTCGTGCACTGGAAAAATGTTCGTGCGTTCAATAGACATTTCTTGGTATGAAATTTCCACAATTTTTGTGTTTATAACCCTCTAGCGATCGATGAGAAAATAGCTCGCCGGCAAATTTAATATTTTTTGTATTTATAGGTAGAAGAATTGAAAAGATACAAATTTTTTTTTTGAACAAGAAATATTTGTTAGACCTGCAAGCATTTTTTTTTACTTCGTACACCTTCAATTTTGTAATATTTTTCTATTTTCATCAATCACGAGTCAAATGCGACGATCATTTACAATCTATATCGAGTTTCACGATTGTCAGGGAGTCGTGCATTCGTTACGCGATACATTTAACGTGTTAGCGCGTATGATCGAACGTATGCCGGATATCGATGCGCCGCGTTATCGCGGCCGGAGCGCATTCGAGCCTGAGTGCGGGGTGTTAAAAATAGTATAGCAACAGAAATTAATCGTTCGATATCTCGCTGAGGCAGACGTCGAACGACGTGGGCGAGAGCGCTCGCTGGGCTGTATGTAGCATACGAGGTAATTATTCCTCGAACAATAAATGCTGCGCGATAATGGCTCGTGTCAGCGATAGGTATAGGGGCGAACCCGACCGTGCCAATTGCCAAATTTATCGAATTTTCATTCGACGACCAAAAATTGCTCTCACCCAATAATCGCCGCTAAATTCGACGATGAAAAAAAGGGACGCTTCATCGAATCGATCGGGTGATTTACCGAACCAATTAATTGACTGGTCAACAGACGTCGATAAAGAAATGTTTTCTTTTAATGATGGGCATTTTTTTGGGAAAAATTTGTTCAAAACGTCAAACAGAAGTTTCATTCTTGAACTGACCGGGCAAAGGTGTTATATATATTTGCAATTAACTTTGCAGTTAAAAAGTTAATGCTCGAGGTGTCGGGCGAAAAGTTAGTGGAGAATTTTACACCTTAAACGGAAGCGGGAGTTCCGCCGTTCTAGCGCAGAAGCCGGAAAGCCGAGGCTGAACCTTCGGGACTCTGAGAAACCGCGGGAGCTTCGCGAGCCTCCCTCGCGCGTCTCCCGCACACGCGTTACACTACCGAAACGCTGCTGCCTTAACGTTTCCTCCGCTTGACTCTCGCCGATTATTTATAACCCGCGGAAACGCAGTGGCGCGAGAGAGGAAGGAGCGAACAATAACTAATAAATAATAGCGCACCTGGCTCTAGCCACGCTTTTCTCCGTCGCTCGGTTAGTCAGATTTATCTGCGGCTTCCTCGCTGCTGTGTATGCAACTAATTAATAAGTTTCACTTGTCTCGAGCTTTTCGACAGAAAGTTCGGTGCGCGAGCGATTGTCACGCGGAAAATAGGGTGCCTGATTTTCGGACCGGGTCGTCTGAAAGTCTTATAATAACGAGTACAGTCCGTTTTTTTTTGCGACTGTCATCTCCGAAATGTTCTGATGCAGACGGCTCTTTCTTAATTAAAAACATCAGTGACAGTTCGTTGCGCAAACGATTGCCAGGCGGAAAATACGGCCTCGGATTTTCAGACCGGATCGTCTGAAATTCATATAATAACGAGAACTGTACACCGAAAAAAGGGTTTGGTGATATCAAACTAAGCTGCGCTTGCGAGTGGCGAAGGAAACAGTTAGTTGATTGAACGCATATTTAGTTGTTTGACCTAATATTTAGTTGCTTCAACGAATAGTTACTTGAATCGAACGAACATTTTGTTCAATCGACAAAACATTTCCTTCGCCACACGCAACCGCAGCTTTGTTGAAATTGTTTTCGGTGTACTTTTGTTTTTGACGATTCCATCTCCAAAATATCCCTATGCACTCGGTTCTTTGGCAATTAAAAACATTGGTGAATTCTGCTTCATTGACGTGACTCAACTTCCCCTTATCAGCGCTCCGACTTTGATCCATTATTCCCCGATATTTTAATAGATAAAACCGCGACGTCAAAGCTTTGGAAGTTCAACAATGTTCCGAGTATCACCGAGCCCGGTAAAGTTCGTCGGAGTGACAGCTAACGACATCGATTCACCAGGGCTTTTCGTGAATAGGGAAGAAAAGAAGGATAGCTCAGGGCTCCAACATTGACGACGACGACGACGACGACGACGACGACGAGGTCGCGGCGGAGGTGGAGATCAGAGCGCAGAAAAGAACGAGGTTCCAAATTATCGTGTTTTACCTTTTTGCCCCGTCTTCGCTTCTTCGTCGCCGTATGACCTCGCTGGTACCGACTTTTGTCGAGCAGACGAGCGAGTCTAGTGCACTGGTATTCCCTCTTCCGCTTCGTTTCTCAATGGTGCGTCGGAAACTTACCATTATCCAGTTCGTTTGATACTCGAGCTCGGCCCTGATTTTCTCAACTTTTTCATATTTCGTCAATCTCATTTAAATCCTTGCTACCGTATTTTCCTCTTTCTTTCCAGGGAGTTGATTTTTTTTTTTTTTTTTCTCACCACCGATAAGGATTCAGCCCGAGATAAAATCCGAAGCCCGGAGTGCAAAGATTTCGAAATGTACCTCGAACTATAACTCATCCGCGATTCACGGAATATATAATATCGTTAGCTATCTATCATCCTAACGAGGCGACGACCCTCGCCTCATTCCCGTCCGATTAATCAAAACGATAAAAATCTTCGCTGCAAGCGATTCGCGAGAGAAAAACGGGTTAACGGAAAAAACGAAGAAAAATCTAGGAAATTTTTCATCGGTGTTAAAACCGAAGGGGATGGCGAGCGAGGTGGTTACGATTCGCAGAACGTCTTTCGTCGAAGTTCAAGGAAACAGGCACGTAATATTAAGTCGAGGCGAGTTAAGACACACTTATCGGCTGTAATGCCTCGGCTCCTTTGTCGTAATTACATCGGACCAGGTGGATGGCCAAGTTGTATCTTTTAATTAACACGTTTCTTCCGACCGAGCCTCGCCAGTGATCCAGTCGAAAATTGTTCATCAGAAACCGACGATTCACGGTACGCTGGCACGTTATCGATTTTTCAGCTCTTGGCGATGATAAGGAAAATTAAATGTAGGGGCTGAGGAAATATTTTTGCCAAGCCAAGATATAACAAAATACAATAGAAGTACGAGCATGAAGCTCGTTAGGTCGCGAGAGAAAGATGAATAAAACACAATGAAATACGTGGAAGTTGAACTCGTCTCTCATTCCGCTCGTTTCTTTTTTATTACCTCGTTTAGTTGACGATTTTTCCTACGCTCATCCCCTCCGGAATGTCCACGCACTAGATCGCAATAGGGGGATTTCTGAGGGGAGAATAAAAGATGTGGATCGAGAAAAATAGGACAACGGCCTCAATCACGGAGCTCACCAGGGTATGGTCTTAATTCTGGTCCGCCCGGCCGAGCTTAGCCGAACGCGACCTCGAACTTAAACGAGGATAAGGGAGAGCGATCGAGGGATCTTTCTCGAAGTCCTTGGCAGATAATGAAAGTATACGATACGTCGGTTAATTCCACTATTTTTTTTTGTTATATAAATTGCATGCGAGAAACGAGACACTGACCTGATTTTTGTAAATATTGATGAAACCGGTGATTGACTATCACACTGATAAAAGTGAATATTCCTTGCATCCTTATCTGCAACAGAAAAAAAAAATACACACATTATTGGCTACTTTGAATGAGAAATATCCGCGTGTAACACAATTTACGGAATCCGACACAGCTGTATGTTTGTGATAATTGAAATATAGACCGAAAAAAAGGTTTGTCAATATCAAATATTTGGTCGATTAAAAGAAATATTTAGTTGATTGAACGAATATTTAGTAGTTTGACTTAATGTTTAGTTGCTTCAACGATTAGTTGCTTGAATTGAACGAACATTTTGTTCAAGCAACCAAATATTTCCTTCGCCACCCGCAACCGCAGCTTAGTTGATATTACCAAACCTTTTTTTCTGTGTACATTTATGCTGAAAAATGAAGTAACCTTATCCAGCTTGTCCAGCTCCAGCGAAAAGCCTGCGAAATTTCTTCACAATAACAATCACCGTATCACGCGCAGCGTTCACCAACGAATGGGGAACAAATCGTCGCTAATTTTCTCTCAACGAAGTTTCAGTCAAAAGTTTCATGCTCATACGCATGAAAGATTCCCTCATTTCCTTGATTGACACGATTCTCAATGAAATTCCAATGGAGCGGTTCCCGGACGAGGAAAAGCCCTGGATTTGGCCGAATCCCGGTTGAAATTTGACGTCGACTCTTCTCTTCTAATGCAGATTGATTGCGTCTCAGCGCCCTTATCAGGAGACGCGCGACGGGTCGAGGAAGTGGTAACGGGGAGAGTGAAAGACGGAGGATACCGAGGGAAGCGGTAGCTTGTACGTGGAAGAAACTGTCTGAGCTGGTCCGATGAATCTCTCGTCGCTGAGTCGTCGAAGTCTCGGTACCTCGATCGATCGGGTTCAACAGTTTTAGAACCGATGGTTGCAAAAGTATCTTTATCCCCGATCACGGATTTCCCAGTGGAATTAATTAAAATAAGATTTTAGCAATATTACGTCTCGACCCAACTACGAAGACATAACTTTTCCGCACAAAAACCGAAGGTAAGACAAAAGAGAGCGCCGATGATCGGAAATTTGTTTGCTCAATCGCAATCTATTTTTTCATCAACAATTATTTAACAAAAAAAAAAAGTTTTTCGTTCGATAAAATCTTACACCGAGGAAAAAGAATGATTGAACCAACAAAAAGTCGCGTTGACATACGTTCAAAGCTGTTGTTTGGGAAAAATAAAGCATTGCTTTTTTAAGGATTATTTGCTTCGATCGCTAAAAAATTGTGTCGCTTCAAACAAACACTTTTCTGTACCAACCGAATAACATCTTTGAACTTCATCGCGCCTTCGTTAATCCAACCGTTTCTTTTTCTCAGTATATTGCTCCATAAATTTTCAATAAAAAAAGTGAGTTGGAAAAAAAAATAATAATAATCTCGTACCTCTGTGATACAAAATTCGAGAGTTATTGGACAGATTGTGTACGCCGTAGTTTTGAGTTCGTCCCACCGGGTCGAAGTCTCCTCGTCGAAGCACCGAGTGAAATACCGTCAAGTTTTCAAACTCTCGGCAGAAAATACCTTTCGATAACTCGCCAAAGTAGGCGAAATCTTACTACGTCGAAGCAAAGTAGGCAGTCCAATAAGTGAAGCTAGCTTCTCTTATTGGATTCGAGAATCCGGAGTGATGAAAATAGTTGGCAGGGAGGAAAAAAAAAAAAAAAGTATGCCCTACTCGGAGAAAAGCCGTTTGGGCAGAGTTTGCCCCATCAGGTGAATTTGGATAAGAAGACATCTCCATCGAGGCTTCCGATAGATGGATACAGGGATTCCGCGGAGAGGCGAAACTTGCTAGGACTGCGGGTTGCGCTAGGAATATTCGTTGAGCCTTTTTCCTCGAATTGGTCCCCGGAGGTAACCCCGTCGTGATACGCAACTAGCTGCAGTCCTTTCTACATTTGCAGTTACCGGGCGCCGTTACACGAAATTAACCCATCAGTACGAAACAACGAGAACGGGCGGAGGAGGACGAGAGTATTATGTCTGAAGGCTCGGAGGAGACTCCGCGGTGGCGGTGGCGAGAGAAACCGAAATCTCATTCTGCTTCTCTCCTCGGGCTCGAATGTCGACGGAATCGTGGACGCTTATATATATCCCGTGAGGTAGAGTTGCACCATCCACCTGATATTACCGCTTGCTCAAGTGAACTCGCGCAAAAGCGTACAAGGAATGGTACACGCAACCCCCTTAGTTCCCGTCTATTTGCCTAACCGATGTAATGCCTCTATTTACATTCGTCCTTCGTCGGGAACTGTATACAGGAAGACTGGTGCCTTAATGAAATTCGCCATAAATCTGTTTGCAGGAAAGAACACCGAACAACCATAATCTCCATACCTGCCGCTCGAGTCTCGGCGTGAATGGGTTTTCAATTAATTACTCGATCCCTTGTAAATTTAATTTACAGAAACGCTTAAAGGGATATTTTCCTTTCCGAAATTGTATAGACAGAGCTTTGTTGGGTACTGAGATAAATCCCCTTAGCGCCATTGCAATACAGGAGGGAACATTTGAGTGTAGATTAGAGTTAAAACTAAAGAATGAGAATAGTGCAGAATAAGCAGAGGAAGAAATTCAGCAAAAAAGCGAAGCAGGTAAAGAAAAATTATTTTTGATCTCAATGATACTAGCAGATGACGCAGAGAGGAATAAAAATCAAAGGTCACAGTAAATAAAATAATTATAAAATTATAGAAACACTAATACGAGATAACAATAAGTAACAATAAAATTGTATATGAATCTGTAATAATTTTCATGAATGTAGAAGTGATTTTTACGCGTCCGAAAAATAATAAACGGGACCATTGGTGCGCTGAGGATTTACTGTAGAGTCTATGGTCTATTCAATATGTGATTTCTTGAAATATATGCAAAGTTAAAGGGACCGTATATCGCTCGGGGTCTTTTTACCTTCGAAGCGTCCTCGGAGAGATCGACGACTTTTTCGAACGAGCCCGAAAGACCGTAAAAGTCGGAATTCTTCGAAGAAAAGGAGAGAGAAAAATTGTCTCCCACAGGGCAGCCGAGCACGTCGACAGAGCAATCGCCTATTTTCCTTCCACATAGGAGTCGCGTTTTTTCGAATGTAAAACGGTGGATGGAAGAATCTCAAATTCAGATACTAAAGGTGAAAGCTTTACTTTCTTCGTTACAAAACAGCTAACGATCCAGAAAATGCGACAGCGAAAGTGTCGAGGGATTCGTTAATCAGCAATTTCCTCTGTCAAACAATTTCGTTTTAAGTTCCAGATCATTCTCTTTCCTTTCGTCCGGCGTCTGACTTTCCGCGCACTCGACGGCCCGAACAATAATCAGGGTTACCCTTTCTACGCTAATTATAATTACTTTTCATAAATAAAGTGACACTTGCTTCAGGGTTTAGTGTTCACGATTAAAGGATCTGTCTAAATGAAAGTGATAACGAGAATTATCAGTACGATTGGCTTGATCACAAAAAAATAGAGCACTTTATGGCATAAAATCATCGAACCCAACCTAACCCAACCCTAAGGCTCAAAATTATCATATTTTTCACGAATTCGCCACAATAAATCTTTTGATTCTTGAAAATCCAAATAATAATCATTTAGGACTACGAAAAAATACAGCAACATTTTTCAATAAAAAGATTGCATGAATTGATCGAATTGACCAAACGCCCTACCGATAATTGTATTTTATTTTTCTAAATGAAGGTCGATCAATCCCCCCCCCCTCGGAGGTAATCCATTGCCTGAACACGATCGGAGTGTATATTGGAGCATCTATAAACGCCGCGTAGTTCCGAGTCTTCCGGAATCTCAATTCCAAGCAACTCCTATCTCGCTCCCTCGCACCCTTAAACTTATTTGAGAAGCTTAATGCGAATCTGCTGTGTCGCGGGCGAATGAGAGGCTAAGCAGTAGGAACGAGAGGGAAGATAGGAATCCCCGTCGCAGTAGTCGTCGTCGGTGCCCGGCTCCCGTCTTAGATTGACACGAATTGCTCCAACGGAAGCTGAGGGAACGTAATTAATGGCTGGGAGCCCGGGAACGTTGCTGCTGCCGCTCCTGCCGCTGATGCTGTTCTGGGGCGAGGCTCGGAAAATTGGTTGCCTGTATTCGTGTTACATACAGCGTTCCCTTGGCA
This sequence comes from Amblyjoppa fuscipennis, assembly GCA_963575735.1. Lineage (NCBI taxonomy): Eukaryota > Metazoa > Arthropoda > Insecta > Hymenoptera > Ichneumonidae > Amblyjoppa > Amblyjoppa fuscipennis. The sequence continues at coordinate 15,332,487 of OY754495.1, read as the reverse complement.
CCCCGCAGACGCGCGTCAACATCTTCAATCTACGATTCCCCGGATAATCACAATAAACGAAGATTACAGACAACTTTAAAACCAAGAGCACCTTCATCGGTCTCAAACACGGTCGATAATGAAGCACGTTGAAGAAGAAGAAGAAGAAGAAGAAAGAAGAATCATCCTGGACAGTTCGTTTCCGAATCTCATCAGGTACCCTGATCTAACGACCCAAAATTCTTATCGAGACATGTTTCCACGAGGGAGATCCTCTTATTAATTCCTAATTAGCGGAAGAGACCAAAGAAGAAAAAACAGAAATGTCTCGATCCGTGCCTGAGATCGCGGTTAGTCGGCAAGATCGAGGGACACGACCGCCAGCATCCGGATTCCGCGACGAATTGAATCTTCGCCCCGGTATAGGATAGGGATAGGTCGGAAACGAGGACGAAGGATGGAAGGACAAGATTGAAGGAACCGTGAGCTTTCATCCTCTTTCCGGATCAGTAATTCCGCGGGGCCAACGAGGGATGAAGAGTCTACCGGGAGCAGCCATCCTCCGCCTTACCCTCGTCCCTGTTACATATAGATAGGAAGAGCGCTTCGTTGAGCGTTAACGAACGACTAGGCTACTCGAGACCGTTCCGCAGTTTGTGGGCCGCGCCGCCGCATCAACGATAATTTCTCTCTCGCTCTGGCACGCCATCTCTCGACGTGAACTCTATGGATCCCTCGAGCAGCGTATTTCTCTCCTCTCTCTCTCTAGCTCTCTTTGTCTTACTCTTTCGGTTGTATCGCCCCACATCCATCCACCTTTCCGAGTGCGCGCTCTGACGAGCTTTCTCTATATCTATCACGTCCCTTTTGAGGTCTCGCTAACGGGGCCGCGGTAACGTTTCTCGTTTCACCGGCAGCACCGCCGGTGGAGAAGTGCACCGCCAACAGCGGAGCTTTGATTTTAGAGAACGCGCGAGAGTTCCTCCCGTATCGGGCTCTCTCATGTATATACGTATAATCCACGTTCCGGAATACCCCGACTGCGCCAGAATTTCAAAACCACGTACAAGATTAGCGGCGCAACACTGCCTGCGGTCCGATTCTCCTCGGGCTTCGCTCAACATCACCGGAAGCTTCGGGTATTGTTGCATCGTTATTATGCTCCCGGACACAGTGTTAAGATGCTCCAAAATTTTCATCGGGTGGAAACATGTGTGTTACATTTTCCATTCAATGATCTCAGCGATTTTCGTTCCTTTACGTTTAAGGTTACTTTATTGTTTTATTATTTTGATCCTCTTCAGTGTTTCGCGAATGGTTCGTTTTCACACCCGGTAATTGTGCTTTGGCCATTTATTATGAAGTAAAAAGAAAAATTCATTTAATTATTCATTTCCTTTTTCGGATGACGGTGAGTAATTTTCGTCGGTCGCGGGGAAACGACGGCCGCACGGGAGTGGCTGGAGGATGCCACTTTCTGATAAATGGTCTCTCGTCGTACCCGCTCGTCGTTTGATTCTCCATTTCTTTTTCTCCATTCGGAAAGGCGCTATATCAATCCCATTCACGAGCGAAGCGCGCACGGACGCTCTTTATTTGTTCATTTTTCATTATTTGCTTTGCCTCTTCTTATCTTCCTTTTTTCTTTCTCTTTTTTTTTTTGGGTATTTCGTTTTCTACTTCGACAACTTAGGAATATGTCTAGATGGCTGAGGAATACGTGACGGCGCTCACCGACGCTACTTATTCCAGATAGATAGATCGTACGCCAAAGTCCCGACAGACCAGCGGCAGCAGTCCCCGATTACATTATTCATACGCGTGCCGCGCCGAACAATCGTTCGCCGACTACGACGACGAACATTATTTTCGAATCCCGCTGGCTGCTCGCTATGTGTAGTCACGCATAATTCGCTACCGATTTAAAAAGCAAATCACACGGGCGTTCTCGCATCGCTTATCTCGCCGCGGCTTCATACTCTTCGGATTTTCTTTTTTCTCTTTTATTTTTCTTTCAACCCCACTCCGAAACGGCCGATCGCGATAGCCCAGAGGCACAAGATAATCTTGCACGAGCATTGATTTATGATCCCGCGATTTTTCGTGAGATTTTCATTCTCGTGACCATTCTCAGACGCGAAGCACCTACGAGTCTCAAAAATTCAACCCCAAAAACCTGATATTCCGACCCGTGAATTAGATTTAGTTACAAAAAAATTTCAACCATCGTCAGAGGCATGACAAACGACAGAAAAATCCTAGAGGAACTAAGGGTCGAATTTTAAGTCAGTTTAAACTTCAGATCGCTGCTTAGATCGAACTTAAGATCGATGTTTGGCAAAAACTTCATTGCATGCGTAAGCTCTAACTTTCGCATGCAATGAAGTTCTAACTTTCGATATGATTTCGATGACTTTCGATATCGATTGAGATAAAAGTTAATCACTTTCGTGATTAACTTTTATCTCAAGTCTGAACTCAAATTCGATGGTAGCTCGAGTTCGATCTGCAAGAGCGATCTTAAGTTCAAACTAACGGTCTCAGGATTCGTCCCTAAGAAAATGAACGAAAATATATGTATTTTTTTAAATCTCTTGCAGCCATTTATCGTCTTTTTGTGGACGATAATTTTTTTTAATCGACAAGAATGAACTGAGTATGAAAAAAGTAAAATTTAATTAAAGTCCATAAATAGAACCGCGAGGCGGTTAGTGTTATAAACCGCGTGCGCGACGTAATTAGCTGGAAAATTGAACGCGTGCTGTGAAGTGACTCGTGTGTCATTGACCCCTCCCCTCCCTCGCCATTACGTTATATTCTTGCTCGCTCATAATGATCCCGAATGTGCTCCACTCGAGCTCCATCGAATTTCCCGCTGGCTCTAGTCATCCCGCGGACGAGGTTGGTCGATAAATCGATTGGTAAACCCCCATGAGTCCCTCTACTCCAGTCCTGTGTCGGCCGTCCTCGGACCAATACCGCCGCGGTACCGCCGATGTGACACTGGCGGACACTCATTCATTTCTGCTGTGTAATTTGAATCCCTATGCATCGATCACCGTGCATGCGCCACGTGTGGTCGCGTCGTTCGCCATTCGGCAATTTGTCAAAGCCTCCCGTGTTGGCCAACCGCCCTTCTGTACCTTGGCCGCTCAGCTTTAATCGGGCGATCGAAGATGCGAAATAGCTATCGGAGCCATTACTATTATTTCAGTTCCCAATCGCCTCAAGCGATGACCGCGTGCTTACTTTCTTGCCCAAAAAAATTAAAATAGAAAAAGAATATGCTTACGAATATTTATTTTCTTTGGAGAAGACGCTTTTTCGTTCTCTTTTTTTATGAGCATTATCGATTCGTCTCGTTCGCCGGAGTAGACTTGCAGTTCGTTATTTGTTTAAAAAGCTAAAATTGAATGATCGACGATGCGAAATAGCTATCGGAGCCATTACTATTATTTCAGTTCCCAATCGCCTCAAGCAATGCTGTGTGTTTACTTTTTTACCCAAAAAAAAAAATTGAAAAAATATGCCTGTGAATACTTTTTTCATTTGAGAAATTGCTTTTTACGTTTTCTTGTTTTTTTTTTTTTGCCGCGCATTATCGATTCGTCTCGTTAGCCGGAGTACACTTGCAGCTCGTTATTTATTTGAAGGATATCGGGGGAATACATGTTCGAACGATTTCCTTTTTTTTTTCTTTTTTTTTTCTACAGTCAATCGACGGTCGTGCGTGCGTGCGAACAAAAGTAGACAGATCCACCCGCATATATGAACGAGTATCGGATATGGCGCGCTCACCGGCCCGGCGAGAGTCTACGCGAGCGAGAATGAATTGAAATGAAATTTGGTAGTCAAATCAAGTTTCCGCGAGGCCATGATGAATGGCCGACGAGCTACGGGACGAGTTCGCGAATTTCAGATGTACCTCTTTCCCTTTTGGCCCTCAGACCCGTCGGTGCAGACGAATTCTCAGTTGAAATTTTTCGGATTCGACCCCTGAGGCGTTGCGCTGCGATATGGTTATTTTTTTTTTGTCATTCAAGTACGGCGTGAATCAATTTCAATGAAACTGTTGTTAATGAAAAAAAAAAAAAAAATTAATAATACAAATAAAGTTCTCGAAATGAGATACTTTAGTTGTTCGATTTGCGGCGAAGAAACAGGCCAATCGCTTCGCTCGCTATTCCCGTCACTCCATTATCAGCTTCATAAATAAATTATAATATTTATAAATCCGAAAGGGAAAGCTCATAAGTACTCTCGAGTGGAGTATGAAAAAGAAATGATATAATAATATTTCGTCGATTTTCATGTACACAGAGAGTTATATACGGAGTCCACGCTATTTCTGCAGGGAAACAACAAAAGTTATACGGAGCGACGTGCACCGATGGGCCATTTTTCGGTTTGCCGCAGCATCTCCTGCTCCTCATGCAAATGCAAACCGGATGGTAATCCAGGACCCGGCGAGAGTAGGATAGAAATCGTTCCAGCGTGATTTTCCGGCTCGGAACGAGCGGTAGTGGTAGGATCGAAGCCACACACCACGCGTACGAGTTTACATCCCTCTCGGATGGATGTGTAACGGGTAGCTAGCCGACAGCGGACATCGTGTTCAATTTGACTAGACACCGTCGTCCTCTCGAATCCACCCCTCCAACTCGATGCCACCCTGACAATTCAACGTTGGAAATTTCACGCGCGCAACCCCACAAATAACGATTAATTTGCGTTTCGCTCGATTTGCAAATGCAACGAGAGGATTATATGTTCGAAACACAAATTCTGAATGTCATGTGGAAGGTAAAAAAAAAACGAAAAAAAAAAAGTAAAATTTCGATCACCCAATTTGTACACTCATCTACGTTTACTTCGATCGGATCTATTTATGATCGTTTTTTTTTTTTAATCCTTAATATAATCTTATGACGCATCAGCATTCAACCATTTAATTGTTTAATCGAGAAGTCTGAATTGTAAAAAAAAATTAAATTCACCAATAATTCTCCCGTTTCATACCGTGCCTACTTGCTCCGAACCAACAAGCGTTTCGTCAATAATGAATATCTTTCGTGCAATGTTGGTTCTTACCTTCCATTTTAACGGACGAGCTGAACAGCGTTACTCCGTCAGGCGTGTATTCTCTTCCCGCGAGGATATTGTTATAAGGGAGGAAACCGAGTTCTCCCCCTCGAGGGACAAATTAAGCCACTGTGCCGAAGTAGCGAGCATGGAAAGGCCCGCGCTAGAGACCGCGGCGCGGAAGGAGCGTAGGAAAATACGGAAGTGCTTGTACATGCATGCATTGCCCGTAAGCCATAAAGCTGTGCATTCCTATTAACATAAAGAGTGCAATTCTCGGAGAGAGAAAGGCTGCGACGTGCGAAGGCGCATCTCGCGCCCCTGCATCTCATCGTCGCGGAGCTCCTTGCACTCGGAGTTTTCGAGTTCGGAAGGCTTGGCGCGGCTCGCCCAACCGAGTCCACACAATCCAAGACGAGAAAGCAAGCACAGCGTGCTCGAGTTTCACTTTACGACGTTTAGCCGTTACGACTGGAAAGACGCAGACAGCTGCGCACAATGTATACTTTGGAGTCGGAGACACGCTGCATGCGGTAACATTTGATGCGTCCGAGTAACTTTGCCACTAAGACGTTGTCGGTGGTGTTACGTTCGCACTTGGCTCCAGGATGACTGGCGCTGTAGGCCCGATCAAGAGGATGCACACTTTCACGAGACACTCTCGCAACATCGGCAGTAACGGTAACGGCGGTGTTCGACCGATGCCAATTTTTATTTCCCACCGGCAACGTTCGGTAATTCCGGTCGATACATTGAGGTTTTTGGCTTTGAACGGAAAACCGGAAGGTTGGAACTAAGTTGTTGGGACGAAAATTGGTAGTAAGCAACTCTGTTAAACTTTAATGCTTCAATAAGAATCGAAGACTTCGCCCTGACTTGCCCTACAGAATTCATGACGACATTTTTTTTCCGTTGGAAATCGATCCATGGTTCATACATTTTGAATGAAGGGTTCTGCGAATGCGATATTTTTTTTTCGATAGAAATACAAGTGGAAAGCGGAGAACGTGGTTGTGAAAATGGACGAAATCGAAATATGGCATGAACCTGCATGGGAAATCGTGGGTGGATGGTTCGCGGCCAATAATAACCAAGGGATAAGGAAATTCAGTGCATTCGGGCAAATCTCTCGGGAAATTCGATGGTCGGCGACGCGGGTTATTTTCACTGGGCAATACCGGGAGAGAGAGAGAGAGAGAGCGAAGCACAGTACAGGTGACTGTGGCTTTTGCGCATACGAACCAACCCATACACGCTGGCCCAGTTCACTTCCATCCACCTCCCTCGCTGCCTCAGCTGGCTGACACAGAATTCGACTCTCCGTTCGCAAACTTGCAACCACACCGCTTCACATCTGCCAGATGGGTACGCTTTTAGTGATTTTACCTAAAATAAAATCGAACGCGAATCCCTGCGAATAATTTGAATTCACCGGAAGTCCTTTCATCCTTAATTGACGAATGGATGAAACGGCTCAAGACTTTTTCTTTTTCATACACTTTTCACCGATTCGTTATGACTCGCTCGTTGTAGCGGAAATAAATCGTACGTAGCGAAAAAGTTACTAACGTTCACATCTCCACTCAAATGTAGACCGCAAATATTTAACACTTCCTCAATTAACATAGAAAAAAAAACTGTACGCCGCCATTTTATTATACCACAAAAAGTGTACGTATGCGTATGTGAGACATTTGTAAGTTTGCAACATGTCGTTGTTACACTCGCCAAACGTAATAACTTTAAAACATAACAAGTCCAACATCCTCCACATGTGTAAAACTACAACGCAAGCAACATTACACCGTCGGTGAGAAAAGCCGGGTTTCTGGAGATGCGTTCCATGAACGCCACTGTCATTATGCAAGTAAGATGAACCACGTGGTGTTTCAACATGCGATTAATGGTAGGAAAGACCGAGGCAAAATGGCACAGCGGGGCAAAACGGGACAGTGGGGGACAAAATTCAATCTTACAATAATTGTTGGATGCCCCATTGTGTCCTAACGATACATCCGGTTTCTTAAAACCGTTTTGCCCCACCTACGACAATCGCCACCATCCAAAAGTTATTGGAAAATTACGTTTTGTCTCATTATCCCGTTTTGCCCCGCCGTGCCATTTTGCCCCGCTCTCCCCTAAGCAGTCGATACGTGGTTCATCTTACCCGCATCAAACGTCCCCAATTTTGGGTCAAAGTGGTGAATGTTCCCCACCCCGACCGGCACGAAAATTAATAACTGGATTCACCTCTCTTACCCTATGCAATCCCATTTCCCGTTCGGTAGAAGACGGAGGATCGTGACGGAATATCCGATAACGATAAAGGAACCAAAACGAGACTGACAGAGGATTCGAGCACAGTGGAGGAGAAAGAAGCGTGATAAGAGGTGTCGGTGGAGGATATCCGGCAAAGCTGCGGGTCGGGTCGCTACCCGGAGGCTTTTCTGCCACCGCAAGCTTATTATATTTGGCATAATGTAGTGTACAAAGAGCACAATGGCCTCAAAGTGGCATTCCCCCGTTCTCGTTTCGCTACGGCCGAGGGGGCTTCGTCGGCTTGCGCACCACGTCGCAGCTTTATTACGCGAACACCACCGCGAGCACACTTCTTGTTTCTCAGCGGCGAATTTTTCGGCATCTCGGGCTGTCGCTCGGTTTAACCGGAATCTCACTCGTTCTCGTTTCATTCTACATTGTTCAGCCGTTGAGGCTCTCGGCGCTCTGCCTTTGTCGTCGGGCGTACTTCGTGCACTCCGTAGCTGGACCGACGCTTCCGCAAGACTACGGCTGTAAAGGGGCAAAAGAGCGCGTCGGGTACACACCGAGGGACGATATGGATCGCGAACGAACGGAGAGGGTTGGAAACGCCGGGGCGAGGGTTGGGCGAACTTTAACCACGGACGCGCGCGCCAGGCCGCGACTAAACTTTCTGGTATAACGTATATAACGAGTACGACGGGAAGACCGTTGGAAAGAACGTAAAGTTAAGCGTTCTTTGTCTTTGCGATAGCCCGGCTACCGAAGGCTGATGTGGAAAATATGCTTGCAACAACTCTGCTACCGGGCGGGGCGCGGAGGCGTGGCTGTTAGGAAAATGAGGTTGCCGATAGCGAAAGGTTTACCATACATATATATATATATATCAACTTTGAAAGAAAAGTAAATATCTATAGTCACAAGGGCGGGGGCAACGTTAAGCCGGGAAAAACTTGTAAAACGCACCGGTAAACGTTTGAGCTATCAGATTTTTTTTTCTTCATCTAACCGGTCAAAAGAGAAAATGCTCGTGCGGCGTCTCAACTTTTTCGGATACGGAGGAAAAAAAGTTTCGTCGTAATTTCTGGTGGTGCATGGTAAAAAAAGTTTTGGGATTTTGACAAACAGTTCTTGCTAATGAACGTCCATAATTTTTTTTTCTCTCGGCAATTTAACAATTTTCTTTCCGTTGAATCCTTTTTATGTCCACAGGGCGAAATAACCGTGAAGTCAACGGGAAGATAATTGTTGACTGTTTTGGAAACTTTTGTAAATTGTACAAACCTTTTTTTTTTTTACTAGGCAGTGTCTTTTTGTACTTTGCTATGTTTGTCGCATTTTCAGACAAGATAAAGGAGAACATAATTCTGCATTTAATAAATGCTGGTAATATACCGCCCGGAGGGATAATTGAACGCGGGAAGAACGTTTTTCATAGGATAAAATTTAGAACGACAACGACAAACACCCTCATAGTGGAAGCGGCGAAAATGTACTTGGCGAAGACGTATACATAGCGTACAGTCGCGAACACAGCGCGGCTCTTGCTTGCATTCTTAGCTCTTATTGCCATTCGCCGAAACTGCAAATCACCGAGAGCGTAAAGAGCGAGAGCACGGAATTTATATGCATAATTTCGTGAGACGCGCATATCTCACGATTCCCCTCGAATAATCATTTCCGCCCCTACGATGGCCGCTTGATCTTCGACTCTTTCTTATTGTCATAATTTTTTCTCTATTTCTTCCTCATTTATTTTTTCCAATTCCGAAGCGAGCGTGAACTTTTCTGACGTTGCTTCTGACGGCAGATTATCCACAATCTTTCGAACTTTGAAATTATACAAAAACTTTGAGCCCCGCTGCAGCGAAACGGAGCGAATCCGCCGCGAGGTTCACAGAAACGGCGAAATTAATTACGAATTTACCAACCGCAGGTTATGTTGTGTGCAGTCTACTCGGGGAAGCTTCGGACTTGCAGTTTTTTTTTTTTTGTCAAGAAAAAAGAACGAAGATCTCCAGCTTGCTGCGAGATTACGCTACTGCGCTGTGTCGAGAAGAATCATAAATTTCTCCGTCCACTGACAGAAGCCCATATATATGAGTTACAAAGATTTGTGAAAAATCTCACTCGACGCGGATTACTTTCCCTTTCGAAATGCGTTGCCGAGACGATAATTGAACAGTGCACAGTGTCTCGGAGTAAGCGAGAATTAGTGTCCCGAAACTGTTTGGCAAAATTTATACATAAAAACAACGAAAAAAAGAAAAGGTGCGGCGGTACGTGACGAAAAATTGAACGAGCTTAGATGCATTAATGTTTTACGTCCTTGAGCCGTCGATGAGCCGGGAACAAACTTGTATCAGTGCCGGGCAGTATTTTTCAATATATGGTATATTTTAGGTATTTTAAATACGCATTTTAAGTAAGCAAATACTTTTCTGTTATTTTAAGTACTTTTTGGGTTCATTGAGTACGAAATATAAAATACAAAGTACATCTGCGTCTACTCCATAGTCGAAACCTCTTTGTTTCCTCACAGACGAAGCTGTTTAAAAAAAAAAGAATTGAGATTTTAATGTCAGACTAGTTAAAATAGTTTAAAACGTCGAAAAATTCGATGAGAATGCGTTGAATCGTCAACTATCGAGTTGACGACGCAAAGTTTATTGGCTACAAGGCAAATAACGATGTCGACGCGCAAAGAGATCAAGGGTAGTAAATAGAATATAAAAAAATCGTACATTCCTTGTAGAGTGGGGATTAAACTTGCTGCGAGCCAGTGTTGCGGTTTGCATCGCGCGTCTATACACTACACCGTTTACACACCGTTTTTTCGCCCAGCATTCATTAGTTCTTGGCGATGCGCAGAGATATTCATATCTGTGCATGTGGAAGATTATTTATTTGCCATTAAATAATAGTTTCATAGTTGAGTGCACGATGGTGTAGACGAATATTTTATGTACAGAGGCGTAAAAAAAATTTGATCGACGAAATACCCCTTTTTATCCACGAAGTTCTCAGTCTTATCCGCGAAATTCTTAACCAGATACGAAAAATTTTCATATGGGTTGTGTAAAAATTGCTATGATCCCGTGAAAATTTCACATATTCAACCTCCACTTTTCCTCTTGAGAATAAACCTAGCGATATCACCCGATATTACTCTGGTCACAAAAAAAAAAAAAAAAAAAACCATCAGATGTTATCAATGTACCCGGCGCCAATTGTCAATTTCCAAGCTGCGTAAAGATCCGGTAAAGTTTGATGACTCCTCCCCTTGGCAGTCTCTTCCCGACCCGCTGAACCAACACACCCCGGATCTTCGTCTTCCCGAGCCCCCGTTCATTCCCCCGTCGCTATATCAGTCATTCACTCGCAGCGCCGGTAGGAAGTACAGAGATGCACGGACGCTCCAGCGAGATGGAAGTACAAAAATAAGTTAACAGCCCATTTGAGTCCGTCGCGTTGAAAGGACGATGAGCAGCAGCCCGCCGTTCCAGAAGTACGTCAGGACGGAAGAGCAGAAAAAAAAGCGAAGAATTTGAAAAATGGAAGGGTTCCTCGGCGCCTCGCCCTTTCCTTTCGGAGAATGGCCTCCGCGTCCGCGCTCTCCCGCGCCAGGACGATTTCTTGCGTCACCGGTGAACGTCGTACATCCCGGGCATCGTCTGGAGGATATATTCGGTATCTTCAACTGCGTGGCTTAGCTGTCCCTCTTCTTTCTTTTATCTCTCTTTCTCCCCACTTTCTTTTTCTCATTTAACTTTTCTCGTCGTGGAGAATGTACGTCACGGTACCACTTTACACCATTCTCAACTATTCTACGGTCAGCCAAGTGTATCCACGCGATATACGTCTCCTCGTTCACTACACTTTTTTCCATCCGTTTCACCGATTCGCCTATTTCTCCGTCGGTGCTCTCCTCCACACGTTCTTCTTACTCTTCCTTCTCTCCCTCCTCGATGGGCGGAAGCCGCTGTTCCAGATCTCTTCCCGGGAAGCTCTCTCGTTTCGCCATTCGCACTCGTTCGCCGGAACGTGTGGACTCGCCGGAGTGCGAGGAAAAAAAACGAAAATAAAATGAAGGAAAAAAAAAGGGCGCTCGAGGGAGCGAGGCGTTTTGGCACCGACGACACTAATGGGCCGAGCATTACCGTGGAATTAGCATTTTAATTGCGCAAGCGTGTCGCGCGAGGGGGACACGAGTGGGCTTGCCGCAAACCCGCGACCACGAGGGTACACCACCGAACGAGTGAGTCCCGCGAATAAGGGACGGGGGACTTTTATATTCGTCGAGAGAAAAAATAAAAGAAAAGAAACTGGAGTAGAAACGGAGAAAAGAGAATGGGGGCAAAAAAATGTTGCGTCACGTACGCGGCGCGTGCTAAGATGCTGCGAGATAAAGTGTTCCTTTTTTCCAGCTCATCTTCACTCTGAGGCTTAGATCTGTTTACAGAAAAGTTATTTTACCCATCCAAAGAGTAAGCTTTATCCGAGGCAACAACGGTTCGGTGCAGTGACATTACTGGTAATGGATTTTAAAAATTAATAACAATGTTATGTATATTTTGGGAAATTGTGGATTGGATTGGTTGTTCTTCCCCAGCTGAGCCCTTTGCTTGTCGGTTTGGATGTTTGCCCCCCCCCCCCCCCTCCAGGTGAGCCCTTTGTTTGTTTGTTGGTTTGAATGCTTGTCTCCCCCCCCCCCCCCCCCCCTCGGCACTTAGGCCCCTTTGGCGAATCCGACCTCCCTCGAAAATTCGGCATTCACAGCGTATGGAATGGATGTCTATATGCTATGAACTATGCTATGAACTATGCTATGAACTATGCTATGAACTATGCTATGAACTATGCTATGAACTATGCTATGAACTATGCTATGAACTACGCTATACACTATGCTATGATCAATAAAATAAATATTTAATCAACGCTAGATGTTGAAGAAATGACCTGGGTCTATTCACAATCCACTGTCATTTATCAGTGATCGTTGAAATAACTTATTCCATCGAATTATTATCTGAGACACCTATAATTTTTTTCATTATACGGTAATAAATTGTGAGGCTCCAATATAGGGTGACGGTCAGGTACTTATGGTAATTCGAGCTATTTCTTGAACGTCAAGTTCCTTCGCGAGAGTTTCGTTCAAATTTCGCTTAGGAGAGATAGAACATGGTCGCAAGCCGAACAACTCCACATTAAATATATATATATCATGGTGTGAAAGGAGACTAGTGTGGTAAGAAGATTTGGCATTTCACTCGCTCTCGCTATCTCGATGTCGCTCGGGAGCGTTGCCTTTTTTTTTATTCCAACATCTTCTCTCCGAGCAAAAAAGCCATCGGGGTGCACCACATCGGCATTCGCCTGCCTGTGGTACCGGAACAGCAGCGTCTGTGTGTATGCGCTCTTGGAGCCGGCGCCTCCGGCAACGAGCGTTTAATGACCGCGGTGTCTCGCGGCCCAAAGACACATCTTATACTACGGAAGATACAAGCATTTTAGCATGGTAAAGCTCGAGGATCTTAGCTCGATAGTGATATAAAGCGAGTAGACAGGACGGTTTCGCTTCTTGACGCTTTTTCTCGTTTTTTCGCTCCTATCGGCTTCCCGGAACACGCGTTTAACTCACTATCCTCGACTGATCAAATTTATTCCCTCGAACAGCGATCTAAAAAAATACACGGATAAAAATAAACGAAAATACAATATTTTTATCCGAGAAGAGCAAGCATCCCAAAAACGGAAGAAAAACAACCCGGAATATGTTGATTTTAGCTGGAATTATGAAGAAATACTCAAGCGGGTTATTGGGCGCTCCAGTGTGAGCGTCTAGTAGGCCAGGGTTAGTAATTGGACTTTGTCGGAACAGTGAGAAAAAGCTTTACCCGAGTATTAATGTTATCCACGGAAACCGACGTTTAGCGTGAACCACGAGAGGGCATAAAGATTGCAAGAGTGAATATTGGGACCGCGTGGCTACCGTTGGTACTAGCGCCCATTCTGGCGGAAGTTGTATCAACGCCGCGCACGGGATAGGCAAAAGCTGGAACAAAAATAACCCCGACGGAAAATAAGTGGCGTAAATAGGATGGAAATTAATGCATCGCATTACCATTTTAATTCGGTATTACGTAAAACGCGCCGGAGAGAACCTTCTTTCTCGTGCTCACTTTTTCTCTCTTGCTCGCGCGCGTTTCACTGGCTCGTGTTCACAACTCTCTTTTCCATCCTCTTTCTCTACCGCCTCTTTCCATTTCTCCGGATAGCCGGGCTCCATCAAGGACACGGTCAGGATATCCGTGGCAACGACTCCGTGGCCCGCCCGGTCCGTCGGTCCTTGATTTTTTGTTTTTAGCCGGCTCCACCGTCCGAAACGCGAGACAAATTTCATTCGTCTCGCACCGCGGATACCCTACGCGAAATCGCATTCACCTCCCATCGCGCGCCGTCCGGATATAACGTCGGGGCTTTTTTCATACGATCAAAAATCTCCCGTCGACAGCTCCGATACCTCCGATGAAGTTACGGTGGGAAAACACATTTTTTTTTAAGTATCCTAATTTGGTAAAATTGCTAAAGACAATGAAACCAACGATAGGAGAAGTTTCAAGTTGAACCGATGCGATTCTTTGTCAAACACAACTGCAATCGTGGTAGCCTCCATGTAAACTTCTCTCGTTTTCTGCCCAATCATACGATCTACCCGGCTACGGCATCGATAAGTAAATTTACAAGGTAAATGTCTACCTAAGCTTCGACTCGTCGCAAAAGTCAGCCGACAGTGGAAGGCCCCGTATCGAATTTCCCAGTGACCACATAGAGTTTCCCCGGGAATTTCCGGTCTTTATACATCGACGCTGCTGAATATATTTTAAAGTTCGAGGGTCGGCGACCTCCGACTCCGTGGGCAGGGCAAGATATGATGTCGTTTGGTGTTCCCGAAGAATGGGAAACTTTGGACAAACTTAAACTCGCTATTGTTGCATCCGCGAGAAGGCATTTGGCATCCCTTTTTCCTTCCATCTTTTCCACTGTGCGTTCTCCTCTTAATCTTTCTCCGCGCCTTCGCGACTCACTCGGCACTGTGCGCTCCATCCTGGAGGTGAGCTTTAACATTCGGCTTTCCCAAACGACTTTTGGCACGGGCCAATGCAGACACGACGATAATCCGCGGACTTTTCTGGCTACCGTGTCGCAGTTAACTTCGTATTCCGGCCGGATACCCCGGCACTCTATCCGTGTACCTGTGTGCTCTAACAAGGCGAATTCCAATATCACGGAAAATCCCGGGAGGAAAGCGCGGATATCGGGTCTTTCATACCGACGATATTGTGCAGTCTTAATTATAAATTTTCAGCTCGATTAAATTACATTGCATAGCTCTCGAATCCCGCATACTCTTAGCTTTTCAGAGTTACCGGATGCATTCTCACTGTCTATCAGATTCTCACAATCTATCAGCAACGCGATTTCCGCTTCATTAAAAAAATTCCTATCGCATTAGCTTCGCCAATACAATCACAATGGAACTACAAAAAAAAAAAATCGGAAAAAAGAAAAGCAAGGGCACTAAATAGAATCCATTTGACGCGGATGACGGACCAATTGCCACTACAGAATCCTCTCCCGACAAATGGATTTTGTTTAGAGTGTCTCGCTGCGGTGGTGCGAAAAGTTATATGGGATGAAAAAAAGAAAAAAAAAATTGCTAACGAATCGCCTAGACCTAGGTTCTACGTGACCTCGCGTAGGTACACAGAAGAGCCACCGACGCTGCGCCATAAGTGTTCGCAATTTAATTTACTTTTTTTTTTTACTGACCCGATAGAGTTCATTTCCCGGCTGACCTCGGCAGCACACTCGACGTTACTCTTTTCCACGAAAGCTCTGATCGCTCTTTTTCACCCCACGGGCCTCTGCCGCGTGTTCCTTTCTACCTCGAACAGTGTGAGTGTGTTTTTTTTTGGACATTTTTTTTTCCTACCCTTCCAGCCGCGGCTTCCACATAGCCGAGGGTCCCTCCGGACCGGAGCGACGGGATCGAAAGCAGTCTCGTCGTTCCTAATTTACCGTCCGAACATTGAATGCCCGGTAAAAAGAGAGCGAGAACGAAGATGGTCGAAGCGAACCCAAGGAAGAAGAAACGAGCGGGGCCCAACTATAGCAGGCCACGATTAAATCCCCCCGGCAATCTTGGACTATCTAATCACAGCGAACCACTTCCGGGACCCTAAACACTCCTTCAACTACAAGCCGCTTCTCTCCCCGGCTCCATCTCCCTGCCGGTCCTCAGCCTCAGCACGGCTCCCGACCTCGCCTAGGCGAACTGGTACTCCAGGTTGTCTTGCGCATCGCTTTCGTCCGGGCCAGCCTTGGTTCAAACAAGACTGGCCAAGATTACGTGCGGTAGTTATATACATGTACATCCACTCCTCCTCCCTCCCGGGCGCCCCCAAAGCTTGTTGCATAAGTATATACGTGCCCGGTCTCCTCTCGAGAATGCTCATCGAGTATCTTCGCGGGAAGTTACCGCGCAGCACAAAAGCAGTGCAAAGTCCTTGGCTCGGAAGATAGGAGGAGGATACTCCATGAGCTCGTGTACGGGATGGGGTCTTGAGGAAGTGGTCGATGGCGATGGTTGAAGTACGTCGCAGTCGGTCCAAGATGGCTCGGCCATTAACGGGGAAACAGTAGTTACGGTAGATTGGGTCAGATGAGAGAGAGAGAGAGAGAGGGAGACCTGGTTGGTTGGATCGCGAGGAGAGTGGTTGGAGTTGAGCGAGAAAGTGTTTCGCAGGACGAACGGGGAGACAGAGGGGCGGCGGTGGAGCGCCAGGAAGACTGGAAGTGCGGACCATCGGGTTGACGACGTTTCGCCAGTTCGCCTCGTGGCGCATAAAGGTTCGAACTACCCTGGCAAGCCGGGGTGGAAGTTGCCGTAAGCTCGACTACTTTAACCGTGTTACAGCTGAGCAGCGAATGTAGCGAGCTACACGTTAGGGCTGATCAGCTTACCGCACTTTCGGGGCGGGATAATATTCGGCGGACGCTGAACCGGGAGAGGGAGTCAAGTTCAACGGGTGGATTGTGCACGGCGGAGGCAGTAAAGAGAACCCGAGCGAAATGACGACCGCGCCGAAGCGGACGATCCATAAATATTAATGCGAAGACGTCGGGCCGGGCCGGAGTTAACAGTCAGCATGCACAACGCTGGCACGCTCAGCTTCCCGCGCCACCCTGGCCCGGGACTACCGTGCTTTACCTCTTTCACCTCGTGCCCGGACTCTTCGATCGGGTTCTCATTGTTTTTCCACCGACCCCACTTCCATTCCCACTCTGGACGCTGTTATTTTTTATTCTTAGGGCTACGGGGTTTCATTGTTTTTCTCCTATCCGAGGCAACTTGAGGAAGTTAAGAGGAAAAACTTCAAGTGTGTCGGGTTTCTTATCTGCCGTTTGCAAGATTGAGAGCTGCGGAGGTTTGATATTGCATCGCGTGCGCTACCGGTTCGAAATAAAATGAAATCACCTTTTTAGGACTTTCCAGAGCATCAGAATGATCGATGTTCTCTTGTGTCGAATTGTTTAATCGATCGTTACGAATTGTTTCGTAGACGCGAAAACTTCAAATTTGAAGGTCATACGAAGGACCTACCAAGGATTACGGGGGAGCACCTGATACCCTGTATCGGTGATATCGGATATTATGATTTATCTCTATTGTTTAGCGAGGGGAACTTGATTTCCGCATCGTTAGGCTACATGGTTACATGGGCAAAGTAAGCAACGTGCCAGCGACAGTGCAGCTGGTACCGCGTCGTTTCTTGTCCGCATTTTCTTGTCCCTCCGTCCGTCCTTCTTGTCTCGCTCCTGCTCAATGTATCTGGATCTTCAGGACGCTCCTGTTTTTTCAGGCTTCACCGAGGCTTCACGCCGTCGGGGAAAGGCAAGTAAATCGCACCCGAGCGACGGGGCCGGGCAAGGGCTGAAGCCTCCTTTTCTTTCCACTTTTCTGACTGACGAGACGGATGAGAAATGGTTACGCGGGGATTACGCGCCCTCTCATTTCGTCCTCTACGTACCATACAACTCTCGCTCTCTCCTCGCCGGAACGCCTCACTCTCGCGCCCTCCAGACCATTTTCCCTGCCCTTTGCCGAACCCTCTGTTCCTTCCCTCTCTCGTGCCCGGGCTCGTTACTCTCAACGTCCTTATTTTCCCGACGCTAGTCCCCTTCCTCTGCAAACTGGCACTCGTTTACCGGAGGGTAAATCGGAGTGAAAAAGTCTCCGGTGAATTGCTCCGGCGATAAATGGTCTCCCGTGGAAATTTCTTGATCTCAAACCTTTCGTGTTCCCCTGCCTTACTTTTTAACGCTGGCCCTTCCAGGCGAGCAGACTGTGTCTTCCTTCTTCGTCGCCCCCTTTCGGACAGTATCGGGAGGATCTCGTCGCAGTGAGGTATTAAGTTGCTGGCATTCGTTTCATGCATATATTACCATATGGTCAATGTTTTATATTCTCTCTTATACGGAAAATTTACCCTTTAACGGACGTTGAGTAAATAGTTTTCTACGGAACTACGATTTTCGTAAGTGGTTTATCGTATCGGTTTTATCTTGTTTTTCGAAACCTTTAGACATTTAATAATTTCTAATTATCATAATTCTTGTTTGCAAAGACTCGGTAATCGAGTATCGAAGAAAAATCGATTTTCCCCAGTCTCTTTGATTTTATCCTGTTTGCTTCACATCCGTTTGTAAATCTCCTACCACGAAACGTAATTTTCCTCGACACCATAAGCAATATCTCGTGATTTATTCCGTAATATTAATAGTGAAATGAAAATGCTATCGTGCAGCTCTTATGAAGAGACTCATGTTTTCCGGACGTTGTTGAATGGCAAAACCGATCGCTCCCACGATTTCCGTTCGGCACACTGGAGAGAAACTTATTCGGCTTAAATTTCCAGCTCAGACTCCGGCTTTTCTCTCTGTTGTGTACCGTTGCATATACGTAAGCGAAGCGTACACAATGTCGTCGGCGTATGCAAGCAAGTTACCGCGCGGTATCCGGCAGCTTGGCTGGGCGGAGAATCCTCTAGACTATTTTCCGGGCAAGTCAGTATCGCAGGCAGCAGGAGCGGAGCCAGCACCAAAACTACCACTAATAAGGCCGGATTTCGAGGCTCTACAAGCCGCAAGCATAATGAGGATTTAATCGCTCTTGGAACGGGTAAAAGTCGATCGCGGGGACAAAATCCTCCCCGTCCAGCTTCCGTGCCAACGTATATACATCCGATTTAAACTCTCTGTTAACTTGAGGCCGGGCAAAGTGGAATTCGAGCGCGAATTCGATAGTACACCGGAATCAAATAAAATAAAAATATCTACCAATTTTTTTTTTTTTTTTTTTTTTTTTTTTTTTTTTTTTTTTGCAGGCGAAACAAGTTATTGATTTTTTGAAAATCAAATAATAAATGGTTACTCTGACACGCGAAAAAGAGGTATAAAAATCGAAAGTAACGAACCTCGTATGTGCTGAAAGGCTTCTAGCGATTCCGAGAAATGTTGGTCCGGATAAACCGAACGAAAGCAGACGAGAGAAAAAGAAATATGAGCCCGTATAATGAAAATTGTTCTAACGAGAGTGATAATAATAACAATGATAATTTAAGTGAGTTTTCCTCATTTAAACACTCGTCGGACTGCTAAGAATTAAATGAGATTACTCACGGTGTCTCGAGTGTGTGGGCGTTTCTCCGGGAGAGCCGGCGACCTGCACGGTTCGTACGAGGATTAGACACGTGACGGCCGAGCTTTCGAGGCCGCGAGGGGGATGTAGTCTCCCTCTGATGTCTACCAGCAGCGAAATTTGTTATTCCGAGGCACCCTAACTGTATTTGTACATCGGGTACGGGTGAGAGTGGTTTCATTTTAATCACTCCAGTTTCGCTTCGAAAAGTAAACCGCAAGGTACACCGCGAGGAGCGATTCACTGTGGAATTAGAGCCCGAATTAACATTCAACATCGGCAGTTAATTATTTGCCCACCGGCGGATGCGTACCGAAACGTTCCTGCGGGCGGTAAATTTTCGCGAAGATTTTTATTCGCAAAATTGATAAGTTAATTGTTGTGCCAATTAAATCCACGACAAAGTACAATTTCAACCAAAAATTGTTCAGCAACATAATGAAAATCATGAAATTATTACGATCCTGATATCTCCCTTTCGCTTGTTGATACATTATCGTTCCGCGGACTATTGTATAAAAATAATGAAAAAAATGAAATCTCGAAAAATAACAAAAAATGTGAGTAAATTCTTTTATTTTTCTTTTTTTTTTTCTTTTATACATATGACTTTTATAAATGCTTTTATACAGAGTTTTATATAGACTTTTCTAAATATGAGTGTTCGAACATCCCCGGGATATCGAGATATCGAAACATTGAACCGCGAGTAAATAATTTTCTTTTTATTTTTCATTCGCATTCAGATTTTATTTTCGGGGGAAAAACAAAATGTAAAAAAGAATTGTTCGTTACGATAGGAGGGAGGCAAACAGAGATGTTTATTCGGTACGCCGAGGCCGCATTGCCGTCCGAGCGTGCCTTGTCGAGCAAGCCCCCGTAGGCTGGATTACCGCGTTACGCTCCAACTGCGACGAAGATAGGATGGCGGCAAAATTGATAATTCAATTGCGCAACGGAGAGCGTGACTGCATGGAGGCAAACGAGAGGCAAACATAATGCCGCGCGGAAGCGTAAATGATACCGTGGCCTGTGATAAACCTCTCGCAGTTTCCACGATAAAAGTGAACTCTTCCGGTGCCCTTTCTCACCGTCCGATCTACCTCGCTGGAGTGTTCGTGGTACTTGTGCCGTCCACGCAATGCGAGCGTACAGCAGACCCTTGGTAAAGTTCATTCTTTCGTAGTGTCCATGCTCAAACTTTAACATTTCCGCTAAATGATTTACCTCGATGGAAGAACATCTAACAAGCCCTGCTGTGAATAACACGCAGGATCGGTGCGGGCGGTCGTTGGCCGAACACTGGCCGACGCTGTGCCATTACTGGCCTCGTGTGGCGCTCTAACCAGAGAGATTTCTTCTATCAATTGCTCAAAGGAAGCTGCGACGCGTGATTAGAGCGTTAGATCGCAATCTCATCAGGCCTTTCCGGGCCCTTACGAGTGCCATAAAATTTGTACCAGGCCAGAGTAAAATTTTGCTTGATCGATCCCTTTCGGACTCTCAACAACAGCGGCAAGACCAGCGATACCGGGACTCTATTGAAAGGTCATAACGCGAGCGTACAGCAGCCTTTGGTGAAGTAATTTTTTTCCCGGTGTCCATGCTCGGATTTTATGGGAACAACGTATCCGGTAACTTAATTACCTCGATGAATAATATCTAACGAGCTCTGATGAGAATGACACAGCACCGCTCAGTCAACGTTTGGTAAACACTTAGCCGACTCCGGGCCATTGCATGCCTCGTGCGGCGCTCCCATTAGGAAGATAGCTTCATTCGATTAGTCGGACGAAAATGCGACGCATGTAAGCATTTTTGATCGTTAAATCGGAATCTTATTGGGCCTTTGCCGGCTCTTGTGAGTGCTCCGTATAATTCACTTAAATTTCCACCAGGCAAACGTAAAATTTTGCTTGATCGATCCTTCGGACTCTCAGCAACAACGGCAAGACCAGCGCGATACCGGAACTGTATTGAAAGGTCATGATGCGAGCGTACAGCAGCAGCCTTTGGTGAAGTTAATTATTTCCTGGTATCCACGCTCGAATTTCATGGGTACAACATCTACGGTAACTTACTTACCTCGATGGAATAATATCTATCGAGCCCCGATGGGAATGACACACGGGCTCGAGCAGCCAGCATTGGGCGAACACTGGCCGACGTTGAGCCATTACTGGCCTCGTGCAGCGCTCCCATTAGAGAGATCGCTCCCCTCCATTGGTCAGACGAAACTGCAATGCGTGTAGACATTTTTGAACGTTAGATCGGAATCTCATCAGGGCTTTTACGGCTCCTATTAGTGCCCTGCATGATTCACTAGAATTTCTACTAGGCCAGGGTAAAATTTAGCTTCATCGATCCTTCGAACTCTCAGCAACAACGGCAAGAGCAGCGATACCGGGACGGTATCGAAAGGGCATACCGCATCGTCTAATTGCAGATTCTATAGTATAGTTCACGAGGGTTCCATGCACCCGCGGGAAATGGCAGAGAGTCAGGCTTATCGAAATATCGGGTCGTTCGAAGACCAATAATCTATCGTATAGGTTCATCGAGTTCCTATCTGGCCGATGTATACGGGCGGAGCGGGAATTGTATTATCGCACAATTAGTATTGTTTAATCAGCCAAGTGGATTGAGCACGCGCGCGTGTGAACAGCTCTCGCCGACGCTAAAATTAACACACACAAATATATCAATACCAGGGCAACTTCCCCTACCGTGAAACCCAATGAATATCGATGGACAGAAAAAATTAATTAAACAATCGTCCCTAATAAAAGAAAAAAAATTACGGTAGTAAATTACCGATAATTAACTCGTATCCGGTTACATATATCTGTAAAAAAAAAAAAAAAAATGAAGAGAAAAAAGGTGATGAAAAATCGATTAATGTTCATGGCCGGTGATACAGCACCGTCGATTCTTCACGTTAACAAAAAATTTCCCGAGATAGAGAAAAAGGAGTTTCTCCATGGGTTTTTTTCTTTTTTTTTCTTCTCTCTACCCGCTCGATTTAATGGTCATACAGCCGTGAAACGTTCGCTCTATAAATTATAAGCAACTTTAATACGACAGCGATATAACTCCGAGCGGAAAGTAAGAGAGAAAGACCGTGGGGAGGGGGGAGAGTTGAGTTGAAGGGGGTGAGAGGAATGGTTGAGAGATAACGTCGCGTTAAACTCCGGGGGGAGACTTCTGTACGGGGGCCTCTTTGATGGTCGAGCTTGCCTCAATTTTTCACGCATCGAACCACACGCCGCGGTATAAATCGTGACCGCAGGTAGGGAAGAGCCTCGGTATCGTTCGAACTTTCGGTCCGAGCGATGAGGGCCACGGAGTTCCTCGTTCGCTTTTGCGAAACAGCCAACTTCGCCCGGCCGAACGATCGTCGGATATACACCGGTTTTCCCGAACGTTCGCATTTAACCGCGACTCCATAGTTCGATAATTCCGCTCGATGGGGCGCGAAAGCCACGAGAAATTCCCGAAGGATCGAGAAGAGAGCGAACTCCTTTGTGATATCTCGTGCCAACGAACGGGGAGGTATATAGAGCCGCGCGCGTCGCGCCGTATTTAACACACGTTTAACGGTATATGTGGAATTGCATTTTCCGCACACTTTTACGCTGCACTGGACTGCAATTCTCGACTCTGGTCCTGGGCTGTATTATGAGTAATACGATACGCCCGTTCGCTCGCATTTCCGGACGTGGGGGATGGGGAATCCATTAAAGCCACTGTGACGACCGATATCACCCCTCCGTAACTGCGAGCGCAACAATTATATTGTATTCAATAATGACTGATAATATCTTAATTACAAAAATTAATATTATTGAATTTATGTTACTGATGCAACGATATTACAGTACTTTGCGAGACAAGTGCGGTAAAGCGAATATTATACGAAGTGCGATCCACTTCACAGTATTTGTATAATATTTCGTGCATATTTCATATAATATGCGTGCGCATGCGCCGGAGTTTCTCGGACTAGTGCGAGAAATAATATTAGCGCGCGAGAAGTAATATTAGCGTGCGAGAAGTAAAATCGGCCCGATGTACGCATGCGCAGCGCTATTATAATGCGCACACTTTTATACTGCACTGGACTGCAATTTTTTACTCTGGTCCTAGGGCGTATTATGAGCAATGTGACACGCTCGTTCGCTCGCATTAATGTATGAAGGCTGGGGAATCCATTAAAGTTTCAGTGGCGACCGATATAACCTTTCCGGATCTGCGAGCGCTATAATTATATAGTATTCAATAGCGATTGAAAAAATGTTAATTAATAACATGAATTTGTTTTAAAATTATTATTATTGATGAAATTAAATGAACATATACTTTTTTTTCGAAGAAAATCGAAGAGAATTCCTACGAATTCCACGCATATTTCCAACCCTCGAGTAACCGAGGAAGAAAATATGCCGTAAGAATATCTTGAGAGAAGTAGAAAAGAAATTTGTAAAACAAGAACTGTCGGATCGATGATGGATTTGTCGATAACATAATACAGTCGTTCACAATTCTCGAGAAAAACTGTACAACCGTCCGATTGTTGACGTTCGCAGAAATAAGTAATGTCTCGGGTTCTCAAACGAGATGAATTCAAACCCAGCGAGAAAAATACGTTTTTAAGCCACGAGAGGCTCGTGCGGCTATAAAAAAGCCTATTGAAAAAAAAAAAAAACAATGGGAGGAGTCGAAGATAAAGTCGCGGCCTTAAGGTTTTTATTCTCACTTTCCTTGCCGTCTTGGGATTCGAGACAAATGGTAGAATAATTTCCTGACATCAGGACCGGGGAACGTTTTCCGGATTTTTTAAATCTTTTTTTCGGTCCAGACCTTTGGTTTCGGTGCGACCGAGACGGCGGCTGCCAAAGAGACCTCATAAGTCACAGAGACCGGGCTCGGTGTTTAACGAGTCTTTTTTTACTTCCCTCTAACAAGCATCTCGCCGCTCCCGCAGCGTCGAAGCTACTCGGGCGACTACCAGTAGCTTTTGTTTCAAATCCGGACTTACTGTGGTGGCTCGTGCCGCCGACGTGTCCTTTCATTTCGTTTCATTCGCGAGATACTTCTCTCCGCCCCTTTTTTTGCCGTTCCAACATCCGTTAAAAAAAACACCGTAAAAACATTGCTTATTTATTTTTATTTTTTCATCATTATTATTTCTCCGGCGTAATCAGTAGGAGTGAACTTTAAACTGTTGCCTCTGGATCTCTCCTTGAACATTAATGAGAAAACATCTGTGGCTGGAAAATTTGTGTAGAATTTAAAAAAATAATAATAATAACTAAAAAAACAGACCTGGATGTCTGTAAGCTACTTGTATCGAAAAATTCGCCGAACAGGCGCCTCTACGCCCATTTAAAAAAAAGCCACCAACGATCGTCAGGTCTATTTTAGTTGTTTACGAAAAAGTGTGAGGGCAAAAAAAAAGTGAAGATCGTTCGACCGGGGGCACGTACGACAACGAGCGTACCTCTCAGAGGTCGCGTCCCGTTTCGTTCTCGGGCCCATAGATATGCCAGCGTGTTTTGCTCGGGCAGACGGCTGAAAGTCACCGGGCGTGACAAACGCGTGTCTGTCACGCATCATCCCGGCTCGACGCGTGCTCGAAAAATTCCGTTGTACTTTTTTTTTTTTTTTCATTACTTTTTATACCGAAGTACAGGAGCGACGGAGAGCTCGGAGTCCGCAGGGACAGGAAATAAAAATCATCCGCTGCTTTGACCTTGACAGCCAATCGGCAGTTGCCGTACGGTCTGATGCGAGAAAAATTCGACGATGCGCGAAGCGATACGAGCGATATATAACAACAAAACGGCGGAGGGCCGAGATAAAAATTTCGAGGGAACTGTTTTATTCATGACGGAAGAAAGGGATAGGCCCGTGAACTGTGGAGATCGCCCTAGGGCCTGCCGAGAGGAGAGATCATCGGCTACGACCCGCGGGATAACATCCCGTGAAATTGCCCGGGATGATAAATTTCGCTTGCCGGCCGCGGAACGAAGATTTCAAGGGAGACAACGAAAACAAATAATAATAATAAAAAAAAATGTAGGACAAATTATTTTGCATAAGCTCAGCGAAAAAAAAAAAATAATTTACCTATATTCAAGACCGTTGTAAGTCCCGTGTCTGAAAGTACTATGAAATTCGCATAGCAGTAAAAAAAAAAAGATGAAATAAACAAAGCGATTATAAATTTCGCTGACAATAAGGAAAACCTTAAGAGAATAAAATAAATCTATGACAAACAAATTACTTTGCATAACTTCACCGAAAAAGATTGATCATAATCAATTTACCGATATTGAAAATTCTGGTTCGCCTCATGTCTACAAGTATTATGAGATGCGTATGGCGGTAAAGAAAAAGATGAAATAAAATAAAACGACCAAAAACGATCCGGTCATTTTATTCCGAGGTGTACCGTAGCGTAAATTTTTTCTATAAAGTTTCCAGCATCGTGCGGCTGAAAAATAAAAAGTAAATAGATAAAAAAAAAACAGTCCCCGAAGCTTTTACATTGTTTTCCCGGTCGACGCAGCGAGAATCCCACGAGTTTATCGAATCGGATAGAATCAGTTCCGCAGCTGTTATGAGTTTCTTTTGTCCCGCGCAACGATTCAGCGAGCCAGAGGTCGGAGAGCGTAAAATCCGTTTGTCTTACGGAGTTTTTTCACGTAGTGTAGAAGAGTGTGTGTGATACCGTAGGGGTCTCGTGGTCGCACGAGAGAAACATCGAGGAACGTGTGTCGGTAGGGTTTTGGCGCCGGCTTCTCCCGTTGTCCCGCTGGACGCGTCGGAGCGATGCCACTTCCTCCCTGCGGGCGAAACTAAACGCTTTCACGTGTTTTATTTTCTCGGTTCGCCGTAGCGAGCCGACAGCAGCGCCGAGGGCGGCGGAGAGCCGGAACTACCTCTCGGAACTTCGCTCGGAGTAGGCGAGGAGCGGGCCCGGCTCGTACAGGGGGACCGGGAAGAGTCAATTTGTTCGGATATTTTCGTCTCCCGCGCTAGCCACGAGCACGCGGTTGAGCCGACCGCCGCTACCTCTCTGCCAGATGCCTAATTGTTAAATCTACTTCGAAAAATCTCTATTTTCGTTGCCTCCCTCCTTACCCGAGGCGAAATACATTTCTTTGCCGCACCTTTGCGTTCGAGGGCGGTGAATTTATGCCGTCAACTCCGAGACAGACCTCGTTACCTTCCTTGAATTCGCTCGTTCCTCCTTGTCGCTGGAAATCTACTTGTACATTCGTTTCTTACGTGCGGTGCATTTTCATGAATCCGTTAGGGGGGATGAGGAGACCCGAGAAGGAAGCAAATATTTTTCAAACATTTCTATCTTTCTCCCGTCGCCGGTAGGGAGAGTGACTTTTTCTCGTGGTTTGAACTTTGGCATGCACTCTGTACAATCACGGGGACGCGGAGAGATGGGAGAGCGCCCGGGCAGACGATCGTCGGGCACATCGCGGCAGCTCTCCCGTCGTTTCTTTACTCCTTTTCCGAGAGGGTAAGATCCCCGGGTATATACGGTCCGTGGTTCCCGATTGCCTCATCGACTTGGCGCACATCTCGAGAGTTTCCATTTCCCGAAGTAACGGAACTCGACGTCGAATATATATTTCGGATCGGCTGCGGCGGTGGAGAAGAAATTGCCTCGGCGCTGCGTGTATCATATCCGCCAATTGGAGACTCCGCGCTCGGTGCAAAAACGTATACACACCGGGCTCTCGGCCGGGCCCGCGCGAGGCAAGAAAAACACGATGGATATTTTCAGTATTGCCGTTCGGCGCGCGGAGAGAACGGAGACGGAAAAAGGCGAACCGGGGACGAGCGAGCGGGGGAACGGGAAACTGTTTCTTTATAGGGACGAAATCCGCGGGCTTGGATACAACATACCTCGTCGTTGATTTATTTTGAAAAATAAATCAAAATAAAAAAAATTGAACTGTAAAGACAAAAAGTATTTGGAAGAAAAACGTAAACCGAAACGATGGAGCTCCGCAGCCCAATATGGTGCGCTAACAATCCTTAGCGAATGGGCCAAGGGTCATTGACCTCTTCGGAAATATTACTTCTCATTGCACTGTCCTTAGCGAATGAAAATATAACTTCTCACTGCAAGCGACAGCAAGCCACAAATATTCCATTCAAATTTTCAATCACTTCACCGAACATTCTCCATCTAAAAACAAACATTTAATTGTTAAATCTTCATCGCAACCGCGGTTGGGTCAAAATGGAATATATTTATAGTTATCTGTCAATGGGTATAAAATGAATAAGCGGCAGTCGCTTGCGTATTTTTATGGCCCGCGAAGAAACTTATATTAGTCCGTTTTGCCCCACTCCCCCGTTTCTTTTTTCCTCCGATAAAAATTTCCAACGACGGAACGGGCACACCCGCCGAGGAGGAATCGTTTTATTTGTCTTTCCGTCTTTACGTGTCTGCCGTACGAGCGATCGCGCGGAGACAATGTACATAGGCATTAGATACAGAGCCGATGTCGGGAGAGCTCTGTTTCCGACGAGTCCACGGGCCGGGATATATCCGACGAGCATGGATGAGACACCGGTCGCTTATATCCGAAAGGAGATGAGACCCGACGAGAAAACGAAGAAAGAGTTCCGTTAACGTCAACCACCACAGGGGGATGTACGAAGTAACCGGGGGAAGGCGGTTGGCGTAGGAAACACGAGGGGGATGATAAAGTGTTTCTTGTGTTGGAGGTAAATGGCTCCGGGTGTCTTCGCTCCGGGGATATCGGCTGCCACCGCCGGTTGCCCGCGCTGGCCGCGATACCGTGACTCCGGGCCAGCACGTCTTCAACATTTTCCCTCGTTCAGCGACTCGGCCGATGTACGGTTTCGATGCGATTGCGAATCCGGCGTGAGGAACAATGGAGCGGAAACGTTTCGAGGATACGTACTCGATTCTTTTTACAATTTCGGGTCAAATTTTTTTTTTTTTTATCATATATATGTATAATCAAGAACGCTATCGCCGGAGCTTCGAAACGTCGATCGATTCATACTAGGTATCGACTTTTACGTCGCTACGCAGTTGCAATTTGTAAATTGGGATCCCGGCAAAGGATCGTGAAATTTTTGCAATATGTGTGTTCTAAATATATCTGTTTTAGCCGTTTCTGTTCTCGATAGAAAAATGTTCATTAAGCGTTGTGCATTTTTTATCAAACCGTACTGTGCACTGCTATCCGAGGAGAATAGGTATTCAAAAAATGATTATACAGTAGAATCGCTATTATCCGAGCCATGACTCCGTTTATCCGAACGTTCGTTTATCCGACCATTAGCGCGAAACGTTGTTGTTCGCCGCGGCAAGAGCCATGCCCGTGTTCAAGCGTATTGAAGCACGCTTTTCCTCTTCCGGTCAATCGGCTCGCACACTGATTTTCCCGTAGAGTTCCACCCACCCCAGCAGAGTGGGACAACGCGCATCAGAGATTAATTTCAATACCAAATCGTTTGCATGGCGTTACATGTGTAGATCACACTGAAGGCGGCTTAAAAATTGCGCCGCTCAAAAGCGCGTAGTTAGCGGTCGGCAATTAACAAAGAACATTTCACAGAACCCTTGAAACAAAACTTCGATGTTGGAGATATGCTTTGAAGTTTCATATATACTGTTATTTCATTTATATATGCCTAAATTAATACGCACTAAATTAATATATGCTATAATTAATGCGTTTCCTATGTGAATTATATTTAGGCTTTATTATATATATATTGTAATTGTAACGGCGAAATCCGTCAAATAAATTAAATTAAAGTAAATTGTTCAATTTTTGTCGCGGCATTTCGTTTGTCAGCCGTAGTTGTATGTTTATGGACACAGTGTCCTCAGGGGGCTTATCCTAGAACACGAATAAAACAACAGTATTCTATTATATTTATATCTGTGCTATAATGCCTTTATAAAGCATTTGCGTTTCGATTATCCGAATGTTTGATTGGCCGAACTAGATCCGGTCCCAATGGGTTCGGATAATCGGGGTTTCACGAGGTACACAGATGTCCTATTCTGGGGGTAAATGTAAACATCCCTGGGATATAGATTGAGACAAACAGTTCGGACGAGAAGATGAACTGCTGTATTTTGTCTAGGGAGGTGTAGTTCGCAGCCAAGGTGTATAAAGGCGTATGAAGTACGAGCCACAGGCGCTGAACAGCTGATATTACCGGGAGCGGTCGCGATGATGGTCTCGTCTTTGTCCCCCTGTTGGCTCTAAGGTCTTGAGTATATACACTGCACGTTATGTCGAGAGAACTCGTCGTGTCTCTACGCTCGCCGCAGAGAGAGAGAGAGAGAGGGAGAGATCGAGACCGGGAGTTGAGAGTGAGAGATATGGAATTAGCTGAGCGGAGCCGCCCGGCTAGGTGCTGCTGTTACTGCTGCATAGGTCACGGAGCCCGCACAGCCGTGAAACACATTGGCACGGCGTGTGCTGCCGACCACCAGTATACCAAATGGAACATTAGTTTGCCAGTTGACCGTGGTAAGACCCACCGCGTCGGCTGCAAGATTTATCGCCCGCTGTAGCTCTGCCGTCCTCCTGTAGGTGGAAGGTAAAGGCCTAAGAGCGCACGGAGCCGAGGGGAACTCTCTCGAGAGCGAGCCGATTAAACGCTCCTGTGAAAAAAACACTAGCACCGACTCAAGGTCGTCGGGACTCGATCAGCGAATTGTCAACGGTCGATAGAGGGCAGACTCGCCCGAAACCGAAAAGGTTATTCGGAGCCTGGTAAAAAAGAATGGGTTTAAATCAAAGATTATTAATCATTCGAGTGAACGCGGGGTCACACTGATTCTCCAAGTCGTTAAGTAAAACAACCCGTAAGACTTCAAACATCGTTTCGATAAAGGTATTTTTTTTTCTAACCGATCTTGAAATTTTATAAATTTGCTACAAAGAAAGAATATTTATCAATGCGCTACGCTATTTTGATGCTAGTTTTCGCACATTTGTATAATCAATGTAATTTGTAATTTTTTTTTTTATATTTGTGTATCAATGGATCGAAAATAATTCGACAGAGGAATAATACATTTTTTCGTCGATAGCTTTTTGCCCAAAACTGTCGGTGGCAATGTTTGTGGGTAAACAAAAAGTCGAGCTAGTACTATTTTGCTACTAATGCATTATACACATCACTGGCTGCGATCATATGAACGTTCGGCAAGCGAGCAAATGGATTTTAATTCTCTCGAGGCTGAATATTTATCTGTTAAAATGCATTCGACGAATGTGGGCAATTGCCGTAATATATATATATGTATATATATATATATTACGGCAATTAGCAATTATTAGCGCCTACCGCCGCTAATGTTCGACAAACCGAAAAGCCCCGACGGGCATTAGCACTACTCTTCCGCAAAGAAACAATAACGCAATTGTTTATAGAACGAAAATGTCGGTGGAATGTTACCCTCCATAACCACCGCGGCAGGACCACCGATTTACGGTAAGGTGAACGCAAACCCTCGTAACCGGTACGAGCTCATTCGAACAGAATAATTCGATGTTTTACTCTGAAGCTACGTTAGTTTCCCGAGCACTGCCAATTTATACGAGTACACGTGAATTTAACGGTATAACGAATTTTAAAAAAATGTTGATAGAAATCTATCACTTTCATTTTTTACTCGGCTCTCCGCTGAGCTGTCGCAAAACTCCACTAGGAATGGAAATTGTAACGATAAGTCGCCTCATACCTATTACTCTTCGTACGAACAATAAACCAAACTGTTAACAGATTTTAACAAACGAACTCCCAAAAAAATATATAAAAAATAAAAAAACATCAAGATTGATGATTAAAAAATATTTGTCCCTCTCACCCTAATGAAAACAAAAAAAAATCGAAATAACCGCTAGATCTGTACGTCGAGGACCCAACAAATTTTAACCGAACGTGTTGCTCTATCAACTCGTGAATTCGCTCCTCTCCACGTTCTATCTAGAAATAATCCCACGTTTATTTGTGAAAGGTTATCCGTCGGGAGTGGTAACATTGTTTACAATAGATCTCTCCGCACTGTCCCTATACGTGACGATTTTAATGCACCGTGTGTGTGCACGCGCGTGTTAAATGCTTCTCTTCCTCTGTTCCGTGTCTCATTCCGTGTCGAGATAAGAGCGGGTAACTACGTATAGTTATTTATTCTGCTCCGCCGAGTCTTGTCCTCTTCGCTCAGCGAGTCCCTCCTGCCGCTGATGCCCGATGCCGGTGCATTTCTGGCGCACGATACTTAACAGAACGGGAGAAAGCTAGCTGGTACGCTGTGCGTTAAAGGGGTTGGAAGAGAGTTCCAGCTCGTTCGTCGCGACGGTACACAGAGAGCGCGAGGAGAGTTTAACGGATACGCAGAGAAAGGGAGAGGTGTATCCCGCGACGGTGTAGAAGCCCGATCCGCTCCGTGGTACTTTGCCCGTCCAACTCTCGAGGTTTCCAGCAATTCCGACAAGCAGCACCGACGCCCGTAGTTTGTACGTATACCGCAAACCCAACGAGACGCCCCGGCAAGGTTCCTTCGCGCCCCGCTGCACGCTGATTCCGAACGAGAGACACTCCTCGCTACTCTTCTCACTTCCCCGACCGTTCGCTTCTGCTCCCCCCCCCCTGCTCCTGTCGCTCCGCACGCCCTCCTTCAGCCCCCTCCCCGCCTATCCGTAACACCTCACGGCTCTCAGGCTCTTCTCAATTCTCCCTTCGCCGACAACTTTGCCTGTTCTATTTTTAAACGACCCGTCACGGAAAACGATTTAAGGCCGCGCACGGATACTCTTTCGGCACACACCACAAAATCATTCGAGACATATATATATATATATATACACACACATAAAAATAAGAGGTGGGTATTTTTCTCAACTATCGAGTTGAAATTCGGAACGACATTCGTCTCATACACGAGGATCGATCTTACTCGAGGTAACGCGAGGATGCCATCTCTCTACGCCTGCACTTTGCACTCGGGACACCTCGGCCCATCATTGTCTATCGAACTCGGGTGTGTGTGTGTGAGCTTTTTTTTATTTTTTTTTTTATTCATTCGTTCTGTCTTTTACTCGCCCGGTTTCGAACCCTACCGCGTTTATCGAATTCCAATATCGAAGCTGTCGGTCGACTTGGGTGTGTACATGGACCGCAAAACTTTTTTGCAAAATCGCGTGACCGACATGTGTATTATTAGAAACTAATCCGGTGACGAAGCGCGAGATTTTTTATTTTTTGCTGCGCAAAGTTTGCCGATTACAAAAAGTAAGGTCAAAGACAACACATTCACTGAAGAGTACGCGAAGCTTTGACACAGTAATTTTTTTTTTATTTATTTCTTTTTTTTGCAGAAGCGAATGAAAAAAAAAAGGAAAGGGAGAGCTCGTTAACCTCCGGCTGGCAATTCCGTTTAACGCTGAAAGTTTAAAGCGGAGTCTTCGACAGCTCGAGGCGCTCGGTGACAACGTTATATTGCGCGTGACCCCCCTCCCGCAGTCCAAAGCATCGCGACGAGAATGAACGCGACGAGAGTCGAAGTAAAGCAGCCTCTGTACTGAATGCTTCGCGTCCCGGCGTTGGTCGAATTTACGACGCGCTATCGACGTCAACCCCGCAAATGAAAAGTTCATGATCTTCCCCGCGCCATATTTTTATTTCATTTTATCTATACCTTGAGTTTCTCCTTCTATTTTTTTTTATTATTTTCGTTTTATTTCAACGTCGCTGAGCTGAGGACTTCGAGAGCGCAGCACGCTGAGAATACAGACGAGAGATTCGAGGATAGAAGAAAAGTTTATGTTCCGATGAAATTATCACCGCAAATTATATTGACGATAATTTAGGGCGTCCAAGAAAATAAAAAAAAAATAAAAATTATGATCGTCTTGTCTAATAAAGATATTTGAGATTATTACGGCCTTGAGATGTTCCATCTCGTTTGTTAAAAAAATTACGTCTAACTTTATAATTCAATCTCTGTCCGTGCATCGGAGCTTCGAATGTTCAATAAGTGATTGGATCCTGTAAGCGAAACCAAAATTGAAGCCGCGCAGCTATTATGCACGACGGTTGCAAGGGTTGTGGGTCACAGGTAAACTCGTATCCTGCTCAGCATTTACTTCACCGCTACTGCCGTTTCGTCTGTTGCAGACTATATGTATATATATATATATACGATAAAAGAGAAGGAAACACACGGAAGTGAAATGTCGTGTACGAGGTACGGGGGGAAAGGTTGCGACGCTGGTCCATTATTTATCCCATTACGAGATAGCTTGGGCGGAGGATGCCGAGCGATATATATTTTTCCGAGCCAAGCTCTGCGACGAGTAGCTAAGGCAGATGGACAGTAACTGAAAGAGTCGCTCCGCTCTGCTGTTTCTATACCTACCGAAAATCTCGTAGATTCCTCGGCACTCTCCGCGTATTATAAAGCAGATCTTCTCTTAACGCTTCCTTTTTTTTTCATCGAAAAATAAACCTTTCAGCTGAGAGCAATTTTTTGCTATCCAATCTCCATCCGGACGATATTTAAGCGGGCACAACTGTGGCTCAAATTATGACGGATGGGGAATAAAAAAAAAATAAATTAACGAGCGAAAATGAAGACTTTGAGTCCAATATTGTACCTGTGTTATCTATGCATTTTTCGAACATATTTAGTAGCCGAATAATTCGACCTTCAGAAACGAACTGGTTGACCTTGAGGATGTAACCAGACGTTAATCGATTGACAGAGTCGGACTGATTGACGGAGCCGGAGACAAAGAATCGTGAATGTCGTAAAGAATTTGAACATACCTTGGTCGATGTTTTGCTCTGTGTTCCCTCGTTGCGATAATACTTGGCAGATGTTCCTCGACGCTCACCTAAACATACACTTCACTTTTCACTCGCAAAAGAAAAGAAATCGATCGATAACTGTCTGCGAAGTTATTCGCAGAAGTTATTTACGACCCGTCGTTGTATCAATACGGCGCAACTCGGCTATGTTTCATTATCGATTGATCCGGTCCGGGCGTGCCACCGGACACGCGTAATAAATAAATAGCAATCGGCGTCTTTCTATTTTCTTACAGAATTATTCTTTTCGAATTGTCAACTTTTCTCGGCGAGAGTCGCATTTTTGTAGCGAATGGCTTCACCGCCAAAAAACGTTAACTCCAAGCACAACAAATAAAAAAAAGAAAACAAAAATTGAAAAAAAAAAAAATGTGTTTATTATGACGAATCGTACCGAAATCATGGTTGGTCATTCCCTCGTCCGTACCGTCCACTATCGTTCGACATCGCGCTCAATGGATCAATAATCAGCAAGATGTCGATACATATCGAAACACCGAGAAGAAAGAAGCGAGAAAAATAATTATTCGCTCGTATTTATTCATTCGAAGCACAGGTAAACGCAATCCGATAATCGGAAATGAGAATGAAACTTTTCCACGCTCGTGGAGCAAGCGAAGAATCCCGGTAAGCCTTGTATTCGCATTTACGACTCGTCGACGTATTATTATCGCGAGACACCATATGTTGAATATGCAATGTATTATTAACGCGGGGACACGATTACGTTAATATTTGATGATTTATTAAAGCGCGAGACACGATTGTGTTTGATTTATTTGTCGCGAAAAAAAAAAAAAATGATGCGCGTCCTAATCCTAACGGTCACAATAATTGGCAAGTAGTATCAACGTGCGCCCTCCCCGCCCCGTCAATCGAATCGTTGAATATCGTCCAACATCGAGCCCGACGAATCGATAATCAGCAAGACATCGGAAAATAACGCAACACCGGAGCGAGTAAAATTGTTATTAGCTCGTATTTATTAATTCGAAGCATAGGCAAACGCGATTCGATAATCGGAAACGAGAATGAAACTTTTCTACGCTTGTGGGGTAAGCGAAGTGTCCCGGTAAGACTAGCATCCGCATTTACGACTCGTCGATGTATTATTACCGTGAGAGACACCATATGTACAATATCCGATGTATTATTAAAGCGAAGGATACGATTACTTTTGGCAATAGATTTATTTGTCGCGAAAAAAAATGACGCGCGTCACGTCGTAACGGTCGCAGGTAGTAACTGGCCGGTAGCCACAACATCCCCCCTTCCCCGCCGGCCAACCAATCAGCTGCGGTGCTGCACGGGCCGCAACACTTTTTCGCGAACACGAACCGTTAAAAACAGAAAATTGTTTTTCATTATGGCGACATCGTGCCGAAAATGTGGTCGATCGTTTCCGCGTCGAATGGTCGAACATCCTTTGACATCGCGCTCCGCGAATTGCAAATCCGTCAAAATCAGTAACGAAGTCACCGAGCATGAAAAATAATTCTATATAAAAGTGAAAAATATTTATTTATGTGAAGCAGACAGGCGCGATCCGATCGTCGAAAACGAGAATAAATCTTTTCCGCGTTCGTGTGGCAAGCGAAGAATCCCGACAAGCGTAGTATCCGTATTTATGACCCGTCCATATATTGTCAATGCGAGAGACACGATTACGTTCAATAATCAATGTATTTGTCGCGGAACAAAATTAAGCGCATCTTGGAAGCAGAGAAAAAAATGTTGCTCACCCACATCGCACAGATAACAATAAACTAGCCGTTACCGCGTCGCGTCCCCCTCCGCCGTCGCGCCGCCCAATAACACGTTGTCATACACTCGTCTGATTGGTTTTATGCGAGAGTGGCAAGATTACCGTGAGTGACTACCAGCGAGAAGAAGTCAATACCAACCGTAAAAAAAAAAGTAATGTATTCTTCGTTATGGCGGAGTTGTGTCGACAACGTGATCGATCACCGCCAAATATCGCCGGATATCGTGCAACATCGTGCTCCCGTGAATCATCAGTCTGCAACAAGTCAGTAAGTAACGAAGCTCCGGGGCGACAAAAGTATTAGTTCGTATTTATTTATTCGATGTAGAGTGTAGAGTAAAAGCATGCTTGATCCGATAATTGGAAACTGGAGTAAAACTTTGTCGCACCGGTGTGACAAGTGCAGTGTTCCGACAAGCCTGGCATGTAGATTTACAAGATATCGATGCATTGCTAACGCGAGAGACACGATTCAACATTCTATGTATTATTCTTGAAAGGCGATGTGCGATGTATTTGTCGTAGGAAAAAAATACGCTCACCCGCTCGTGGCATCGGTCGCGAGAAATGTATATGTATATTATAAAGCTAGAGCAGTAGCGCCAGCGTTCCGCCTCCCCATTGGCTATCGTCCTGCTCGCGTCGCGTCATTAGTTTTTTTTTGCGCCGAGAGTGGCAGCATTGTAGCAAGTGGCTCCATCACCTAAAACAAGCTAGCAGTTAAAAAAAAACGGTTGGATAGACGAGTGCGCAACGGTGACCGGAGATGTTGAAACTTTTTTCTGTATATGCGGCTCGTGAAGCGAGCGGTGGTGAACACCAACAGGCCCAGAATTGCAGGGAGATTCGACAGTGCGAAGCTCGGAACGGCATGAGCGAACATCCGAAGAGGTTGGGCATTACAGCGAAGGGCACGGATCTCGGAAGGCGCAGAGTGATCGTCTTCCAGTGTCATCGACGCCATGTTCGTAAGCATGAAATTTACTCTACGAAAAAAATGTCTGTCGATAAAAAAATGTTCTATCCCTTTGCTCTGGGATTCTTCTTTGTGTTTTTACAAAACTTTTCGAGATATATGCAGGAATCGAAAATTCTAACCTTCAACGTGACGCGAAATACTGTCGCCGGTAACAAAAACTACTGAATGCAATTTTGAGACCGCAATCCGCCGAGGAAAAATGCAATGGCCTTTCCCTGTGGAACTGGCAGACGCAGGGAAAGTCGATTTTTTTGTTTCCTCGTCGGTCTGCGGTCTCAAGATGGTATTCATTACAGTTTTTGTTACGAACCGGGTGGGAGGTTATTCACATCACCGGTTCGCGACTTTCTCGTAATATCAAGAAGTTATTCGAACGAATTTATTCGAGCTCGA
Organism: Amblyjoppa fuscipennis; assembly: GCA_963575735.1. Lineage (NCBI taxonomy): Eukaryota > Metazoa > Arthropoda > Insecta > Hymenoptera > Ichneumonidae > Amblyjoppa > Amblyjoppa fuscipennis. The sequence goes on along the minus strand of OY754495.1, from coordinate 15,295,359 downwards.
ACGCCGTGAAAGCTCGTACACGAGGGACATATTACAAACGTGCCTAGTATACAACGATCTCAGAGTCGCGTTAGGAACACCTCAGGTTCACAAATGGCTCATAAACGTATCGTAGATACACAAGTTTCCGTGACTTTCGGCTAATATCCAACTCGACAGATTCGCGAGAGTATATACAGGAGACAACGTACGGGCGACGCTCGAGAGCGAGAAACAATGGCGCGTGCAGGAAAGTAAGATAGAGCCACGATACAGTGCGAACGACGAGGGATCCGGTGAGTGTCGCGCGCGCTTCAACAGGCTTCCACGGGTCGTCCCCGTGTATTATCACGTAGTAGCTGTGTAACGCGTGAACGGTAGTCGGGGTCGTTATGTAGTTTGAAAGTTGGATAATTGATTGCGCCGGTGACTGAAAGTACCGCCGAGAGATCCTCGGAGCCGAATTACCCGAAGGAATATCCCGCGGGAGGCTTTTCCTCTCTTTCGCATACACGGAAGGCGGGCGGAAGGCGAGCTCGTACGCGGCGTGCGAGCTATCGGCCATGTATTATCCGCTTTTACGTACTCCCGGGACCTCGTCAGACTTCCTTGAGGTTTCGATCTTACCTGCCGGCTTTATTATTATTAATAATAATAATAATAATAATAATAATAATAATAATAATAATAATAATAATAATAATAATAATAATAATAATAAATGTGAAAATTCAATGAAGCGACGGCGATTAACCACGGGAACAATTAACAAGTTAATCACAGAAGCGAAATCGGCATATACCTGGCTCGCGGTCTGTAATTTGTGGAAACTAATTAGATCGAGAGTAGAGATGAGGGACAGCGAGGAATAGGCGGTCGGATAGATGGAGTTAGTCGAGCTCAACGTCCCAGTCGTGCGCGCCAGCGGCGGGGGGGTGTTGGGGCGTCACCAAGAGCGATGGCTCTCACGACGCTCTGACCAGCTGTATATAACTCGTTAACGTGCCAGGTCAATCGAACGTATAGCTGTTTGCACATGGTATCTGCTACCGTTCTGTTACGCCCGTACGTATGCGTTTACCTCTGTGTGGCCTTAGCGGGTTATGTATTTGCATCAATGCGTGTAGAACACGTAGAGTCCGGCGCCCTGGCGTTGGCGCTATTGCTTCGTCCCTGCTCCTGGAGCCGCTCGATCCGCCGCTGCCTGCGGGCGGACATTGAATCGAGTTATGAATAATTCAGTTAATATGTCTCCGATGCCAATGATGACGATGATTAAAGATTACGACGATGATGAAAGATTATTGCGAAACGGGATCGCCGGGTCTTGTAAGGGACTTTATTAATCGACGACAACGATCGACCGCGGTCGTTTATCTCGTACGATATTTTCACGATCGTCCCGTCAACACATTGGGTAGGTGAAAAGATGAAAAAAAAAAATCTCGATTCGATCTTACTTTGCAATTTTGCGCTGTAAAAAAGCTATCGATAATTCAGTTTACAACGTGCGAAATTTTTCAACGAAATTCGTGCCGCGGCAATCTTACTTAATTCTGGGCGTAAGGCGATATAGTTCGTACAGTAGGGTTTCTCATAAGTTATAAAAAAAAAAAATTACGGCGTTTGAGAGGATTAATTGAAATGGGATTTAGTAATTAAATTAAATTAATCTCGTACTTTTTTCTATAATTTTTCCTCGGGTTAAACTTATGCGATATCCGACTGTATTATAATGTGACTAGATATATGTGCAGTAAATATTAAGCGTAGCGTCTGATCTAATATGCATATAAAGTGTCACGCTGCATTAACCGCATTCACGTGAAAGAGAGCGGTCTCGCGTAAGGACTTCCACGGTTATCCGATACTATCTGTTCTCGGCTTGTGCACTTGAGGACTATTTTTTTTTTCTTCTCGATGTATCGTAGTTATACGATGACCCGGAATGACCCGGAATGACCCGGAATGACCCGATGAAACGAGCAAAATCTATCGGTAAAAAAAATTTATTACCTCAACCTCAACCGTCACTTCGAAGAGACAGCTGAATCCTTAATTACGATGTACTTTAAAATGTTAATTTATATCGACTTTCTGATTCTAGGTCTCCTCGCTTCCGGTTGCGCATCCCGGCACTGTTTCATTTTTAATACTTATGGAAAGCGTGGTATCGAGACAGGAAGGAATCTTTCGGGTCTGGCCGTTTCGCCGTTATGCACCCTAGCAACATCAGCAACTGTAAAAATGACAAAAAATTACGGTAATTTCAGATAATTTTTAATACCGCTAAAAGGACCGCAAGAATATCGATATTTCAACTTTCACGGATGCGTGTGTGAATGGTAGTTTTTTTGGTTGAGTAATGGAAAAAATAACCGCAAAAGTAACGGCGCATGCCCAAAATTTGAAATATTATTTTTTCGGTTATTTCCACGGAGTAAAATGTGAACAGGAACGCCGCGTAATTTTTTTGGTTATTCTGCGGAGTAAAAAGTAACCTCAAACCACTATAATTTTTTCGATTATTCTACGGTTATTTTCTTAAAAAAAAAAAAACATCTTTTATTCAAGTTGCTAGGGTACTTATTAGGGGCTTTACTGTAGCGTCTGCGCTATTGGCAATGCATGGAACCACGCGAAGTGCGTAGAGGTGTCATAAGTCACGTCCGTGATTGACGAGGGTTCGCCGAAGCGGCAGCGTCGAGCCGTGTGTATTCAATAGGAGAATCGAGACGTAAGGCAGGGACACGGAGAGTTTCGACGCGGGACACGAGAAGGGTCGAGCCACGCACATCGGAATGAAAATCCGCGAGAAGGACTGATATATCAAGGCGCCGTTTCGGATTGACAACGAAAACAGGCCGGCGGGTGTGTGCACTCGGCTTACACCGGATCTCTATCCGCACAGGTCTAGTATATACACTCCGACCATAGATGTAAATATTTCCAGCCGGAACACCGAGCGGAGAGGATTGCAACCTCGCAGTATCTTTCGCATTAGTCACGCTGCAGTCTGCGCTCTTGATATTCCTGCGGGGCGGGGATTGATTTAACGTGACAAGTTTGCGCTCGCGGATGTTTCCTATTGAACGGTATTGGCTCTCTCTGTATCTTGATACACCACAAAGTTCGTAACGTGATTGATCGCTATCCAGCGGATAGAGGCATTTTATTAACGAGAGCGTTGACACCCTTCGACCAGTTATGTTGCTCTGAAATTAATAGATTATGTACCACTAGCTGAAAAAAAAAATGATGGTCGACAAATATTTAATATTTTGATCCGAGCGTTTCAATGAACGGTAGAAAGAATGATGGAGAGATCTCGAAACTTTTTTTTTCTTTCCTTTTACAGAATTCGCAGTACACGCTCGTAGCCAATGAATAATATGATGAGAAAAATAAGCAGATTCCTCGTGTTCCGGTGAAAAATTTCTTCGACCGCGTCGTTTTATTCGAGTTACGTATCCACGGGTAATACCAGTGAAAGGTACACGTATGGGAGGCAGGGGAGGCGATATAATGCCGAAAAATGGAAAGCCAGCGTCACGCCCACAGATTGTACGCGAGCTTCGTGAATACGGAAGCTGAAGTGTAGAGATAAATCTGTCGGACTAGGTGTGATATATAAATGTGCTACCGCTACTCCTACCGTTGTGGGCGGTCACGGGTAAAATCCGGGCTATACCCGGCAGCCCCCCCCCGCCCCCATCCCCCCACAAGTATTACAGTACACAGACTGACTATACTTGCAAACGCTTTTCCACGTCCGAGCGGCCAAGCGAGTTATACGTACGCTAGCTCGCCTGACTTATTCAATTCGTATTCTTGGAATGCTTCGGACCATTCGCAGTAACGCGAGTACCCGAGGCTATTCGACTATCGGCTCGAACTCTATATTATTAACCCTCCGCGGGGTAACGTTAAATCGCATTATGTGCAGCACTTTATATAGCGACGGTGCATCAAAATATGCACGTTGCTCGCCGAGGGTTAATGAAAAGAAAAAATCTAATTGCCAATATTTAGTTGAACGCATATAATGAAGACCCTAAAGGCATCTGCATGATATTGAATTTCATCTCGAGCAAGTCCCTTTAAATAGACTGGTTTGGGAAGAAAAAAAATTGTCCCCTTCCAGAATTTTATTCTTTACACAGAAAAAAAATTTGAACTTTTTACAAAAACTTGTTGTCCACGATCGTTCGCAATTTTTTACTTGTTCATTTTGTGATCGCACAATCCGACACTAGTTTTATAAACAAAAATACTAACTACAATTATTAGTGACACGTGGAATAGAAGGACAAATTGTATATTTAAACTTGAACAAGCGCGTTTGTCACTTATTTAACACAATTATTTTTACGAAAGTTGAAGTACCAGTTCTATGAAATTATTTTTTTAATGTGTACGTGAACTCCCGTTTGTGCGATGAAAAACACAGCCATTATAACTTGATAAGATTTAGTTTAATTCAGATAGGTTCAGAGTGACATTTACGCGTTGGTTAAACGTTCTTTCCCTTTGATCGATGATCTGTGATGCATGTAACTGTTGGTAGTATTTTACAATACCAGTGTTGTTTTTAAGGTGTTCCGGTGTGGATCTCGAGGATTCGTCGTCATTCCAGAGCTGAAATGCCGAAGCATCATTGACATGCGGGGACTATGAGGCCTGAAGGGCGCGCATGGAGAGCCCAATTCCTACTGTTCGCCCTCTCGTCAACGTCTCATCCTCTCGAACATCGGGATCTGGATATCGTCAGTGAGTGGTGGTGATGCGGTGCCTCGGCGCTGGATTGTGCGGTGGGCTTTCAATGAGTTTGCCGGAGGACCGCCGTCGCCGTCGTTGCTCTCGCGGTCTCGCCAGTTCAGTCGGTATATTTCAACCACAATACTACAGCCCTATAGGTATGTATGGAGATAGCAATGCGCATAGCGGCTCTCGAAGCAGAAGCACCAAGAGCCTTGTTCCCGCGGCTGTCACGGAAACTCGAGATACTAACAAGGCCCTCGACTCTTCATCTTCCCGGAGTTCCAGCGCATAGAAAAAAAAGAAGAAAAAATATGCCCGTTCGTCTCATGCGTCGAGAGACGGCTCGTTTTCTTCAATACAACGGGTAAATCAGGATAAATAGATTTTTCAACAGTTTATGATACGAGAATCTTTAGTTTGAAGATGTAAAAAAAAGTTTACGTACTGTCGAAAATACTCTTAGTTGAAAAATCGTTCTTTCGATTTTGGAGCAGTCGCGATACTGTGCGTTAGGAGAGAGAAAAAGGAAATTCATTTTTAGTTGGAGACTGCCAGACTTGAAATAATCCTTCGACATCGAATAGGTCGCTCGATATAGACTGGGTACATGTGTATGGTACTCGGGGAACAGTACTTGGGGTTTGAATACACAGTAAATACGTCGACGGCTGTCAGGCGTCACGGTAAATAAAGCTTACTACCACTCGCTGGGCTGGTGGTGTACGTTCGCAAGACCCGCTCCGACACCTACGGAATTGCACCAGCTCATTTTTTTTTTTCTTCTACCTCGCCACATTTTTTCATTTTTTTTTTTTTTTTCATTCCCGGCTAGATACACGGTTTCCCCGTGGCTCTCTCGCGAAAACGCGACGGGAATCTGACAAACAAATACATTTTCAAGCCGCCTGCCTGCCTCACTGCCTGCTGATGCTGGTGATGGAAGCAAATTCTTGGGGGGTAGCTCGTGCAAGCTTCCCGGGTACTGCACAATGCCTATTACATAGTATATAGAGAGCATCGAGGAAGGTACTCGCCAGTGCTCACTCTCTCTATATTGCTCCCTGTATACAAGATCGGCACGCTTTTTCGAAGCCGAATGCAACGTATAAGGTCGTGGCTGAAGTGAAACGTAGAAAATAAATAGGAGTTCGTCGGATATTGCTAAAAAAAATAGACTGGAAAGAATAGAAGAAATTTCTCGTCGCGAAACTTCATTCTCGGGACAGTGAATTGAAAAAAAGGTGAAGTCTTTCAGAACCGTTATTAAAAGTCTGCTACGTTTTTTGCTTATTTATGCCGCGCTTGAATGATCTCGGGCCAAAAGCGCGTTTTATTTATTTATTTTTTTAATTAAAGAAAAAGTATCGAATCCGAAAAATTGCAGGAGTACAATTTTTTTACATATTATTTTTCTTAAATATTTTACCATTTTTTTTTTAATCCTATAATTTTTATATTCGGATCTGAGGTCTTCGCATGAAAGAGAACGTGTGAGAACTACAAGCGGTAAATAAAAATGCACGGACAAAATTGTTTTTTAAAATGTTCTCTCGTCCTTGTTCTAGATCGCTCTACATCTCTGGTTACCTCTTCTCATCGCCGCTTTCTCGCTCTGTTTTCGTAACGGGGAACTTGGCGTCAATTCAAAAAATCGGCGAGGTAGGAAAGGGCCGCCCGGTCCTAGAGCCGGTCTCACAGGATGCGCAATATTTCACTCGGCCCAGTCGCAGTCTCTTCTTCGGCATGAGCGCGCTGAGAGTAAAATACGAGGGACCTTAATGTTACCCACATTCGTGTGACGTATACCTCCATCCAGGGCTGTGGAACGGGGCGAAAGGAAGTGTGAGAGACGGCCCTCGGGTAACGTGAAAAACAAAGATTATCTCGAACGTCAGGGTGGTGGCTCACAGGGGAGAAAAATCTTTCGTACAACCAACAGAAACTTCATAGATGTAAGTACCACGTGAGAGCTCGGCGACGAGACTTTTAACTCTACCATATGCCCTATCGCTTTTCAAATATGACCGCACCTCCATAAAGTCATCTTCTACAGGTACATGAAAAAAAAATTCTTATCGTTTATTTTTCATTCCAAAGCAGACTGAATTTTTTTTTAAAATAACGATGGAAAGGTTAAACAAGCAAAAAAAAAGTTAAAGCGTTATTATTACGCCACTTAGTGACGGTCGAAGAGGTGTATTTTACCCGCATCTGCAACTACATAGACCCCGAAGAAGAGAGCCTCGGGGGGTCTCCGCGAAAATGTTAGCGCGAAACTTTTCGAGTGGACACTCGGAACGTCCCTCCCATTTGCACCCATAAATTTCTCGGTGGTTTTTGCATGCTTCGTTGAAGCATCCGAGTGAAAGAGAGAACGGAACGAGTAAAAATGTTACCGTTACGTACGGAGAAGGGAAAACTGACGGAGAAAGAGCACCCGGTGGCAGTGAGCACACGGTTGAAAAAGTACATCGAGCGTTGCAGCAACTCTCACCGAGGATCTCGTCGACGCGACGCTGCTGTTGCCGCCGCTCGAGGATTTTTCCAGAGTGGGATGAACCGCCGTACCGCTTACGTTTCTGGCCCTTCTGGTCTTGAATCTACCTGGTGCCTGAGCATCTTTCGTGATACCAGTGGGTTAACACTTGAGTGTTTTACCCCGTACACGAATAGTTAGCAACCGGCGGATATATACCGGTGTTAAAAAGTAAAAACTTTTTCGTTGACCTCCTATGTACACCGTGTAAATGTATGAACCGGGGGTACATAGTTATACATTCACTGAAGCAAGCTTGCGGGCGGGTGAACGGTGGCCGCGCCGGAGCCAACGGCTTAACGCTACGAGAGGTTTCCTCGTTCAAGACGTCTCGCTATTACATGTGAATTAAGTCTCGAGTTGGCTCAGTCTCCGGGGAGGTTTGAGAAGAACACGCATAGAACAGTGGAGGTGAACAGGGCGAACAGGGTCCGGGTATACATACTTCGCTCACAACAGCCTTGCCCACGTCTCTTCGGGTCCGATGATAACAAGTTCTTGATTATGGCAATATCGGCCGCGTTGACAGGCTTATCAGTACTTTATACCCTGGGGAAGAAAATTTCTTACATCACTTTTAAATCACGAATTTACATTCATATTGTTAATAAGAGCATGGAATTTCGAACGGTAGACTTTCTAGCTGTACAAATTTGCCTTTTTGCGACAAGCGATTTCATGAGACTTCGATCTTTTAAACGCAAGTGTATTAATGCTTACGCCGATAAAATTATCGATGTGATTTTTGCTGGTTTTTTTTATTATGCAAGTTTTAGTTTTAAGTAATAATTGGTCACATTGTAACGATAAGATGTCTAATCATAACGTTTTTTAATACAGGTTTTCCTGACAATAAAAAACGGTGTTTCGAAGCGTGTCGTGAGCATGACTTGTGCCTCCGCATGCGCCTAGTAATTCGACGTCGCAGACTGAAAGGATGCAAGTCGGTTAAGGAGCCATGTGCGCACGAGAAATTCAAGAGTTTTCGTATATAAAAAGTAACTGAAAATACACGAGGGGATGGGACTCCCTCGAGGTCCCGAGATATCGGTGGTTCATCGTTTCATTCATCCGGTCCGCGAGAGCTGCAGTATCTCGGAGCGAAAAGAACGGCGTGCTATCGTCAGTCGACGGATGTTGCTTGCCGACGGTGAGTTTCCAGCTCCCACGCTTCGATAAAAACGCACTTCATCTCTGCGACGAAAATAAACCTTCGACAGTAAGAGTACAACTCGAAAATCCGATTCCCTTGAGGTACTATTTAATTGGCGTCAGATCAAACTTCACCGAGCGGCGGTGCTGCGTCACGCACTCTGAAAGAAGCATATTCGTAGACATATTAATCCTTCAAATTCGAAGCTTCTTTCCAATTGAGAAAAAAGTAATTTTGTAAACAACTATTTTTTTATTGGAACGTTTGAAAATATGTCACTTTAAAAAAATGTACTTTTTCAATTCCACGAAATTGAAAATAACAATGTTATGATAATAATATGATCGGAACAATTTTTTTTTTAGGACGCGTTGTCAGGAGAGACACTTAACCATCCCAGGGCGCACTTAAGCGTCTGTCCAACACTAATGAATCGTGCTCCTTTCCTCGCATAGCGTGGTTCACGTTCAGCGCGCGCCCAACGAAAAAACCTCGTGGCTCCGTTTCCACGGGTGAGTTTGATCGACGAACATTTATCGAATAATCTGAACTTCGTAAAAATTTGTCTCCGACTCTCCGCGACTCCACAAATTACAGTGGCCACATCGACGAGCTTCTCTCAACGTTTTTTTTTATCGTGAAACGTCTGACTCTGCCGCGCACGATGGTACCTCGATTTGTCAAATACAGTGTGAGCTATCAAACGTTCGCGAGGGCTATCATCATTCTCGGTGACATTATGCCACGTCCCGCTTGGAGAGGTCACGGAGAGAAGTTTCTTTCGAGCTATCAAGCTAGGTGTCTTCCTTCACCTCGTAAAGTTCACGGATTTATACCAAGTCTAATTCGCTTTCGTTGAGATCGGAATTCCTACTTCCGGAATTATACGATTCTTCATTAACTGCGCAGTTTTTCGTAGGCGACAAAAAAACCCTGTTCGTTGAATTGCCCAAAGGAGGTTGTATAGAAAACAAAAATTTCATCACATCCCTCGGTAAATTGCAATTTTCAAGTTTGTGCCGAGCGGTAAACGAGTCTCCAGTGGTTCTTACTGGACTAACACGTTACACGAACGAACTACTTCCACCTCACTTGCTTTACTTCCTCGTGGCGAATCTATTGCTCCGACCACCGCCTCTTATATAACATCGTGTCGTATACATCGTCTGAGCGTATTGCATATGACGTTGCGGTTTGTACGTAGGAAATTGCAGCCTTCGATTCTCTCAGCGATCACTTTTGCATACGTAGAGAGTACATCTCGATGGTTGAATTGGTATGTACAAAAAAAAAAAATTCATGTTAAAAAGAATAAATCGTAAATATCGAAGGACATTGCAAGTGCTTTGTTAATTAGGTTGTTCGTTGTTATTCAAGGATGAAACTGGCGCAGCTATACACTTTAGTCGCGTTATAACAAACAAATATTACTGTAGCAATAAGAGAAAGTAACAATTTTCGACTTACGCGTTATTTTCTTCGACATGAATCGTTCATCCGGAAGTTACATGACGGTCTGAACATTCCAAGATGCGGAATTTTGGAAACAATGGAAAAGAAAAAATCGGAAATATCGAGGACATTTCGGCTGCTTTGTCAGCGACGTTGTTACTCGAGGCTGAATCTGACAGAGCTATACACGAAGAACTCTAGCCGCGTTATAACGGAAAAAAAAAAAAAAAATGGTGCAAAATTTTATCGTAACAATTCTCAACTTACTCGTTATTTTCTTCGACACGATTCGTTCAGCCGGAAGTTATATGCCAGTCGGAATGATGAAGGGTGCAGAATCTTGGAAACCATGACCTACTCCAGACCCTTCGAGTTTCCATTGGTTAGCGCGCGTGTGCAATGTACTCTCTTGAACTGGCGGCTGCATCAGCCTCGGGTACAAGATGCGCCGAGGATGGTCTGCCAGCTACGCCTCTTCCAATTCCATTCGGAGCTAGTATCATTCAGAATCTCGTCAATCGGAAAAGCGATAAAACGATTTGACCACCATCGTGAACCGGTTCGATATTGCTCGGGAATGAAATTGACGGGCGAAGATAACAGGAAAAATTTAATAAATAATACAACGTTTCGTCGATACGTAAAAATGTTTAACTATTTTCTCGTAGTCCGATAATCGTTTCGCGCCCGGCGATAATGAATATCGAAGCCGGAGTAAAAGGCCAAACGAAAAAAAAAGAAAATGTAATAAACAAGAATTGATAGCCACGCAGTTGATTGTGTTGAAAAAGAATTGTGTGATGGAGCGAAAAAAGATTTACGTACATTAATGCACAGTCACGTTATCGTTGAATCGATTATTTTATGGGTCACCGCGTATTGAAATCTCAATTAGTATTCTCGTCGAGAATATTACATTGGTTGCGAATATCAAGCGGCTGGGAAAAAATTTAGTTATTTTTTACACGTCACAATTATGCAACGTTATAGTACAAAGACAATGATCTGCGAGTAATTGTATTCAACTACTCGCAGATCATAATAATAACATATTAATACATAATTAATAATAATAATAGCACTAAATCTCATTTAATGACGAACCAACCCTCGACTTCGTATTGAAATCTCAATTAATATTCTTCTCACAGAGAATATTTCATTGGTCACGAATACCAAGCGGCTGGGATTCTTTTTTCATACGTACACAATTCTACAATGTTCCAGTATAGAGGCAATCGTCTGCGGATATTTCAATAACTATGAACTATAGTTTCTGAATCACAAAAGAACACCCGTATGCTCCGGCTTTATTATTATTATTATTATTATTATTATTATTATTATTATTATTATTATTATTATTATTATTATTATTATTATTATTATTATTATTATTATTATTATTATTATTATTACATTCGTTTAATATAATAATAATAATAATAATAATAATAATAATAATAATAATAATAATAATAATAATAATAATAGCACTCAATCCGGTTAAATGACGAATGAAGCCTCCACTCATATCCGGCGATCCAATATTTATAAACAATTTACCAACCCGGTTAATTATGACTTCCGGAGTGGAGGGGAGAACCGGATTCTGCGCGAGCGCATACTGAACTTTTCGGCTAGGACAAGAGAGTATCTGGCTCGGGAGGTCACGAGATCTCAGTGCCGAAAATCTAGACAGCCGGTAAGGGTCTCGTGAATCTTGCTCCGTCTGAGACTCGAAGAAAAGAGAGGGGCAGTGAAAAAAATAAAACGGAATAATTAAAAAATCTATAATAATATATTAGTTTAAAAAAAAGTGTGTTCAGGTTGGGGCTACTGCTGCGGCGCCCGAGAGTGCGTGCCGTGGGTGACGTTACTACCTCACCAGGTTTGAACACGCTCGTACGCCTGTCAGTCGCACGCCGACCGTCGAGCGGCTAGCACGTGGTCGCGCTCGTTCCTCGCACGTGTGTGTTACTTCGAACCACCGTTATAACGAATTCGTAGAATATTTCTCCACGAAATGTGGTTGAATTGTGCTCAAAAACATAATTAATTATACAACTACGTTATCGTAGCCTTTCGTTGTCGATCTACAATCGCGGGTGAAACATATTATTACATAAATTACATCATTTACGAGCACGCGTAGCGAAATCAAAGTTCGTTCGAACGCATCTCTCGTACCGGTTCGCGAAGTGATAGAAATTAATTTCGATATTCTTTTCTTTTTATCTCCAGCATTGACAGTGAGTGAGAGGAATTTACCACGGAGGATTGAGGCAGTTCTGGTTTGACACCAAGCCAATAAATATAAATAAGAAAACGCCAAAAACGGAGTTGAGAATAATCGGGGGAATTTTCTCGTGCAAGTGTGCAGTGTGAAGTGAAAACACGAATTTACGAAATCTACGAAATATGGTCTCTTGATTTAAAGCCGACCGGAGATAAATGGTACCCGTGGGTCCGGATGATAATACCAAACACGCAGATCCCACAGTGTCAACATGACTGCGATCGTCTTCCTTCTCTTGACGCTTCTCACTCTCCGTCCTGCCGCAGCGGACGATTTGGGTAATGTACATCAGATTTGTCTTTAGCTCTAAAATAATCATATTTGTATGTCGCACTTGCGTATACACGCTTAATGCATATGCACATAACTCGTCTTATGGAAATCCACGAATTATTGCTAACTCGAATACACGAACCAACACCGAAATTCCATATCCGCACTCTGCGAGAGCTGCAAATTAAATGTACACAAAGTTTCGAATTCGCAGGTCATAAATCGGACGCGGGCATTGTCCTCGACTTTTTAATTTCTCTCGTTGCTAAATTTGTTAAACTATTGTTTCGTCGAATTCCATGGTCATTGCAAACCCATAATGATAGAAAGTTGAACTTTTTAAAAAGATTTATGGTTTCATCTTTTTATTCGTTAATGAGTGTGTTAAGGGAGAAGTTGTTTTGTAACACAAAGAAAGATATTAACGAGACTACACTGGCTACAAAAATTTCAACATTTCGTGCGCTGTGGAGCTCGTCTCGTATTAAACGTTGGCCTTGCGAAATTGAAAATTAACCATCGTTGTTCCTTCTTGACTCGCGGGTCATTCGTTCCGATGATAAACATTTCGTGAACGGGGTTGTTTGATTCTCCTCTGCCACTATCTTCATGGGTCAAATTTATTGTCGCTAGTTTATACGGTATTCTATCGTTATTCGTAGAATATTTAAGTATCACTTTTTTTGGAAGTTTTGGAAATTCGATATTTAAAATTTGATATACATTTTTAGACCTATTGCTTCGCCGAATTCCATGGTCGTTGCAAACGAATAATGTTAGAAAGTTCAACTTTTTTTTATTTGATTTATTTTTTTTAATCGTGAAGGATTGTGTTAAGGGAGAAGTAATTTTTTAACAAAAACGATGTTAGCGCGACTCTACTGGCTGCAAAAATCTCAATATTTTGTGCGCCGTGGAGCTGCTCGTATTTCATCAAGTGTTGGCCATGTAAAATTTATAAGTAACCGTGATGGTTTCTTCTCGATTCGCGGGTCATGGGTCGAATCCCGTCCCGGCGCAGTTCTTAAGATAAACATTCTGCAAATGATTGATATTAATTAATTTTTTTTACGACAAACTTCTTTTCCTGCGTTCTAACGCGTCACTAGAACAGGTTTTTATTCTCGTAGACGGCTCGATAGTTGGAAGCGACGAAATAGTCGCTTCTCCCCTCTCTTTCGATTCTCGTAACGAACAGAACTTCAACTTTCACCATTTACAATTTTGAAAATTAAAAATTTGTGACCCGAGATATTTCTCGATATTTTGAATAGAAACTGCGGGACTCGTCACTGCTGGAGAATATGTCGTTAAGATTCCCACGAGATTTATCCCATTTTCTCGTTGGTATATTTTTTACTTTTTTTAATTACCGAACGCTGACGAAACGCGACGGCCCTCCTCCACCTCGCGCTGTTTCGTGCACCGACATCCGGACACCCGATATGCAAAGCAGCGACGTTCTCGCTCGTCGAATCTCGGAGTACCCATTCATTTCAATTCACCTTCTGTAAATACTTCACACAACGTACATACCGACGAGGCATCGAGATGGGACGGTGGGAACTCAGACCTGCGCATCCAGCGTGCTATATCCCCGCGTGGCTCACCAGTTCTCGTTAATTACATTTTCCATGAGCGAGAGACAGAGAGAGGGAAGGAGTGCACGAACGGACTTTCCGATCATAAATCGAGACGGAAGGCGTCCCCGGAGAGCGGCATATTGTTGTCGAGCGGCCAAACGAAAAAAATAAAAATAAAAATATTCGCATCAACAGAGGTAGTGTGAAAAAAAAACCATGTCTCATTGATATCAACAAATTCTCCTTATACCTAAAATTTCATGTTAATTACTCGATATCAATTATCAAATTAATGAAAAAACTGACCTTTTTGGATTGAAAAATGCTGTATTTAAAAATTTGTCACGCAATGGTGAATGGGGAAAATGGCTTCTCATGTGCCAGTGATACGTATTGGCCCGACACTTCTACCCGTTCTTTATCTATGGGACACGGTGGCTTTTAGTCTCGAAATTATAATTCTTTTTCCCCATTTTTTCATCACGCTTTTACTGCACTCTCATCGAATGTGCGATATCAGTTGTTTCGAGCGCAAGTGAGAGAGTTCTCGAGCAAGTTACACGGAGCATGGCCATCCGTACACAACCGGCCTTTGTCGCGTATGCTTATTTTACTCCAACCGTGGGGCTCGCAGTGGATGAGTCGCCCGCGAGCATTTGCTCTGTTAAACCTGATTATCGGATTTCTAACGTACGGGGGAGAAAAACTTATTTTTATCATCGAGGTTTTGATTCCCGTACGAGCGGGGATCACGCTCCCGTAGACGCTCTCTATGTCGCTTGTTCGCTCATGGGTAAGAGGCATCGACCTCGCATCTCTCTTGCAATCTAGGTCGATTGAATTTTGTGCATACACGGTGTGTCTCCGGCTCGTCATCGGTGTATAAAAAAATTACAACAAAACTTTCGCCCCCATTTATTATTATTATTATTATTATTATTATTATTATTATTATTATTATTATTATTATTATTATTATTATTATTATTATTATTATTATTATTATTATTATTATTATTATTATTATTATTATTATTATTATTATTATTATTATTATTATTATTATTATTATTATTATTATTTTTAATTACTCTAGTATGATGGTAATCTGAGCGAAATAAATTAATTGTCTCGTTACGGAGGTCACGGAGCACCATTTAACCTTTTCTGCAGCATCAGCGCGCCACGCGCACTACGGATTGTTTTAATAATAGTTAACACCGAATGTAATATTAATTTGTCCTCTGGCGCTAATTTTTCGCATGAAATATTCAGGTAGCTCTTCGGGCGCGCAGCTTCGACAGCGACTTTTAGAGTACGTGTGGGTTCGCATCGATCCCAAATGATAACCGTGCACTTTTTTTTGGAAAATAAAATAAAATAAAATAAATATTAAATGAGGGGAAGAAAATTACAATAAAAAATAATATCGATGGTCCAATGCCAGCACAGCATGTCGGCTACGTTTGTACATAGCCGATATTGCGTTCTGACATTGAATCATCGATACATAGAAATTCATTCATTTCTAGTTGCAACTAGAAGCACCGAATTTTAACCAAGTGTTAAATCCAATCTAAACGTATTCTCGTTTTCCCCGTTCTCTGGACCACATACTAATTCGTACACCGAGTCAAAAATTTACCGGGCTATACCGCACGCAAATTCACGGAATTTCGCGGTTCGAGTTCCATTGAATGTTGACCATAGGCGAACACGCGCGAAAACCAGAATACTCATTACCCCGGCTTTTGCGTTATATGCCCCGCAGCCGTTGCCGTACTCAGACACCGGAGTGCCGTATTGGCGTAGATCAAGTTCAACGTGTTAACACCGATGCACATCGAATTCATATGTCTACCTAAGTAGCTTACGCCCGCGATTCACCGACCGCCAATTTGTTTCATGATCGGACAGAATGTGCCTCTAGTTATGTATCGAGTGTTCTCTCTCTGTCGATGCCACTACTGCGGAAAGCAAATTGATCCCCGGGGGGCTTTCGTGACGTCCCTGATCATTTTTGCATGACGCACTCTCGCGGATCGCACGATAAAGCGAGATAAATATTTCTCATGATATCATTAATTCACCGACAGCGCAAAACATCGGTTATGAATAACGAAGTATTTATTCTACGTCCGATGGCAGTTATTAAACATATTCAAAATTTTATGATATTCGGGGAATAATTGGCCCGGCAAGCAGTTCTTGCCGTTGAATTCGTGCAACGTCGAATGAACCCGTTGTTCCGACCGAATTGACGATAATTAATATGCCCAAACGATCGCGAGTCGTATTCTCTCGGGTGTGATATCAGGGGGGAGATAACGTTCAAATCACTCGTCTGTTAAATCCTTTAGATATTGAATATTCCCGCGGTAAAATTGTTTCGCGAACGGCTCACGAAATTATTGGCAATGGTGCTCAATGTATTGTATTCCGAAAAAAAAGTATATATTGACTATTATTGCGGATGCACTTTATCCTGAGTATACGCGGAGTTTCAACCGTGAAATGGAAGTTGCAGTTTCGACGGGAAATTGTTAATGGGGGGGGGGGGGGGGAATTCGGATAATCGGTCGGGATGCATTCAAAGGCTCTCCTCGACTCGCCGAGTATGATAGAATTATTGTACGCTCAACGAGGCGTTTACATTTTCGTCAGTCCAAATACAGCCTACTACTACTCCGTCCCCGGGTCCGACTACGAAACTTCAAACCAACACCGTTATAATAGCTTACACACTTTTACAATGAACAAAGCAAAAGTTTTTAATAAAAGTTATATTCAATGATGGCCACGCGATAGCCAGGCGGAAAATTCGGACTCCGTTATTATAAAGTTAGCACAAAGTATAGTAGGCGAGGGGAAGAAATTTTAAATTAATAATTTGTTACTGAGATAGAGCGTGATTACTTTTGTCGGGGTCCAAAAAAAAAAGTGATTCGCGATTCGTTTGTCGAAACGAAATATTCGCTGCATCTCTTCGTCGCGAGATCCTGGGCCTTTGGTGGTCGGCGAAACGTTCGTGACGAATATCATGGTTCCAGATTTATTTTATAACTGTCGATAATGAACGAAATGCTGCCAGGAAAAAAGTAACGAGTTCGATGAATGCATCATCGAGCAATTAGCGTTGTTGAACCCATTAATTTGGAACATTGCTCGTCGGGTTACAATATAACGCGAGCCAATTAGTCGGGTAGGGGTATGAATTCGGGGTTGATGAATTTTTTCGTAAATCATTTTACTCGGAAAAGTGTTCTCTGTTAGTACATTTTTTTTATACGCCAGTGAATGTCCGAGAAATTTCAATTGGCGAATTAATTCACATTTGTATTTTCGGGCTAAAAAGATTGATGCAGAAGGGGGGCAATAGAGATCCTCGTCCTTCATTTTGGATATTTGGTAAAAAGAAGATTCAATTTTTTATTGGTGCTCCGTTTTGTCCCGTTTTACCAAATAAGGCATCCTGACATTTCAAACATGCATATTAAAATATTTCCGAGATAAGATTATCCACGAACGAGTACGCAAACGGATGTGAGGTACGTTGTGCAGTAAACAAGTGTATACGGAAGGGTATTCTGCAATATCGTTTTTAAAAGGATATTGGGGGTACTCGGGGAAACTGGAGCTCTGTCGATATATATATCGGGAATATTTATGGATGTCCTACAAGTACCGATGTAATAAAGCTTCGGGGATCTCGTATCGAATGCTTCCCAGTATTGCAAACAATAAATATGTCCCTCTCGATATGAAATTTTCTCGATCCCGCAACGAAGCTCAGTCAGGTATCCGTTCCTCACTCTCGAGTACTGTAAAGTGAAGGCCGAACAAAATAAATAAAAAAACGAATATCCCAAGACAATTCGAAGAACGTAGCGAAGCCGAATAAAAAGAAGCATGCAAAAGCGAAGAGGGATTGGGTTGAGAATAGGAAGGAAATCCGAGATTCACCTGGTGCCCGTTTACTGGGCAAGCCTAGAATCCGAGGAATCCACTTAAGGAGTTAGAAAAAGAATTAGTAGAAAGTGTATGCGGGTCCCTTCTACCCGAGTCTATCCCAGCTCTGTGAGCTCCAAGTTTCACGGCATCGAGAGAAAGAATTAAATGAGCGAAAGAGAGACAGAGAGAGAGAAAAAGAGGAAATAGGAAAGGCGCGCGGAGAAAGAAGTAGAAGAAAAACGAAGAAAAAAAGACTAAGGAACGAAAGGAATGAAAAGTTCGCGTGGGTGCTGGAAAGACGGAGCTGTGAAGAATCGAGTGATATATAGTGAGGAGACACTCTTTCGATGTTACAGTCTCAGTAAGAAAAAAAGGGAAATATAAAAAATGCAGTAGAACTGTTACAGGTGTGTAGCTGTCCGGGTACTGTCGCTGAATTACGAAAGACTCGCCGCGTATACGAAAGTGACGGTCGCAATTTTGTTAAATAGTTGAGCTGGAAGCTTTTCCGACGGTCGGTCCGAAACTTGTTCACGATTCGACTCCATCCTTTAGTCTCTCGACTCCGATACCTGCTCCTCAATATCCATCGAAGGCTTGGGTTTCCTAGCAGCGAGCGGGGGAAAAATGGCCCATTTTCTTATTAAATATGTCGGGAAACATAAAATAAAAAAGTCTCATATCAAATGGATTACGTGTGTTCGTTTTGCCCTGCTGCCCGTCAAACTTCATACGACAATAATTGTTTTCATAAAATCGATCACAGTTATTACCGCAACAAATAAAAGTCGATTGGTAGCGGAATTCTCGCTTGTTCACCCAGCAGCGTAAATATTGCTTCGAAACTGAAAAAAGGGAGCAATCAGAATCTATGAATAACTGTGAAAAGGGGTACGCATTTATAAATCCGACCCATAAAACAGCTGAACCAACAAGCGTTCAATTGCTCGCTGAGTATGCACATCGTTAATAAATATTTCGATCAAATTAATTAACCTTTTCTCTTTTTTATGAATAAAAACTGTGTAACCAGCGTAACAAACGCCAATTAGTACTGCAAGCTCGCGTAAACTTCATTCGCAAAAGAAAAATAAATACATAAAATATCTCTACTATGAGAACAATATTCCCCGCAGTGAACATAAAAAAATTTAATCAATTCCTCTCGTTGGCGTTACCGCCCTGGATAGAAATGGAACAAAAGTATCGGATCGATAAGAATAAATAATAATCGAGGTAATTTGCTTCCCGCGAGCTTTTTCCCCGATTGCCCGATCTCGAGAGCCGGACATGACTGAGTGTCTGTGTCAGGTCAAGTTCTCCCTCCCTCCTGCTTTCCATCGGTCATCAGTTCGGAGCCATTCGCAATAACTCTGATAGAGTCCATCGAGCTTCTTCCATGACTATTCTCCGTTATTCCTCGGTATTGCCATCTCCGCTCTCGACACATCCATAACGCGTAATGCGAAAGGGTCGGAGCAATCGTCGCCGACGCGTTTCGTCCCTCAGAGTCCCTCCGGTCGGCGTATCCAACCGTTTGAAACCGAACGAATGGACCAATATCGTGCTCGATGTCGGGGTCGTATAGCCAAGAAGTGCTTCTCGGCCATTTCAGTAGCGCCGCACCGCGCTAGAATCTCGTGGATCGCCGCATGTCTCGAAACTTTGCTCGTTCATATTAAACGCCCGAGAGAGAGTATATAGGGTTCCTTCCCTCGACTAGACCAGGCAACCAAGTTTCATGTTCTGAAATTATCGCGCGACCACTCGGGCGTAGGTAACGAAGGCAATACCAAAGCGGACTTCTGGCATCTGGCTAATCACTGAAACCGGCACACACCGTGTGTTGCCTCTTTATATGTATATCTATATGCGCGCGCGCACACACACACACACACACACACACACACACACACACACACACACACACACACACACACACACACACTCCCACACCGATAACTGATAAGAAACAGAGGGGCATAACCAATGCGAGAAAGTGCACCGTTTCCGCCCGTCTATTTCTCAGCGGTCGGTATATACATTTAAACTGCAGGCTCCGCGCTATTCGGAACGGCGTTGTAAGAAATTGTGGTAGCAGCCAGAACCAGTCGGAGAGCTGTGCCGGCTGGCTCCATATGTATCACGACCGCGGCGGGTAGAAACAAACGATGTATATGTGCGCGCGGGTTCGACGAGCTTGTATAGTGCAAACCCTTCGGGCGTTCGCACACTAACAAACCGATCGATGTATATTCAGGTCAGCGTCAAAACCTTCGTGGACTTGACTAGTCGGCTCTGACTATTTCTTGTTCGGTAAATTTTTGCTACATCGAGATATCGACTATGTCGGCCCAAAGGGATTCTTATCGGACGGAAAGCTTCGACGAAATCTTCGACCAAATATTCTAAAAGTTCCGAAAATACATTAATGATAATCAAACTGAATAATGGTATCGCCATGCTGTTGGAAAGCAGACACGAAGTTATTCTCAAGTGTCTTCGTTAGCGGAAGATACTTCGCGCGCGGAGTTACTTCGGCCGGGAAAAGTTTGAATCTTTCGCAAAAAACATTCGATTGTACTGCGGAAAAGAAAATGAACAAAAAAAGATTTAGAATAATGAATTCTTTTTCGTTAGGAAGGAGGAAATGAAAAAGATGAGATACCTTTTTCACTTCTTCCTGCGTCGATTGTACCGGTTGTACCGGTCGGATGGACGGTTTCATTCACCGAGGCGAATCTCTTTGATATTTGTGAATTTGGCAAACTGAATATCCCCAACCGGTGTGTCGTTTCGTCCGTGACGAAACTCGTAGTGTGTCACCGCCGATTCGCAGTCGCCTTGTGGCGTGTTGCCTGCCGCAAAGAGTTATATCGTCGGGGGTTTTCACCGCGGCGAGAGAGCCTTAGACCCGAGTACCGACAAGAGATATACCTACTATTATAACTTTATAAAGTCTCGAGAAACGGTTTTCTCGCATATAGCCAAACTCCCTCCCCCTTTACCGTGGAGCCGCATCGACATCCGGTCGCGTTTTCCCCGCTTCTCTTTTCTGTCCATTCCGCTTCGGCCTCCGCACAACCACTTCGCGTTGACGGGAGGAAGGGCTATCGTGCAAGGAAAAAAGATACTCCCGCAGCGTCGCCGAGAGATTCTTCCACTGCGGGAATTGTATTCGGGTTATTAATTTCTGTTCTCCGTAAGTCCGGCGTCGTTTTCCGGGCGTTGGCGTCGTTTCCACGACCCGGCCTCTTTCCCTGTCCCTCGGTCCTCTCCTGCACCAGGTTTTCCGGGGAGAAAAGCGTCGGCCAAAAAACCCAGGAGGCGGAGGGTGACATCATCGCCGGAAGCGAGATAGAATTACTCGACCGACGAAAGTACTCTGGGCGAATTTTGTAGCCAAAATGGCTAGCCACTTTATATACTTATATTCTTGGGCCTTTTTAATACACGGCGTTGAGTTGTTCGAGAGGATCGAGAGAGTGAGGGAAAAGCCCGCGACGCCAAGATCGTATACACAGCGATTCGAGAGCAATTTTTCACATCGTTCACGCAACTTTCGAACTATTTCACCATCACGCGCTTGTTCGTTAAATTTCAACTGTCCGTCAGCTACTTCGTGCACTGTGCTTTAATAATAATAATCATAATTTTGTTCGAGGATTTCTTTTTTCTTTTTTCATTTTTTTTCTGACTGTATTCCCGAGTTAGTAACATGTGTTTTTTTTTTCTTTAGCTTTGCGCATTCACGGTGTCTCAAAGGGTTTACCAAAATTTATGTTTACGCTTATAAATGTAAACGAACGCTTTGCGGAGTTATCAAATTTATAAAGTTTGCCGCTCCCGCGGGCTTTTGCATAGAAGATTAAATGGTTTCGAAATTCCTTCCGGCATAGCTTTTTAATGCAAATAAAATAACCTATTTTCTATCTCGCTTGCGAGTTCAAAGTACATCGTAAAGTGCAGTGTAAACTTTAAATTGGGCTCGGAGAGAAAACAACGTGTATTGAGTCGACAGGTTTAATCGTTACATTCCTGGTAGCGATAAAGTGTATCGAAAAGTAAGAAGTAGCGTTTGGTCTTTCTCTCGTCTAGCGGATCGTGTTCCAGCGCCGTTCGGGACATCGTTGGTGCATAATTTCGTGGGGGGGAAACAGGAGAGATACTCACCCTGGTATATCCGCGTAGGATGGTTGAGCACGTAGTCCATACGTTCCAACCCCCTC
Source organism: Amblyjoppa fuscipennis (assembly GCA_963575735.1). NCBI lineage: Eukaryota > Metazoa > Arthropoda > Insecta > Hymenoptera > Ichneumonidae > Amblyjoppa > Amblyjoppa fuscipennis. The sequence continues at coordinate 15,273,143 of OY754495.1, read as the reverse complement.
GCCGCGATAGTGTAGTACATATAATATGCGTAATAGCCAGTGCTACATAACACGACGCCTACGCCCCTACGAGGAAAATAGCATAGGGTTACAAGTTTCATTCGCGAAGCGGGGAGAGCGGGAGATGCCGGTGAGATAATTTACGAGGTGATAGATACGCGTTTTGGCATCTTGCCAGTAAGAAGCACATTCGTGACATATAAGCTTATATCCCAACCCGTTGGACGGCGAGTTCTATTGCTCCTCACGTAGAAAAGGGCGGTTCCAACGAATATAAATACCAGGGGGGGGGGGGGGGGGGTGGAGGGTGTTGCAAAATGGATCCATGTCCTTAATTTGTGATGAAACATTTTTTTATGCCCCACAAAACATTGTTGAAAAATATTTGTTTTATCCAGCTCGGCTTTTACACTGCCTGTCTGTCATATTGCCAAAATGGTAAATAGCATAATGTAGGCAAAGGTGGGAAGGTGGAAGGGCCAGTTCCCTAAGATAATATCTCGCTGTGTTGCGAATAACGAATTCAGGCAAATACACACTGCGCTTCCCTGCGAGCTAAAATCCGGAGAAGCTAAGTACAAAGTTTATACCTTCCACGGACTTCATTCTTTATCTCTGTTCTTTTTTTTTCTTACTCCCTTCCGAACTATATTTTTACTCCCTCACCTTGTTGCTCATTCTGCTAGGTAGCTTTTCCCTTTTTTTTTTATTTCGCTACGTACGGTACCCTTACTCGCCTTGTTTTCCCTCTTGACATCTTCATTTGTCTTTCTCTTTACTTCCCGCGCCCCCAGTCTCGTTTCTCTCCTTTTTCGACCACCCAACTGCTAGCTCTATCCCAGTACAAAGTACCAGAAACAGAAAGAGCCGGCGCGGTTTTCCAGCAGTTTCCACGTTGTTTTCTACTTTTTTTCTTTTTTTTGTTCTCTTTCTTTCTCGCTTTTCCGGTGTGTGTATGTACACTGCACGGTCGAGTTCGCGCTGGAGTTTGAGACCCGGACTTTTCCGGGAGGAGGGAACGCCGAGTTGTCGACGATATCGAGCTCCTCGCATACAATCCGACCAAGCTCGTTTCGGACTTCACTCACTCTCTCCTCTCTCTTCCCGTTTCGGTCGACGTTGAAAAAAGAAAAGAAAAGAAAAGAAAAGAAAAAAGAAATAATCAATTCTGGCTCACTACTAGCCGGTTAACCGAATCCTGCTTCGACGGACAATAGACTCCGACAAACAATCCACTAGATCTATATGCGGTTCTGCTGTTTTGTACAGTCAAACCAAATCCGATCGAGTTCCCGAGAGATTATCCGTTAGTCGATTGAAATGATATATTCCGTGCGCTGACGGTGCCCGCGCACCCCTTTTTTACCTCCCAATTATCGTATCGAATATCTATAAAATCTTTTGCCGCTTCGCATATGCTCCTCGACGAGGAAACATATAACGGACCCGGTCACAATGAGTTTATCCCGTAAACCGCTCGCCGAAATTAAACAAAAAAAAGAGCGTCATTAGAATATTCGACAAAAGAAATGTTGACAATACGATTTTTTTATTGTCGACCAGTAGCGAAAATATGTTTGTAACCCTGCCCTTTGTAACTTTTCTAAACATTGGAACAAGATTCTCCTCTGCTGTTTAATTTTTAATATTTTTTCACCGCTTCCAATAAGTCATGAAATTTGTCAAAACTGCCAGATAGGAGATTAATTTTCTTGAGCATGAACTGGAATTAACAATAATGAGCTGCCGCAATGTAGCTCCTTATCGTTCAACAAATTGTATCAACGAATTTCTGAAACGCTACAAGGGCGTTACGAAAAACCGTCCGGAAAATCGTGCCTTTGTGTGTGTCTGTGTGTGCGCATGTATGAGAACTTTACGTTGATATGGCTCGTAACATTTTAGAGCTTGCTGTTTGCGGCTTATTGGTGGTATATGTACGATCCACGATACACACAGTATATGTGCTATGTGGTCCGAGCTTGCGATTCGCAACGATCCACGGCAGACGTGAGCTTTTGAAGCTCGATGTCGTCTCGTCATAGCGTTACGGAAAAACCTCAAAGCCGTCGTTACTGGCTCGCAAACACCCTCTATCACGGACGGGGCCAGAGAGAGATCAGTTTGTCGCAGTCGAGGCCGCGCGTCGTTAATCCTCACCGTGAGAGCCTAGCTTCAACAACGGCTCTCAAACTCCATGTGGCAAACAGCAGCATTTGGCCACCGGTGTTCTCCGCCAAGCGGTTGTATCGAGCGAGTGTGATAAAGACTAAGCCTCGTAACGATCCGCGTATCTTCCCGCAAAATGTGCGATCTTCCACGAAGAAGAGACATCGTTTGCCGTATCGTACGGAACACTGTTTCAAGAGACACGAGAGAGTATTCTAAAAAATTAATGAAAAGAAAAATGCACAAACTTTACGTGCACTTCAAACGAGAATTTTCAGAGTTAATGGATAAGCGTTGACAATACAATAATTGAAAAAATAATAATAATAATTCTCGAAATTTGAACTGAGGATTATGTTATTTCTTCATTATATTTAATTATACCGGGGTTCGTGTTTTTTAATACCTTTTTTTATCAGTGCATGTTGTTTAGCATATGCCAATTTCGGGTGTACAGTGTTATCACCCCCTGGATATGATCTTCAAACAATGTTGGCTTCAATTTTTGCCGAGATAGCCTGAGACGCATAAAATAGAGATGAAAGTAGCTGACTGGGCCCGAAGAATTTTACTACCTCGGAGGAGATTAGCCTTTTTCGGGGTGCGATAAGAAAAGTCGACTCGAGGCCAAGTGGCGTTTCGCGCGCACCCTCAAAAAATCCGCTGTTAAACCGTGTCATTGACGGTGGATGAAAAAAACGCGAAGACCACGAATACCTCGACGATTCCTCATCCCGTCTTGGGCCAGACTGTCGAGTGAATTGCGGGAGCTCATCTTCCACACACAAAGAGTCAGGGTCGACGACGAGACGAAAGGATCTCTTTGTAATACTCTCTCTGTCGTTAAAGTATCGCGTGACCATTAAAAAAAGGTGCTAACAAAAAATTCCTTGCCGAACCTCCTTTTTTTAATTATATAAAAAAAAAAAGTTCTTTCAACGCTTCAAGGGGTTACGATACAATTTTCGCGGTAGCTAAAAACGACGAGGATCGATCGCCCGGCGTCGCTCGTTGTGTCCTGATTGGGACGCACGTGGTCAGACTACCCGACGCTCTCTTGTCGTCCAACTCAATTGGCGTCCGATCAATGTCCGCACACAGCTTTATACATCTGTGTTACACTCTGCTGTCCGAACCAATCGCGTCGAGCTGCTTCGTCATCTCGTTTCTCGATTAAGGTGTATCACCTTTTTTCTCCTTCTTTCTTTTCCTTTCGTTCGAAATTCTGCACGTGTAGTTACGCCACACCAACGCTTTATTTTTCTTCGATAAAAATACAATCGAAAGCATCCCGTTGAATGAAAATTGATAGCCGCAACTCGTCGCTTCTACCGATAAATAATGGTCGTAACATCGAATTTGATAACTTCTTTACTTTTAGAGATTCGATGAGCGATGCTCGAGCCACTAACGAAAATTTTCATACTTCACTCTCGTCGAAGCTGCATAAACCAGAATATCGAATCCAATTTTTATCCAATCCTCTCAATGCCATCAGAAAAAAATTATTAGATATAATCTTCATTTTTGAACTTCCCGCTTTCGAGATATAACCTGATTACTGTAACGACTACGTACATACGGTCGCGGTAAAAAAAAAGAAAGATTATCGTATTCCACCTACTTCCACGCGTCATCAACTATTCTCATAATTCTACTTTAAAAAATGTATATCATGTTCCTGTGAAAGCCCGGGATGCTTGTGATCCCTGTGCGTGTTACGTTATCCCAACTACTCTTTAATCCTCTTTCGCTTTACTCTTCCCATTCATTCTACCTACTATAATTATTTCTCAGTCCGTCTGTGCTCCGCTGTCTCCCTTCCTCCCGCCCTTTCGACGGTGGGGCTGTATTTTCAGTAATTCACTGTGAGGAAGGACAACGCAGAGAGCGTCGGTGAAAGCTCGGATGCACGAAGAGCCGGAGACACACTACCAGCGGACCATATTCCTGTTAATGATCCACCCATTGCTCGAAGGTCTCGCCCGTTAAGGTTTCCCGATTCCTCCAAGAAGTGGAGGACACTCCGGGAGGAAATCGTCTGGATGACTTTATTCATTGAAAAGTATGAACGAGTCGGGACCAAAGACATTTTTTTCGAGGACTCTTAATCTCTCCGTGCCTAGGCCGACTAATGCGGGTCATGTGCTTCGCCGAGGCAAGAGATGAAAAATGAGAACTCGTAGGAGGATCGAGAAAGAACAGACGTTCCTTCTCTGGCTGTCGCGTTTATGTATGTCGCTTTGCCCGAGGCCATCTAAGCGAGAGACTGCGCCGCAATCTTCCACGTTCGCCAAGAAGAACTGGATTCAGTGGCCCAGTTCTCCATTTTTCCATGATAGTCTCTCCTAGCTCTGTACCACTGGCTGGGATGACAATTTCTCATGAGGTTTATCGTCGGTGATGAACAGGATTTCTCAGAGCCCCTCCATTTTTTCCATCTCCAATCGGATGTTTAAAAACAAAAACAGTCCGAACTTTGAGGTCAAACGGGGTTGGTTCCTTCGCGATTTGCGACCAGTTCGTATGGGGCTATTCCTTCGCGATTTGCGACCAGTTCGTATGGGGCTATTCCTTCGCGATTTGCGGACAGTTCCTCTGTGTGGGGTCGAAAAATATCAACAAATCCCAGACGCTCAATTTCGTCTCGTGAAAGTTTTATGCCGATACATATTTAATCCTCCTGCTTTATTTTCCGTTTCCGATCTTGGCCACCGATGGATTTAACGATCCGTGGGACGTTCGGTGATTTATCGATGGCATAGTTGTAGCGTGTTTTTCCTCGATATCCTCGATAAAGTGACACACATACACACACAATGTGTAGTACTAAAATTGCGGCTTTACGCGGGAACCCCGACACTCGCGATATCTATCGGTCTTTCTCTCGCGGCCGCGTCGTGGTTGCGGTTTTTCCTATAAAACGCTTCGGTTGTTTTTGAGGTCGGAACCGTAGGCGGGACGGAGATAGTACGTCAAACGCGGACCGCTGAGAGAGAGGGATACCCACCCTCGCTCTCCCACGCGGCGGAGAAAATTCGACCGAATAATTTTCCGCGCGATATAATTGCGGTCAAACGGTGTGAAAAACCTTTTTTTTTATTGGCTTTTTTATTACCGGTTTATTACGGCGCGAGATTACTGCAGTCATCCCTCGCGGCTGGGTATTACGGTGTACTTGTCAGGGGGTTTTGAAAGTGCCAGCGGTGAACGAATTTCTTTAATTTCAAAGAACTTTTTTCCCCCATTCGCAACGTTTGTTCGGTGGGTGGTTCGACTCGGTAACCAGGGTGGTTTTGCATCCACATCCATGCACAATTTCGACGAGTTGGAGGCACACTTAATTTCATCTCGCTTTCAATTACCAGCCTGCTTGGTTACTACGTCGGAAACGACTGAGTGTACAGTGCTCGGTGAAACGAGGGTGAAACACGTTCTCGACCACAGCGCGACCACTATATAGTAGTCCGGTCTTGCGTCGCTTGCAGTTACTATATTGCTGGATTAAAAACAAATATATGCTATTTGATCGAGTATCCTTCACGTGTGGACGTCACCATGGAGCACAGAATAACATTACGTGTGATTCCGCTTCGGAGTAAATACGAATGTACACTCGCTGTTCGACTATCGACAATACAGAGGTCCTCTGCTAGTCAAATTCCGAACGAAATGGCCATGACGTACCTGATAATTGAGCTACAGAGAGATCAACATCGGAATACCCGCTCGTTCTTTCCTCTCTGAATAAAGTAGAGGGTTGCCTTTTTCTGAACGCGGAGCACCTGCAGCAAACTTCAACTCACCCATTGCCTCTGTTCCTCGCTTTAATGTTCACTATGTATGTGCGCGCCACGCGGGATTCATGCATAAATATCCTTTGTCTTGGTCGAACGGCCTTTACTCTGTTCCGAAAAAGGGGTAAATTGAAAACAACCTCTCGTTGCCTGGTTCAGAATACATAGAACAGATTTTCCTTGATTTCAACTTTTGTTTTTTTTAACTTCCAATCCTGGAATGTTTTTTCACCCGGAATGCACAGCTATGGTATTCTTGGTATTCGTGCACGATGTCCTTTGTGTCATTCAGTCGACCCCCTCGGATATCTGCACCCCAACGTTTATATAACAATAAAAAGAGAACCTCCGGTACGCGTTTCACGATATCAATGGCAAAATATATTTTTGTCGACGCCAGTCACTGATAATCAAAATATATATGATAAACCATTGAGCAGTGATAACCATTTCGTCAAAATAAAATAATGGGTCCATTTATTTCTTTTTGTACACGGAAAACTCGTACATACCCAACGATATACGTATAATCCTCGAACAATGCTGGATTCTCGTACTTCCATGATTTGCATTTCTACGGTGTTCGGTCCTACCTATATGCGTTTGTGATTAATATATCCCTGGTGCGCACGTTGAGAGTTAAACGGCAACGGGGTGGCTTACTTTATTTTTATATATATATATATATATTTTTTTTTTTTAGTTAAACGAGAGAGAAGAGGTCGTACGCAGTTAAATGCCGTATAAATAACTTTTTAAACGTGCCGCGCGGCCGGCTCGGTGTTCGTAACGGTTCAGCCCGAAAACACGGACGCAAGGGAATTTGTAAAAACAATGGGCTTGAAATTCGTGGCTAGGGGAAAAAAAAAGTAAGAGAGAAATATGGAGAGGAGTTTCCGCATGTGTTCGCCACGTAATGGCTCGAGCGAGGGTTCGCTCCTCGAGCGGATCTCGGCAGCTGCGGGTTTCGGGCATTGGAAGACTGCGAGAGAGGCTGCCGAAGCGTGTGGTAACGTCGGAAAGAGACGTCAGAAAAAAAAGAGCCCCACAGGAGTTTGAGAATGAATAAACGAGACGTCTGAAGACATACACAAACACATCGAGCTGAAAATTCGTCCGGTGAAAAATCTTGGATGGAAAGTCCCAGCACGTGCGAGGACAATCGGAACGAGAAGAGGAGAAGAGGGCTTTTCCGGGTCGGAAAGGGTTCTCTCATCGTAGGAGGGTTACGTGGGTCAGTTGCATATCTCTTTACCGTCCCGCTGGCTGCGCGGTCACACGCTATGAATAATAAGCGTCTTCTACGCTACTCCACACACAGTGGCTATACGCGCGCGTAACACTATTTCACGGTAGGGCTTGCGTACACCGAGCTTGCAGCCGTGTGCGCGGCGAATATAACGATACGGCGATAGCATCGGTTACCGTGTACGGTCACGCGTTTATCGGCGGAGAGCCCGATGGCGCTTAACGCTCCGAGCGAGCATCGCTGACCTATTCGAATCGGCTCATCGAATATACACATAATTGGATATCGTGTACGATCTGCTCGTGGGGAAATTTTGTTGGCACGACATAGGTCTAAAGTCATTGTCCGTACTGGAACTGGATCTTTTAGTTTTTCTAGTAAACATTACTTTCTAATTCCCTTCGTCCGCGCTTTCAATCAATTTTAATCTAGATTTGTTTGATCCACTGACGTCTCCTCATTTATTGATCGACTAGCGACTGGGTCATCGAACCCACTCAGTACCCACTCGTAAATATTTATATCGCGGAGGAAAAAGGAAGAAAAAAATGCACCCGTACCCTTCGCGTTGAGGGGAAAAGATATCCGGCAATAATTTTTTGTTGAATTCTGCAGAAGGCTTGGGGGGGGGGGGGGATTTGAGCGGCACGCGATGGTCCTGGAGGGTACAAGATTATATGGAGTATAATATATTTCTCACTCGTGGAAGAAAAAAAAATGGGAAAATATGTAACGACCTTGGCTCGTGAGCCGAGTAGGCATCTCGAGGAGTACACCGTTCATCGTATACAATCTTCACATTACGAGTTATATACGTCTGGGCTTACGATGTAACATTTTTGAAGAAGCTCTTCTGTCCCGTTGAAACTAAACTGTAGCCTCGAACTCCGAGCTTTCTCCGAGAAAGATCTTTTCCATTCCTTCCCCGCTACACGCTTATGCAATGCTACCCACCGCTACGCCTCACATCTCGGCCGTGCTGTATACATAATGGTACTTAAACTTAGCGCAGTCTACTCCATTGTAGAGGATAAGACATCCGAGCCATGCACCAAATCCCGCTACGGCGTAACGGATAAGTCGAGTATACAGAACAGCTTAACGTTCTACAAGTTTACAAGTGTACCGTAGTTTACATACAGCTTGGAGATAAAAGCTTGGGATGAATAATTGAAAACTGACCTTTGAATAAAATTAAAAATAAATGAATGAATAATTTTCACAAGATTTTTTCTTGATTTTTGTTCGGCAGAAAGTCTTTCCTTCCTCGAGTCTCGGTCGCACTTCTGTTAACGCGCGGATATATTTTTCCGAAAGGAGCAAACGACTCTCTCTTCCCGATAGAAAGAAGTCGAGAAACGAATACTACGGACAAGTATACCGCGGCAAGAAAATAGTATGTGCTGAAAGTTAAAAGGAGTTGGACGATGTGACGCCGTAAAGTACACGAGAAGGGCATCCAGCAGCGGCACACATGTCAGCCACGCTTTTACGAGAGCCTTCCGAGATTTATGACTGGGAGAACCCTGGTAATTCCGTGCAGTTTCTTCGAACCCCGGGTCTCTCTTTTCACGGCCTGAGGGCCATTCCCAACTTGCGATTCTCGAGGAGCTTCGAACGAACTCCCTGGAAACTGGAGAACCGCGAAAGCAGCGACGCAATGTTTCGTCCCTCGAATATCGAGTTACCTTTTCTTCAACTTCGGCCCTTTTCATCAACTCAACTAAAACGTTGATTCCGTACAGATTGCTTTTTGTTTTTGTCGATTATTCAAAAAATTCTATTAGGTCCGTGAGGACTTTCTGCGCGCACCTCGCAACTTCGTTCACCGGTACGGAAATTATTGTCGACTGCGACGGCGAGTTAAAGTACAAAAGTTCTTCTGAAAACGCTAAAGTGGTTAATTATCGAGTCGACGAATAGAAAATAAATTTACCGGGCACATCGTCGGGGGCCGTTGTACTCTGGTTTATATAATGTAGTATATATTTTGTAGATATATATGTGTGTACGAGCCCCTTGCTCCACCGTATATCGATTTTGCTCGGTCTTTGCCCGCTACCCGCAGCATTTAACGTTGATGAATATTCATGACTTTCGCTGGGGGCCCGTTGACCATCTTTCCCCCTCGGCGCTCCTTTTGCGCTACCAAAGGCGCACCTTCGCGCGACCTCCACTATGAATATAGAAGAGTGTATTGTGGATCAGCACGGGTACGAGAATGAAGCGCGTTTAACGAGTACCTTCATCGAATCTCTACGGTATACATGGTATATAACTGCTGCGTGGAAACCGACGACTACAATAACGCGAATATTCCCGGGGCTCTGCCCAGCGGACCATAAAAAAAATAAAATAAAAAAATTGAATTAAAAAAAGGTTGTCAGAGGATCTGCTTCACAGCGATTTCCACCGATGACAAATATAAACGAACGGACCGGATACACAAGTTTTGATTGCGTCGACAAGCTGCATCAGTCAGGCTCCAAAATACATCATAAAAAAAACCGCCATTATTGCGTTTCTGATTGGATTTTTTCCATATTGTAGTAGGCATGGTACCGATTTTGTACTTTTGGTGCCGAACTTGAAAACCCACATTCAATCAAAAGTTTATCTTTTTTTTTCGCGAGCTGGAGTTTTTGTTGTTGAAAATAAGGGGTTGAAATAGTCGTAGTTTGTCAATAGTATTCGTTCCCAGGCTCCGGAACTGTGGTCCGTGAATACCAAAAACCCATTTCCATCAGCGCGAATCCCCGGGGCGGGTTGGGCAATCAATAAAAATCTTGCCGCCAGCAGTTTACCAAACGAAGCTCCGGAATCCTTCATCACGTACAACATAAAAGTGAGTTTACATTCATCCGAACTGCGAATCCTGACTTCCAGATGGTGAGGTACGGCAAAGGTTAAAGAACATAGAGAGCGACAATGAAGGAGTTTCTTCGTGTCTCCCTTTCTTCAACTTTCCACGTGCCACCTCTGTTCCCTTCGCTCGATTACAATGAGCCAGCTAAACCGCGTCTCGCACAAAGCGCGTAAACAACGAAGGTCTGGCAAGAAGTTAAACGTACGAAACTACTTAAAGCCGCAGCGGTGAGGAAAGTTGAAGGATTTCGCAAAGACTCCTGGAGCACCGTTGGCGCACAGTGCGCGGGGATGCCGTTTCAGAGAAAGAAAAGGTGAAAAGGCTAAACGGTACTAGAGCAGAAGTGGGAACTCGCTGGTTTCCTGTCTCGCCAATCTCGTTAACGCGCCCTCACATCTTTGTGCACCGAGGAGCTTTTTTTTTTTGGATATTGCCCGTTAACTATTATCTCGATTAACGATGTATCGCTCGAATTTGAGACAAACATACTTTAGACTTTGTACTCAGAGCGAAACAATACCTGGAATTTGTATGAAAAAAAAAAAAAACACAAAAAGTTAACAACACCGAAAAGTCGCCATTGTCCAACCCTCGCAGAAATTTATCTCCAGTCAACGCGTTGATATCGCTTCGTTGCTCTCGAACCAGGAGAAACAGTGCGCCACATCCTTTCTACATCGATCCCAATTAAAGAGCCACAGGCGCTCTGGAACGCCTTTGCGTTTAGTCCATTGTGTACGAACGCATAAAAAATTGCGGCGTTGGCCCATTCTCGACCGTTCGTCTGCACTCCGTCCCTTTATGCTTTCCCACAATCGTGGTGACAGAGTCTTTAAACAAAAGTACAATTACTCAATGGGGGTGACGCAGAAAGTTGCTGCTGTGAAAAGGGCCAATGCACAGCGGGACAACATTGCAGCTTTAGCGAAACAGCGGCTGCTCTGTTCCCCTCTTCCTCCACCCCTTCCTCCGGGGCTTACTTTGACAATGTCATCCGTTAGACACTATGAGCTTCGCGAGGGTGGCTTTTGTCCACATATGTACACATACACGTTAGTACAGCGTAGGCAATTCCACAGTACCTTCCTCATATTGTGGCGGCTGTGTGCCGTTGCTGGCCTTTCTCCGACTTGCGTAACGTATCATACACGTCCTGCATTGCATAGTTTCACAGCTCTTTCTCACTCTCCGCACACTCTATAAACGCCACAAAACAAAGGCTCGCACGGAGGGAGAGAGAGTCCCGCCGTTTTCGAGCTTCAATTTAAAAGAGCCAGCTCGTTTGTCCTCTGTCCTTGGCGTCCGACTCCCTCTCGGGCTTTTTCCGAAAGCCTGGCGCGGCTGCAAGTTCTCGCGTTGAAGCACTAGGCGGTTAGGTGACGTTGCCGTTGCGTTTCTGTGTAAAACATTATCCTTTTTTTTTATGGAGTAAACATTTTGAATCCCTTTTGGCGATGAGAGTTTTAAGCAGGATAAGTGGAGACCCAGGCGTCCGTGGAACAGTATAAATTGTCCCATATTGTATTTTGTTTTTCATTGAGAAACGTACGAAGTAAATATGATTTTTCGTTTTCAAATCTCCGGTATTCCGTTTAATTGGAATTTGTTCGAAAACCCACGTGGAATGTTTCCATGCGCTGTTCGTTCGACCGAGGTCAGGCAAAACAAATTTTATTCCAATAGCGAATCAAACCAGGCTTTGCTTTACCTTGTCAAATAAAACTGTGTACGTGCGTGTTTATCTATTTTTATGTTTCATCGCCGCATCGTTGTGTAGATTGAAGTAATCGGCAATCAGTCTATGTTTGACGTGGAAGGGTGGGCTGGGCGTACATTTACATCTCTATCGAATATAAATCTACCTAATTAGGGCTGCAACGGTATACAAACCTCTACCTAGTAAAAAAAAAAAAAAACGTTTATACAGTTAACAAACAGCTCTTGTTCGAATTAGTCCACATCTTCTTTTGTTGATTTAACAACGCTTCAGCGATGTAAGCTGCGGTGCGTATTGGTAAAGTTCTTATCTGGTCGAGTTGTATTATCGTAGAGTAATCTGTTAGTATCATGGATAGCCCGAATTGATCGTATTCCGACGTTTGCCACTATTAAATAAACAATCCGCCATGCCGGATACCAACAATATTTGTTGGTCGCAAACACCCCGGTATTTATCGAAAATTACATAAATGGTGATGATCCGAAGGTCTAGCTGCTGAAAATTGAATATCCGCGATATAAATGAATTTCGTATTATTCCCACGGCAACTTCAGACTTGCATGTCAGTAACTCTGGATCAAATTGGAGATTTCCTTCTCATGTGATCCGCTTCTCGGATATCGTTTGTTATAAAACCGTTATTACAAGGTATCGCTCGTTATAATCCTATAGCTTCGAAAGGGCCAGCAGCAAAACGTTCGTGTTGGCGATCCGATCATCGCGATTATTGATCTCGCTTGTTCAACATCGTTAGTAACACTAGACGCGTTCACGATGCTGTTACCGGTAGAATGTACACTGTACCCGAGGAAAAAGGGACGACAGCCGGTAACTCTTATATCTTCTCATTTCTAACGGTCTGTCCGAGAGCCAACAGTTTTCGCTTGGTTTCCACGCCCCTCTTACTCTCCTTCCGTCACGTCAAATCCTGTTACTTCTTAGACCAATGACGCCTCGCTGTTCCTTTTTCGCTCCCTCGCTCTTTATATAAAAGTATTATTATTATTATTATTTTAGTATAATATTTCTATGGATGAATATGTAGTGATATTGGATGAAAGCGGTCAAGTAACCGGCCCATATTCATCCCTTTTGCCCTATGAGTAACGCAAAAAAATTTCAATTGGACACTTTTTTTTTTTAATCAAAAGCTACTTTTTAGCGACCCTCGGGCACATTTCAGATCCGAATAGCATGCCTACGGCTCTGTGGTTCGGATCAAACGACGAGAGGCTGATGGGATAATGTGTAAAGGTCGATCTGTGAGAGGCTCTACTGTACTTGACTTTTCCGAGCTACCACGAAAGCCCCCGCAACTTGGTAACCGGCCTGTAACTTTGGTAACTCAATACTGGAAGAAGAGGATGATTCTCTCCCGTCAACGGGGCCAACGAACCCGAAAATCTGTGAAGGAGTTTTCTATTCGAGTTCGCGCGCCTTTCCCCTCACTGGGTCGGGATCGGAATCGCCGAAGGCTCTTCTGTCGTCCATGCGGCGTCGAGCCACCCACGCGAACCGACAGATCAATTAAATTCGTTGAAGCCTCAACGGGGAGCAAACAACAGAGCGTTTGTTGGCCGTAAACGCTCGAGGCATTCTCGAGTGGGAGGGTTTTCGACCAACTCGAGTAGCAACGCTCATCCGTTCGATTACGCTGATCGATTCAAGATGCAGCTGCCGACCTTTTACATTCCTTATTTTCGAGAAATGCTTCCCGTGGAGGAACAAAAAAAATACCGGTGGCATCGCGTGTGCATCGACTACTACTTCGCCGAGGCGCTCTTAGTCGTTGCCGCGCGGCGGAGAGAAGGATGAGAGACAGAGTCCGTGTCTCGATTGCCTGAGTAGTCGATTCCGCCGCGCGCTGCACACGCGTATGTATGCACAAAAGATGTAAATAAAAAAACCTTTCGATCACTCCATCCATTCTACTCCACTCTCGTGAAACGAATTTTGGTTCCCGGTGTAAAAATTTATATTCGATTCGTGTTCATAGTTACATCATGCGCTTCCATCCTTATAATGCTTCCGATAAGCGGATTACACAAATGGTGATGGATTTTTTTTTTATATAAAAAAGCGAAAATTCGGATGGATTTTTTTTGCGAAGTGTTTAAGCCCTTTTTGGAGTGAAAATAAAGGAACGCCGAATGTAATCGTAAATCGCGAGTACGAGGCGATCGCACGATTCAACGATGCGTTTCTTGTGCAAGAAACCCTCGGGTACCGTTGACGTCCGTTACTGTCGCTATATCGGGAAGCCTGTCCGGCCGTTATCCGTAGAAACTGCATCGCGGACAGGTTCTTCATAATCGCTGTGGGAAACATTGACATTGAGCGTCTTCGTCGTCGGTTCTTGTCGCCTGATTTGAAGAAAAATAACTAGTGCAAAGGTACTCTCGCCGAGTGCATGAGGCTTACCAGTCAAGAACTGAATCGGATTAAAGAGCCAAGATATATATACTCGACTCAAGGTGGCCCAGGACGGCAGCTCTTCCGAGCGAGTGAGAGATAAAAAGAAAAGAAGTTGAACTAATTAGTCAAGTAGTCCAGCCACTGGTTTGGAGCTAGCGCAGTTTTTCCATGAAAGCCCGTAAGAGATGAAAGAAAGTCGCACCAGCGTACAGCATAGAACTGCAATGATTCAGTTTAAAAAAAAAAGCGTCTAAAGAGAACGATTTTTAGGGGGCGACTAGCGAGTTTTCATTTTCTCCGAGAGAGGTGTGCTTGGAACTCGCGGATGGGATAAAGGTGAACGGAACTTGAGGTGAAAAATCCAAGTGGCGAGAGAGAGAGGAAGTCCCGCGGATTGGGGTGGGCGAGAGAAGAAGAGGAGGGGGGGGGTTGGAAGAATGAAAAGATGAAAAGAGCGTGTGCAAGCGGGGGAAAAAAGGGGAAGCTGAAGAGGAGCAGCGAAGAGTCGTTGCGGTACGTGTGCGGATGCGAATATCGGATATGTCGACGAGCCAGTAGGTACCTACCCACTTACTTGCTTTCCCGTTTCTCCAGAATTTAAAATTCAGTCTAGCCCAGCGTCCCTTATATCTACACCATGCACACACTGAGCCGTCTGCGACCTACTCGTGCACGTTGAGCCACGCTGCATTATATATGTGTGTGTATGTATATATATATATCTACACACACACACACACACACACACACACACACACACACACACACACACACACACACACGCTCGTTGCACCACTTCGACTTATACGAAGAGCTCCGGTGGCGTACTTATCCTATAGTCGTATACCGGGTATGCTTGGTTGCTTTAGAGTTCTCTCTGCATTTCGCTTACTCTAACACCCTCGACGCCTTCCTCCGGATGCAGGGCTTCGGACAACGTTGCGAAAGCACCTTATTTTCTTTTTCGTTTTTCTTTTTTTACATTATCATAAAAAACGAAAATGGTGCAAATGAATTTGCAGATTGCTTCCTCATTGTTTCAGATTGCTGCAGAAACTATCACGCGAGGAATTATGTTTATTATTTATTGGCTGACCCTTGGAGCGAGGATATGCTTTTTTACATATCACTTTTAAAAATATATTTTGGATCCCGGAGGAACAAAAATAATTTAAAAATTGCTGCATTATCATTTTTGGCATTGATGTCGTTAATCCCGCTCGGAAAAATATTCATAGTACGTGACACGGGATAATTTCGTCTGTTGAAATAACATGGGTCATTAAAATAATGGAGCTATTGCCGGGCTTAGCAGGGACAGAGCCGACTACTCTCCCGTACAATTTTCACCCACGTTTTAAACGTGGGTGAAAATTGTAAAATATTTCCGCCGCGTTGTGCGTTACCATTGCTCGCTCTCACGTTTCTGGGGAAACCGGCTTAAAAAAATACCACCTCTCCGCCCGATGATAATGGTTTGAGTACTCGACATATGAAATTTACTTGTATCTCTCTCGCGCTGAGCCCCAGGTATCCTTTTGCGTTCGCGGAAATTCGTGCGTTATATATTAAGCCGGGCTTAGAACAGCGGCACATGAAATCACGGTTAACGACTATTTTTTGTATAACAAAAAATAAATACAGTGTGGATACCCAATTTCCGAGTTTGATCCTGAAAATGATGCGTTCTAAAAAAAATAAAATAACGAAATCTCGTTTCGTTTTATTTTTATTTTCTGCGTGTTTTATCGAATGTACGGTACAACGGTGTTGCGAAATGAAATATTACTCTGACTGACTTTGATGCATCGTTCATAGGGCTGTTGGGGGTACGTTCTACGATCGTTCCCGTGTATTTGTGCAAAGTTCTTCCGACAAGTTTGACTGAACGTTTGAAAAGCGCGTACAGGGAAGCATGCGAAAAATACACAACTTCCTATGTAGCGCTGGAAGGGGAAAAATTATAGCTACAGGGGGATCTGAAAATGGATCTTGAAGGTAAACATGGCAATCGGAATAGAGAAATATTGTTATTAGTTTCATCATTGAGAAATCACTGCCTCGTACAATATGTAGCAATTGACGCAATTATTGTTATGTTGGAAAAACTAGCCCGGTAATTCGTTCAAAGAGGAAAGTTAGAGTGAATACGAAACAACTTAATTGTTCAGGATAAAGTTCTCTTCAATTGCGCTGCATTCATATTAGCCGTGGTCATATTCATATATTAGCTATTCACGAGAGCGCTACTTTGTTAAAGGTTCATGGCAAATTTTCATGCGAATTTAATTACTAACTTGCAAATTGACCCCTAGCCGCATTCATCAATGTGCACATAGTTCTAATAAAGCGTGATCGCAAGCGCAGAAATTTCTGCACAAATTGTTCTAGCCGACCTTTATCCAGTACGACCAAATTGTTTCATATTCGTTCTAACTCTTCTCTTTGAAACAATTACATGATTAGTTTTTTCAAGATAAGAACACTAATGACAATATTTCTTACCCAACTGCCTCTCTCTCTCTTACTCCAACTGCCATATTCACTTTCAAGTTCCATGATCAGCTCCACCGATAGTATTTTTGTTTGCTTCCGCTAGCGAGGAGAGGAAAAGTTAATTCGTTTGTAACAGCTTAATTGATATTGCTCTTTGAATCGGCGAAGAGTTTGGAGTATGAAAAAAGGGCACTTGTATCTCGATGTTCTTTCTCGATTGCCGTTGCTTGTTGGTGGTCGTCGTTAGCGGGAGGGGGAAGAGAGAGAGAAAGAGAGGGAGAGAGAGGTTCTCGTCGCGGAGTCGGTTGCGGTGAGCGCCTCGGAGTGAAAACGAGTAGAGAGGGTGTGGGGTATGTCCCGGATGAGGTATCAGTGTGATTTATCGAGTGCGCCACTGCGGCGACCGTTTTCGAGGGCCATTGTGCTCGCCGCATAATCCGGGCATTACTTCGGCCACACTGTTCGCTGCCCATCAACTAATTTGGGATTCACAAAAGGTCCATTATCCCCACTTTCCCTTCCCTGCTATCACTCTTCCCTTGCACCTCCACTCTCGTGTTGTGCGCTCGTCCGCGGGTTTGTTAATTACTACCGACACGAGGCTCGTTCGATCGTTCTTCGATACTGTTTTTCTCATGACACCAGCGGCAACGATCTATCGACATCTGAGCATATAGTTTTACCCTTGCTCCTAGAATGACGCGTGCGAGCGGAAGAAACACGAACGGCTATACGTGCACGTCTCCAAACAACGAGCAGGCCTTGATCTTCCAAATTGGGAGTGACCGGATATGTTTCCGTTTTCGGAAGCTTAGATTCAGATGTGCGTGATCGTCAAACCTATAAACTTGCCGCTAGCAAGGTCGAGCCTCCTCCACATGCATTTTTTTTTATCCGGACAGCAGACCCGTATGAAAAATATGATGTTCCATCGATGGAAATTACGCTCATTACAGTTCAACATTTGATGAAGGAAAACGAACCAGGCAGACGAAAGCGATGACAAGCATCCCGACCATGACGACGGTGTGCTTACCTGCTCTCAAAAGAGCCACGGTACACCAGACTTCCTCCAGCCCAACGACAAAGCTGAAAGCCTTGGTGGGAAACAATGAAAAAAAATTAAAAATATGAGTGGAGATTGAAGAATATTGTAACACATGACCATGAACATGCGAGCCGGAGTACATAGGAAGATGGAGTGATGAAGGGAGACCGGGATGTGGACAACAAGCGACAAAGGCTTTACGTATCCCTGTCGCATGGCTCGTGCGATATGGTACCTTTTGAGAGTACGTCCTTCACTCCATCTTTGCGCCCGGGTGACCCTTGTCGCCCGAGGTCGTTTATTCATACCGGACGGTCAAAAACGACGAGAGGACCGACGGTAGCCGCACCGTACCCATGAGGCCATCAGCGTAAGTTATTTTACAAAGAGGCCTGGCTTCCAAAGCGGCCACGGCGTCAACCCTTGGTAGGCCAGACAGGGTGGTGTGCGGTGCGATGTGGCGCGGCCTGTTTCCTCTCTAAAACTGTTCCTCGTATACCGTGTCGTGGAAAATAGTGTGACTGTCGCGATCGGGAAACGTCAAGGACGCGTGATAGGCTTCCCGCCCTTCGTGTCTCGTCAACTCCGCCAGCAATTGTTCTCGATAAGAGCCATATTGTTTTCTTTCGCTTTCCGAAACACCTGGTACACCTCCACTTGGGATAGTTATTTGTATGGCAAGGAGTAGAAAGGGAGTTAGGACGACCCTTTCTGCGCGAAATACACTTTTTCGAGCTAGTGCGAGAAAAAAAATACCATATGACGGTTGTACGCATGCGCACAACCGATTTTCACGTGCATGAGTGAGGAAATAGCATATTATGCCACAAGGGAGGAAAGTGCGTTTTTTCACCGAGTGTGAAGTTTGATACCCGAGCGAGGCGAGGGCAGAAATTCACACGAGGTGAAAAAGCACTACCTCCCTTGTGGTATACGATATTTTTTTCCGACTTCGTTAAAATAACCACATTTCTTGCGTCGAAAAAATGTCATACTCGCCAATGACCATTACTGACCCCGGAGTAATAGAGCTTCGAGAAGGAGCCCTATTACTAATGAGCCCTATTACTCCCTAGGGAGTAATGGAATTGTACTGCGCATGCGCACATGTTAATAATGATCATCAGTCAATAACAGGCTTTTTCCGCCCGTATTGCACGCAAGGAATGTGGTTATTTTAGCGCAGTCGGAAAAAAAAAAATTTTTCGTCCCATATCGCGATAGAAATTTTGGAGCAAGGTTCGGTTTCAATGCTCAAAGATTTTTTTACTGGGGATGTGTATCCAAGTATGTATTGCTGCCCGGAAATTGAAATATATTCTCACCCTCCCCCGGGGCAATTTGTTCCCACCTGTAATCTGCACCTTCCGTTTGCTGGTACGATTTCTCTCGCACCGCATTCGCTGCTTCCCCGTGGCTAGGTGATTTCGCTGCGATGATGCTTGATGCCAGAAAGCAGTTCAGCAAGACGTTGTGTGTACATATGTGATTGTGTGTATGTGCGCGCGCGCGCGCGCGCGTGTGTGTGGGTATATGGCCGATACTACGACGGAAATGGGAGCGTTGGAGCCGGCTGGAGAGCTTTCGAAGACCTCAATGCAGCGCGCACTATAAGTGAAGAGTCATGCTCTTGCGTCCCTCCTCATCTGCCTTTTCCATTGCACGCGCTCCGGAAACGTGCAGAATTTGCACGCAATCTTTTCTGAATATTTACTCATACCACAAGCGCATACACGTATTTATGAAACTAGACGGCAGGAGGGTGGAGAAATATTTTTGTCGAATTTCACAAATGAAAAAAGTAACCAAAATTCGTTTCCGGTTGGAACGATCCATTGAAGCATAATCGTTCCTTCGACGTCGACACCTCAGTGTGAATGTGCAAAAATATTTTTCACTTAGAGAAAAAATTAAACTCTTCGATGGAATTTGGACTACATTTTTTTATTATCCAGTAAAAATGAATAAATAAAGTACCTTTATATTGCCTGTATCCATATATTTGAAATATATCGAACTTAATTTTCGTCATAGAGAGACACAAAATGAATAAAATAATGAACAATGGAGTTGTCATAAATTTGATACGGAGTGTCGGAGATTTGAGCTCAGCGAGACAGGATTCTTTTATCGCGTGATTCCCGGTTATATCCATTCGAAATGTAAATGCGACGGTGGCGTGCAGGCAATAACCACAGCCCCTCTAGTCCTCCCTCGGCACTTTGCACATCATTCCCTCGATGTGATAACTATGTGCATACATAGGGAGAGATGAAGGCAGTCAGACGGGTCGTGGGAGAGGTTGTACTTTGGCTCGGTTGCCTCGCCCTCTTTCCGAATCAGTGTACCTGTCCAAGCGGCAGCACCTTGCTTGCTTCTCTATTGAAACATAGTGACTGACCCCCCCGGGGTTGCTGCACGACGTTGCTCACGAGACGACGTCGACGACCCTTTGTGACCGCTCCCTGTCCATCAACTAATTACAGCAAGCCATCTCGACCAATTCGAACCCCTGCAAACGATCGAAGGCGCATGGATGGTCGAACACACACACACACACACCACCATACGCGTTACTGTTAGAGCTTCATCGCTCAGCAATTCCTCCCCACCGCGTTCTGCACGCTCCACGAGGTCCCACGAGGTGTTGTACCGGTGACTCGTCCCAATTGAACCTTCGCTCTCGTGTCAATATCGATTTAGACACCCTTCCCCCGAAAACTTCAAATATAGATGCAATATATAGTCATCGATCTCAGTCTATACATCAGCTATATAGAGTACTCTATGTTTGCAATATAGGCAAAATGCTGCACGACATGATTTTTAGAAACAATCATCAGAACAATCGGAGATGGTGGGGTAAAATGGGATCTTGAAGGCCCAGTTGGCTGGTCAGTTCACATCCTGACGGTGACAAATTCGATCGACGTGGAGTTATGTACAAAAACGTGAATTATTATTTTCGTATGCTCCACCGATTTATAACAGGGTACATCTCGTTACGCGAGAAAGTGGTTAAAATTTCAGCGTGCGGATAGAGAAACCATACAGATTGTCGGTACGGTGAACGAAGGCACTTCCCGATTTCGCGGACATCCGTCACGTGTGGAACACGTTAAAATTGAAATATCTTTCCTCCGTCGAGTTGGAGAGTTATTTTAAACGGTGACTGTGTTATCGGTGAAAATTTCAGTGTAGAGAGGTTATATACACAGTTAGCTGGCGCCCGAGAATTCTACCGTTCCACGATATATGGATTCGCAATGCACGCTGGAGTCGCCGAGAAACGAAGTTGAGTTCAACGTGTTGAACTCGGCGTGGACGATCCGTTGACACTGGCGAGCGTAGGACATGAATTCTCGTGGATGGAAACTGCGAAAATCGATTCACCGAGTTCCCACTCGAAGAAATTCCGAAGTTCGATGAACACGTGGGGAAAGGGCGGATTACTCGAATAGAAAATTTACGGCGAAAAGAAAACTTGCTGGTGTCGAAAGCAAGAACGTCGCGAGCTATTGCCAGCTGGATATAAAATTCTCCGACTCGGTTTCGATCAATTTATATTGTTACAATTGAATCAATAGGGCAACAGGCGTGAATATAGCTCGATTCATATTTCACTGATTCGTGAGCTTATCGGTGTGGCCATATTCACCGCCATGATGCCTAAGGCTGTTTGAGAAAGGACGAGGCGATTCTTAACTTAATCAGATCGATTTCCGTTCGCTGTCGCTCGTCAGTCCGATTGCAAATTGCAATCAAGATACTTCTATTTCAGGACCTCGATCGGATCGTCGCTCTCTGGTATTCGTGCATAAGAATTAGGAGACATTCGGTAACATTTACACGACACTGACAGGTTTTATTAATTTCAAAGTTTTTATTTTTTAAAGAGTCGTGGCAAATTTTTTTTGTTTTTTATTGGTACAATTAATTCGTATGATCATGATATTTCTCGCGTATATGTTCCTCCGATTTTATGCAACGTGCCGCACACAACGGAAGAGGTTTACCATGTCCTATTTCTATAGCCGAGCTCTCGAACCTCACTCGTGCGATTAATTCGTGAACCATCGAGCGGGAGAGGTTCCATGGACTCTGTTCCACCGTCCCGAATGGACGCACCAACCCCTCAAATTCACTTTATTCGCCCTCGAAAAATCGAAGTACCGCGAGGTCGTACCGGCACTACCGAAGCACAATTAATACCGGGAGAACTTTCGCACAAGCGTGTACATGAAGAATCCGGTTGCGTCGATCCAATATGCACTCCGGTCGATCTCCATTTGCAAAAAGCTGCACCCAACAAACCAAGAGGGAAACGAGAGATTTACCCATTACAGAACCGTTCGACTGACTACCAATATATGTTCATTAATTAGCAAGTGATAGATTGCTGTGTGAAGCGGCCGCCTCGTTGACGTATTGAAATTCGAAATGCTGGAATAGATGTATTGTTTGTTTGTGCAGGATAGACAACTTTCTCACGTAGGGTCAAACTACTGATAATTTCTAATATTTCGATTAACATTTAATTTCTTAATGCGTTGTAGCAAGACATGGAACTGGACTTCACTATTTGCCATTTTTTTAACTCTTTGCACAGTGAAACTAAATGTTCGTTATAAATCAAGATAGAAGCAGATGGAAGTGAAAGGATCAAAGTTTTTTCCCATTATTCGATCCGTTCATTAGATTCCGCGTATCCGCTCCGAAAATGAGAGGTACGGCTCTTAGTTGTGTCTACACCCGGAAGAGACGGAGTATTGAGTATCGGCACAGGTTCGATGGGAAATATATATAGATACATATATAAGTGCTCCAGAAGAGCACCGTGAAATTCCCTTGCTACTCTCGTCTGTTTCTTCCCTTCCTTCTTTACAGCTCGCGCGATATTCTTCAACCTCCGGTGTACAGAGCTCTCTCTCACCCTCCCTTCCGTTCTCTTTCCGCCCACGTAAACGAAAACGGAAGGACAAATTTCCTCTATAAACTAGCAGGTAGCGTGTCGCGTCGAGATACATGTAGCATGGTTATCTCACGTATATATACATATATATATACGCCTTTCGACATCGAATTTTCTTTGGTCGGAATTTTTGGGCGTTACCGCCCGTATATACTACGAACGAGAATTTTCCTCTACACGGCACGTTATTACCGCAATATTGTTGTTTCGCGAGAATCAGGTATGGGAATACATAGGAGGGTAGAGTCGAGGCGTCAGAAAAGACGATGGAATTCTTGTTCACGAGCCAAGGCCGTAGATACAGCTTTCTGGATACTTTGACGAAGTCAAACTTCAGAAAGGAAAATAAAGTAAAATTTATAAAACATTTCTTTTTTTAGTGTGTCGTTAACGATCAAACTATGTCTTGAGACCTAAGTGAATTCTCTATCGAGGTCATTCCCCTCCCCCCCTACCTCTCCAACCTCGTATTATTCTGGAACTTCTGCGTGAACGGACAATGCTATCTAATATTAGCTTCTGTCGCCAGAATCTAAATATAAATTCGGGTATGGCGAAGCTTCGCAGCTGAGACACAGACACACACACTCACAATATTCTCTCTCACTCCTCGCGGGAGAAACTCATCGTCCGAAATTGTGTAAACTCAAATCTCTCGCGCAGTTTCGGGCAGTTCCTCGGTGGCGAGCGGTTTGCCCGCGCGCCCGCGCCTTTCGCGTCACTCGAATTTCGACCGGGTTCCGAGATTGCGCGCGATCGTTACTGTCCACTCTCGCTACCGTATACATTATTTTTCGTCACTTTTTTCTGAATTATTTATTTTTATTGTTTTCTCTTCATCTACCCCCGAGCAAACAACTACTTTTCCTCTCGAGCCACTCTCGCACAGAGTCCAATTTAAAGTTTATCGCCGCTACTGGCCGACCGAAATTCACCGGGGAATAGTGGTACTCGACAAAAGGAGAGGAAAAAATTCCTGTCAAACATCGTCGAGGATTCGCGTTATGTGACACACAGAGGTGCAAAACATATTTTCATAAATTTTTATATACACACGAACATATGTATATATATTCCGGTTGCCTGGTCGAAGAGCCGAGCCAGTGAATACGCAAAAAAAAGTCGCAATCCTCCTCCGAGACTCGTCCACGAATCTAAATCGAATCTCCGAATCGAGAGTTCAAATTGTGTTTCCGCGCGCTGCACGAAGCAACGTCAAGTACCTCGCGATATTGTGAGCTTCTGTAGGCGAGGTTCATTTGATTATCTCGCTCCACTCAAATACTCGCGAGCTCGTCCGATATATCGAGAAATTTTTTTTTTCAATAGGGTCCTTCGCAAATAAATCACAATATAAATCCATTGTGAATTCTCGAGCGTTGGGGAGAGTGGGCGAATACGCAGCCAGTGGATACAACCGGCCACAATACCGGAGTGGTTAAAACTCTTCACATGCGATTTACTATCGACGAGTATTATCAAACGAATACAATTCGGGTTTTATAGAGGCACCATTTTTTTCAATGTAATTAAAATTGCACTCCAATGCAAGCTCGCGTCAACGTCAACGTATAACGTCAAGAGAGCTGTTGTTCGTGCTGGAATTTTTTATTTTTTATTTTTATTTTGGAACCACCATAATGTACTTTCTGTTCCGCAACGTCCTCGGCAGTGCGTGATGTGCATATTGTCGAAGGTCTCTCGGCAGCTTTTCATTTTAACACGAGTATCAAGACTGTTAAATTAAATACGAACTATTTTAATGTTCATCGATGATTGATGGCTGTCCATATCCACTCGATTTATTCGTCTTATCGAATCAATAAAGTAAATGAATTTTTATGGCGGGATGTTATTCGAATTTTGCGACGGGCATAGAATTCCATTATCGAGCCTCGGCGATCTCTGTTTTAGATTAAACTTCACCTCGTGTGCCGACTTGTTTATATGTTGTTACAGCGCTTCCGAGTATCAAATGGTTCGCGCAAACCCCACGAATTGACTCCGCGTCACACATACAACGCTCCTGTAATGGCTGGACGATGAAAAGATGCCTCAGTAGTGTAGTGATAGGGATATGAGCCAATCTCGAACAAACACACATTCGGATTCGGCGCTTTGATTAGGGACGGCCAATAATTATGTAGCAATATCATTGCAATCCACCCCGCAATCGTTACCACCACAAATGTAATATATTCACTTGCTTTCGATAACAGCAAACCGGAAACAGACCGAAATTTTACAGGTTTCCCGGAATATTCTATTTCAATCCTTCTCCAAGCGCGGTCGCCCTAGTCCTTCGCTCTCTCCTACAATTAACTCGATTACCCTATCGAGCAGCTGCACAAATGTACACGAACATGCCTCCACGCTGCTCGATCATTAGGCTCTCGGGTTCATTATCATCGCGGTTGGAAACCAAAACGAAGAGTAATAATAATATTTCCACGGTCCTTGGAAAAAGTATTGTATGGTGTAAATCATATCAGACGTTCTTTGTTTAAAGATACCAGACGATCTTTGTTTAAATTTATCAGATGATCTTCGTTTAGACATATCAGATATTTGTAGTCTGATGACGAGTCCTCGTCACTCCTCAGTGTTCAGATTGCATTTTTTGTACGAAAATTTGATGAAAAAATTCGGTAAAAAATCACCGGGAAATCTGGAAGAGATATTTTCTGTTTTATAGGACGGATTTTTTTCCATCTTGTTCACAACCCATAGAGAATTTCGTTGAGCATCAGTGCGTTACGCTGTTTCCCCCCCAGTTAAGCTCAAAGCTCCCTTTAGCCAAGAGAATCGGCGTCGCGGCTTTGGTAACAACGTAACTCGATGCTCGAGTGGAAGCTCGCCCGATAGCAAAGTGGGATATGCGTGGCACTCGCCTTCCGCGATCGGCTTTGAAAGCGGCCACTAACTCCCGCGTAAATCCCTCGCTGGGGGTTTCTGGAAATCGAGAACTCTCCGAGCTGTCGATCGCATCCCGTTCACTTCCTCCCGTTCTGCTTTGCCCCTGTGCAATTGCCCTTTCACCCACTCACGAACTGTCAAACGCTCAACCAGAGCCAAACGAATTCGCACTCGAGTTGCAAGAAAAAGTTCTTTTTATCACTCAACATTGGGGGGAGCTCGACGATCCCATCGGAAAAAACGTGTTTTATTTTTTTATCGGCAAGAAAATATCGGGTCGAATATACCACGCTGTTATTTGCTGATAACGGCGTCGTGGTCACGCTAAAAAAATACCCTTGTTTAAATATACAAAAATTGTAACAGGAGTTCGATTCGATATTGTTTTCGAAAAAAACAGAAAATATTGAAAAACGTGGTACGCCTCCTACAATATGTTATATTCGAACCTGGGAATTACTTTTAACGATAATAACACAGTTACCCAGTCGTGTGGGACTTTTTTTTCGAAACCGACAGAATAGACGTCGGCAAGGTTTATTAATATACGGTTTTTATATAAAATAAACAAACTCAAATGAAATAAACAATTTCTACAGTTTTCGTTTCAGTGAAGTACATTCACGAACACTCGAGTCGAAGACAATACGCCCAAGGAAGCTTATGCGAAGGGCTAGAAATCCTGTACAGTCGAGCCCCGTATCGTAACTAACACCCGGCTTTACAGTATCACAATAATTTGTTTGAGAGACAAGAACGCTGAGCGTATGTGGATGATAGCTGAATCCTTCTAATGGCCGGAAGGGTTATTCAAATAGTTTCCGCGCGGAGTTCTCATACTGCGACGACGTTGGACGCTGAGATCTTGCCAGAGGGATTACAGCTGCGAACTTGATCCTTCGCTCGTAATACCATAGGAGAGTCGCTATTCTAGCTGTGTACGTTTGGAGAGCTTCTACGGCATTCGCGAAAGTGTACCACCGGCAACCCACTTATGCCCGGGCACTGGGTCTTCGTTTCGCCGAACTGGAAAGGATCTTCCACACGAGGGTCCGAGGTCGCGCATTATAATACCGCACCTATCGTTGGGAGTCTCACAGCGAGATGAATGCATCACGGATCGCTGCTAAAAGTCTCGCGACCCCGGTCGCGCTCCGCAAAAGTTAGTTGGCGTTCGTCGCAACCCCGGTTCATCCTGATCCTTCTAGAATGAATGTCGCGAGAACAATGTGAGCCCTGCATTGTTGCTCGGTTACTGGACGATGACTATCGGGCGCGAACGCGGGACGATTTACCCACCCGGAAGCCCTGGTCGCTCTCTCAAATTTTTTACAGCTTTTTGACTGCAAGCCCGACCGAGCGGATTACGCGGTACTCCGCGCCGTTCCCTCGTATCCATGCGAACTCGGGCGAGAAACCCTCGGGGAGCACGGGAACGAGGGAGCAAGCCCGTGAGAATGAAAAGGTTCAAATGTCAACGGGGTGCCCTCGAATCAAAATCCGATGCTCTACGAACGAGAGCCTCTTCGAAATATACGAGGATGGCCGGATCACTCGTCCATTGATCCGCCAACGCACACTTCATCCCCACTTCTTTTAAAATGATATGCCGCCCCTGCTTCTACGAGATACGGACAAGGCTCGTTTCTTTCTTTCCGTTCATCATGTATCGTATATCGTTTCTCAATAAAGTTGCAGAGTTCTATTTCTTCGCTTTCGGATGGTGAAAAGTTACAGCTTCCACGTCTCGAATAGGGATGTGGAATTTTCATTTTATTTCTACCGTACTCGATGCTGAGAGTAGATAACAAAATCCCGTTGAAATTTGACGAATGCAGTAACATGAGAATGTGACATTTTTCTTCTGATCCAAAGTAAAAAAAAAAGGTTAGTCGAAGGCTTCAAAGTTTGTGTATGGACGCAAGTTCGGTTTTCCTTCTTTACGTATTTTCACTCTACTCAACTGTTACGCTCGCGTAATGTAAGTTTCTTGATAAACTTTCGACATTTCGGAATTTTCCTCTCTCTCTGAATTGCTCGAGGAACGAAATGCAAGAGGAATATCTGACTTTGTTCACCAGTTCTTTCTTAAGGTATCGAGAAGACGAAGAGACTTGGAGAATTGTAATAAATGCCAAGAATTCATGCTACTCGCTGGCTCTTTTGTTACATTTCCTTTCTCAATTGCATTCTCTTCTCTTTCTCTCAATCTACTTGGATAAAATCCCCCACACGGGTTGAGTATTATGTGTAGTATGAGTCAAGCCATCAAGAGCACCCGCTCGGCTGTTCCCGCTGAGCTATCCCAACGTAGTCGACTACGGTACTGCCGAAACGAACAAATGTTTATGCGATCCCGTGCAAACTAACGGTGTACTACGAGAATCGTTCTGTTATTTCATGGTGGGGTATCACAGCTTCGATAATACACGCTACTCCTCGGGGTGGCATTTGCCGGGGTGGTTGTTTTTCCAGGCCAAGGCTGATCGGCTTGTCGCTTTCACGCGTTACCATTTCTATTTATCGCTTACTCACGGACGTCGAGAGATTTTCCCGTCGAATTGTTTTTGCTTTATTCCGTATTGCCATTATTCGCAGACTGGTGGGCATACGCCGTTGTTACTTATATGCCTCATCGGGCGATAGCAATTATCAGATTGTATATAGAAAACGATTACTGACGGCGTTTCGGTCCAAATCGACGGATCGTGATTCACAGTCACGGAGCTGGACCTCGCAGTACGAGACCATCGAAACTCGGAATAGTTTTACGTTGCCAGGCAGCATTTATCTGTTCAAAAGGATAGTAAGCAATTACGTAGATTGATCTCGAGTTAAAATAAAAAAACGCGACTGAGTGTTGAAAGCTTGAGGTAAAAATAGAATATCCTTTTGCATCAAACGACGAGTTCCTTCTATTGGTCATGCCGATTTTCCTTAATCATGTAACCCGGATTTCTGGCTTGTATTAACGGTATTCTCTGTACCTAAACGTTAATTGTACGAAAAAAACGAAACGACCTCCATTAAAATAAATGAAAAAAAATCACGCAGCTCTCATTATGCAACCGTGATAAGTCTGTCATTGTTCACGGGCACTTCGGCATACACCATCGATACTTCCATACCTCCTCGAGTTCGCCGTGAAATCAATTTTTCGTCAAACCCTGTTATATCGACGATATCAATTATCGGATTGTATGTGGGGAACGAGTATCGACAGTGTTTCGGTACAAACCACCGAATCGTGATCGACAACCAGGGAGCTCTCATTACACAACCGTGAAGTGTGACATTCGATCGTTTACGTTTTACCGTCGTTGATGAGGGTTTCAAAGAGACACCGACAACTTTCGATCGATGGTTCTCTCGTTCGATGGATTGAATAAGAGAGCTAACGATAATATTTTCGAATACAGGCTATTCAAAAATACTACAAAAAATAATAATAAAAAAACGATAAAAACAAAAGCTGCGATAGAGTATCAATATTTACGCGTGTGCTTCGTGAAAATTCAGCGAAACAGTTTGGACCATTGATTGCGATTGTTTATCGTACGCTCGCGTAATCACACGCCACCGCACAATTTTAACGTGTTCGAATTTTGTATTTATTTCCATAATCCGATACCGGTGAATAAGAATAAAAAAATAAATAACATAAATAAAAATAACAGAATCTGACAAAAATTGAAAGCAACCATCCCAATTCGGCGTGAACGTGAAAAATAGACGCGCGAAAAAAAACGAGAATTGTGCAACAGGAAAACAGACATGACCGAACTGATTAAATCATTGATCGCCGTGTTTCTCGTGTTAACGAGTCAGCGGGGTGCGAGCTGTGACGCCCAGAACATTCATCGCGTCGATCCTTTGGGTAATTATCATCCGTCATGTAATACATTTATGCTTTGTCACATTGTACCCCATGCGTCACCTGAATGCAATCTATTGTAGCCGTACTCCAATTAACATAGAGCGGGGCAAAATGAACGGAGCAATTCTTGCAAATTGTTCCTCTAACAAGAAATAACGAAGTGTTTCAAATTGAGAACACACAAATGCGGTTTGCCGGTCTATCCTGTTATCATTTTAGCTCTAACGCTTCCACCGCGCTCTTCTTCACCGTAAAACTACAATGAAGGTTTTCCATACCCTACCCACAGCCCTACCATTGTATAGCAAGCATCCACCTTGTTTCATTTCCGGTAAACGAATAAGTTCGAAGCATCTCTCAGAAGCTCTTTCTCACTCAGCGAGGTCGAAGAGCTTCGTCGAAAACTTTGATTGTTTCTCTCGTACATACTTCCCACAGGAGCATGTGCGTTCGCGAGCTATTGTTTATGCCAGTGACAATCGTTGTTTGGCGACAGTGTCGCAGCCGCAAAGCGGTGAACGGCAAACACTGTCGGCGGACAAGTATGCGGATCGAGAGAGGTTTGGGCGCCGCGATGTTCGGAGCGGAAGAAGAACGTCGTCTAGTCGCCGGCTGAGAGATTGATTCGAGTTCTCGAAGCTGAGAACGACGTTGAACTAGGCGAAGCGAGGAGTTTCCCGAAGCGAGACCGGATGCAAGAGACAACGGTCCCGCACAGCACCCACATAGTAGAAACGCTGCAGTATCCTCCAATGGCGGAAACGCGGCAACCGATTATCCCGTACATAAATACTCTCCCGACCGCGTTGTTGCATGGAGTGTGTCTGTGTCGGTGTGCGACCGGTAGCGGCTCATCGATCTGCGAGAGAGAAAATCGCAGCCATTCGAGTGAGAAGCCGGTACGAAGAGATCTCTCAGCTCGCACATGGGACTCTGGACCAAAACTCGCTCGTACGCTCGCCGTATCAATAACCGAACGCGACCGCTCGAAAACCCGATGACAAATAGCGTTATCGCGCTTCGGGAGGAAGAGGGAGAGGTGCCACGACGCGGAATTCCGTAGACAATTCAAAACCAGTCGACTTCACCATTACCAATAGTTCGCGTCGCACGACACAGCCGATACGCTCCTCTGTAATCGCACAAATGCCTATCGATTCTGACAAATATACGCGACGTTGGAGAAACGCATCGCACATTTTTTTGCGACTGGTTGACGATTTCACTCGTCGTTTGATAAGCTTTACTATCACCAGCCGCTTGCTTGGCGCGCTTCAGAATGATATCAATGAAATAGCTCTCCGGCTCGCCAACACCGTGGTTACGCAACTGATGAACGATTATCGGGAATCGCTTGACTGGATTTGCATTTGGGTAGCGAGTACACTCGACAAACGGAAAATATGGTAGACTTTCGATGACAAAGGCTCGTTTAGAATGCACTGCTATCCATGCGATCGAATCAATTGGGAGTTCCAATGTTCGATGTTTGAAGCATCGTCGTCGTCGGAGAGGAGCTAATTCCGCCCTAACATTCATTTCACATCGGGTTAATAATTTGGAGTAATGAACGGGACAAAGTCCACTTCCATTAGCCATTAATGGCCAATTACGTGGCCAATAATTCCTGTGCTGCGTACATTTTTTCGAACGGTGTAACTTGGAGAAAGATTTTCAAGTCCTTCAATGTTAAAGCCCAGGTCGTCTTCCTTGGAATTGCCTGGAAACAACGATCTAGCCGTAATAATCCGTGGCGTTGAAATTGGATTCCTCATCGTCTACACACGATGCCGCAGAGTGCGTGTATAACCAGGTCGCAATCATTTCGCGGCGAAAGAAAAGTAATTTAAATTTCGCACGCCGCTGACGACCATGCACATGGCAAAAAGCTGCAAAGAGATTGTGACGGAAGAAGAAGTATGCGGACGGGGAGGCGTGCGTTGAAAAATATCCCGCAGGATCCGCTAACGGAAGCTTATCCTTCCGGGCATCGTGCGGATTTCACAAGAAAATCCGAGTCTCTGCCTGGTCACGTGTGCAAACACCTGACACACCGTATACATTAATCCTTCCACAGCCAAGCCCTTTTTCATATAAAAAAATCCTATTCGTAAATTTAACGTTAGAGTATTTTTATTGCAGTGAATCTTTATTTTTTGTTTTTTTTTTACGGGATATCTGCAATATTACGATTCAATTCACCCCACGCGTACCTTCTTTAGTTAATCCTTTAACACCTAAGCTTTTCATCTTTCCAGATGAAAAAAAATCCTGTTCGCAATTTTTACGTTAGAATATTTTTATTACAATGGATTTTAATTTTACGTTTTTTTACGGGTTATCTGCGATATATATACGATTTAACTCGCCCCTAGAGTGCCTCGATCTCCCCCGTCACGATTAATTACTGCAGATTAGACATCTTAATATTGCTGGTACTCGCTGCTTCCCTGCAGCGATTACTCTACTCCCTCTTGTCTAAAGTTCTCGCCTCGCTTCTTCACTCGCGTTCACCGTTCATATTCCCCATTTACCTTCGCCCAATCTGACAACGAATTCCCGTGTGCCTGCCCCGAGAATTACTTGAGAGACCGCCGCACAGTGTCCGAGGGAGCTTTTGGCGCTCTCGTGTTTCGGGCGCAGCGTGCACCAAGCCTTGCACTCGTCTTGTAACGTCAGCCTCGGTAGTGATAGATCTATATATACACGATAATATATATACTTCGCGCAGCTGACGTTCCGACGTTTCTCGTTTAATATATTAAATTTTCGTACCGGCTCTCCGCTCACGGTTCTTAAAATTATCGATTCTCGTTATATTATATTATCTTCCTCGTATCTACATTTTCCATGAAATCGTATACTACGTCAAGTCAACGAACTTTGTTACTTTCAGTAGATGAGGGTATCATGATAAATCTTATTAATTACTTCGTATAAAATTATTCAGTTCGTTAACCCATTTGTGTCGTACCCTGTACATTATCGTCGTATCCTCTTGTTTCTGAAAACGTTCCGTCATTAGTAGATCGAAAATTATAAACCGAAAGGGAGATTATAAAAATATTAACAAAAGTAATAACGTAAAAATAATATAATTAATAGTAGCAAACAAAAGGTTTACCGTTTGTTTACTACCCGAATAATTATTTCCATAATACACATAGTGTGAATTGATTATTTTATTTCTTTCTTTATTTAAAAACAACAAAGGTTTATCATGTTATTAAAATATAAAAGGCATTCGTTTCCCGTCTACCAAATAAATAAATAAATAAATAAATAAATAAATAAATAAATAATTACAATTATTTTCCTACTTATCGGCGTAACAAAAATTTTCCAAGGTGTGGACAAGCCTGCGTGAATATTCTGTGGAATTTCGACGATTACGATGAGCAATCGATAACGGAGGTGTAGGGCGATAGGGCAATGGACCCCGAAGATCGTCTCCCCACAATGAGGGAGAAGTTCTGCCATCTCGCTTCACCGCGAACATAATATACGTACAGCTTATCGGGTGATTGTGCGCCGGAGCAATTTCGTCCCGGCACAGAGAGAGGGCTTCGGCGCTGTACATTTACCCCTAACATCCACGGGTGAGTCGTAGATACGTATGTCCCTGGATGCTGCGGGAGGATTCCGGAGTGAGAGAACCGACGTGGAACCGGCAGAGCTCGGCGAGTGAGAGACCTCCGGGTACCATGCCTCGACGTGCCGGCACGTGGACCGCCTTAATGCAAGCACCGCGAACGAAGCGAAAGCACGTAAGTGCAGCCTCGATAGTTATTCGATACTCGCTTGCTCTCTCGCCTCCTCATCGCGCGTTCCCGACACCCGCACACCACCCTTGCAACCCAGTGAAAAAGGGAGCGACGACGACGACGACGTTCCGGGCGTCCATCGAGGCGGTACGTAGTTGGAAAGTGGGTCGGAGATGTAGATACTACTCCGCAGTGGTGTATTACATCCCCACATTGACGGTATAACTTTGGTACACACGTACGTGTGGAAAATAAATACACGCCGCAGGCTGCTTTTCGAGGGGAACGAAAAAGACCATACCGATACAAACGTCGAAGCCTTTTTTCCCCAGCCTGTGTATCCACCCGAGGCCACGTATTATCCCAACAGCTTTTTACCGACAGCGGCAGACCTTCGGTAGCGACTCCGTACCGTCACACAAAACCACATTGGAGAAATGGGGTCGAAGCACAAAATCCAATCCCTTTTCGCGGTACCGGCTCTCCCTCCTGTCCTTTGAAATTTAACGCGATATTTTCACGTTACACCTATTTATTCTTCTCTAACCGGAACACTAAACTTTATTTCGGATGTATATTATTATTGAAAAAGTTTCCTACCTATCCGCGGGGGACAGTCTGGGCGTGAGACAAAAAGAATCGACAAGTCTCGGATACGAAAAGGAAGCTTAGTATATTTCCCTTACATAGATTTACATGCGTTAAAAAATTTTCCACTGCCGGATGAATAATGTAAAAGTGAAATTTCTCGAAGCGAGTGGTCCGCTGATGAGCACGATCTGTCCGCAGCAGTATCACGTATCAGGAAAGACGCTAACTCGATCTTTCTTTATCGAGTTTCAACTCCGACGTTTTCAAGGCAGGCTTGAATTTGTTCAACCCACCGGCGGCGTCCCCAAGGTAAATTGAGATTCTTCTCAAAAGCTGATAGCCCGCTGAGTCCCTTATGCCCCTCTTCTTATTCATCATCTTCTTCTTCTTCTTCTTCCTCCTTACGGACTAACGCTGGCGATGCACTTGCAAAAACGGGTACGAAAGTTCCTCGTGATTAAAGCATACCAAAGAGTTATTCTGGTCTTGCGGTAGTGAAAAGACGCTCGCGAGGACAGTCTAATCTTCGATTAATCATAGTCAGCGCTGACGTCGTCGGGAGGGATCTTTTCTCTTGTTAAGAGAGTACGACTGAAAGGGGTTTTAAGCTCTATCTTCCGCGCGGTGAGATAAAGCGGCCGATGAGGCCTCCCCCACTCTCTCTTTACTTTTCTACCCTTTCTTCATTTTTTCCGTAGGGAAGCAGCGAGGCGCACAAATAAGAAGGCCCGAATGTCTCGTGCACCACAGATCCGTCGTATATGCCTCAAAAGTCGAAGCCTTATTGCACGTACCGTCTATGCGTTTCAAAACGAAAAAGAACGAAAAGAATGAAAATATAGCTGTACCTAGAATAGTCGAGCGTGGAGGGTACAGGCAACGTGCTCCGAATGCACCCACCAATTTTTTGTTCTCCCTCCTCGTTCCACTCATTCCACTGTTCCTCCCACCAAAAAATCTGTGCACGGAATAATGCTGAAAAAAAAACGATAAAAAATAATATCGCGTATTCTTCGCTACTCGATCTGATGTTGTTTGAGGGATTTATCAATTTTCATTCGAAGGGCCCAAAGGCAATTGAGCTTTTATCAAACTTTTTTTTCATGGACGGACTTCATATTACAAATTTCTCACGAATCAGTTAAAAGACTTATAAAAAAAATGCATAAGAATAGTTGAATAAGGAGTTTGGTATATAGACTAGCTTAGCGCTCCGGGTACTAGCACAGTTGTTGTGAGTTTCTCGTCGCTCTACTCTCTTTCGCCAGTTGGTCTATTTCCGTACCTGTGTGCCTCCGCAAAAATGCACTGAGCGAGAGACACACCGAGAGGACGAGGACCGAGAGCGAAGTTTGAGTTTAAAATTGGTATGGAGCGAAGCAGCCAAGGAGGCTCGGGGCTGTAGACTAAAAAGTCGAAATGGAAGAAGGAGAGACAGTGCAAAGCTGCGAAAGCCCTGTGGGCTGCTGGAGAATCAAGATGGGAGGGAATGTCAAAGACGCGCTAAGACCAGGTGGCACTGCATCTTGTCGTAAACTTCTATTTTTCTTGGCTAAAATAAACCTCCGCGCAGATTGTATTTATTGTAACGCGCCTGTAGGCGTGTATTTTTTGCGAATCCTGAGCGATATTTAAGTGATAATTAATATTATAATTTATAATTACAACACAATTATATTACATTACAAATATTATTTATACATATAATTATATTATGATTATCTTTTTTTTATAATTAATAATTTAATTACTTAATTAATTTAGTTAAAGAAATTAGGATAAAAGTAGTGAATATGGCCCACCCCGATCATTAATCGATGATGCATGGACGAAGCCACGTTCGCCACTTTTACCCGATTCAGTTATAATTTTCATTGTAACAAATTCGATGAACATTTTTTTTTTTTGCAAATTATTTAACGCCCAGTAAAACACTATCTCAAGGTGTTAGCTTGATAATTCCATTTGCGGCAGTTTCACGCGTAATCAAAGGTTAAATTTTCATCCGGCTTAAGTTTCACTCGACGACCGCAGCAGGAGTTGCAAATTCGAAATACTTGGTGGATAACCGTGGTAACCGCGGTAGACAGAAGTCACGGCGTTATGGAGATATCGTTTTGATGTAATCGTAACTTGGTGCGGACGAAGTTCGGCTCTTGGAAACTGGCCGCTACAGTGGGCGAGAGGGACGGTGAGACGTGGCGGGAAGAGAGCATTGGGTCGGGTTTCCAAGCTTGGCTTGGCTGACTCACTGGCTCCTGCCGGCTGCTGATGCGCTATGTTATATTCTCTCCGCTTATACTACCAGGCATACCACATCGGCTCCCGTTGCCATAACAGCTGGCGGTTGAAATTGCTCCTGTGGCAAAACAATAAAGTCGAGGCTCGTCTCAACCGTAGACTGTGAGCAGCGCGATATTGCTCTGGTTCGAGTGAACGACGCTTGGAAGTTTTCGACCATCCCCTATTCATCCTCGATGAACAATGTCTGGATTAACTTGCGCGAGAATTTGCAGTCCGTCGAGACACAAATAATTTTTTTCTTTTTATAGAAGATATAATAAATAAAAATAATTGAAATAGAATTGATATCATTGTTTTTTGTTAAAGGGGTTTCAAAAGATATTTTGTTTATATCGTAGATTGAGAACTTGTCAGTCAAGACTTTTTATTTTTTAAATTTATTTATTTATTTATTTATCTATTTATTTCATTAATGACGGGGAATTTCATTCATTTATTTTTTAACTTTTCACCAAATATTAATTTGACGATTCAGGAGTAGCATGTATAAATGTCGTACTTCGTCTCATGTAGGTTTCGCACCTTCGTCTTTACGGCGTTAATCGACAGAAAGAAATAATTCTCTTAATATATTCCAATATAAATTGCCCCTAAAATTCTCGTACTCACAGTCGACTCTCCCTGCAAATCGTGAAGGCTTTTTTTTTTTGCGCTCCTCAACTCCGTTGTGCGTTCAGCGCGCTCTCGTCGACTCTGTCCCTTGGTGCTTTCGTCTCTCGATCAACTAGGCACTTTACGCTCCCTGCATTTGACAACCCGAGAAAATGGGCCGCCGTCAGTGCGAAAGCATCGCCAGCCGTTTTCAACGATTCCAAACATACTCGACATCCTTGTCTTTCTCGGTGGTAGATTTTCCCACCGAACCGTAAACAACGAACCACCGAAGATGAGAGTTCAAACTTCGAATGAGGTGAGAGCATGTCGGACGTATCGTAACCTTCGGCTTTATGGAGCAGCACCCATTTCCGAGGTAGAATGGATTATGTATGCATATATATATATATATATATATATATATATATATATATATATATATATATATATCCACGGGTAGGAGCTGAATTTCTCGCACAATGCGAAACGTCCGCGCGATGCAGTACCTAATCTCGAAAGCGAAGAGCTTCAACATTGCATCGAAGAAGGTGGTTGCATCACTTCGACCATCAAGCTCAAGCTCGGCGTAGCTGAGTGCGCTACTGACTTTTCAATGTCCTACTCAATTATTGGATTTCCACATAACCGTGAGCGAAGCTTCTCTACGAGGGGCTAGCCAACTGCTATGAGCACATTGAGTCACGCACTCAGGCACGCGCATTGGTTCGTTTGCAGTCCAACAACCTCTCGATAATATATATATATATATATATATATATATATATATATATATATATTTATATATATATTATAGTTAGTACTGCACAGTTATGAGTTTACGATGATCTTGTTTGAATGGAGAGGAGTTGGCGAAACAGTAATAAACTTTGGCAATCTATCTAACGTTCTGTGCGCCGCTGCATAACGGTACACGTCATATTGAAGCACCTATAAAAGTAAAACTCTTTTCAAGGGGGGTTGAAACATAAAAATGATTACATGTATTTTCTCGAAAATCCGTATGGAATATTGGATAAAATGTTGAATTAGTCCATGTACAATCTTGTGCATAGATGAGTGAGATTATTTGAAAATTAATGTACTATTGGTGTCAGGATCCGCGAAATTTTAGCGTTCAATGAGCATTGGATATTCGATCATTCACGAAATGTTGGTGGGTTATCAATAATCATTTCTCGGATAGCACACCGTGGATCCGTTGGCTAAATGATTTCTGGTTTAAATGCGGTTTCGGTGAATCCACTCTCTCCTCTGTCGTCCGTCAATCTATATCACGGCTCAAGAGGGAAATGCCGCAGTGCAGACCGTATAATGGATGAGGCATTCTTTGGGTCACGAGGAGGAACGTCCTCATTTGACGGGTGTATTTGTCAATCCTCGGGAACTCTCACATACGTGCCGTTAACGGACACGAGCTTGTACAGCCGTGGGGTGCGGTGGCAGCGGCTTTTGCTCGTGAATGCTTCTGCCAGTTATTTGAAAAGGCTGCGGAAGTCATTATGCGGTTCGGTCACTACGTCGAGATTAAAGGATGGCTATCGATAAGGCTTACGGAGAGCCTCGCAGTGCGGACTCTGGTTGTGGTCAATAGAACTCGAATATAGGTTTCTGTTCGTTGTAACTCGAGTTCAATTCAACTTTGGAGGTAAATCCTCAATTTTTTTTTTTTGAATCGGGTGAAAGTGGTGAATAAATATATTTTCGCAAGGCAAATCGACAGTTCTATAAAAAAAGACGATAAAAATAACGAGAAAAAATGTTTGTTAAATATACAAATCTTCTTCACTGATTGTATGAATCGAGCTATATTTACGATTGTGGTTCCAACTTATTAATGAGCTTCTGGGTAAAGAGAAGCTTATCAATTTCCATTTCGCAGAAACGGTCTATCAGAGCCGTGGAAAAGTGTTCTAGAGCGAGGATACTAATTAGTCTGATTTTTATCCTCTTCTGGAGAACACCACCACCTTCTTCTTCTTCTTCTTCTTCTTCTTCTTTTTCTTCTTCTTTTTCCTCTGCTTTGCACACAGTTCCCCGACGCTTTCGAAGTCTCTCGCCGCTTCTATAAATATCCTCTCAACTCGTGCGCGACGAGCGCGAGAGGTTGACTCTGACATTGGCGCCGAGCTGATTCCGTGCCAAATTGGATAAGCTTTATTCCTGCGAAGCAAAAAAATTCTTCGGTAAATTCCTCTACAAGAGAATACTATCGTTTCCTCCGAATTCTCCGGACATTCTCCTGCATTCACTTTTCTAATTCCGATATTTTATTTATCATTGCTTTTTTATTTTTAGAAGAATTCTCAGGCCCCAAAGATTTATCGTACACAATTTCGATGTCCAACAAATCGGTATCGTTTTTTTTATTTTATTTTTTTCGTACGAAATTCTTTTCCTCAGCCCCTCGTGATTGTCGCGAGAAGAGGCGATAACGGGCGGAAAATCTATGGGTTAAAAAAAGAGGTGGAGGAGATAAGTGAAGAAAGATAAAAAAAACCTTTTCCGTTAGGTTCTCGCGGGGGCTCTTCAATTTTTTTTCCTCCCCTCGTTTCTTTCCATGTGGGACAGATGTTCCACATCTCCGCGCATCGTATCGAATGCCCCGACTGTGTCAAGACGACGTACCGGCATCCATTCGCTTTCACAGTTATATCCACGGCAGAACCCTTGGTTTCAGAGTCCTTCCATTTTTATTTTCTTCCTTCGAAGGCCTTTTTTTCTACATCTTTTTTCTCTCGCATCTTCCGCACGGGTTTTTCATCCCCATCGGACCGCGCTTACATACTCTCGATTTACAACCGTAGTATAAATCCTTGATATTCCAGCGTGAAGGAGGAATAATAATACCGGCTGCCCAGGATAATCGGGGCTTGATAAAAACATCTATCTCCCCGGTTACCTTCAAAACCGTAAAAACGAGAAAGGGTAAGAAAAATACACCGCCGGAACTTCGCAGTCGCGACGAGTAAAATTTCTTGCGCCGAAAGGGTTGAACGAGCTAGAAAAATTTGTCTGGATTTTTTTTTTGGCCTGTTTGTTTCTCTCACAGAGATTCTTGTTTCTGAGTGGATACAAGTGGTTCAATAAAATTACCCGAGACTGTTGTCGTTTATTCGCGGGACGTAAAACAATTTACGAATCTCGACCCAGCACGGGGCTTAGCTGTTGTGTTTCTGATTCCCCGGAGGGGAATCAATCAAAATTCAACACGCCGCGGCCGCGGCGTACCGCAGGAGGTAGGTGTTCGGTACACAACCCCCACGGAACTCTGCTCTGACTTGCACGTCACTCCCGAACTACCATACAGTCGAGTCGCCCGTAAGATCACACATGGACTTCTTCGTTTTCCTGATATCTGATCGCTTTGACTTCGTCGCGTATCTTATTTCTGTGGAGGTCGCAGAGGTCTGATCAACCCCATAAGTATCTTCTTTCCAGATCTGGATTTTCCGTATCGTCGCCAAAAAATCGTTCGAAAAACGATTAGTTCCATTCAACTGCAATAGTTTAATTTCTCAATGAAATTTTTGTTAATAGTCCAGGCAACTGCAATTAACTTATGATGAGGTCCCCTATACCTTGTGTCCTATAATCTCATCGAAGGTAGAATCAACCTATTAAACACGTCACTACGTTCCTCTCATCCGACAAATGAGATACACACGGTACATCTACTGTAGAACCATGTATACATAATACTCGCGTCCGAGTAGAATGTAAAAGAGGTATGAATAATTCAATATCCTGACAAGCTCTATCCATGATTTTCACTCTCATCCAGAAACATATACGCATATATATATATATATCCTAAAGTAGCATCGTTTCATTCCTTCGTTTATGCTTTCTGTGTGAGACCTTTAATCCGCTGTCCTCCCTGCCAACAGCTATGAGAGAGAGGTCCAAGGGAGAAAAAAAAGCACAAAAACATTTTAACTATTTGAAAATTAATTTTACAAAAAAAAAAATGAATAAAAATTAAAACGACAAAAAAATAAAATCTTACAAAAAAAGTTGTACCAAATAAATGGTTAATGAAAAGGAACTTCAAAAGGGATGAAATAATTCATGTATGAAACAATAATTAAAATTGTTAGTAATCAATAATAGTAATAATTAATAATAAAGAATAATTGTAAATTTAATTATTCGTAATTATATCAATTTGTTCATAATCTTCGGGAGACGGCTGATTCTTGTGCCCGCGTTACTTACCTTTCCTCCACGATTCAATGAGATGCTTCAATGCATAATTAGCTGGGAAAACTAATTTAACCGTATCAATATTCATCGCCTTATCCGCGCAAATGAGAATCGGCTGAAAACGTTTTCCGAACGACGGGATCAATTCGCAAGGCATGAGATCCACGAGAAAGCACGCCCTAGGTATTTTTCTCATAGCTCATGAGACAATCGAACGAAGACAGTCGGCATCGCGTATCTGCCTTCGAGTCTGCCTCTGACAAAAATATTTAAGACGCTTCACGAAAATCACGAACGGGTCGATTATCGATTCGGTGATCAATTGATTTTCGCGGAGTGGAAGAGAAAAAAAATATAATAAAAGGCCTCGAGTCTATCGAGTCTTTCCGAGTGTATTATCGTTATGGAAAATGCAGTGCTGATAAGTTGAACGCAGAAACAGGATTACCAGGTCAACAAGGAAAAGCCTTCGGCTTGCATTTGAGCGAAAAAAAATCTCGGCAGTTCGTGTACCATTCCCGTGTACTATTTTTTCAGGAGCTTGCGCGTGTTCATTCGACCTCCGTAGCTGCTAGTATAATTATATAATCCGATTACCTCCGTGCCCTGCAAAGTATAATATTCGAACGAAAGCTTCAAATATACACACCCAGGAACCTCTCGCACTTTCAACGAACCCTTTCGAGACGGCTTTGGATGTTGCTTTATTATTTAGTACGTTTAGCTTCTGTTTGCGCGACGTTGCCAACGGCTTTCGCACTCGACATAATACCCCGTGCAAGGTAGCTCGCATC
The DNA here is from genome assembly GCA_963575735.1 of Amblyjoppa fuscipennis. Taxonomy (NCBI): domain Eukaryota; kingdom Metazoa; phylum Arthropoda; class Insecta; order Hymenoptera; family Ichneumonidae; genus Amblyjoppa; species Amblyjoppa fuscipennis. The sequence goes on along the minus strand of OY754495.1, from coordinate 15,231,347 downwards.
AGAAACGCGTTGCGATACCTCTTTATTATAATCGCATTATATTCACCGTTAAATAGTAAATTCGCTTCGTCGATGCGCTCGCAGCGAACATCACAAAAATATTAATTACAACTAGCGAGAGGACTCTTCACAATTGAACATAACACAATCCTCTCATAAAGATGTGAATACAATATTAGGAGGAGATAGTGTTGCAAAGTGAACCAGCTCTAAAATATAATTAAAACATCTTGAAAACGTCAGTTTTAATACTCTGCCGCGCGTGGATAAATTCGCGTTTACAGGTTTATAAAAATAAACACTGCTTACCGTGAGGCATCAAAACAATTTTCAGTGTTTGGCGTTTCGTAAAATTCGATCAGTCTGCAAAGGCAATCTTGGTGCAAAATTTTCCTAAATTAAAAGTGATTTATCGAGATTACATCGACAATATACGTCTACACGTTTCTTAGCTGCGAAATCTCCCTGGAGTGTCGGAGCCGTATAGACTTGATTAGCATTTTGAGGCATGACACACACACACACATGGACAATTTCACCAGCTGGTACCCTAAACCAACAATATTCCTATATCATACAAGCGACCCACCGAGCTACGTACACACATCAGCCTCGTCACTCGATGTATCAGCGTAACTCGAGTTCGCAGATGAGCAAACGTTAAACCGTACAGATTACCCTGGTTGCATATTTTACCTACCTCGACGTATCCCCAGGTGCGCCGGACATGTGTCACCCGATATGTGTAACCGTGTAATTACATGACGAGAGTAAAATCTGGAACGATGTACTTTCCTTCTTCGATCATACAAGATTATCTCTCATCACGCTCGACGGCGTTGCTAAGTCTGCGTAGCGGATAAACACTGAAAAAGAATATCCATTAAAATCGTGACTACTGACAATGTCATCGTGACAACCTTCGATTTCGCAGAACAGTAGTCGTCTCTGTGCAGATGTGTAAATACGCAATAATCTGGACGTTAAGAGAGCCTCGCCCGACGATCCATGCAAAACGGATATTACCCCGTACTACTTGGTTCACAATAGGTTTCGGCGTGTCTAGCTCGGAGAATTAGGACGATGATGCATTAGGAATCGACGTAATCCGTACGATACGGGTTGAACGTGAGCTCGGGAGTGATTCGCTAATTGTCGGATAACGCGAGAGCAATCGGGATAACTCGGCAAACGCTTGTAGTTTGTACGTATCTAAATCACGAAGCCGATTTACCTTCGTACTCGGACGAGTTCTAAACATTAATCAATTTCCACAGTCATCTGCATAATATACCACATTGAGTAGATACGCGGGGCAGTTGAACGTCGTCGGCGACGAATTTTGATAGGAAATTAACGAGAATTCCGCTCGGAAATTAGGGCGTGTAACTGTACGTGTAAACGTCTGTAATTCAAAGCAATGTTATTCGCATAACGGGCAATTGTAGGAAGGACGGATATTTGATGCGGTGAAATGAACAGCTAAACGCCGAGTGGTCACGAACGCCGATTAGAGAAGGCTTCCTATCGTCCACGGGTAGACACGATCTAAGCACGATTCGAAGCCAACTCTCCCTCAATCAACCGCTCTGCAAGCGTTGTTTGATAATGGCACCCCGTCGCTGCTGTTCGAGTTCATGGATAACGCGAGGGGAATGAAGACATCTAACACACCACGTATCCATCTCACGATTATACCGAATTTATGGAGGATATATTCCAAAACTCCAACTCCTATCCGGCGGGTACCGGGGAGCGTAGTTTGACGAGAGAAACAGAGGTACTTCGAAGCTGTTCGAACCGCGAACAGCTCTGAACTGCAGATATAGCGAAACGTTGGCTGTATTTCAGGTACGCGTATATAACTCCGTATAGCAAGTTGTGAAAAATTGAAATTAAATTAAATTAGTAGAAGTTTCATATTCAGCGGGTCAAAAAATCCATCGCACATAGTCTCGAACAATTAATAGATTTTTCCAAATAATGAACTGTAATAAAACATTAATTTTTTTTTTTTGGTCGTCGATGTAAATTTCGGACCAAGATCTCGGTAATAAAAAATAAACACCGTGATTTAAAAAATTCTCATTCCCGGAATGCGTGAGTGTAGATTTAATATTTAACCAAAATCGAATTAACAGCGGCTCAGGATAACAGTTTGCAGTCAAAATAATATTCACGACCGCATTGTAACTCAAGAGAGAGAGAGAGAGATGGATCGTGTGCACTGTGTACCGTGCCATAGCTTCCCGGCGCAGTGAACGTTGAGTCTCTATTAATTTAATTTTGACGTTACATTAAAAAAGTATTGTGCCTCAGAGCCAGCAACGAGCTAGGAGCGTCGTCCGTTTACTAAAAATTACTCTTTTTTTATTAAATTCCGTCATGTACGAAGGGATTGTGAATTACAACCGTCCTCACACATCCGGACTCTACTGTATGGGCGTTACGCACGAGTAAATTGTAAAATTCGTTATACGAATTAGTAATATAATTCCCCGAAGCGTTTAAACGATATTGGGGATAACGCTTGGATTGTTTCCATCGCGCGACCCAGATGAAACGATATGTAACTCCGCATCGTCGCATATTATTCGATACAGTACTTTTACGCGTGTGAAAAAAAAAAAAAATTGGATACAAAATAAATCGTCGCATAATTATATAGATTTTTCATTCGACGCAGTTTAACCGAAAGAATATTGGAACTCATACTATCGAAGGTACAAATTTAAAGCTTACCGTCCGAATGTCGGTTTATCGACATTTATTATTTTTTACTCATCGTGCAAAAATGGTTTCACAATTGGGGTAGAAAAAAAAATTACAACGTGGTTATTACCACACGCTCTACTGTAAGAAATATCTTTAATTCTTTTCCGAGAATTTCTTGCACACCCCAAAACTTTATTTCTTTGCCCGCAGAGCATACGTGCATGGCATGAAATAATTATGCGCCGACCTCGCTTTCGCGAAGGTTACGCCGAAAATTTTTTGTTGCGGAATGGAAATGAGTTGAAAAGCTACCCGAGTTCTTGTCGGTACTGGTTTCAGCTCGTTAAATCGCGTATTTCAGTGACTCCGAAGAGCCGAAGAATGAAAACCTCTGCGCGAAGTTGAGTCAACTACTTCGCGTTTTATAATTTCGTCTGGTTAAAACGTTTGTCGCTCGTTAACGGTTGACAAAAAAAAGGGCGAAAAAGCGGACCGGAAGAAAAATAGAAGTAACAAGTTGGTCCGGTTTTCGACGGCGAATACGTCGGTTTCGTCAAGCGAGAGAGTGCCAAGGAAATGTTTATTTCATTAATGATTACCCGCTGTACGGATACGCGTCAGAATGTTAAGTGAGCTCAAAAGCACGTCACGCACGCCGGATATAAACGGTGGGGAAAAAAGATCAGAAAAACCTGTGGAAGGAAAAATTTCAGACCTCTGCTGATGATACCTACAGCCCTTCGACCTTCACGCTCCCTTCCGCATTTGAGACATTTTATTATTAAAATGTACGAAAAATTTCTCCTCGTCGCGATATACTCGTCACGTTCGTGTCTTGTACTTCAACGAGAACTACCTTTCTCTCTCTCGAGGACCGGGAAGTTCGCTACAGAACTGAGTCGAGGAACTAAGCCGGCGAGCAGGCAGATACCGAAAGTTCGAGGGGATCTGGAATATAGGGACAGTATACGATATAGCGACTGGATCCGTACAACGAGTTGAGCTCGGGACCGGTTGATACAGAGAAGTGAACCGAAGGAGCACCGAAACTTGGCATCGACTCCAGATTTCAGTTGTCCGAGACCAAAGAGAGTTAGAGAATTGGCACGGGATGTATGGAAGGGCATGGAAGCAGAACGGCACAGGCAGTCTCTCTCTCCACTCCCCCTGCCTCTTCCGAATCTCTATAAATTTCATCTCCTTCCTTCCCTTCCAGCTTTCTCTCGCGCTACCCTCGACATCGAGGCTCGCTCGGAGTCTACCGGTAAGGAGGTCGTGCGGCGCGTCTTCCGGTTACGGGGCTGCCCCACTAGCTCCAGAAACGGACATTGATCCAATATCGCGGAACTTCGGGGGATTCGTATCGCTGCCTCTTCCATTATCTTCGTATCGCAAACTATCCATCTCCACCGTGTCGACCCCATGACGGTCATCCGAAAAAAGACGAAAGAAAAATGTTAAGGTCATGAAAGGTGGAGCAAGAGAGAGGCGACTCAAAAGTTTGGGATGCTGTAGAATTTCTGGTGGTCGATCAATGTTGGCAGTTTGGATATATATGTATGTGCGTGATATATATATATATATATATATATATATATATATATATATATATATATATATATATATATATATATATATATATATATATTGTCTCTGGAGCCTATTAAAACATATAGGCATCGTCCACCCCCCCCCCAAGCCTACCCCCTCATTGTTTATCTAACCGAAATTACCGCGTAACACCAACAAACGAACGATCGGGGAGGGTGAGTCGAATATCTTACCATAATCCAGGATGGGACCAATCGAACGGTGAAAATAACCCTCGCACCGTCGAATCTTCCCAGAATCCTGTCAAAGAGCGGATTATCCTCCTAACGCGCTTCCAAGACTCCAACTCTGGCGAGGTGCAGGCCAAAGCGGATGGAGTCTTTGTCGGAGGACCGAACTCTTTGCATTTTAGATTGCGGGCACTCACACAACGTCCTCGTAACCGCATAAGTGATAGATGCTGGTAACACAGTCGAAATTTTCACCGACTGTAAAAACTAGCGGCAAGTAGGTTGGAGAGGAAAAAAATGTTCTCATTTTTTTAAAACTTCCCCTATCGTCATATCCACTATCTCATCCACATGTGCGGCTCTTGAACAAGATTGCAGCTGAATATCGTTGCGAACATGCATAAATTATCATCTCAATCCGCTAATGGAACGAAGTAACGGTCCATTGAAGTCGATGTATTATTAACGAGACGACAGTGGTCTATTCTATTGGTACCCAGCTTGCTTTTTTGTAATCCGGGTATTATAGTTTTCACTAAAGATAGAAAGTTCGAACGGTGCTTATCTTAGTTTGCGATACGAACTTAGCTCGCAATTGAGTGTGCGTATATATAACGGACAAAGTTTTTACTTCGGGCCAATGGACTATTAGAGATCCTCCGAGGTATCGATCAAACGAGAAACGCCTTGTTAATGCCGATCACGCGCGCAACGAGACCCGGTGAGAATGGAAAGAGCTCTCTTTGGTTCTTCGTTCGTTCGCGTGCTGAGAGCGACCCACGGGCTCTCGGACTTTCGTGAAGCGCAACCGTAAGGGAGGCGAGGCTTTCCGTCCAGGCCGCGCATCCCTCTATCTCGTTTTCCGTTTCGACTCGGCGTCTCTCATTCTTTCACTAATACCCTCCAACCCTTTGTCGTTTTCTTCTTTTCACCCTCCCGCCTGCTCTTTTCTTTTTTTGCATTCTTCCTTTCTTGTGAAAAACAAGTTCTGCAAGAATGTTTTTGATCACCATTGTCTGCACTGGATCCGGCGAAGTGAACTCGCCACCTCCGCTCGAGCGAGGGATGTGCGACCACCTCTTCGTTCGCTATACAGATACCGGGACTCTGCGCCCATTGTGTCAGATCAATGGAGCCTTTTTAATCCAACTGCTCGTTACCGGCTGCGTTTACATCGCGCCTTCCTTGACCTATTAACTAAGCCAATGACATTTCTGAAGACAGAGCCGCCGTGGCAGGGAGACGAATCAACTCTTTCCCGAGGCATCTCTTCGCAAAGAACGCGATGAGCAACGTCGCGTTCTTTGCGTGTATTTCCGTCTCTCTGATGTTCTCTCGCTCGCTCCCGTTGTCTCGTTAACTTCGGATAATCGTATTCAAATATTTTTCCGCAGCCGCTCCGATTCGGATAGTTAACGAACCGGGGGACTCCGGGCATTGTGTCCGCTTTTAACGGTATTGTTCTTGGCTTAAGGGTAAAATAAACTCGTGCCGATTTCGAATAATAGTAAGTTGTGCCATCTCTTTATCTCTCTGACGCTCGCTCGAGCCCTTCTGTGATTTGAAGAAAATAAAAATAAAAATGGAGTGAGCTCGGATAAGCGTAAACATTTATCGTATTGGGAATAACGATGATAATTTTTGTCGTTGTTTTGTCCACACTAGCCATACGCGAAATTGTTCTACAGAGGTTTAATGTCTAATGACATTAATTTTTTAGTGCAATAATTGTATCGACTACAAATTAACATTTTTTTTACCACATAGTTTTTCGTTTTTTTTACATCCTCAAAGACAAAGCGAAAAAATATTAGACGAAGTATACACGAGACAGTCGATAGTCAAAGGAGTTCTCTCCGCCTCCGCACCTTCCGCAATGTAATCGTAAGTGATGGTCTTCATTACGCTTCTCCGTACCTCAGGCAATAACGTATTACCATAATGTTGAGTTAAATCATTCTGTGGAAATTGAGCTCCGACATTCCATTACCGCGATAGCTCGAGCTCTCAGTCTCATGTCCTGCAATTTAGCTTGCAAACAAATAAAGAACACAAATTCTGATCGTTGGCATTTCGTTACTCGGGCATGTAAAATATCTGTTGCAGTCCCACTCGACGCTCTCGTTAATTTCATACAACTATGTAGCAGCAGCTATGCACTCGACGATCCACAGTGTTCTGTTACCAAAATTGTCGAAATTGATGGCTCTTATAGATTTAAACTGTATATACCCATGAATTCTTCGAATTACGCTGTTGCGATTTTTTTTTTTTTGCTGTTATTCCGTCGAACACGATATTTGAGCGAATTTTACTAACGAAATTCTATCTTTACTCTTTTTCATGTATCCTCGCTGCTGGTCAATGGTCTGCTCTCGTCTCGCATCGCAAAAAACGCTGGCTCTTTAAATGGGAAAAAAAAAAAACTGGTGATGGGTAACGTTAACAACGACGACTGGTGCTGGCTCACGGCATTACACGTTGATATTCGCATATCTGCTGGCCACATCGCTCATGCATTATCACCATTTCTACCTGCTACACGATCGTCGACACAAACGCTATCATCCCTCCGCGAAATGCACATATCCTTCCATGTACTTTGATTCGAACCATAAATTCGTTCGACGTTCCTACGTTAACAATGTAACTATCGCATATCCCTCGCCCGGTCCCTTCTGCCTCGTCGTTCTCATTAATACACCCCATTCAACCTCCCTCGCCCACCTCCACGTCCCTTATTCTCCCGTCCACCGTCGCTTCGCTGCCGCTGTAAATGATATAATTGCCTTATCGCACGGATAACCGAACCAACACCATGGGTTTTCGACCTCCCGTATCTACCGGAAAATCCGTGTGTCATTAACACCGACACACATGTATCTAAACCGCGCTCACGTACACACGCTGTTTTTTGGATAATGGTTCGCTCGTCGATTCTAATGCCCCGATGGCACTTTCGTTCACTCGTTAATTACCACTGTTCCGAAAACTCGTTCGAACTTATTAAACGAATTAACCCGCCGACTAATGAACACTGTTTTGGCCCCGACTCGTGCTGTACATCTAACGAACACGTTGCTCGTGCGCGTAAATTGTTTTTCATTTTTTCTTTTTTTTTTTCTCGCCAATCTATTAATCTATCTATCCTCAATCATTTTTATTCTCTAATCGATTTATCTATCGTCATTATTTTTCTTTTTCTCTGCGTTTTTCTCGCCGCCGTTTTTGTTACGTATTTGTTTTGCTTTAATATTCAGAAATTTTATCAGGCACCCTGAAGACTTACCAAAGGGCGGCATGCGATGAGGAGAGTCTGTTGCTCAATTGTCCACCTGGAACGAAGATTTCCATCGCTGTCGCTCGATACGGTAAAGCTAGCGAGGCCACGGCAGGAAGATGCAGCACCTCGCGACCACCCCAAGGACCTCAAGTCAACGATACTTGTTTACTAGCGAAAAAACTCCAGGTGGGTGCTTCTGTTCCCTTCTTTTGATCATTTTTCCAATAGGATTAAACTCTGATACGAGTCAGAAAGAGTTTTTTTTAATGCGGTAAAGATCGTACTTTATTTTCCTCGACACGAAGAGTCGAGATGTGAAGAGATGTAAACATAGTGGCGGGAAAACATCACTAAGGTGTGTTCACTCGGGCGTCGATCCCCGAGTGCGGACACTGGTAATATAAAATTTACGGTCGACAAGCTACGTCGCTTTGAAGTTTTTTCCGTTAAATGCAAAATCAACGTCGACAAACGCCCTTTACTTTTACTCGACGTCCGTGACGACGATTTTTTATTTATTTTATTTTGTTGCCGACATACGTATATATATATATTTTTTTTTTTACTTTTTGGTGCACGGACGCTCATTCGGCATTTTCGGATCTCAATGAATATTCGGTCGGATGAGGCCCGGTCATCCGGTGGAATTGTAAAAAAACACGTAAAACTTGGGAGATTTCGAATCTGTGTACTCGAATGGTCGTTGTAGAAAAGGTCGCTAGAAAAGATTTCCACATTCAACAAATGTTTCTTTTTCACAAATCTACAAAGATCGACCATTTTTATCGTAACAATTTTACGTTGTTTAAAAACAGAATTTTGTAAGAATTTAATATTTCATATGATACATCATCATTGATGATAGAGCTCGTGGGGCCAAATCCGCGTATGTCGGGAACGAACGTAACTGTTGCGGTTATACAATTCCATTTCACAGTCAGAGAGAGCTTTGCCCTTTGTGTGTACAACACGCGCGATTTAGTCACTTTCAATCCCTCTCTCTCGCTTATAGAAATTCCAATGCCTCTCGGCCAGCAATAGGCCCCGTCCTTCTGTTAGATTGCATTCTCGTTTGACACAAAGAGAATTCGTGAATAGTCGATATATCTTGTGCGGCAGCCTGTTCTCTGGCTTATTGGATATGTATCGAATCTACCTGGCAATAACGTAATTGCTATGTTAATAGCAAATTATGACTGTTAGAGAAGCTTCTCGCAGGGATTTTGATGCTCTGGCTTGACGAGTTTGGTTGTCTAAAATTAAGAGAGAAATTTAGACAAAAACAGGAACGGGGGATCAATTAAAACCTTCGTTAATATAGTGATGAAGAGTGACGAGTAATTTTTAGGTTCGCAGTTCACTGACAACGATGATTGAGATTTACTGGGCTCTCCTGAGTTTTTTCTCATCAAACATTGCTCCCTGTGTTTTCCGAAGCATATACAGTCATAGATGTATGTGCATGTGTTTCGAAAAAGAGTCCGATGCGGAACAACGCCTGCGAGCACCCATCTGGACGAGACACTACTCGCGTCGGTTTAGATTCGAAATTATCGATTTTATCTTTCACGTGCCACTGAGCATCGGGAATCGAGGCTGCGCTGTCCGTTCCGGATACTTTGTACAATCAATTGTTCTTAAAATCGAAACAATAATGACGAGACGCTGAGACAGAAAAACCTATTTTTATCTCGCTGTTTTTTTTAATTGGAGGGAGAATCTTTGCGACATACAAGTGGAATCATTCGATGGTCACATATTTCGTCGCGAGTCTCTTCGGACTATGGATTTATCTAGTAGTGTCGGATAAAAATTCTGTGCGATTTTCATTATTAATACTTTGGAAGCATACATTTTTTTTTTATAAGCATGAAGTTTCAAATACATCGGTTGATTATTGGTGCATTTTTTCTGAATTCACAGATGTGAATCACCTGTTTGTCTACTATTTTGCAGTTGCCGAATCACCTGCCATTTTTTATTTAAAAATAGGAGAAACAACAGAATACATAGGAGAAATCTGGTCAATACAGACTCGGGTCCTTCATTCGAAATGCGGTATTAATTTTTTGCATGTACTGCGAAAAATTGGTAAAAATTGTCAGTTTTGCCTCACATCTTTATATTTCCCCGATGGAAGCTCATATTTCCCGTTTGAGCTAGAGGAGTCTTAAAGGTGCTGTACAGATATATCTCTCCGACTCTCGTTAATTCTATTTCGCTTCATCATCCTTACTCGTCCCCGTTCATTCCCTCCGCCTTTCTCTCGATATTTATGTTGCGCCCCCGTTGTGTTCAAACGCGGAACGTTAAAATCCATCCGAGCTTGCAGTTTTCCCCAGTAGTTTTCGCTCTCTTCATTCTTCTGTCTCTCCCTCTCGATATATCGCGAGGTCAAGCGCCTACAGTGCACTTTCTACCCGCGGCATATCTCTTGGATACACAAGTCGAACAGGCAAAAAATAAAACCATCCTAACAAGAGTGTTTCCGCGCACTTGTCGATTCGATGCTAAATCCATTCTCCCGGGGGATGAAGGGTCAGTGGCCTCGCTTCCGGCTCTTTATCGAATTAATCGATCGACAAATATACTCCTCAACCATTGTGGAGCTTGGAGATAGGAGAAAAGGACGAACAGAAAAAAATCGAATGAACGTCGGCTTATCAAAGAGAATTTTAATTCCGGATTTTTGTTTTATTTGTTTTTTTTTCACGACAAGAGCTTTCGATGAAAAAAAAAAAAAAAAAAAAAACGGACCGAATGCTTCGCTGACCTCCAGTTTCGGCTTATCTGATAGGGCGGTCGTAAGGAACGTCGCTAACGAGCCATGACGAGGAAACGAGAGCGGATCAATTTTCCGTCGTTCTTGCAGGAACGAAACGATCTCTTGCAGCTGTCGTTCGACGATATGATCGATGGCTCGATCGGTTTGAAGTTGGGAAAGATAAACTTTTTCTGCTCTTCCTTATTTATGTCCCATACTTAGCGTTCATGATGAAAAGTTTGATGGGATCGTTAGATTTTTGCTCTTCTAGACAGAACGATATCTTTATTTTTATTTATAATTTTTCTTTCCTACACTCTACAAAGCGTTGTTTGATGCTCTAGTGGATTCTCGAGCGGGGCGAATGTCAATTTACACGAACTTTTACTAGAACTTGAACCGCTCGGCACAAATATAGATATATGTAACTTACTCGGTTCCCGAGGGTCTTCTTTCTTTTTTTCTCTCAACATTTTTCTTTTCACTTATCCGCGCCGGATGAGTAATATAATACGAAGGACGTACTACTATCCATCAATATACGTTTGGTCATGCGATCGATGCTTCCCTCTATAAGGCAAGACGAATGATGCCGCGTAACAGCCCTTGAGGCGATGAAAAAGCTCCGCCACACCGGGATAACGATTAATTATCATCGGAGAAAAAAAAATTCTATCCACCTACGACACGACCGTCCGATACGATGAATTCTTGATAGGAAACGAGCCGACCGATTAAAAAGTAGAGAAAAAAGAACGGTCTTACAAATTCGTTTCATGCATAGCGTTTAATCTTCAAGTTGAAAAAAAAATATTTCCTCGCTGCAAAATAGTCTCAAAAAAGCCACAGTGCGGCGAGGCAGCTGATTGGTCGAGCGGCAGTGACAGTTACGCGTTGCGTCGAAGCGAGCCAGAGGTCAGTTGCACATGTACGTGTCCAACAAATACCGCGAATATGTATATCAACCGTTAACAGATAATTCTCGTGCCTTAGTGTTAACAAGTTCGACAAGAGCGACAAGAGCCCTTGTGAATACAAATCCATCATAGCGCCGAACCGGGTAGAAAAAAAGAAACTTATCAAAAAGTGATCTCAATGGGTTCCATATGTCCGTCTGGACAGTATCTGAAAATTACCAGCCATCCAAAAAGTTAACTTTTGGTCGTAGGATATCTTATAGTCACCATCCGCACAGACATATGTAACCCATTTAAATCGCTGTCATATCAGATGTGTTTTTGCTACCTGGAGAGCTATTCGAACCATCGCTTATTTTTTGTTTTTCGATTTCCATGCACATTTTTTTCTCGAAAAAAATGGCCGCCAGCTTTGTCAGGATCAACTTTAAAAAAAAAAATGCATCTCCGGTTGGAGTAAATCCGACAGGCTGCCGAAGTCTCGAGTTATTAAGAAGCGGCATTAATTAAAGAAGCTTTCACGTCCACCGATCGGCAAGTAAATTCCAAAGTAGCTGCATATTCCCCCGAAGCTTTTATATATATGTATATAATACCGTTGGTGAAAAACTCACCCGTCGCCGAGGGATGTCTTTCGCATCTCTTAGTTACCCCACAACCTCTCCTCTTCCTCCTTAGAAGGATAGAGAATTGAAGAGTTCGAAAATTATGAACCGTTCGAGACAACGGGTTAAATGAGGTTGAAAAAAAAAATCGTGCCGGAAATTACCATTCCTCTACCACGTGTACCCTCGATCTACAATCTCCTTCGATGGCGTCAAGCTTTTTCTTGTTTTAATTTTCCCTCGAACACAGCGCAAAGCAAAGATGGCGCAGCGAGCTATTCATTTTTTTATCGCTTAAACCTCCCACTACCACAGACCTCGTCGCGCGGTCTACTTACTACGCGACTTTGTCGTCCGGCATTCAATGAGAATACGTCGTTTCGCTACATAAGTGGAAATTTCACGACTGCAATAGCTCCGCAACAGAATCTGCGCTATACTTTTCTATACAAGGTGATATGATACAATCTTAGACTCTACGGTAGTGTCGCTCCGTCTCGTCTCTGCTGTACCGAGAGTACGAAGACGTCGGAAAGACGGAATTATGCTCCGCTCACATCTTCACTCGTTACTTTGGCGACTCGTTCTCGCTGAATCTCTTGGACTCTCTTCTTCGTCCTCCTCGTCCGGCCATCTCTCCGTTACACACGATGAATCCGCGCGCCGTGTCTCGTAACCACGACGTCGACATGGGCGCAACTTTGCCCACAAGTTTACTGTCGGGACAGAGTTGCGAGAATTTATTGGGATATATCCTCGACGCAGTTGTGGCTATGCCCTGTATTTATAAACTGTAGCATCGAGAAACTGGAATATCCGCGAGCAATCTTCGTTTCAGGCCTCGGCAATAACTTTCACGATTATGAGCATCGTTTGTTATTTTTCATCGTTTTGGAAAAAATAACATCATAGAGGTAGAAAGAAAGTATCGGAGACACAATATTTATCTTCATCGTTAGTCGTCGTAGACGACGCAGCTCTATTTTTTGCACATGACTATTACGTAGCATAAAAAAACATATTTGGTGAAATGGTTTTTTGTTTGGCAAGGTCATAGAAAGGGAGTTCTTCACAAGTGCGGTATTTACAGGAATCAAGTCTCCCCTTTCTACGCCCATTCATCTAATGTTTCCTAATAAATTAACGAAAATCACGCTTTTCATTTCTGACAAGTGTGCGCAGAAAGGGACTTTCGCACTAGTGCAACATAAAAGACAATGTTGCGTTTGTACGCATGCCCAGTATTTTTCACGTACGCAATGCAAAAGTAGTAATTTACGATTATAGTGGGATAAAACTTTTTTTGAGATTGCAGCAGGAGTCAGAGGCGAATGTTGCAATCGCATGACTTCAGAAAAAGTTTTTCGCACGAGAATGGTCACAAATTTTACGGCACAAGGCGTGAATATGTATCGAGTTTTACTGCGTGAAACCCCCATTAACTATGCGTAAAACAGCAATTTTCTCACTGAGTAAAGTAAAGTGCCTTTCTCCGCTCACCTCACAGGAACGGAAAGAGGGATTTTACGTGCATGCCTTAGGAAAAAGTAATTCCGCGATAGATGAAAATATATGCAACCACTACTGTTGGTAGTATTTTTATTAAGAAGAAAATATCGGGCACACAGGGTTAGACGGTGTGTGTTGGTGATAAAAATGTATCTTAATCACGAGCCAGCGAAAACAACAGCTAATTTTTAGACTTTAATGGTTATGTAACATGGCACAAAAAAAAAGATTATACAATGCAATTTCTCCACAAATGAAAATATATCTAAATAGATTCCTGCGGATAGTATTCACTGTTGCAGGCCGTCGTATCGATATGTCAGCACCAGAGAAATTGCAAGTACGACAAAAATTCCGAAAATTTTCCGGTTGATCCGTGTCCAGGATTGCCGAAGTACATCGAGATCGCCTACAAGTGTCGTCCATGTGAGTATTTCCTTTACTCGTACCTATTCTTCCAAGTTTCATCAGGGTTGAAAATATTATATCGACCTAGCGAAATAAAATGGAACACGGATTATAAAAAAGTTTGATACAATATACAAATCTTTAAAAATAATACTGCATGTAAAATATAAAACAAAAAGTCTTGTATATATTTTTTACGGACAATATGCTTTTTGCGCATTTTTTAATTCGTGCGTGACTTTTCACACTGGTGAATTGTTCGTTTTTGCAAATGGCCGAAAACGAAGAAAAAAAAACCGTGTAGTGGACGAACACCTGTCGACGCCGTTTTTTTTTTTCTTTTTTTTTCACTAAAAAGCGATGAAAAGAAAACGGACGGGAGGAAGCGTCGATGGTAAGCTTTTGTCGGTGAACCAATGTCGGTGTGACGCCGTCGCTTGGGAATTCTACGCCGAACGTGCCATACAGGGTTGCTGGCGTAGCAGCGCGCTGTCATGCTGGTTCGTATGTTTCTTTTTTCGTTTTTTTCATTCTGTCCTTTTTTTCAAATGCCCGTTCGACTGGAATCTTCGTCATTGAAAAAGTTCTTTACCGAGAATATCAGGCTTAACGCCACCCAAGCCGTCGGAACGGTTTCCCAATCCACTATCAATTCTATTTTATTCTCAAACATATCTTCTTTTATCATCGAAGCTCTGGGTATCTTTCTTAAACCTTTCCTATTGTACCCACGAAACACCAAAGTTTCCAACAAAGTCTCATCCCATTTTACTTCCACGGCGATCGTGGCATGTTCACCATTGAAAATCTTCTTCCAATCGTTCCACGAATAATTTAATTTTATTATCGTAGACGCGACCGACGAAATTTTCAGGGTATCGCCGCATTGCACACTGTAAACTCTTTTGAAATTATTCCCAATCAGTAAAAACCAGTAAATTTTTACAAAAATAGCAGAGGAACAAAAAGAATAATTTAAATAACGAAAGTTATGAAATTTCCAGACAGACACATAAATAAAAATATGTAAAGTTACCGGCTAGACCATTTATTGTCGCAGGTTTTTGTTTTCTGAATACGATTTTTTTCTGATTACAATACCGCTACGCCAGACGACTCAATCGTGGTCGTATGGAATAGTAAGAATTATAAGTAGCATTAAAAAAATAATAGCAAGGGATTTTTCTTATTAATTTTTTCTAGCGTACCAATCATTTCTTAAACCAGGGAGTTCAGCAACTATTCGTATGCAAGCACAGACCGAATAGTTGGAAGCGCGTGTATCACGTTGATCGTTGAATTTCACGTTCGGAGTTGCCTGCGATACAAGCTTAATTGCTCCGAGTGTTAGTGCGCACATGAGCGAATGTTAATACCGTCAATTTCGCTGGGAGGTTCTGCGCGTGCGGTGCGAATCCTGTTAGCTGTGGGCATACGCACGCAGATCCAGTTTCGATGCTTGCGTGTCGTATATATGCGTGCCACCAACCCTACCAATTTCAGAGGCATGCGATTTTTTACTGGCATTTGCTTCGCATGTACACGACAATGCATGCTCCGATTCTGGGCATGTGTGTGTAAAGATCGGTACACCGGGGCGGCGGTACTTGCGTAGATTCCTAGACGTAAGTGGCACGTGATCTTGGCAAATGAGTTTATAGTTGGCGGGGCACAACGTGGAATTCGCTGCCAGGCTTCGCTCAACTTGACGAGGGCTTTAGGCACGTACCACCGTGATTCGCATATACGCATGATATTGCTAAGCCTGACGTATTACATCTCGGCAGCGAACGATGCGCGATCGATAATTATTCGCATCTGCAGCCCTACGATTCTAGATAGATAACGGAATGTTATCCGAGGATCCAGACAATTCGAAAACTTTCAAATCCTGGCAATGTCAAGGCACTAAGAGACGGTCAGTGGAAGTCAAGGAACTTTTATTTTCGTCAGGCAAAATTTATTATTCGGTCGGGGTAAAGACAGGGATTTTTTTCACCATTTAGCCATTTTCCATTTTTAGCATTTCACCATTTCCATCATTTGGATTTTTTTAAGTAAAAATCGAAAATTAAAAAAAAAATCTGAGGCGCATAATTTTATGTATTTTTTCGCGCTGAGCACAGATCCAACATGCGCTTTGACCAAAGTCAAGCGCGACGATGGTCTATTTTTTTCACATATTTTTATGCGTTGAACGTGAATCACATCGCCGTTTTGCCTAAATGTCAAGGGCGCCGCGGACGTTAAAAAAGTTTAATTAGAATTTTCATATCGCTTCCTCATAATATCCGTTTATTCGCAAAGCTTCCTCTATGAAGAAGCAAATAATACAGAAAATACTTTCTCACAGACCAAGCTTTGCGGATTAACGCATATATTATGAGGCAGCTGTATGGAAATTTCAATCTTCACTTTTTTTTAGTGGTCAGGATTATAAATTCTGCTACAATAGTAAATTGGCATAGATGGGGATAGCCACTTTTAACAAAAATGTATACGGTTTACATAAATTATTGAATTCTCATTTCACTTCGCGGCCGGATGATAAAACAAGTGCCAGCGTGAAACATCGCCGAATCTCAAGTGTCTCGAGTTTAACAGTGTTTTGTAACTTTTTACTGCATTCCACGTCGTGAGAACAAGCAAGGGTTGCACCTATCTAGAGTGCGAGAGAGGGACCCGCACGTACACAAAGCGTGAGATATAAATTGGAGGAAACAGTGGCGGCAGGAGCGTTAAATCGAACTCTCGATATATCACCCTGTGCGCAACGAATGGACAAACAACTCTTGTGAATTTATACACTTTGACTCAACGCAATTTCCTCCTATACAGGGGTGTGTACGGCGTGATAGTACTTCGTACTTGTCTGTTGCAGCTATGTTGCTACACATGTATCTATTACACACACAGTACGTGACATACTGCGTCGCGTTTGGTACCCTCGCAATGTATCTGTACATACACGTTTCCGGCAGTCGGAGCGGCTCAGAAGCGTGAAACTTTCGGAACTCTGTTACGTCGATAAATCTCGGAAGTCAATAAAGTTGTATACGTATATGAAACTTTGCGAATATCGATCGGTATCGAAATGAGTATATGTAACAACGTAAGTACATATCGCACGCGTTGTGCGATTGTTACAAACCGAATATTCACCTCTGTAAATCGCCAAATTTCACGGCATAATGTTACTTTGGTTATGAATTCGCAATCCGTAGGTGTCGCGAAGTTTCTGCCAATGGTCATATTTACCATGGAGACACCTTGGCTTTATTTGGCGTCGCGATAGTATCAATAAATTTCGGATGCAATGTTACTCGCGGATTCTCCCTGAATTTATAAAATTCTGTTAAACTATAAGCGCGATGTTGCCGAAAAACGCAGTTTTAGTTTCTCATGTCGCTCGGGTAACGAGACTTGTAAAAGTAAAATAATTTGTCTCGTTCTAAATATCTCGCACGAATACAATTTTAACGTTGGTTTATAATTGAAACTTCTTAATTTTACAGACGAATTTCGAAGCAAAGCAACATGCGAGAACGACGTGGCCAATCTATTCTGCAATCCCGGCAAGAGGGTAGCGATCTACAGTGCCTTCTACGGAAGGACTAAGTACGAGTCCGTACAGTGTCCTCAGCCGAATGGTGTGAAGGATGAGAGTGAGTATGAGCAATTTTTTTTATTTTCTTATTAATTACCTGTTCGACTCTCGCTGGAAAGGCAACAATTTGTTTCCTTCCAATCATCCAAGATGAAAATTACAAACATGCATGAAATATCTTCTGCTTCGATCGAGAGTTCCCCGATCCACACTCCAGCCTATTTCCATCACCGTAGACGGAAACGTCCCGTCGATCCCCCACGTATGAAGTATCTTCGTGATGGTGTCGATGTTACGAGATAGCGGAAAAAAAGAGAAGATAATCCCTCGGGGTCGGTGTACGGTCACCCTGGAGACGCAGCGTGATACGAAAACTCTCCTATCCCATCTTCGTCCTTTCTTCTCAACTACGTGTATACCGTTACACGAGCTTCTGCGGAATACCAGATTATCTACGTGACGTGTCTGCTGGTACAAAGATCCACTGAAGCTTTTCCTTCGAAGAGAAATACATATGTAAACATGGCCCCAAAACAGCGAAACAAAGGAACGAAGAAGCGACAAAACCCACACAAACAACACACTGCAAGGAAAAAAGAAAAAAAGGAAAACATCCCAATGAACGCTTTCTCGGTTAGTAATCAGTGCGGCATATACGCAGCTCGACCGTTCATGCTGTCCTGACCTGGCGTCAGTTCGACCAAAACCAAAAATCATTATAACCAACGGTATCAAAGAAAACGGTCGTTGGCTCAAGGCATAAAGGATGAAAGAGTTCTCAATCTACATAGAGCATCTTTCGTCTATCTCCGACCCGTTGCTGCCTTAATCTTCTGCCGTCTGGTCATGTCCCGACCAAGGACAAGCCGTATCGATTGTCCACGAGGAAGATCACAAAGCTTCCTTTTACCCGGCTACCCGGAAGCTCATTCCGGTGACGGCTTCTTCTTTGATGAAAGCCAACGACGGGGGCACGGAGAACTAGAGCAAATTGCATAGTCTTTGGGCACGTAAAAATAAACGATCGAACGATCGATTCTTGGCATACTTTTTATCCGGTGCCTTTCCAATCTGTCTCGTAGATCCATCTAACGGTCCAGTAGCCAATGGCTCTTGAGCTGCCGACTATCGCACAGTCGATTTTTCTCCTTATTATCGATTTTTTCTTTATCATTAGACCGTCCATCAAGCTGCCGAACGGTAAGCCCGCTCGCTCCGGCCGATGACGCGTCTTCGATGCTTTTGAAATTCGTTGAAAGGTCGGTCAGCGTCACATTGGGTGTAACATAATTTTACAAGAAAATTATATACACTGTAAAACAATTGTAAATTTAATGTACAATTGTCATGAAAAATAATATACTATTTCATTGAAATTAAAGTAAATTGTTAAAAATAAATCTTTTCCTATGTCTTTAAAACACTGAACATTAATTTTTAATGACAATTGTACATGAGTATACCAGTATATTTAGTATACCAGTTCTTGCATAAAAACTTCCAGTTCGGTGCATTAAATTTCATTCGAATTTTTTTTTTACACAAGTTGGATGAAATATAAGGCATTATAACAGGCATGACAGTTTTTTTTGCCGAAGGTCCATTCTTCCCACGATGTGACACTCTACGTATCGTTCCAATGAGATATGATATGACGTGTCGTATCTCGACGTCGCCTCTCGTTGTAACCCCCATCGACATAATGGAAGCTCCGGATCGCACAAAAGCGAGTTTCTCACACGTGAATGGCATCGAGCCAGTCGTAGATAGAAAGTATCTCGCGGATGCGCCTGTGAAAGAAAGGCTTGAAGCTTGAGTAGCTCGCAGGCGTGTATACCTATATTCACCGACTATAACGTAAAAGAACTCCGAGATTTTTCCATGCACAACGGCAAACACGCCGACACCGAGCCAGCATTGTCACTCGGTAACGAGAACACACTAGTTTCTATGACACAGCATCGAACCATCGTTGATGCGGAGAATCATCGTCTTTTCAATTCTTATCTTCTTGCACATCGAGCATTATTATTTTTTTAACTGTATGCCCTCTTTTTTTCAGCCTGCAAAGCGTCTTACGCCACTGAGACGGTAATAAGGATGTGCCATGGAAAGAGAAAATGTGCCGTCTACGCGAACAGCTCGACGTTCGGCGATCCGTGCAAACCCGACAGCAGAACTTATCTCAAGATCGTTTACACCTGTGGTAAGTCTGTCGAGCCATTTTTTTTTTAACATGTTTTCCTAGACGAATGATCTTAGAATTTAATGATGCTCTACGAATGGATGAACCGTCGACGCAGTCTGAGGCAGAAATTGTGCTGCTTGTAGGACTTTTATTCTGATTTTTTTTTTCGACCGATCGTTGGAAAGCTTTGATTCAGCTGTGCGACGGTAATTTCCTGAGCAGTGGATGTTTCCTGCCTTTGAAATGCTGCAAGCTCGGGCTATGCACCCGCTTATCTCTCACTGGCCCGTCTCTTCACAGCCTTGGTGTATAGAGAGACAGCGATGGGCGTTGGTGGTCCTCCTCCCCTTCCCTCGCCCTTTCAGTAAACTTTCGCGTCCTCCGTTCGCTGACCTGGAATAATCGTTGAACGGGCACGAATTATAATTGGATTCAGAGTGACTACCCACAAGAGTATGAGCGAGAAGAACCGAGATATACAGAAGAGCAAGTCCACCCATGCAGCAGCAGCGGCAGCAGAAGAGGCTTACTAACGCCTGTGCTTATATAGCTTAGACACTCGGAAGAAAACCGTCGGATGCTCGCCGGGGGTGCTCGAAAGCGAAAGGCTAAAAGTTGTCACAAACGAGATATGAGAGCTGAATTTAAGCGCGCCGAGATCCGAAGAGTGGGCTAAACACTCCCGAGGATGCAGGCATGTATAAACGGAAACCGCTGAGGAGGCTTTGCTGCGGATTTTCGTGCGATTCCATCGAAATGGCCTTAATTGCAAACCCAACTGGGCAACGAGGCGTGAAAATATGGCATTCACCTTAATTTTGGTCTTTCGATTCTTAAAACGAAAAATACGTACCGCGATAAATTATCTATCTGTGTTAACTTCAAACGAATCAAGCGCTACTTCGAGGCTAGGACTTATGTGTTTCCGAGACGATGGCGAATTCGCCACTCCAAATCCCACCTCAATATCTTATACGAATGCTCGAGTCAGAAGCAAAAAAGAAAAAAATTGGAACTATGATCTTGCTAGTATTCAAAATTTCACTTTGCCATTAAATCTAATAGATTTAATCTACTTCGACCCTCAATAGTGGCTGTACGTGGCCGTTAGCGCGTTGGGACTTCGGGGCGCGTACACCGGATGTATATACCTCCGTCTCAGGGAAGCTTATACCGTCTCGATCTTTCGCTCTCTCCGTGCCTCCGGTTCGGCGAGCGCGAGTAAAGCGAGCTACCGGGGCCACGTCTGGCAGCAATATCTCGAGGGAAGTTGGCGCGACCCTCACGTGCCCGTTCGAAAACTCGCGCAATCCCAATCACGAATTCGTTCGGCCGTAGCGAGAAAATCCAATCTTATACCCGGGACTCTCTCTCCTTCGGTACGTACGGAAAGAGAGCAACGCTGCTACTGTTCGAGAGCACGGACGGCCAGGACGAGGAAAGAAGCGAGCGCGATCGAAGCGGGGAAATGAGAAAGTACGAAGTATGTGCACGATGCGGAACTCGCGTGGCTCCTTCATACAGCTTGCAACCTTTGACGGTATGGGACCAGGGAGGAAAAACCAGAAGGAAAGAGAGAACGCGTTTTCGAACGTAACCGGTCGGAATATCCCAGCTAACGGGTGGAATCCTTCGGATGATGGATAAAACGTGCACGTTGCCCAGTCTACCGAGGTCTTGCCTTCGAGGATTTGCAGAGAGGATACGTCGCGATTGCTTTGTCTGCACCGCTACTGTACCGAGGGAATCGTGCTGCTGGCTCTTTCGACTTATCAACGAGGAAAACCAGTCGAGGAAACGAAAGTTCTAACAATTCATCGAATCGTATTGTCCTCTATGCGAGAGCGAATAGAAAATTAAATGACGATCTTCGACGTCCTCCGTGTCTCAAGTTCGCCGACCGTGGCCAAGGGCTTTATATATTTTTTGTTCTAATTTTTATACTCTGATGAATCCCAAGCCAGAAGTTGGCTGAAAAAAAAGTCTCAGCAAGAGGTTGAATCTTCGAAGTGATTTATTCATTCGCAATCAGTCGATTCTCTCGATGTGATTTTGCTGTCTCGTAGGTACGACAGAAGCACTTTGATGCTCGAGCAGCGAATGGCCAGAAAATGCAACGAAAAGCTCGGTACAAAGGAATCACCTGGCTGCAACACAGAGACACCCCGACATTTAGAGTGCGGAATAATATTAAACCCTCGAGGTTGGTAACACAATGCCACATGTCCTCGTATATTATACGAGACAAAGCCGTGTCCCTTGATTTCTCTATTTTAAAACGCAGATTAGGTAGGAAGGCCCGCCTGCACTTCCCAACGACCCCCTCGCTCATGAAAAATTGATGAACTAATCTGTCAGTAGCCGCATTTTCTCCTCCGGTTCATCCTCATTCCATATTCCTTGGACGTTTCAACATTTTACTCTCGGTCCCCCGTTCATGATTTCATACTTCTGTATCTTAACTCTCCACCATCCGAGGCACTCACTCGTTTTGCGTCGCCAAGCTCGGGCTTTTCGAGGCTTCCTCGGCGACAGAAGTGGAAAATTCTCGGGATCCGGGCGATAATGCTCCACTGCCAATCTAGTTCGTCCTTCAGTTCTTTTCGCTTATTATTCATTCGAGGGATAAGAAGGATGAGCTGATGGAAAAGTATTGTCGAAAAAAAAGAAGGATCCAGACCCGCAATTTCTTCGAAAACCGATCGAGACTTTTCAATCTCCTTTTCCGTTATCTCTTTCGCTAGAAAGAAATAAAATAAATAAATAAAATAAAATAAAAAATTAATTTTCAACCTCCGGAATATAGCATTGCATATCGATAACGAAGGAAAGATTGATGATGAAATTTTATTCGCACCCGTGATGAATATCGAAGGCCCATTGACATCGATTAAAAAATAAATAGTAATAGCAATGCCCGCGACACAGACTCCAGAAACTCTCGTGGAACTTTATTATTTTCTGTATCCGGCCGGACGATCGTTTTATGATATTTCCTATAGATATAAAAAACGATCTGGCTCGCCTCGCAATTTTATCCCCGGCGATTCATAACCGGGCTGACTCGATTTACTTTGATTCACTTGAAACTTGATTCTTCAGGAAGCTTCGTGTCTCTCTGATTCGCGACGATGCGCGGCGGAACTATATTAAATTTCTCTTCATATTTTACTTTTTTTTACCCCCGCATCGTAAAATTAGCATCGCCGTGGCATATAATGTACATTTTATATTATATGTACGTACTTTTTATGCATCACATAGCTTTGTATCGTGATCTCAGAACGCTCAAAGCTTTGCATATTGAAGCTCGGCAAATTGGCGCGATGTCTCGTTTAGGTGTTCGTAAAACTTTTTCGAGCCTCTCCGGCTTCGGAGTCTCCATCCGTCTGGCCCTCTCGACTCTCCGCCGTATCGTCGGTGGCTTTTCACGGTTTTACTTCGAGGTTTTCGATTCCCTCGATACTCTATTTCAGGCTACCGTCAGGCATCCTTATCGAGTACCTGCAGTCGTTTCGTGCTATCGGATCGAAGAGAGTTTTGGCTCGATGTCCCTCTCAGCTATATCTTCTCGAGAGCACTTTCCTACCTCGGGCTGCTCTCAGTGAGTTTTAAGAACGATACGTTATTCAGCGAAAGACGAAGTCAACCGGGGTAAAAGGGCGATCCACATAGATAGAGGCAGCGAGCGAAGTAAAGCGGAAGGGAGCACCAGAGAGAGAGAGAGAGAGCGAGAAAGACGAGTCGTACAGAAACTCTTGTACTCATTTCAAATCGTTTCAGGACACTCGTAAAAGATTCTACGCTTAATCAACAAGTGGTTCGAGCTCGCTGGCAGTTGCGGTAGGAAAAGAGCTCTCCTGTTCGCGAAACTTCCGCACGATTTTGACAAAGCTCGATAAAACTTGACACTTCTGACAGTATCTTTATACTCGTGGAGAAATACTTTGAGTAATTTTTTTGACAGCATTTTTGCCCCTTAATCGATTTTTTTTAACCATTTTATTGATCAAGGAGGTTCGAGCATTTTACATATAATAAATAACAGGTATTTCTTTTTTGCTAGATTTTTGCTTAAAAAACCATTCCTCTCTTACGGAGAGAGACGTGTTTTACTTCAACTTCGGATTGAAAATGATACAAAGAAAATATCTTTGCCGTGGAACAAAACAAATCTTCACGCGAAAGTAATAATTTACGAGGGATTTCATTGATCAATGGGTTTCGCGAAAAATCAAAATCTTCTCCCCGCGAAATTCATTCGGGCAATTCTTCACAGCAGTTCCTGGAGATTTATTTTTTGGGGTCAGAGCGGTTGCTGAAATATATATCATTCGTAGAAGTTTTCCATCGGGATTGGAGTGACTCGGCTGGGAAGTGTACAAGAAAGCTTCGACGAATTTGACCGGAAGATTTGCCGTTGTTTCGCGCTTCCACGATCAATGAATCGTCGTCCCCCCTACACTTCCGTGTGATATTTATAGTGGGTAAGGACGGTGGCCGCGGTTGTGTTCGTAGTGCAGCGGTGGTCGGTTCGCCGCCCTCGGAGGCTTCACGGGAAAAGCTGCAAAGTCACGGGAGCGTGAGCAATGAGCTATGGGGCGAGACACGAAGGGCTGAATTGGCGCTGGAGCTTGGTGAGGGAGCCCTCTTCCCTTCTCGGTTTTCAACGGCCACTGGTGGGGCCGGTATAGTTGGCTCCCTGTGTCCGGTAGGAGGGACGCTCACGCTTACCGCATCGTTCATCGGAAACACGGGCGCATCTACCGAGGGGCGTTACCAAGGGACGAATGAATGCGCAACCCTTAGGTGTTAGGTGGGCTTGAACACGTTAAGCACTTGTAGACAATGCGCTCGAAATATCTCTATGCGGTGCATCGGGGATCGATGTTTCGAGGATTCGAGCATAACCGAACAAGCACAGTCACGGACTTTATTTATTATTATTATTATTATTATTATTATTATTATTATTATCATCATTATCATTATCATTATCATTATCATTATCATTATCATTATTATCATTATCATTATCATTATCATTATCATTATCATTATCATCATCATCATCATCATCATCATCATCATCATCATCATCATCATCATCATCATCATCATCATCGTTTTAATTCTTTAAACGAAGCATTTTTCATTTGTATTAAGATATCTTCATTATTGTTATTTATTGCGTGTAAAGCTCTGGGAAATCGTCCCTTGAGAGCCAACGCAAAATACAAATGATACCGACGAAGTTGTAAAAAACATAAGCGACGCACATACTCAAGATTTTGTCGGAACTACGAAACACCCGTTTACGTTTTAAGATACATTTGTTGTGGATTTTTAGGACGTTGATTGATCGAAAATCTAATGCATAATTATTTACTTTTTTTTGTCGATTAATCAAATCCACAAATTAAAAAAGTGTACGGGTCAGGAAGGCGAGGATAGGAAGAATTTGCGAGACTAGTATAGCGAAGAAAAGCTCACGTTGTTACGGAGAATAAAAGGCAGAGACTAGGACGTGGTGAGGGAGTCTAGAAGAAGGATTCTCGCAGACTTTTGTATTCATACGTTCGCGAGGCTATAAATTCTTTGGGGGTTGACGTGAAAATTGAATTTCTCTTATAGTTCTCTTATAGTTTTGCATTCTTGCTGTTTCTTTCACTTTCGTGTACTAAAATCCAGCCGAGAATAAGAAAACAACGAGAGGAGGATCGTAAACGAGACGATGGAAAAAGTTTTACTCGAGATCAAACGAGCTGCACGAAACGATTCGTGTCGGCAAGAGGGGGGATGAGAATATCTAATGGCTCACTCGTACCGTTTATTAATTCTGTAATCAGCTTGCTGGTTTTTATACTCGAAGGGTTTTTATGCTCTTTTGAATATTTTTTTCTCGGTAGAAAGTTCTCGACGATCTCGTAATAGGATTGTCAACGATTCTACAAAGTAACTTTTAATGAATCCGTGTGACTACCTCACATTTTATCCGCGAAAAACTAGTTCTTACACTCTGAACCAGAGACTGAAGATGCTTTTATTTTTCGGTTAAATCGTAAC
The DNA here is from genome assembly GCA_963575735.1 of Amblyjoppa fuscipennis. Lineage (NCBI taxonomy): Eukaryota > Metazoa > Arthropoda > Insecta > Hymenoptera > Ichneumonidae > Amblyjoppa > Amblyjoppa fuscipennis. The sequence continues at coordinate 15,205,504 of OY754495.1, read as the reverse complement.
TCTACGCTCTGACCAATGTATAAATAAATATATATATATTTAAAGTAAATGTCTGCAGCTTCGTTCAAATATTAAAAACAGTCAACACAAGTCTCTTCCACCTCTCGTATTACAAGCTGAAAGTAAAACATAACTTGATTATCTTGTTTTATCCTTGTACCTCGAATGTAGAAAAAAGCTGTTCAGAGTAATTCGAGCAAATAAATAAGTTTTCACTTAACTTTTCCTGAAGTAACTTTCAAAGGCTTTGTCATTTCAATAACGTATATAAGAAAAAACTGCGAAAACTATGAGTTAGATTTTTCGTATGATACACATACAGTTCTTGTGTTTTCCATAGAATAATGCTAGTAAACGCTTACCATTCGAAAGGTGAGCACAGTACACCCGGACTCTCAGCTCGTTACGTCATTACATCAAATGAACGAGTCTCGTTTAGCCGCAGTTCGAGTCAGCTCCTGCCGAGAGCTTGCTCGAGGCGAACCCTTTGCTTTAGTCAAAGTGTCGCCGATCCTTTGTCGCGTTCCGGTTACACACGGACGCGTGTAAAACGAATAGCCCTTTCAGTCGAGTGAGTAACGCGCCAACGACCCTTCCCGTTCCACGCGAGGGCGCGCGTTTGCTATAAAAAGTCTGCAAGAACGAGATGAATTAAAAAAAGAAAAAAATGGAATGAGGAAGAAAAGTGGACAATCTCTCGTCCATTGTTCCCGGGTAACGATCAACGCGCTAAAAGCTACCCCCTCCCCTCTACCGTACAACGTTTACCACTACATACATTCCAGCGACCGAGGGAGTTCGAGGTTTAAACCAGTTCGAAACAGTGAAGGTGATCCAAGTTTCGTATACTTTGCAGGTCCACTCATCGGACATTGCTGGGAATCGGTCAGCTTCAATGTTTCGGTTTGGATAATGGAACTCAGGACCGAGTGGTCGAAAGAGGAAAGTGCATGCGGAGGTTGCATCAACTCTGGGTCATGCATCTTCTCTATATCTATACCGCATCCATGGGTAGAGTGGGGTAAAACGGGAGCCCGGGGCAAAACGGATTGTTCTAACAAATTGCTCGTGGAACATTTTTTTTTTTTTATGTTCATCCAATCGGCGGTCCATTTTGCCCCCGAGGCTCCGTTTTACTCGACCAGATACATCTGGAGCCAGATAAAACGATCCACCCTCGCTCTGATTGAACGGTCCGTTGAAGAAACAAGTGCGCGTCCTTCCGAGATGGACGATGCTTATTCTTTTGCCATTCGATGTTGGAAAAAATAGGAAAAAGTAAAGAAACTCCAGTCTTTCGCCGTCCGAAAACATTTATATCGTACTTTATTCCAACGAGAGGTTCGACGCATTGTTCTTCGGAGCCTGAGTGGTTTATTGTACCAGTACGGACTACTCTCACGTCCCTTTTCTCTTCGTCGTTAACGCGTCGGGATTCGGAATTGTTCACTATCTCGCGCGTTACTGCGTAACGAGAAGAGCCAGAGATTTGATTCTAATTCGATTGGATTTTCGCTCCACATTGTCAGTGTCTCTTGTACTGGAGGTCGTAAATTCATCTCTCCCGGCTGCGTCATCAGCGATTCCGTCATCGGAAAATTTCGTACTGTCAGCTCGTTCGACTGAACCATCCCGGTATCCCAGGGATGCATAAAGGTGTATGACAAATTTTCATAACATTTCCAATATTATGAGAAATCTGATAGAAATTATTAATTTTGCATTCGGTAAATATTTTATCGGTTAATAATAATAACCAGATATCCGATGAGAGCTTTTTATGTAAAGTATCGCATATGAAAGGAAAACTGTATGATGGAAGCTCATTATCTGTGACAGTTATTAATATAGGTGCAAACGGCGCGAAACGGACTACTCTCAACGACATTAAATTAAAAGTCTCGTCTCGAATGGAGGACACCGGTCCGTTTTGCCCTGCTCTTTCCCGTCCTGCTCGTTCGAACGAATATCCCAATACACGGTGTCCCCCTTCGTCAAAATATTGTTCGATAGATATCGAATTGCAATTTTGAATAAATAGAAAAAAAAAAAAATTAAAGCTCTAGCTCAAATGATATACTCCACGTGAAAATTGCCCGGTGCAATAAAACGGTGTTCTGCTTGTTAAACTGATGCCCTCATAGTCAAGACCACACTCTCTTTTCGACGAAACCTATTCCTTTCACAAAGTTGGCCGAGTGTTCTCTGCGTTTAACTCGTTGAAAGATCGGACGAGTACTCATCGAAGGCGAACGAGTAACCGTGTGTCCTCGCGCGATGGCTCTTCCTCATTGCTACAAGTTTCGGGTTCGTTTGAGAAGCACGGAAAATCCAAACTCTTGCGACTACCTCGCTTCCGCTCCCGCTGGTTATACGCTATCCAAACTGTACGTGTAATCACGAAGTTCCCTCGGTGTCTAAATAACACGGCAGAGTGCTCGTTACCTTCGACATCATACCCCCCTTAACCCCCTCCCCCTCGTTTCACTGTATCCCACGTATTATATGATCCGTTATAGACGTATTTTCCCTCGTCCTCTCTTTCTTTCCCTTGTACAGACGGAAGCGCGAAAGTGTAATTTTTGTCGGAGCCAAGAGGATGTATAGCTCGGCACTCGCACGCTCTTTTATTGCACCAGACTGTCAGGAGGTTTACTGCTATATACTGCTATATATATACATGCTATATATATATACATGCGTATATATGTGTACACATTTTTTACATATATATATAGACTCATGCTTTATTGCTGAAGTGGGGCGAAAAAACGCGCGAAGGAAAATAATTTCCATAACACATTCCGGGGTAAGAGCGACAACGAGCGTTTAGCCGTTCTTTTTATTATTTTCTAAACTCTTTAAACATTTTTCACGCTCGAATAAAAAATTATAATAGCAAGGAATGGGGTTTTTTTTATTTTTTTTTATATCTGTCGCGCGTATCTGATGAACTGGAGTGCATGTGACACTCGGTTATGATAGGTTTATTGGAGTTATTCGAGAGTTTCGACTTCTCTCGGAATAATTTTGTCACAATCTGATCCCATAGTTAATTAATTGTACACACTCGATGCCGAACTCGGAGCACTGGCATTCGCCCCTCGGTGTGTCCATGGACATTCTCTCCCTCGTTTCTCTTCTATCTTGGTGCATACTCGCCGGCATCGATCGGAAACTTTGGTACATAAACGTGTGTGGCCCACCTTTTGGACAAGCATTATAATCCACAATATGTACTCCGAGAGGCCGGAAGCTTCTCGGATCCGATCGTTATTATTAATTTATCACATTAACATAGCTTCGATATCCGGTCGACTTGGGGCTCGTGTTTTCCCGACTCGGGCATAAATTGTTGATTAGCTCTCTCGTGAATTGGAAGAAAAAGTAATGTTGGACAAAAAATCTATTTTCTCTCGGAGAAATAAAGAAGTTATTCGCATCCGTTGAAACGTATCGCTGGACCGAAGCAGGAAACTACGATCGTTCGATCGAAATGTTTATACAACGGTCCTTAGGTTGTCGGATCGACGACAAACTTGCCAGAATGGAGTTGGAAAACATAATAACTGTCTGGAACCTTGGGCTGTTTAGATAAACTCATATATCAATCCAAACGCCACGCTACGTTTGCCCTCAACGATGAGTCTGCATTTCCTCGCCATTGTATCCCGTATATATATATCTACGAATGCGGAAATGAACGAGCCATAAAGCTGATAGAGACTAATAATGTTTTCGGCGTTTTCTTTTGTTGTTTGAACGTTGATCCAAACCCCCTGTGTGTATCCATTTCGCCAGCCGGAAATGACAATTTGTCCGCACCGGAGGTACTTCCGGCAGTTCCGCTAGTTTATTGGTACGAACATTGTGTACCACTGTTGAGCATATGTGAGGGCGAATTGGTACAGTTTTTGTGACAGCTTGTTTCGGAGACAACTTTTGAAGACGGATTTTTTGTTTGTCTTTAACTTTCTATCGGTTTTTAAATGAAATTTCGAAGAAACATTACATTTTAAAAATGGAAGTAACGTATTTCCGGTCGAAAAAATTAGATTTTCAAACCGAAAGTGAGACATTCCCGGTATAACGTCGCTTTCGCTCGAGAGATGATATTTTCAATCAGGAACTGACATATTTCCGATAACACGTCACTTCCGGTCGAAAAATTATATTTTCAAACAGGAAGTTGACGTATTTTAAAAAGTGGTGAGTGAAAAGTCAGGTATTTTTTTTCCACATTTTTTAGTGGCTCGCCGTGTCCGGGTTGCAATACTCTTTCAGTGATATACGCGGAGTCGGGTCATCGAGCGAGCTTATTCGATGGCACGTACGCTCGGATGAAGCTAACGTTAGCTATCCGCACGTTTAGCAGTTGAATCGTGTAGAGTCGACGTACAGAGGGAGAGAAATACGTAGTACGACAAAACGACCACGTAGCCGACGAGGAGCCGAGTCAGAGGGCCATCTCCCGCTCGCTCGCTTCATTTGCAAGTTTAGAAATTGAAGTGACGAGAGAGCGAAGCGCGGACGGGCCCACAGGAGACTCGTCGTGGAAAACATCTCGCACCTCTCGACTCTACTGCGCGCATATAACCCCCACGACGGTTTCTGATCGGATTATCTTCGTTCGTACTTTCATTCGCCAGCTCTTGCTCTCGCACTCGCGTCATAAGTATCTTATGCACGTCGTGCACTTCACTGCTGATTACCTCTCTGGCACAGTTTGCAATATTCAAGCCGTAATATTCGCACACACGAGACACGAGAGCGGTCCGATGTTTCAGTTTTCGGTGTACATGTTTCATTAATTTTTCACTACCCGAGGATTTCCCGACATGGAAATGAAAAACGGGCGAAAAGCATTGTTCGATGCTACAGCAACATCTGCACAGATTTACCTAATTAATTAAGAATCAGAAAAATTTCGGGCGACGTTTTGTCAAATTTTTTATGTACACCGAGAGCATAAGTTCTCGTGAATAACTAACGACCGGTAATGTACATTTTTGTATTTTTATTATTTGGTGCGATGTTTTATGTAAAATATCGAGTTGCGTAGAAAATGAAAGATTGATCGTTGACGGAAATAAAAATAAGTTTGAAAGTCTCTCGTGAGTTGTGGCGAGAAGATTAACCCCGTCAAGTCATAACAACAATTTTCGCAGTTCCAGAAATGTAATATGTAATAATTTCTCACAAGAATCCTTTATCGTATTGCGCCTTATCGACTCCCGCTAACAAGGTCCATAGCCGTGTGTAATCTATCGAATGGAATGGGATTAGAAGTTAACGGTCTATGATTTGTCTTGCGACGGGACGGGAGTTCCCACAGTGTCTATCCTCTCTCGTATCGCTGTTGTACAGGACATACAACGACAGAGGGGTCGCCATTGAGTAAGGTAGAAGGTGGACCACCGTATCGCCGACTTATTAGCCGGCAACTCGAGCCACCCCGGCCGTATATATACCTCAAAGCTATCAGCTCTCTATCGCGGGCCGGAGCTTCGCGAATTTAGGACACACGACCTCTACGCCTCCGCCCAACTGAGGTCCGCGTTTTGCCCGCTCCGTGAGATATCCCTCTCGCTGATGGGACTTTGGGGAACAATTATAGCCTTCTCCTCTTCTCACGGCGCTCTGAGCTCGGCCAGACCCGATGGAGGCCAGCCCTTCGGCGCCATAGAAAACCTGCTTTATTGCCTCCCATTGCCAAAGCTCTGTACTTCGTTCTTTTTATTTATTTCAAATTCCTTCCTTTCGTACCACTGTCTTCCTCACTCGCCAGTTATTTTCCGCGTTCAGTGAGGATTCTCCAAGAAACGGCCAGTTGAATCTACGTGACTGCTCCGTCGACTATAAAGATTCCTCTCTTCCAGCCTCACTCTCGTGAGGGAGAGAATTGTCTCGGGAAAAAGTGCATCGTTCTCTATTGAGGATAGCGTAAAACGGTCCTCCATTCTAGATGTCCCTTTTTTATTGTTAATGTCCCACCAAACATCGGTAAAGCTAGTCCATTTTTCCCCGGGGCTCCGTTTTGCCCCGCTCTTCTATACATATATTTCTTCTACGTTCTCTGGCAATGTGGAACGCTGAGTTCTGCTCGATCACCCGAACGCCTCTTTCACGATGTAACAAAGCGATCCCGGCTGCCCGAATGGCCAACGGGGCTCCGCCTCGCGCGAGAGACCGTCACTTAATTTTCACGCACTGCTTGGCTCTTTCGGCTTCGTTAGGAACTGCCGGGGCAGATTTTTTTCTTCCTCTCTCACGCACACTCCTATCGTTCCTCTCGACGCAATCTCGACGGTTTGTCGGCAGGGAATTCACCCCCACAATTGGCGAGCCTTTTTTTATCCTCCCATTTATCATCGTTTTCCCCGGAATAATATCGCAGCTCTCGGGCGAGCAACGAGACGACAATAAAAATAAATATCGAGACGACTGGATTTAACGAGCCGGAGAAAAGTTCGAACTGCGTTCTTCCGAAGATTTAACGATGAAAATGTATCGTCGACTGTCTGTTTTGTCGACTATGCTAATGTTACGGGTCGGGAAATAAACCGAGTATCGATAGATAAAAATTTCTCGGAGGTTGCGCGAAAAATATAATATTTTACAAGGGTAGACTCGTAAAAATATTTTCAGCGCGATTTCGTACTTTTTTTTTCTTTTCAGTAAGATGTAAGATGGTTTGCCAATAAGATCATCGTCGAACTCCAGTGAGGTTCGAGCGTGTACGAAGACGACATCGTAAATACTCGATCTTCTCGCGTTCACCGAAAAAGAACCCTTCGCGATTTGGCAAATTGCCGAGTTCCGATGTAATGCGTCTGGCGATAAGCCTCTCTCACCGCGAGGATATATCCAGTCTCTGACACGTATTACGCTCCGGCGGCTTCTTTCTTTTGATCGTTTGCCCGCAAAAGTACGTCGTAAGAAACACGGGCTTTGAACTTTTATTTTCTGTACTTCCACCGGGTAAAAACGGGTTCGATTAAGGTCTCGATTATTGGGCATTTACTAGCAATTTACAATGTCCAAATATAACAGCCGCCGACATCTGTAAAACGGTTCTATGGTAAAAATTGTCATTTTTTTTGTTATAACCGAGAGTGGTCGGGAATACCGGCCGGATAAACTATTTTTCCAGTTGTTTAATAATACTTAGTCGGCAGTAATTAAAAACTGCAATCAATATTTTTTCACTATTTCCAACGACTCCCGGTTAAAAAAATATGCGAATACGTGAATGAACTCAGCTTCATGTATAAATTTCCTTTTGTCTGCAAGTGGTTAGACTGGTTAAAAAAAAATTGATTACAGTTTTTATTACCGACCGCGGTATATCGCGTGTTCTCGATAGACGAGTTAATCCGTAGGGTTTACGATCGGCGAGGTCACGAGCGTATCGGGTCAGGTGCATCGAGTCTCCACTACGTTGTAACGCTATGTGCGAGGCACGGTAAAGCTGGCATCGAGTGTACTGCACGACGGTGCAGTTACTGCACGAAAGATGTCGCGAATCGTGGGAGAATTGCGCTACGGCAGGCGGTTCGCCTGGTGCGAGGGCGTCCAACGTTGGGTTAAAACAACCGACCGTGCTCTCGATGCTCACCGCTCACGCCCTCGTAAATTGCCCGAGTAATAATTATCGAGAAGCGCTGGTCAGCCAGTTCGGGCGTGAAGTAAAGTACTCTGCCCGTCTCCCTCCCGCATCCGGCTGGAACGATACACTTACGCGGCGCGACACAGAGAGTACCGTGTGTTTCCGATGCGATAACCCTCGAGCGCTCTCGCGACTGAACGCGCAAGGATCCCAACGAGATAATCTGCCCCAATCGTTAATATACCGTACCGTTCAACGATAAAGGACAAAGCACCCAACATTTCCATTTTCCTCCCTCACCGATGAACCATAACTTTGATGAAAATAAATTTTTGAACAGTTAAATCAGACACGCATCGATCCTCCGAAGATGACATACAAATTTATTGATAATTCCTGTCGTCGTTCAAAAGATACTGGACATATGAAGGAGTGAGGCAAAATGGACTATCGGTATCAATTTTTCGAGAAACATAAAAGAAAACTCCGGTGGTCCTTGCCACTTTGTTAGAAAGTCTATTAATTAAAGGTCGCAACAATATTCTCCACGCCAGATCGAACCCGCATCGAAAATATTCTACTCATACGCCCTCGAGGGATCGCGAATGGATACTCGCATGGTATTAATTTTCAGCGGGAATTGATTGCCCTTTACGACAAAAAAAAGATAGCCCCAGGTATAGCAATAACAACAATCTATTTCGAAATAGTAACATTTCGAAGGGCGGGCATACCCTGCGGCAGTAATGGTCAATGCAGCACAGAGAGGTTGCTTAACGATCGTTAGCAATTTTAGTCCCTACAGCGACGTCCGAATGAAGCCGCCTCATCGATATCGTGTTAAAAATCAATTTACATCGTTATCCGAAAAAAAAACAAATAATCGTGTGAGTTCCAAACGCCTCTCCAGTCTCGAATTTCCTGCAGCCGAGTTTTTTTTCTTCCTTTGTATTATCATTTTTTACCGCGCGGTGCGCGTACGCCTCACCGATGCTTTTCACTTCGTTTCGATCCGCCGGTTTATTCGAACTGCTCGTACGCGCGTGTATCACACATATAATGCAAGGGCAGGCTTTCAAATGAATGAAAATTGGACGTACGTGCCGAAATGGTAGCGGACGGAAGTCGAGACGAGTAATATACGCCCGAGGATGGTTGCATAGCTTCGCAGCTTAAATCGGATTCATTATACAATGCCGCTGCGATGAGCATCATCGGTAGTAGCAGAGGCAACGGCGGCAACACCAGCTGAGCCTAATAATACTCGAATCGGCTTTGGATCAAGGGTCATCAATGTACCGAGACCATGTGTGTTATACACGTACACGACTGAACATACTTTAATCCTATGAATACATGTAATCAGCAAAGTACAGTACAGTCAACTGTGAGACTGCAGTTGAAGCCCCGAGCTAGAATCGTCCTTGTTACGAATATTACTTTGATGAAAACAACGGTAGTATTTGATTTTCGTGATTTTCGTTAATATTTGTTCTCTCGGAATATCATGGGCGAAACGCTTGGGGCTACGCTTACTGTTGGATCTCGTTGATTGTTCATTTTCTGTGTCAATTTCAGTTGTCAATCAATTATAAGTTGTCAATCAACTTATATTCACGGTTTTGTTATCTTGATTATTGATCAGTTTTTAAAATTATTTCCCCCAATTTTTGTATCTTAGAAAAAATTGTACATTTGATTTGATGATAATTGATTATGGATTTATAGATTTATGCATTGATTTTGGACGGATGGATGGATAGATTATTAAGGATTTAAATTGGAGTAAAAAGATGGAAGGAATTGGCTTCCAATATTGGACTACCTTTATCCATTGAAGATTCGACTAATCGGAAATATGGCTTGTCTTATTCTTTTGCAGTACCGAGAACCGTACTGAGAGAGCAGTACGCCGGTGAGATAGAGGCGGACGAGATAGATCTTGCGCCGGAGTTCGATGAAGGATTCGACAGAACCGACTTCAGGACAGAGTTTAGCCCGAGTCCGAACTTGGAGGGACCGCAACCTCAGCCAAAGGACAACGCGACGGGAAACTCACCGACGGTGAGCTCCTCACCGGCACGGGCGACGACCAATAACGAGAGTGAGCTTCATCAAGTTCTATAAGTTTCACTTTACAACTTTTCATCATCTTCGAATTGAAAACACACGAATTGGATCGATGTTGAAATCTGCATGGGTTTGCAGTAAATCCTCGATTTTATTTGTCGATTTATAAGGCTCGCACCAGATTAATTGTCTATTACTTATTTCGTTTCATGTGATGATGTTTTCTTATTCGGCAATATTTTCGTCGAGAAAATAAAAATTGGCCGATGAACGATAAATTGTTAAATCGAGGGTAAACCTTGTATATAGTGCTCTATCAGCACCGAGTCTCTCCCAAATCGCAAAAAAAATGCGAAGTGACTCCATGAAATTGCGATCTCTTGTTCCCGGTCGTTGGAGCCCCTCGATATCCCGCTCCTCCGTCAGATTATTCCTCCCTCTCCCTCGCGTCGATTGCCGCGGAACTCAACTTTTAATTGCCACACTCCGAACTATTTATCCCCCAACTACGGCCAAAAACAAATCCTGCCTTGCAGTGCCCAAGTAAATTTAATCGACGATTATGAGAGAGTCTCTTATCGTTCGGCGCGAAAATTACTGAAATCCAATATCGTGAATTTTACTTCAAACTTCCCGATATCATTAACGACGAAGATCAATACCGACGTATTGCGGAGCCTATAAACGAGTATACCCCTCTAACACATAGTTTGTACGAATTTTCCCCTCGAATCGTGGGTATCGTGAATTTCTTAATGCTCTGTCGCGAATTTGTTGAGCTGAAAAATATCGATAGTTTTGCGCGCTAACCGTTTGACGCCGCGCGGGGAGGAAATCGTTTTTTTGAAACTTTATGTTATCGCTCGCAGTGAACGAGCGGTCGACATAGAATTTTTGTCGCTGCCGGGGGATTACACTTGGAGGGGAAACTCCAATCTGGCAGAGTGCATTTTGTCTGCCAAAACATACAGTGCACTCGTATCGCGACTCGGTTGAAATCACGACAGTACATGGAAGTGAACGAGAAAACTTGCCCCGGCAATCGATGTGGATGATTCTCATCTCGAGGAAGTTTGCAATCTTGGAAATTGAGTTACGGTATCAAAAAATAAAACGTCGCTGCCAACGAATTTGATATTTGAACGGTATTGTCGTAACAGAAAGCTTCCCACCGTCTTTCGAAACAACTTTACCTTCGCGATGAAAGTTATCCCGCTAATTAGGTCGATGTCGATAGTGCGGTATAAACAGTCTTACTGCGGTAGCACTAAGTCTCCTCTTAGCGGGATTAACATCCGGAGGGCATCACGCACCGGATTATGCGTACGCGGGCTGACAATGCAATTCCTCGAACTACTAACTACCCTATCGAACAGCGAGCATTGTGGCATTGAGCGTCTATCCACAATCCTCGCGTCTCGATTGTTATGATCACAATTGAAATATCCTATCGGAGGGAATTAACGATGGGTAGATTCATTCGCGAGGAAATAATAACAAACAAGACGTACAGAGTGGTTACCTTTTGATAGACGAGTTCGGTCCGTGCGGAACACCGAGATCGAACCGGAAGTTGCCCGAGCCTCCGCTACCAAACGGTTGTCGACTCGATGCACGAATTCCCCAACCGTGATGAAATAGTCCAAGATCCTGTGTCCCTAATTCCCGAAATCCCAATATAGGACGACCTTACAAGATCCGGCAACAATCCACGATCCCTGAACGTTTCGCGTGCTTTGTGTAATCAGTCAGTAACCCCTGATTGAGATTCGGTGCTGAACACAATCGCTTTGAGTCGGACTGTGCAATAGGAGTGCGCATGATGATTCTTGGACTGGAAATTGATGTCATGCTGTTGCATGCATTTCCGTGGTGCATGCAATTGGCAGTACGACAATATTCTTGCATTTTTGAGTTTTCTAACACTGCTTGACATTTATTTATTTTTAACGCACTCTGATGTTTTTTTTTTTTTTGTAAAATTAACCACCAGTAGGTACGTTTGTCTGTTTATGACCAGCGATGGTTTTTTTTTTTTTTATATTTATGCATAATTTCGTTGTTTCATTTACATTTGCATATCGCTCCATTTACAAAGATGTAAATATGCCGATTCACGTATAGACGAAAAACAAAAAAGTAATAATGCAAATTTGCTAGTAACGCGATCCATAAATCGACTCCACACCTCGGCGCCATTATAAATCGTTGGTGTGACTGTGTGAGCAATTTTTTTTTTTCTAATTGTTTATCAAAAGCTCCGGGAATGACGCAAACATTTTTTCGACAGAAATTACACGAACGACAGATGGAGCCGTGATCGTTATTATCGCTGTTTAACATGAGCTCTTGTGTACACTGGTAGCGTTTCGGTTGGTTACCGTCGCGTGTTATATTTTATGCTGCGCAAGAGGAAAATTTGTCGCCGCGTCAACGAAACGCGGTTTTGCGATTGAGACCGACATCGAACGTATAACGGTAGAGACGTTTTTGTTAATTGGTGAGCCAAACTCACATCTCAATTCACACTCACACACCCGCATTATTTCCGTGAAACTGTGCTAAAAATATGAGCGAATAACAAATAGCTATCGAAATAAAAATTATCAGTTCGTGGAAATTAATCGCGATGGAGAAGACAGTGTCAGTTTCAAATTACACTCGTGAATAATAAACGATAATATCGCGAAGGTACGTACTACTTTAATCTCGACAAATATTATATTTAGCACGTCACCGTGCGGAATCGTTGAACTCGTGTCATGGATTTTCTTATAAAACACCTGATCACATGCATTTTTTTTTTTTTTTTTTTTTTTTTTTTTATTAATGTAATTGACACAATTTGAGCTCTATATTCGCAGTTCGAAGTCGATACCACGACAATACGGTTTGAAAGATGAATAAATAAAGACTGTAATGCTATTGTTTTCCGTACCGACCGGGGTAATGAAAACGGTTTCAACAGCAAATAAAACGAATATATTGTATTCAATTGTCACATATGGTCTCATGATACCTCGACTCGCGGGAATACCATCGAAAAATAATTTCGCCTGGCTTTTTCAGTTATCGGAAAAAGTTTGTGTACCGGAGAATAAAGTAGAAATCTCGATCGTCGAATATCATCAATTCGCCGAGTATCCATATATCAACGTTTTCAATAAGAATTCTCGCGATCCTCTCGCTTGGAAAAATTGTTTTCCTATTCGCACATAACCGTCCCACACAGCATTGAATCATGTATTTCGAATTTAAGTTTCGTTGATATTCTACACAAGCTTTTTCATTGCACCTGCAATCCTATTTAACAAGTAAAATTTCACATCAATTTTTTTGTCTCACTCTCTCCCCACTGCTATTCTACCTGTCGAAAAATCAACACGTAAATTAATGTATAATGGATAATGGTAAATGGTAAATGGACTCATTAACATTGTTAAACTGTAAATAATCAATTGTCATATTTTCATACATGTATAATACAATTCTCAAGTTTATCGGCTCGAATCCGTATATTCTGTAAATAAACCATCGGTTTTTGATGAAGCGCAATTAGCATTCGGCTAAGTGAATTTTTTCATCTAATGCGTGAACGAGCTTTACGGTTTTTTCTTCTTTTTTTTCTCTATTAAATCGCGCACACATACGAACACAAACATTGTCAAACGAAGTGGAAGTTCGATACAAGTTAAGCTCGGTCGGTACGGGAGGGAAAGCACAGAAACGCTTGCGCTTACCGAACGAGGATAAGAAGGGGATGACGATGGGAGGCGCAAGGGTTAACGTTGGTAATATCGACGAACCAGGCGGGGTGCAGACGACGACTAACTGTACGACTGTCGTCTACGCTGTGCCCGAGGAAGAGCGCGTCGTTGTCGGCTATCTCAATGAGTGGATTAATGCCTATTCTTTTATCTCAAGTAAGTACAATAGAAATTTAGAGCATACATCGGCAAAAAAAACAGACGACTGAAAGCAGTTTGAAAAATGTTGTAGGGAGAGACCGAGATTCAATCTTATCAAGATAAACAAAATGTTAACAAAGTATCGAACTATCTTATCTGCGGTCGAACTTTGAGCTACGGAAGCTCCGTCGCTGCCTTATCGACGGGTGATAAAAAAAATCTAAATTATCGACGAAGTTAGTCTCGCGATTTCATTGATCCTTTTTCGACATTAATTATGCAAAAGATGCTTGAAAATCATTAAATATTAACATTGATCATAATCAGAGACGCGTAGAAGTAGTTGCTCGTTTTGCATGTGTTTGGATTTTTTTTTTATTATTGTTTTGAGTTTACATTGATTTACCTACGCTGCATCGCTCTGGAACGCATTTTGCATCCTCGACGACCAGAGTTCACTCCTGATTGATGCGTGATGAGAGAAAAAAAAACTGTTAGATGTTAATTGCAATCATGAATCTTCCAAAGCGACGGGGGAAGAAATAATTTGTTGTCACTAGAGTCTCAATTTTTCATGCTGATATAGAAAACCAGGAAAAATTTTATCTCTACATAATCGTCTCGGTGGCTGTCGGAGTTCTTCTGTTCCTGGGCCTCGTCATCGGTCGTCTTCTCGTCAGCCGTCATCGGGCCAAGCGACAAGCGAAGTTTCACGCTAACAACGAAACTTTGCCGAACGGTTTCACCGACGAGATATCGGAGATCGACGCTGACATTGATCTGACGACCCCAATTCCAGTTCCCATGCAAGACACTACCAGGTGAGTCGGATGAAAATTCGAAAAAAAAGAAACATTTTTACACAAAAACGTAGTCTGAAAGAAAAGAAAAACCATTTCGGGTATATCTCACATCGTCGAATTTCAGAAAATTATTTCGAAGTACGAAATTAATAATGAACAATTGCATCATCAGCCCTTCACTCATCCAAGATATACGGTAACACCTGCTCACGTAGAACGAAGGATAGAGATTATCTAAAGTACGTCAATCGATCGTTGTTTCAGTATCCCGGAGACTCAGCTGGCGGAGCGTCTTCATGCTGAGCGTTATTACGCTGATGCGCGGATGCCTCTGTCAATGGGAGCGGTGCATCAGATGTCGCCTCACGCCGGCGTCCGAGTCGATCTCGGCAATCACATGGTTGGCACAAACAGCCTTCATACCATACTGCGTCCAGACAATTCAAGAAATCTCGTCAACAAGAGTTACTACTACGGCTGACAGGAGGAGGGGGCCGTCCCTCGTCAGGGGGGTCGTCCCGCTGCGAGCCTCAGTCCGGTTCCGGAGATCAGCACTCGAAAGTACTGCTTCTAAAAGAATAAAAAAACTCGACGCTATGTACGCGAACCGTATCGGACGCTTAGGGAGTTGCCGACCGCCCGGTTGAATTTTAGATAAATGCGAGTGTAGCGAAACACTGTAAATAATAATGTTGAAGAACCGGGGCTAAGAAGAGAGCAAGGAAGAAAAAGAAGAACAAGGAAGATGCAGAGGAAGACGAAAAAGGAGAAGAGAGAACGAGGGAGACGGATAGTGCCATCGTTGATTTCTTCGTGTCTGAACGAGCGAGAATGAGAGAAGGGGAGGGCGAGCGATTGTTCGATAAATTTCATTCTACCCGTCTTCGATCATCCACTCAGACGGAGTGTGCAGCTTCGAAGACAGTTGAAGGTCATTCGAGTTCATCGTAGGCCCGAGAGCCGCCGAAATGGGCTTGCTGGAACGGTGGAAACCACCACGTGCGAACTCCTCGTGTCTGAGTA
Source organism: Amblyjoppa fuscipennis (assembly GCA_963575735.1). Lineage (NCBI taxonomy): Eukaryota > Metazoa > Arthropoda > Insecta > Hymenoptera > Ichneumonidae > Amblyjoppa > Amblyjoppa fuscipennis. Next base: position 15,190,091 of record OY754495.1, on the reverse strand, counting down.
GCTTCGAATAACAGGCATGCGTGCATAAACGAAGATTTCTTTTTGCCGATAAACAGCGCTCGATCACGCGAAAGAATGATCGAATCGACGATCATGACTATTCGTGACTAGGACTTCCCGCTCGTTGGCGATTAAACCAATTATCGATTTATCGTCCGTTCACACGAGAATTTCGTGTTTTTTCGAACGAATAAAAAGGACGCTCTTTTATTTTTCACTGCGACCGGACAACCAGAACTTCGTTCTCTCTGCCGCTGGCTGTGCGATGGGGGCTCTGTGAAGATTCGTCCGACAGCTCGTGCGCAGGTCGAATTGCTCATCCGTAGCTTGGATTTTCAGGGTAGTGGTATACACGGTCGAGTTCGACGCCCGATTCCACAAAGTCGTACATTTTAATCCGCCATCAAAGCATCTTTTGATTTGTAACGTCTTTTATATATATTTTTTAAACATATTTTCTCCGTGGCATGTTATATTAACACACAGGATCTCACTCGATACACGATTTCATGGAATCCCAATATTTGGGCTTCACTCTGACTTCACCGTTCTGTTATTTATTATTCTTCCGTAAAGTGCCAGTTGCGAGCAGTTTCATTTTCCAATTACTTCTCCCGAACAACGATAAGATGATACCAATCATAATTACTAATTTTTATCATTGTTTGGAGTGTAATTGAAAAAAAGTTGCTTATCCACACGCCACTCTGTCTGGTCTGCCATTAGCCGCATTACTATTCGTACAAAACAAGTGTTAACGTCACCGATTATTCTTTTTTTCTCCCTCGACCCGAAAAAAGACACTGCTATTGTAAATAATAACAATAACAAAAATAATAATAATAATAATAATATTAATAATGGAAAGCGATCGATTGACCCTATGTATGTATGTATGTACGTACGTATTAATGATAAATATTACAGTGAACAGAGTAAAAGATAATATTTATGAGTGCGTGGATGATGTACCTGTTAATTAATGGTAATGTTGAAGATTTGATAAATGTTTCGTGAGCGGGGAAAATGTGTGCGGCGTCGAAGATTTAAAATAATAAGAACGGTGCGACTGGCGGTAGATTCGGCTCTCCAAACTTCGTCGCTGAGGAATCGCTTGTTAAGCCACCGTTTTTTTAATTGGTGTATGGCTAATTAAAATTCTCATGCTGCAAAGTCTCCCGGTACGAGACTGTATCGCGGCTCAGCCGCAACGCTGCTGCCAGCTAAGATTTTTAATTGTCCGACGAATGTTGTCTCTCATTTTTATTTCCTGCTCGAGTTTTCAATTTCTATACGTTTCTACCTTTTCTGTTTCGCGTTTTCTTTTATATATATATTTTTTCTTTTATTCATTTCCTCGCGCGTTTCAATTTATTTTCCCGTTCTCCAGCGAACGAGCTCGCGAAGTAGTGGAAAGACGTATACCCCGACGTCATTATCGTTTATATAGCTTTTCTTTTTTATGGAGCATGTCGTGCACGTGCAAAGGCATCGAGGCGAGAGTGCGTAAGCTCATCGAAACGTGTACTACCTGTGTTATATACGATGAAAACAAAGTAAAAAATTTAAAAAAATAATGAGCGAACGAGCGAACGAGTAGACAATGTACCAAAGATATATATATATATAAAGTTAAGATATTCCACTAAACGAATACACGATAAAATAATGAAAACAAAAAGAAAACAAACAAAAATTATTGTAATTAAGAGTGGACTATAGCCGCATCAACTCCCGAGTACCGTATTGACAAAAAAGGAAATGACAATGTACAACTTATTATATTTTTGTGTAGAAAATCATCCGTCGTTCAATTTTTATTTTTTGTCTTCTATTTGTTGTCTTGCGCTTGAGCTACGAAATTTGATAGCGGGTACAGTTCACTCTTCATGCCCCCATCAACTCTATTCTTGTTAACGTATTTTCTTCGGAGTGCCTGAACATTTCGGGGGCATTGTTGTGAATTGTGCGAGCTTGATGATTCGAGCATTAAAAAAAACATTGAATCTCGTGTTTACGGTACAATTTTGCATTCAGGATACGGAGTAGAGTTCTAGTAGTTCGAGTCGCCGTTGCGGCATGAACTCGATCTCCCGCAGTGTCTCGTCACAATTTCCGCTCCCCTTCACAGAGCGTTTTGTTCGACACCAGAAGCCGTAACGCTGAAAAATAAAATACCCCGGTTATCGCACAAGTTTCGATTTCCGGAAGATCGCTCCGGCATGCAGAGTCGTTTGGGAATTTGTATGTGTGTGTGGGCCTTGTGGAATTTTCCTTGTATTGTCGAGCTCGCACGAATCTCGAGACCTTCGGCATTTATAGACTATACAAACGTTTGTATGGAAAAGTACATTGAATAACGAACATTATTATTATTATTATTATTATTATTATGATTATTATTATCATCGTCATCATCCTTAATTATCTCATTCGATAATACATAAAGTGTCTACAATACATATTACAATACACGATTCAGTACGGTAAAAGAAAAAAGTAAAAAAAAAATATCATGCACACATTATTATCGTTACGATCCATAAAAGAACAAAAAAAAATATTATAGTGATAAATCCAAATGACGCTCGAATACATCGTGTTTAAGTATATACATTATATATATTGTGATGTGCCACATATATATAATGTATATACACATATATATAAACAATGTATAACTCAAGACTCTTGTAAATATGTATGATCGGTTTAAGGAGAATGTAACGATAATCATATGTAATAACGATACGGATAAAAACAGCTCGATTTAACGAGTCCCGTACTTCGTGAGCGCGACGTCGTCGATATTAGACGTGAAGAAAACATTTTAACGTGTTCGTGGCTGCGTGAATAGTTGATTATTTTGACGATGGAGGGAACGACGTAATATCGACTCTTCGAAGGTTCTTTTTTTGGTACTTCGTTCAATCTGTAGAAGCCTTCAAAGGATCGTAATTTTTATTTTTTTATTTTGTATCAAAGGACGACTAAACGTGAAATCTTGAGTTCGATAACGAACGGGCTTCATCGCGCTAGAAATAATTCCACGGGAGTGTGGAAGTATTGGAAGCCGATCGGAGATTTTAGTTTCTCACATCGTTTCGCTCCATGGCATCTCTGTTATTAAAGTTCGGCTCTCTGCCAACGAGAAGACTTGCTCTCGGGTTCGCCGACGAACCGAAATAAAAGGTAGAGAATTGCATCGGTCCGGTTAGGCTCTCCTGCCATTCCATTAGATTCCTTGGGCGCGTTCCCATATCGTTCACCGGACGCGTGCGATGTCGGAGGAACGAATTTATATCGACTTCCGATATATTACACCGCGACCATCTGCTGTTACTCACAATGCGGATGCGATCTTTCCACATTCTCGAGGTGAATTATTTTGTCTATTTGTCTATAATCTACCAGTAGCGACGTTATTCGAACGGGATTGCAGGAAGATTTTCCATTATCGTGCCGATTCGTATCTAGAATGCGGAACTAGCATCTCTCTGCACACGGAGAGAGAACTTATATTAAAGAAACTAACTCCATTGCCAGTTACATAAAAAAATAATAAAATAAATACCAAATTTCAAATGAAGAGTCTTCTTTGTCGATCATTACCAGCATCCCAGCACACTTGACACACTCGCTCAATGTATTATTTTTTGTACATAAAAAAAATCTAGTCAAGAAGACCAAAGATGGTCCAAAAAAGAGAATGTTAACGAACTGTTTGGAAATAGAGGAGGTGGAATTTTATTTTCTGTATTGTTTTACAATGCTTCATAATCATTTTAATATACCATTTCTCTCCGTGTGTAAGCATGCACGCGCTCGGATAAATTTCGAACGACCGAGAACGTGAGAATAATGAATATGATTAACGAACGACAAAGTTTTAAGTCGATTAGTGGAGAACCGCGTTGGGCTCGGCGCGTCGCTCTAGTCCCAGTGCAGCCCGCAGTACCACACCCGGAGGGATAATGTAATAAGAGCGAAATAAATGTCGCACCATTTCAATTGTGCCAACGGAATGTGTGGTCGGTATGACCAGCTGAGACCTGGAAATCTGGAACGCCGTTACTTCAGAGTTCCAGCGCCGTAATATAAATGATGTAACAGACCGTCAATCGCGTACCGCTCGTTGTCGATTACTCATATCCCCCTCCTGCCGATAACTCGTATTATTCACATTTGTATTCAATAGGACCACTTGATTGACAATGCGCGACACGACGCACGATTGTACTTACCAAATAATTTAGTAAACAAAAAAAGAATATTAAAAAAAAAAACAAATTCACCAATTATTTGTAAGTCACTGTTGTTACATTATCGGGAAAATGAAGAAAAAAAAAATAAACATGGAATCTTGTCATAAAATTATTCTTTTTATCCCTTTATCCGCAGCCTTTCGCATGGTAAGTACTGAAATCGTACGAAAATAAGTAATAAATAACAATTTTTTATTTATTATAGATTATATTTTAACATAAAATAATTATATTTTATTTTGTATCTTATTATGCAATAAATCAACTCCATTAATTTTCTTGTCGACTTATTATTATTAAAAAAAAAATAGATTTTCGACATTTTATTGTTTTAATTATGAAACAAAAAAAATTCACGAAGCCGTATTATCGTCGAGCTCTATCCAAGCTCCTCGAACATTTCGAATAATATATTATACTTCGTAATCTCCGGCTTCGGAGTTTCTTAGACGGTGCCTGATTCCGGAGAGCTCTCGTATTGAATACGTGAACGAAAAAGGATTTCCTACGAAATACCGATAATCCTCCGATTCTTTGAGTCGTGCAGATTCGTATTGAAAAATAGAGGAGAGAAATCTCGGAAATCGATACAGTCGAATTCAACGAATATGGAGTCAGGTATACGATACGCTATTTAGTTCTGTCGAATCGTTCTCACCAATACAGTGTTCAAACTTTATATAGAGAGAGGGGCAAAATGGACTATTTTATCCAATTTTTCGGGAGACATAAAAACGTCATAACTGGAGGGTCCGTTTTGCCCCGCTCTATTTTTTTTTTACCCCTTTGCCCCACGCGAGTATTGCCTAAATATGTCTGTAACTCGATTGTCCCTCAGAAAGCGTTTATTCACATCTCTTTGTGAATCCTTGAAGAATCGCGACTCGTGACCGACTTTACATTTTCACCCTTATATTTCATACAATACGAAGTGAAGGACCAAAAGAAAAAAAATTCGCCATTGTGTGATGTGAAACTTTTGATAGTTTCGGGAGTTACGCTTATTAAACGTGTAATGAGAACTTGGAAAGTTTCTCCTGAAACTCGTGAGAGATAGACGTCCGCGATGTTCCGTTGCTCTCCGACCACTCGCGCGAGAACCTTTAATATCTCTTCCGCCCCAAGAGATACATATAAAGAGTAAGAGAAAAAAATATATAAAAAAATGAACGAAGTTAGAAAAATCGTTCCAGGAACCTTTTCAGTCCTCGGTTTCTTCCATCCTCCGTTATACGCCGAGGGCTACCGGTAGACTGTCGGCCATCAATTTATGCATTCAACAAAGGATTATTTCTCATAAATTATGCATGAAAAATCAACGAGCCCAAACCCCCAGTCCCCGGCCGAGTTTCCTCGATGCATTAAGTTCAAGGATGTGTACTCTAAGCGGGAGTACCCTACTGTTTAGCCTCTTGGGCACCGAATAATTATCTTCGTCGTTGAAACAATTTACTTTAACGAACGTCTGGAAAAGTAAACACGGAGCAAGTTTGTATCGTATTAGCGCCATGGCACGTCAGTGGGACAAGATGGACCCACCCAATCCGCCACGGAACCTTCAAATTATGTTTCACAAAAAAATATCCAAGAGTAGTCCGTTTTGCCCCAATGTTTCATTTCGCCCCACCCCTACTTACTGGCGTGTTCCGTAAGAAACTATGCAGCAAACCCAGTTTATTAATGCATTTTACCCTTCGAAACTGAGTTGTGTCGCAGCGTACTTTTTTTTTGTTTCCTTGGAGATAATCGTGGCTAATTGCTCCTTGATGTATTCCCATAAAAGTGGCTCCTCGATAGTTTCGTACCAGCGATAAATTCCCTTCGTCACTGCCGTACGTGACGCGGTACCGCGGTACCGCGGTCTGGTACTACCAAACCGTTGTGACCGCCGGAGTGCCATCGTGCATCTTCGCCGAAGGATACCTAAATATCCCAGCACCTAATACATCTGTCCATCTACATCTATACCGTGCAGCCAGTCTACCGCTGGTCCCTGCCAGTGTGCGGTTTAATTCGCACTTCGTTACACGTACCTACGAGCACTGTGGGAACGTTCATACACGAAGGGGCGAGTATATACATCCCGGGTCGATATACCACCCGGAGGCACGGCCCCACGACACGCCTGTCAACTCCATCCCGACCGGTGGACCGTCTATTCCTCCCTTCTTGCTCACCTCCGCATCCGAGCCATCTCACCCCACCGTCCCTTGTATCTTTCTCGTCGCGTGAGACCTCAACCCCCTGGTGAGAACTGCTATGTACCTTGAATTTCCTCACCGCGCACCAAAGCTTGCTCAATGCCCCGAGGCTTTTCTTCCTTTCGGTGCACCTGTACTAGGAAACGCGGGGCAAAACGAAACATCGAGTCTCTACTTCGCGTGCCACAAAAAAAATTGTCAAAACCATCGCCCGTTTTGCCCCGCTTTCCGTTTTGCCCCGCTCCACCCTAGATACACTGTATCCACTCATGCACGCGAGAGTGAGTTGGAAGAAGAAAAAAAAAATGTGCAAAATGGAACATTGTGCGCAAAAAGGCACCGCGTTTTATACGCACCTTGCGGCCGCCTCTGAAAAGATGGATCTAATCCGATTTTCGTCGGAGTGCCTTTCTACTACTTTGTGTCCTTTGAACATTTTTTCTCTTTTTCCTCGTTAACGAGTATGACGAACACGCTGGGGTATAATGAATTTGGAGATTACCCTACTGTATACGTATAGCAGCCACGAGTTAATAACATTTCACTGTAGAGTTCGTTAATTAACGTATGATTTATTACGTTCTTTCGGGTAAAACAGGTTTCACATCACACTCATAACGATTGCTTGGGTCTGTGCGTGTGTATGTGCGTATGTGCGTGGGGGGGGGAGGATACATGAAGGGTAGGTAATTGAGCATGCCGTAGTGGAGTGATTGATTGCAACGGTACTTCGTCGCGCCACTCCGAATGGGGCGGCTGGAGTGGTTCTTCGGATTATAAATCGATGTGAAGTATTACTTTTTCATTCGGTTCACTTTGATTTTTTTTTTTAATTTTTTTTTTTTAGGTGCTCTATTGAATACGGAATCATTGGGATTGGGAAAGGTAGAATGGATGGTACCCGCAGCATCAGACAGTATCCATCGGATGGGAGATTCATTGTTAAGCTCTACGTATATATATATACATATATTACGTTCCCTCTTAGCCCATTCGTACTTCGTATGCAAAGAGACACGTGTCGTTCGAGCTTCGTGCATTAATCACTAGTTCAATTCCCAAAAGCACTACGTATTCCTGACACCTGCTTCTGACTCCTTCGCCGCTCGGCTAAGTCCCGGGGATGGAGAATACAAGACTGAATTTACGAAGGCCGTGTGTTGCACTATTTCTTTAACGGATCGTGGAGCGAATCTGTTTCGAATTACGAAAAATTGTTTATTTTCTGTGCGAGATTTAACCATCGGCACGACTACGGAACCGTACAGGGGAAGTGACGGCATTTGGGAAAACCTCACTTTTGGTTTGAAAATCTCAGTTTCAGATCGAAAGTGACGTCCTAGCGGAAATAAGTCAGTTGGAAAAGGAGATTTTCAATCCGGAAATGCCGTCGCAACGATATTTTTCAAATTTTTCTGCACAACGATTGAAAAAAATGAATTTTTTAAAATTCCGGCATTCGCCCGCTACAGAGGCCCCGCCGTTTCGCGTGCCGGAGACCGCGCTGGTACTCTGTGCAGGGTGGCTTCGAGGGGGTAGAAAAGACAACGACGCATTCATGCACGGGCCGCGAGACGAGAAGGGGAGAGTAGCGACAGTTACAATCTCGCGGTTATCGTGACTGCATACATGCAAGCACCGAGTATCTCCGTTCTCACTCGCGTTCTACGACGCCGATTCGTACCTCTGGCGTTGCATCACGCCGCATGTCGGTGGGCGATGGAAAAAATTAGAGATAAATAAATGAATACATAAAAAAAATAAGCGAAGGAACAAACACGGAATTGTCGTATTCATCACCTTTATCTCCCTGTAATTGCCGACGAAACGTCGATACTTTTTCCGCATTCGTTTCGCATGACTGCAATATCGAATGTGATTCTACGGAGCTGCTCGTATATTGCGAGCCAAAGCCGACAATGCAGTCGACGTTCACGCTCGAACGCTTTTTCCGCCAAAGGAAATAATTACGAGCATCCTCGATGATTATTTTGTTTCGCGCACTGATAACAATTAATTTATTGCGTGAACCAATTGCCGGCGCCGAGAAATTAATTGAATTAAAGACCGTTGATTAGGGAGACTAGTTGGTTCTATCAGTGCAGTCTTTCTTCTTTTCTTAAATAGATACAACAATTGGCTCAAATTTTATTTCCCCGTTGGGTGGTCTATTATAATATAGGGATGAAAAAGTGGGTTAAAATTTGAGTCGAAGTCGTATGGAGTGGCAAAAAAACCTCTGAAACGATCTCCGCGTTCGATAGCCCCATGTATTTCTTTACGACGAGCTTTCAGTTGTGCACAGTTCCATGCACTCGTTCGATCCTTTACTCGTTTCTTTTTGTCACATCGTAATATTTCTGTTCTCATTTTTTTTTTCGTTTTATCTTTTATGAAGAGCGAATATATACTTTTCTGACAAATGGGTCAGGGATCCACTTTCGCGGCAGCATCGAACGATGTCTGAAAGGGTTTTGTGAGTTTCGATTGGTGAACGCGGCGTCGCGAGCCCCTGTACAGCCCCGGAGCTATCGCAGTTCTCGTTTTCTCTACACCATTCGCTTCGCCGGCTTCGATGGATGCGCCTCTTGACTCGTCAGCATTGCACCAGGACGCCAAAGTCTCCTGTCGCCCAAGGGCGCACAAAGGAACTGTCGAGTGTCCTTAAGCTTCTCTCGACGGTACTAGAGTGAGCGCGAAAGATCCTACTTGGAGGTGCGCAGAATCCGATGAGAATTGCAACGCTCACGTGTGACAAATTGTGCGGCCCTCCCCGGTAGCGAAAGCTTTGACGTGGGAACGATTTGACAGGCTCGCGTGCCAAAGCGAAATTCTCTCCTGCTGTACACGTCAAACTGACTACAGATCTCTATTCGACACTCCAAAAAATAGTCTGCTTTATATCGAAAGGACAATAAAATGTTATCCGAAAAAAAAAAAAATTGTTGGACTTATAAAAAGAATTTCTTTCTTCTTTTTTTAGACCGATTCAAAGCTTCAATATTTGACAGAAAAACTGTTTGTTTTTATTTATTTATTTCATTGTTTTAATATCGTGAGTGCTCATCTCTAGTGCACTTGATGCACTCGGGAAAACTTTAGTCTTTTTTTTCTTTTTTGTACGCCAGAGTATCTCTGGCAAGGGGACGTGCCTAAGTTTTAAGAGCAAGTTTTACGCCACGAGTCTCGAGTGTTCCGGTATGGGCGTGCTGCTGCCGCGAAGCGTCCGACACTCGAGAACCCAGGGTGTTTACTAATTTTTCGCTAAAAAGAATTATTCTCCGAGTTTCCCCGGGATCGCTATCAGTCCTACCTGTGCACACACCTTTTGTGCAAATACTACGTGAATCTCTAAGAGTGTTTGTCTTCTTTTTTTCTGTACACATTTTTTTTCTTCTTTCATTGCCACATTAACCTGTCGGAAAAGTACTAGTGAGCTTTCCAAGAAAACAGAAACGAGAGATTCTACTAGCGAGGAAAAACGCTCGCTCGCGTTTTATCGTTTGTTATACGGAATTCTTTACCTCGGTGCAGTTAACCCCCTTGGAACGATACTTCGAACGACGCTGTGAAATTTTCCGTACGGCGAAGCGTTTCGAATCAAGAGCATTTGCAGCGAGTGTCCTGGGGATAACTGCGCTTGCAAATTGTCGGCGAACAAGGAAATATAAATGCATCTTTGTTCACGGTTGATCCGTGCTTCAGATTGTCCGCCCGATCACGAGAAATCGTTGGAAAGATAACATCGAAAAAAAAAGCAAAAACAATCTTTGAAAAAGATTTTCTAGAGAACAGAGGCATTTCATAGAAAATGTGAAGAAAAAAATGCAAGAAAAAAAATATCCAAGACGAGCTTGTCGCCCTGTAAATTCAAGGTATATGATTTATCCCGTAGGTATACGGCGAGAAACCTGGTTTATGCAAATATTATTGCAGTTGAATTGGTTTGGCAGAATGCCCAGGCAAGGGGGGGGGGGGGTGATAGAATGAAACGCGGACGAGAATAAAAAAAGACAAGAAGTCGAGGGGGGCGAGTGAGCGAGAGAACGAGCGTGTGCCCTCGTGAATTTTGCAACGATGCTACCGAATTTATCGTCTCTTTATGACGGTGAAAGTCGATTCTATCGAGAGGAGAAAGAAAGACGGTAGTAGAGCGAGCGAAGCGCGTTCGTTGGTTCTCGTCGAAGTTAAATGCCGCAGGGATTTCGTAGGTGAATAACGTATTAGACTCACGTACGGAGGCGAAAAATCTTCGGGAACAAAGTGTCACGAATAATGATGTTTGCCACGAATATTTGATGCATATTCTATTATTTACGAACCGCCAACCAAAGTCGGTTAATCGCGATATCGTACACAAAAAATTCTACGCGTTACAATTTTATCATTTTAAAAGAATCATTGTACCATTTTTTTTCGTACCAAATACATTTTCTTTGATTTTCTTAATATAACATCAACGTGAAAGATAAATTGTGGTTCTTTGTAGAGAAGAGTCTGTTCAATGTACAATTTTTCTTTGCCGTACACTTGTTGCGACAATAATTGTCCAAATTGGTGCCACGTGCTGAACCAGACGAGAATAATACGAGAGCTTGTCGTAATCGTGTTTCGAACCGCAGAGTTACGTATCCCGTGTACGAGTTTCAGACCACGAGAATAATGAGATGAGCAATTTTATGACGAGATCTCGAGAGGCAAAGTTTTGCGGAAGGAACTCTCGCGGCAGGTGAACTTTGTAGCACTTTCCTCTGTCTTTATACCGTGCCTATCTCATCCCATCGTCGAGTTTCCGAGTAACAGCCATCCTTCGCGTCACTTATAATTGCCTAAGGCCGATAGCCGAAGCTCCACCAAGTTCCGATAGTGAGCTCGAGAGGGGAGTTCGGGGTCCTTGAGAAGAGGAAGAGGAAGTGGCACTGAATACCTCCGCTCTTGATGATAGCCTCAGCAGCATTTATACACAAAATCGCTTGAAACTTTGCCGCGTGAAAAATAATTTACCTCACTCGGATAAACGAGATCCCGTAGCTTCTCTCCTTTCGTTTCGTTACTTTTATTTATTTCTCTTCTTTTTTTTTTTATCGCGCTTCTTGGCTCCGTTGCAACGGCGGGAAAACAAAAAAGTTCGTAATTACCGAAACGAAATTTACGGAGAGCGAAGCGATGAAAGAATCGTCGAGGATTCCTGAATCGAGATCCTCGCGAGTAAACACTCCTCGATTCCCGGGTAAATTCGTTCAACTACCTTGGAACTACACCGGCTAAGTTTCCTGGCAAGCGGATGGCTGCAATTACCGAGATCTATCGTCCTTCACGAAAAACTAAACTATCGGCATGGCAAAAGTACTACCGATAATCAAAGTAAACTAATTTCGAGATAAGAGCGTTTTTCTATAATTCACGAAAGATTAAAGTTAAAGTAGGTCTCCGATTATTCATTTTTTAGAAGAGTTCATTAAGATCGTGCAAAAAAATGAGATGATGAAAGATACGCTTCCTTCTGTCCCAAGTAGTAGAGTAGGTGTTATAAAAATATGGTGAATATCCCTGAAAACGTAATATCTATTTTGTTCGGTGTACTCAGATTTTTCATTGATCAATTTTTATATTATAAAAAATCTCGTTTTTTTTCTTGGTCGAGTCACATCGCCGACATATGTAATTTGAGTCGAGTGCCAATTTCGGGGTGGCAGAATAGTAAAACAAGTGTCAGGCAATAACAGTGAATAGAGGGAGTCGATGGGGGAAGGATCGCGCGATTCTCGTTCCGCGCTACCTATCTCTAGTATCAACATGGAAAACCAGAGGATAAGAATCGTCGGTTGGCTGGCCCGGAAAGCGAAGTTTGTCTTTCCAGTCGCACCTGTTTACTCAGCGGATCGACTCGCGCCTCGTCGACGAGGACTATTACCTCGCTCGAACGCGTGTGACTCTCTCCTCTACCCGTTTCCGAATCGATTTCTTGTGCAATCCCCACCCTCTTGCATAACGCCACTCACTGTAGTTTGCCCGTATCTATGCATGTATACATATATACATGTGCATACCCGACGAACCAAGGCGACTCTGGCAGTCGAACGCAGGAGACGTGAATAATGTGCCAGCTAAACGAATGCCAGAAACAAGCGGTTCATTCCCCGGCGACAAAAAGATTTAAGGTCGATCGAGCAGTCGAGCCACTTGTACGATCCGATCTATTTCTTACTTCGTCCCCATCCATTTTAGATCCGCTCCACTCAATTTTCAACGCCGAACGACTATTTATTGATAAAGAAACAAATCAACCAGTAGATAACGAGAATACGTAAAAAAAATAACGATCCGTTCAATAAAAAGAAGCCACTTGTTCGATCCAATCTATTTCTCACTTCGCCCCCAGCCATTTTAGATCCGCTCCACTCAATTTTCAACGCCGAACCACTATTTATTGAACCCAGAAAAATAATTTATTTGACGGGCGCTCCGCAAATAAATATTTATTTGATTTCAATAAACATTTATTTCCGGACGCGCAATATTGCCCAATTTCTGGGTGCGACAAATAAACGAATAAATGAATAAACGAATTCACCAATAAATAACAAAAATACGTCAAAAAGTCCGATTTGGTCAGCAAAAAGAAATAAACAACAAAATAAAAGCAACATAGCAGCGCAATAGTGTTGTCAAAAGGAGAGAACGAAATGCGAAATACCAACGAACGAGGTAGTCAGCTGTCGGCGCCCCCTGAAGTTTAAATCGACGCGATCGACTGGATATTCGGCACGAATGCCTTTCGCCGTTTGTTAAACGTTGAAACACACAAACCCGATGGTGAATCGACTGATGAAATTTCATTCAGTCGTTGAATCAATGCGGGTTACACGCTGGATGATTTCGTCCGATTCGCGCGTTTGTTAATCCGTCGAAATATAATACGATCTATCAAAGAGATTGTTTGTCGGGCCTGTTGAAGCGCACACGAGTTTTCGTCGAACCCGCCGGGCCGACTTGATGATGATGATGATATCGATTATCATCATCATCATCATAGGACTCTCAATCCTCCGTTGTTCCCTTTCCCCCGATCGTTTGGCGGTTTTGTTCTCACTCGCAGCTCGCATGATACCAGCGCAATAGTTCCGTCGGATCGATATCGCAAACGATCCACGGACACACGGACAGACAGAAACGAACACATGGATAAACACATTTGTGCCCTATAGCGCCTGTGCACGCTTGGCTAAAAGAACTGGAGCACAGGAGAGAAGCACATCAGCAGCGCAGGCACAAGTATAGAGAGAGAGAGAGAGAGAGAGAGAGAGAGTTAGAGTAGCGCAACTCCGGAGAACCGAACAACCGATGTTAAGTGAGTAAAATCGATATTCGGCACCGTTTTCACGGGATATCGCGTTTACGCGCCGTCGAACTGGTCTTGCAATGCCATCGGTCTCCTCGGCGGTCCTTCTCCACCTCACCCGCATCACTCTAGCCCTCCCTCCCCCCTCCCCCTCGTCGGTCATAGATGCGCGAAGCTGCTTTCTCGCTAGCCTCGATCCAGAAGGTTTCTTAAAGGATTCCACTACCGTATCTGGGACGGAAGTTCAAGAATGACGATATAGTATTGTCTATGCATACATAAAGTGGAGGGTGGTTTGTGTGCAGAAACGGAGAAGCTGAGAAATAAAGTTCGGTCCGATATAACCGGAGATATGCATTGACTGTTTACTTAAACAAGAAAAATATGTGTAAGAAAAATTCAGTTAGCATGTTGTGTTGGCATTTATTAATTCGCACCAGTTTAGAGGTCCATTGTTTTTGATAATGTGCATTACTTCCAGTTCCCATTTTACCCCGGTCCCTCCAAGGTTTCTATGCATTTTTTCGAATAAATGTTGCACCCCATTTACTCCCGTCCCAATTTTGTCTGTTCCCCCGCATCCGTTCGAACATTGGCACAATTGCAGATTCAGCAGCTAAAAGCACACTTCAAATACTAATAACCTACCGTCGGGCGGAGGGAACTTCGAGATCGAGAGGGTCGTGGAGCATCCTGTTCTAAGAACACTCGACAAAGACACTGCGCAGAATTCACGGAGTGCAAGCCGAAGGAGTTAGATACAGATATTCTGTGGCATCGCTCAGACATTCGTACACTGCATGTTCAAAATTGATTTTCATCTGGTACAAACGATGAAAGTGTAAGGAATAAAGATTCTCAAGTTCATGCGAAATGGTAGCTCCAGGGATTCAAAGGGTCAATAAATGACCTAGAACTTTTTCACTGGCTTTCCCTAGGCTTTTTACTGGCCGGCTAAAAGGCTTTTTTACTGGGTGTACCCAGTAAAAAAACCTCGCGGGTTTAACAAACATTTCTCGACCACAAATGCCCTTACATTTTTTCCTGTCAATTGTATCATTTTTTTTTCTCAACGAAGCGTATTTTCAACTAAAAAAGAAAATGCAAAAAATAGCAAGACAGAAAATCGTGAGTATCTCCGTCAATGAAATGTTTGTTGGATACCGTTTTTTGCCGTGCACAAGGAAACAATTCGATCCTATCTCATGTCTTACTTCATACAACAGTAAAATAATATTTTTTTTTATGTAGCGTAACAATTTGATTGAACTGTGAGTGTAATCCTCCGACAAATCGACGTTGTTAGATTGCGATTTCTCCCAGCTAGGCTGTCTCCCGTTGGAGCCGGGATAAGGTAAAACAATACAATACGTCTCGTCGTTAATCCTCTTTCTCCCTAAATCTTAGTGGTTAGCTTTAGCCGTTGGCCAAAGCTCAGTGTAGTTTCACATAACAGGAAGTAGGCCTAGCACGGGCGATATCTCAAAGCCTTTCCTCCCCCTCGACATACCTCCGTTCTCCACGTGGTTTAACTCTTCTCTTTCTCCCCCAACACGCTCTAGATTGCATTTACACATATGTAGACCAACCGAGCCGACCGTATAAGTGTGTATCGCAGATACCGTTAAGCTCGCGAGCGAGTCACGTGCTCGACCGCTATAAAATACAAGCTACTGTACACGACACGCCATATAATGTTTATCCATTCCAACACCGGACACCCACGGCAAACACACACTTGCCCTCCCTTCCTCTGCTCCCCTACAACCGGGAAAGCCCAACGAGACATTAAAATAGCTGTCTCTCCGCTGATTTACGACGGTATGGCAATTAAAGTCAGCCGTGTTATATGCAACCTGCAGATCACCTCGGAATTATAGAAATGTTGAACGAGACATCTCTCACAACGGAACGAAAAGCAAAGAAATTAAACAAATATTATCTTCTCCAATTTTTATGGAAAGATACTTTAAGAAATTGGACTAAATTTATAATCCAACATTGATTACAATTGATGTGAATTCAACCTCTCCCAGTTATTGCATACACGTCCCTTAAGGGACAACATTTTTTCGCCCATATCTTTTACAAAGTTCGAAAAAAAACTTCCGGCTGCATCGGACAGTCGAAGAAGCTCTCCGATAGAATGAGATATATAGTTTTCGGGTTCGCGTTTAGTTGCCTCGAGAAAATAAAAATCGTGTATCGCCGAGCATTGGACCAGCGAGCTGTTCGATAACGATATCGCTCTGCAATCTAGTGTCTCTGGCGGCAGCAGGTGCTCGCAATCCTCTCTCGTGTCTGCCGTCTGCACCAACATATTTTTTTCTTCCCACTTTTTTTTTCTATTTATACACTACCTGTATTATACCCGTCCGTGTTTATCCACGTTGTTCCAAGCTGTACCGTGCACCGGGTAGGGCGGAGGGCGGTTGGGGTGGTTGCATGCGTGCTGCCGATGACACATACGCCGCAAAGGCTATCCGCGATACGCCCGGCTCTATCCGGTAGATCCCCAGTAGTCAGGGCAGGATATACACAGACAAGTGCGCTGACCGCTCGTGTAGCTCTTTCGACCAGCGTGGCGGGAGGGGGGTGAGCATAGACTCCGAGAGAGAGGCCGAGAGCGAAGGGAGAGCCACGGAGTGGGAGATAGATGAACTAGTGATAACGGTCAGCGCCTGTACCGCCCGAGCCAATGCGAACGATTGGGGTCAAAGTTGTTCGCGACAGTGGTAAAGCCCCTCACCGTTCGTTCGTTCCCAGCGTTCGCTTTCTCTCGTTACTTCTCGGGCCAGAGCCGGCCGAGCGACCGGCCGGATACCGAGTCCAACGTCCTACGAGCCCATCAACCCTTGCGCTCCGATGTGACCCGCTTAAAAAACATAATCATTACGTGCCCACGCTACCTTCGCCGATACACGCCTGAGAAACGAAAGGGCGCGGAAGCCAACTTTGGGCCGTACTGGTCGCGCCTTTGCGATCCTCGGACGTCGATAAAACTGTGGATGATTAAGCATCTACAGTCGTGTTTCACGTACGGCTGTATTTCATCGCGTAGCTGGATTTCTGTTCGGACTAAATCGACGAGGGAGCCACCCGGCGAGAATCGCGGACGAGCAAGTTCTATAACGCGCTTTATGGATGTATCAGCTGCGTACAGCGCTATTTTACTGGCGGTAGAGCGAGGTTTAACGGGACTTTTTGTTTCATTTTTTTTTCCATGCGATATCGTGTTGTTTTTTTTTCTTTTTTTTGTTCAATTACCATTGCGAAAAACACCAAAGTACGCTGGGCTGCTACTAGTTAGCGTAAATGGCGCCCGGTTTTTTTTTCTTCCTTTTTTTGAAACTTCCGTACCTTACCGTATTCTTGCTTTCTCCACTTTTCCACACCTGTTCAATTCCCAAAGTAATTGTTCAATTTAGCTCCGTAACCGGTGCGTCCTTCACCCGATACTTTAACTCTCCGGCTGTTACACGCTCTTTGGCTGAAACCCGACCGGGCTTTTGCAACAAATGTAACAACCGCTTGTTGGCTAGTTTTTATTCTTCAGCGCCAACGATCCGTTTGAAGTTTCACGGGAGGTACCCTCTGCGCCACGGTTTTGTGTTACGATAGCGTAGTTACGGTAGTTACGCTGTACTCGTTTACTGTACGCCTCGTCGGGACTGAGCTCAAGCATCCACCGAGCTCGATGTCTGGTTAACGCCAGTCAGTACTCCCACACCGACAAAACTGCTACGCTGACAAAGCAAAATTGTTGGATTAACCAAAAGTCACGGTGACATGCATGCAAAGCTGTTATTTGTTGGGTACACATAAAGCTTTGTTTTGTTAAACGATTATTTGCCTCAGACGATTTAAAGTTTTCCGACAAACAGACATTAATCCAACCATTTATTTTTTTCTCAATGTAAGTACCATATACATCGATGCTAACAAAATTCTGAGCATTCAATCGCGATATAAAACAGTGGATTCCTGCCCGCAAGTGAGAGTAGAGTAAAACGGAGGATTTTTGTGCACATTTTGTTAGAATACATAACAGTAAGTCCACTTTGGAGAGTAGAAACGGAGGTCCGTTTTGCCCCGCTTTTCCTTATTCCTCGGAGTTTGTCGAAGCGAGACCTTTGAGAGTGATCATCCTCGATGCGCAACGACCGAGTCGACTATCTCAGCAGCTCGGTCGAGGGGTCGTCTCCTGTTCCTTTATTTCGCGACGACACCGTCGCTCTGTAACCCAAGTGTTTTGCATGGGGATGTCCGACGTTTCGACCGTTTTCGATCTTCCCATGCGGCCGGAATGAAGTGAACTTGTTATTAGCCACATCGTGCTTTGAACCTCCGTTGAGAAAAGCTCCTTTCGCAATCATCCTATATCTTCGTTTCACTCGCATCGCACTTTGCTTCGAATTTAAAAACACAATTTGCCAAAGTAGTTTATGAATAATAATCGTTTCGGCCCGCATAGAAACGTCGAGCCGGGTGTTCGCACGGGATTCGCGAATTCGGGATCAACCTCTGGACTTCCGGCGAACCTCGAAGTTCAGGAGAGTCGGAGGCGGATGTCCGAACGAGCAACCGTCAGGATCCGCCGGTATCCTGCGGAGCCTTACGGCATCCCTGGATTAACAGGGCAGAGAGCGAACCCCGTTGTGTTGTCTCTAGCGGCTAGACGGAAATTGAAACCGAGACCCGAGCATTAATCAGACAGGCCCGGGACGAGCGAGTCGGGGAAGTGCTTGAGAACGGAGAGCTGCAACTTCCACCCCTCCCGTCGCCGACCTTAGCTGCATTCGACCTGAGGAGAAGGGAATCAAAATATGACAGGAAAATAAATGAAAAATAGAGCAACGCAAATGAAACTCAAAAAGATACTCGTTCAGATTTGCGCTCGAACAAGACAGAATCTCACTGCGGTGAATCTTTCGAAATTCCGGGTAAGATCGGACGATAGGGTGCAGCTCTATATATATCAGAGCGAGTGGGAAGCCCGTCAGCGCGTCATTCGCAGACTTTCTTCGGTTATTCTACTCACGTATTTCCTTCGACGAGAGAATAGGGCTCCGCGGAAAGGAGCCGACGACAGCGAGTAAAGCGCGATAGCGGAGGGGCTCAAATCACAGGAAGTCAGTGGTCGAAGTTCCAGGTTGCCCGAGGAATAAAGCTTCCCTCCGAGTCGATTCGAAACTGCCGTGTGAATTTGTGTATTCAGCATTTTTTTCTTTTTAATCTGTTTTTTTTTAACACGTCTGTTATTAATGCTCGTGATAAAAAATCGCATATCGGTTATTCCTAAAAACAATTTTATTTCTCACTCTCATTTCGATTCAAGATCGACTTGAACAGCTTTCAGCAGTTCATACATTCACCTTATTTTTGGCTCTGAAACACATAAAGCATCAACGCTGTTTTATTTTTGTCAAGATTTCCCCGATGTAATCGCAACCACCGAAGGTTCCACGAAACAGCATGACGATCTTATCCCAAGCTCTTCCAAGCAAACTTTGTCCGAATAATGAAGCAATTACAGCTCTGATCGGCCAATTAAACAGAGGATAACGGGTCTCGTACTGAATTCAATTCCTCGCAGAACAGTAGAATAAAGTCTCTCCCTCTCGTGGCAAGACCGAGAGAATGTATTCAAGACGATTTCCTGTTCTAGTCTGCGATTCCATTCTAGTGGTACGTCTTTCACCGACGACATAATCTCCGTTGGGTTAGTCCCTGTTGGACGACGGCGCGCGGCGTCGCTTCCGATCAATCCCTTCAAGGACTTCACTCCCGGTTAGAGACGCTGGGAGTTGGAATAAAATGAGGAGGAGGAGGGAGGCAGGGTGAGAAAGCGCTCGGGAGGGCAGGGAGTCTCGGCCGGATGTGAGAGAGTAGCTGAAGGGAGATGCCCGAGGAGAGGGTTCGAGGGTGGCGAAGGAGAACCTCGAGGAGGAACTGGCGAAAGGAAAAAGAGGGATAGGGAGCCCTGTGTGGCAGCTCGACGAAGAGGGGTGCGCGAGAGGGAAGTTTCTCGCTTCTTTGCCGGTGTGTGTGCGCGAGCTGTTCGTGTATATGCCAGGAGCTTGGCGGCCATGGGGGTTGCGAAAGCGAGAAAGAACCGCGGGGTTGAAGAGTTGCAACAGAAGAAAAGGAATAATAAGAATAAGGAGACTCCCGGTGCGGACGGTTGGGACGGAGAAAGGAGCTCGTGAAGCAATATTCAATTAGAGAGGAAAGGTATGGTAACGAGAAATTGTAGATGATCAATTACTTTCGCACAGAGAAAATGAAGGAATCTTGGAGGGAGTTGAAAAGCTTCTGTCCATGGAAACGTACACAAAAAAGGGAACGGAGGGGGTCGAGAGTCGGGGAAACCTAAGAACCGACGAGTAGGGCGAGCAAAACTTAATGAACTTTCGTCGTGAATAGACGGCATTCGGATCTAATAAAACTTCTAAGTGCCGACCTCACGAAGAAGTATGGTAATGTTTTTTTTTCTTTCGTTCGAACTTTACCTTTACGGGCATTCTTTCTGAGGCATTTATTTTTAGGTAATGTTTTCGGAAAAATCATTTTTGGAAGCGACCCGAGGGATGAAGTAAAAGCTGTTGAGAGGGAAAAATGGCCTGCACCCATTGTTGGCGAGCGAGTTTAATGCACGCCAGCTGGGTTTAGCTCTTATCATGAGAGACCGGAAGCCGCGAGGGCGAGAACGGAAAAGGTTGTGTGCGGATGGGTCTAAGCTGTGAAAAAGCTGTGAAAGACGTTGGGGCGTTCATTCACGGCACTTCACCGCGCCCAGAGAAACTCAATGGACTCTGTGGGCTATGCTGTTACTGCTCCCACCGGACACACCCTTCTTAGAAGTGGAAACATTTTTCTGACGTAATAGAGATTTGCGATAGTAACACGAACCGGTGTCGTTATAGATAAGGACTATTCTCGTGACACTCGCTCCTCGAGCCACTCATTTTTGCCCCCGTGTTTCCTCTCGGTCGAGCGTCAATGAAGCGACTTTTGGCAAATCTTTTTCTTTTTATTTTTCTCTGTAGAAAGGAACGATGTAGGATTTTTTTTCATATTTCAACAAAATTAGATAATGCAAAGACGATAAATTATATATTCAACTGTATTCGATAGGTACATTTCAAACGCTTATTCTCATTATAGGCCCTATAGGAATAATAATTCAATATCATTCGAATAGTCATTTTTTTGTCATCAAGGTCGAAAAACGAACAACAAAAAAAAATTAAACACAAAAATATAGAGTACAATATACACAAAAATTTTACGATTTCTCTTCGTACAAGTATACAAACGATTCGGTAGAAATAGGAATTATATATATATATTTTTTTATGTATGATACAGTAGTGCTCTAATAATGATAAAAATATTCTGCACGAATCGTGTAGCATTTAGACCAGCTAAATATTCAACGTCGGGCGAGATCGCGCTACATTTAAAATCGATTAATATCCACACGCCGCGCTGCTCTCGCAAATTCATTTTATTTTTCATCTATTTATCTTAAACCTACTGCCCTAACTAAACTTATTTATTGTTTTACGTAACATATTCTTATATTTACGTCGATTTTCTTTCTCTTCTTTGACGTTTACCTTTTTTCGGTTTTTTTTTTCGGGCACACTCTATGTCTCCTTACGATTATATCTTCTGTATCGCTCCATTTTTATATTTTTTTCATTATTTTATTTAGTTTTTAATTTTTTTTTTCATTATTCATTTTATATCATTCGTCGATTAAGTCAGTTTGTTTATTACTAAAATAGCACTCCTAAGACGTTGTTATTCGTTCGTTTTTTTGCAATTGAATTTCGAACAGCTCGGAGGTAAATTCGGCGATCCAACTGTAGTTGTGTTACTCGTGTGTTCCAGCTCTCGATCACAACGATGAATAGGGAACTCGATTTTCAAATTTTGCCAATGCAATTTACGCCTAATAGAACTCTAATCTCATTGCTACAGTAGCGTTGAGTACCAAAAAAAATTGCCGCACGTTCCCCATCAATCGTCAACGCCGAGCCAAAAATGCATCTCCCCTCAATCTCTCGCGTGTCCCCGACAAAACGGATTCTAATATATTTTTTTAAAATATACACTCGCTTGGAAGTCAGCCACCATAATTATCGTATAAAATTATTAAGGATCATCGTTCGCACGATCCCATCATCAATTCGTTATTATTAAACCTACTAAGACTAGAGTTGTTGTTTATCTTTTATATCTTTTTTTTCGTCATTTTTCTCTTCAATTTCTTGGTACGTTAAGCTCGTGACGCAACGTCGCATTGTTGTGTACTTGCGAATGAGAAATTAGGGGGTGGAGGCAAGATGGGACTGATGGTCAAATTTTTTTAATTAAAATTTTTTTTCGTCTTCACTATACATACATAATAGTAGTTATACGTATGCGTATACGATCGTAGTGACAATGGGTATAGTTGACCGAGTATCGCATCCGACCGCCCGCCAATTTCCCGTTTCATAAGCGGCTTTGATTGAATTTTGATTGGCCGTGCGCTTGGAGTTTTGATTTGTTCAAAGCCATGGCAGTGCCGATATTAATACGTAACTGGTGGTATATATATCGTACGTAGACGACAGCGTATTTATATAGTACAGTATATATATATAGTATCCACCCACGCTCTAACCCCCTTTCTCTCCCCCCCCCCGTCTTTAATTTCCGCGTCGATTTGGAAGCGTTAATGAAAACGACCGCGAATAACCCGTGAGCCGCGTTTACTATACGCAAGTATATTTATGTTTATGTTTTTTTCTCGCTAAAATATAGATGTACTTTATTTATTCATTTAATTATTAGCATTATATTATTTTTTTTTCTTTTAATAACACACACCTCATTGCCTGCAATAACATTCATCGAACAGAAGATGAAGAGTCGAGGCTTCTCGATAATATTATCTCTTCTTTTTTTTTTTCTTTTTTAATTCTTCACCCCTTTGTTTATTTCTTTTTTTTACCCTCGGCTTTCCAGCCGATTTCGTATCCACGCCAACTGAGTTTTATGCATATTTCATAGCCGGAGCCATCACCCTCCCTCCCGCCTGTGCACATAACGCTATTTACGCTGATTAGCGCTTCAACCCGCGAACAATGAAATATCATCGTGCGGGCCGTGATGCGCGGCCTTGATTTCTCTCTCTACCCTCGGCTACGGCCGTCTCTCTAGCTCCGTGCAGAACCGCCACCGATTCGTTGGACCGAAAATTGCTCGCGTACATTTGAGTAGAGACGATCGATCGGCACCGCAGGGATAACGCGTTAACGTATACGCCGACACACTGTTCCGTCCGTACGTAAAATTTTCTCATTTCGTGTTGGAATTTATGTGTGTGTGTGTGTGTGTGGATGGGTGGATGGTTGTGTTTCTGTGTGGGAGGGAGCGGGCGAGTGGTAACGGTGCGGGAAGCGCTTTTCCTCCATTCGGGCTATTCAGCGAACAGCGCGTTTAGCAACTCCAATGTGCTGACGGTCAGCAAAGCCGCGTAAACCTATATGTGTGCGTTTCACGAATTCGGGGAAAATGCAGGAGAATTTCCCGCGGTTAAATTTTATTTCATTCACGATATCGCGAAGAACGACGGTGAATTGTTATTGAGCGTACAAAATTCTATCTATCATTGGGAAATATGAGGAGCAGAATTTTCTGGTGAGATCGAAGCGAGAAGGTTATTTATCGGGGGGATGAATTTTACGCAGAAAGATTTTTTTTTCTATTGTATTCAGTCGAGGAAAATAATCCGATGAAATAGCACGGTGAGAATTCGAGGAGCCTATCAGGAGCACGATATATTTGTTATACGCGATATTGAAAGGGATGAAGGTAAAGTTAATTTGTCTGATTTGAAATTGAATTTCGTCGTTGGATATGGGAAAATCGTCGATTCTATTGAATTTGTTCCTGTAGCAGTCGACGGGAGCTTTTCGGACTATGTAAATTAATTATCCGTCCGGACTATCGGATAATTGGACTAATTTATGTAATCCCGTCGTTGTCCGTTTCGATTTGTCGTGACATTATGGCTTAACCTCGTATCGGTATTTTTTTTTTTTTTTTTTTTTTTTTAATACCGCACGCCACCTTACACGCTGTCCCTTGCTGTTGTTCTAGTGCTGATTTTGATATGCAGATCAAATAACTCTCCAAAATTTGTGTCTGAGTCGTTGTAGAAAAAAATGCTATCAAGAGTTTATTTTGTGATTGAAAATAGTTTTTTTTTTAACTTCCCGATACAAGACGAGAAAGAATTAAAAATTTTGTTCATTTAGGAGTTTCAACGAGGGCATTTGCCTTAGCTCGACTAAGCCAAATGCTCTTTGACCAGACTCGAGTATCGTTCCGAATTCTCATTCAGTCTCTTAAACGTTTTACTTTTTATTGTTTTTTTTTTTTTTTAATTTATTTTTTCGTTTTATCTGCCGTGAATTTAATATTGAACGATCCTCTTTCGAGTTTATAGTGCTCATGCTCGTTCGTAAGTGATTCATGAACAGTGGAGACTGTGCCCGAGTATATTGTCGCGTGCACTAACTAGTTTCGCTAACAGAATCATAGAACTATGTCCTTAATTGTCTACATCCAGTGGAGTAGAATTTCTCGCGGTAACGGCACCGACACTTACACCGTAAATTCACAGTCTACCTGTATTCGAATTCTTTTATTTTTTATTTTTTATTATTAAAGTATAATTCCGCACAATTACCGTCCCAACGCCGTTCACCTAATAATTCCTATCTATAACAATAATATATATTTCCTTATCGAATTTCATTTTTTTTTCAATATATTTCTCGTATGTATGTATATAGGTACAATATATAATAATATGGTATCGAAGAAGTGTCTTGTTTTTTTTTATTTTTTTTTTCGATTTATTACGGTTCTAACGATCTTTTTCCATTTTGTTTCTATTACAGATATAAAAAATTCCCGCACCAGGCGTTCATATCATCACTATTCATGGACGGTGGGAAAGCGCTGCGTCCTCTCTCACATTGTTTTTTTTTTTTTTTGTCGAGAAAACCAAAAGTCGCTTTCCAAAATCAACGGATAATTGCACCGTACACGTCGTCGTGCTCGTAAGTTTTTATTTGCTTTTCGTTAAATGCCATGCTTATACCTCTATAGCTCTGGCGAAGCTACACTCTGCGAAACGACTTGGTAGTAGCTTAGCATTGTTTATGTTTACATTTTTATTTTTTGTCTTCGTTTTTTAAGCGAATATATATATATATATATATATTATTGATTCTTATCGTTAATAGTTTTCGGTGTGTCGAAATTTGTGGGTGAACTCTTTCGAGAGAGAGATATGTTTCAAGATGCGAGATGCGACGAGGGTAGTCACGAATTTCAATTATTGTTATCTACAGTTCGAAAGATAGTTCTTTTGATTTACTTTTCTCCTTTTTTCATAAAATATTGCGCTTGCGAGGTTTTAACAACGTGAAGAGAATTTTATTTTATTTTTTACGTCCACGCAGATTCCTCGTTTGTCCCGTGTCCGTTTTATACGTGTAATCCCCGGTAGCATTTACGGTAACATCGGGTCAAAGCCACTTTTGAGCTTTGCCGCGGTCGTTTCCGCGGTTTGGCAAACTTCCCACAAACGAGGAAAATCCCCCTTCATCGTACGTGTAGTATCCTGACATATCTTATAATATGCAAATGAATAATGCGAGGCCACATTTCTATCCGGCTTTCAATTCGATACGGAAGGTACCGTTATATACGTATTACAACATATGGCGTAACGCTAGATGGTTGGTTGGACTCTCAATATGTACGTACTATTGTAATTTACCTAGTGGACCATGTGGTTTTTTGGCAGGTTCGAAGCTGCTCGCGAAGGATCTTAGCCGAACGGATTTTATACAGCGCCTTAAAAAAGAGGAGCCGACCAACTGGCATTTTATTTTCTCAAATTCAAATTCAAGTTAAAATTCCCTCCGTACATCACCGCGCAAGATCGCTCCGAACTAAATTATCAATTTTTACCGCTGCAGATTAAACATTCTGAACACGGTTTCATAAAAAGCTTGATTTTTCGTTCGCCAAAACAAAACTTCGTCTATCAGGAAGCAAAACAGAAAAAAAAAAATCGTGTATCCGCGGGATGAAAGGAACCTGCTTAGGAAGTAACTATCGCATCCAACGTCGCACCCGCTGGTCTTCAAGTGAGTTTAGGCTTTCGTCAATTTAGAACGAAAATTAGTTTACCCATCAGCGGCGGAGTTCCATTGAGTGTTTAAGCCCCGCGTGTTCGACTATCGCAAGTTACGAGACATATACGTACGTAGTAACCTGGGGTTGGAGGAGCCAAAGTTCATGCTCGTGGAGATGTATGTCGACGGTGGCAAGTCATGCGTGTACACGGAGCTCTGGGAGGCCTGTCTGACGCGGAGTGGCATTACGTCATGACGTTATAAAGGATGACACCAGCGTCAGTGTCAAACATGACTGAGAGGCATAGAATCGGACACCGATGAGGACCTTTCCGAGTCATCAACATCGTCATTAACTAACCCAGTCTGACGTTTATAAACCACCCCCCTCCCCCATTTACCACGAGTATGTGCAATGAATGTTAGGGATACAATGGTGTAACCACTAACCCTGCTGTTTCGATTCGTCGCCCACTATATAGTCTGTTTGTCCATAAAATTTTCTATTAGTGGTTTAAAAATTAAGTACTCATCTCACTACTAAAAATTTAGTACTCATTTGGCTGAGATATTCTTAAGGGAAGGTTTAACGCGTCCCATCTCGAGCCTGTGATCTCCGGAGAGATTAAACTGGGAAGGAAGCTCGAACAGCTCTTCCTATCCATAAACGAAGCCGGACGTGAGCTTAAGATGTTGTAGTCTCCTTGTGGATGCCATTTTGTCTTCGAGCGCGCAAAATGGTGCTCCGGTGTCATGCAAGTCTATCTGAGTTAGAACTTTGCGGATTGAAAATTTTGCGATGAAAGGAAATCGAATGAAAATTTATCGACATCGAGAATCGATAGTAGGTCAAACCAGACGGAGAGAGCGTGACAGCAGGGTTAATGAATTCTCGAGTCCCTCGGTACTCGAGAGCCTACCGGAGTACCGACTTGCGGAAGTCAATGGTGTATATGCCCGCGAGCTTGTACATTCGCGTCGAATATTATATAACGGTGAGAACACAGGGAACATCGCATAATGGCTGTGTTTGACTGTTAATTCGCACCGCGAGCGGAATAGATCGAGCGAACTACTACAAAGGCAGCCTTCCCACCCACGAACGCGTAAAAGAGCACAATGGGAACAATAATTTTAGCACTATCGAATCGTAAAAAGGAAACTAAATAAAACTGTGCCTTTGTGGCGAAACATTTGCTAAATTTAGATAAAAATAAATCGCATTTTAATTTACTTGTTATCCGCAAATCCTATGAACTTTGGAACCCCAATGTGGCTGCCTAGAATTATAGAAACTCGAGCATTTCAATTCGCGACTAGTTTGGGCTTGCAAATTAACCGTACAGCAAAGATAGACGGTGCATGAATTAATCGTAAGTGCGTACATCCCATCCATGGGTGGCCAATTGTCCGGCTCGTTGGTCATGACACACAGTTCGCTCTAAAATAATCGAACCAAAATGTCGCCAGGCCTACCCGTTCATCGATGTTTGCAAAGAAAAAGTTCCAAGGGCTTCGCGTGTACTTGATAAACTCTCGCGGAATCTCGACATTCTCATCTCCACTCATCGGAGCAATCAATAATCCACACTGTTGACATCCTTTGTGCTTTTAGCCTTGTCCCGATTCGAGGCGCTGAACACGAGCAAATTATGATCGCCATTTGTGATCTCTCATTAAGAGGATTACTAAAACTGCAAACAACGAAGATGCGCCGGTGAATTAATTATTTTCATCGTTAAAAAAAACTGAGCATTCACGAAAAGAAGTAACTGGCTCTTTCACAATGATATAAAAATCATTCAAGCGACCACTTCCATAAAAGTATAATGTCTTTCTACTAATTGGTTCAAGTATCCGCATCTATAAAACGGCACCATAAAACATTACGAAATTTCTATGGCGTCCTCGGAGAGCCAATTTCAATGCTTCAGAATTTTTTCAATTTTTTTCCAACATGGTACGTGATTTTTTTGCATTCACTTTGCTCCAAACGGTGGACGGTTGAAACCGACGATTGCATGGTGCGCCCGTTTTTGTAGA
Source organism: Amblyjoppa fuscipennis (assembly GCA_963575735.1). Lineage (NCBI taxonomy): Eukaryota > Metazoa > Arthropoda > Insecta > Hymenoptera > Ichneumonidae > Amblyjoppa > Amblyjoppa fuscipennis. Next base: position 15,162,028 of record OY754495.1, on the reverse strand, counting down.
TTGCCCACTTCGTACGATTGCAAACGTTTTATCGGTGTGTCTTCGAGAGCCCGAAACGACGAATGTTGATCCATCCGCGAAGTTGAATAGACCGCTGCCGATGAAAAGAGATGAAGAATTGTTTATTTTTTATTTCTTTTTTTCTTTTTTTTCACTTCCAGAGCTTTTTCTCTCGAGTTGACCAAGAGTGGTGGCGGGACGAGAGGTTGCGACACTCGAGCCGATGTGCGCGTATGGGTGAGGAGAGAGGGAGAGTGGAAAACGGAGAGAAGAAAAACGTAGCTGCCAGCAGCCTCGGCCAGTATGTCCGGGATTCAATTAAGGTAAGGGTCACATACCATCACCACAAAACAGTATATATATATATATATAGATATATATACATATATGTAGTATGAGGCAAAAGTCAGAGTGGAGGAAAGGAGGAAGAGGAGGAGGAGTGGGAGGGAAAAACCGGGGCTAGGGCAACGGAAGGAGAAAAGCCTAAAGGTCGGACTGAGAAGTCGCTAGAGCACTCTCAGCCGTTTCCTCCCGCCGTCATAAGGGTCTCGTCACTTCCCCACACTCGCAACGTGTCGGATGTCCTCTTCGATCCACCCTATTGCTTATCGAGTGGTCACTGAAAGCAGAATTAATTTAATTCGTTAGACTATTGATCTTTCGTACCCTGAAAAACGCTTAGATTACACAACTTATACTATAATCGCAGTTAAAAAACTGCGAAGCGCTCTGCCCTCCATTTCAGTTCGGTTTAAACTTTATTGTAATGTCGTGACTTCCAGTCGAAAAATGAGATCTTCAAACCGGAAGTAACCAATTTCCGACATGACGTCACTTTCGGTCGAAAAATGAGATTTTCAAACAAGAAGTGACGTATCTCGCATACCTGTTTCCATTTTTTTCTCTCCCTTTCGTACGTAAAATGTGAAATATCAAAAACGCGGAGTAATTACTTCCAACTGTGCGCTGAATTTCATCTCGTTAGTTCGAGTTTCCACTCGAGCGCTATCGAGACTACAGCCTGCAATTATAACGAGCGTACAAATAATTGGTGAAAAATATTATCATTCCGCAACTCAGTCTCGGAAAAAATACATAGCTGCGGTAGTATCGCAGGATATTATGACCCGAATAGACGGGGTGAAAATGATCCAAAAGTATGATTGCTATAGTCCATAGTTCAATTAAATTATAAAAACATTAATATACCCCGAAACGAAAGCTCATCGTTGTCGCTTTTAGGGGTACGGTCGAGCCAATGTGTATATACAGAAACGAAAGCTTTATAATCTCGCAAGCGGAGTCTAGAAATCGCGATTCTAATTAGTGTGAATTCCTCGTCTCGACCGCACCTTGTCGAGCGACGCCCGCTCCAGGGGATGGTTTCGCGGAGCGGCACCTATACTATTATATACACATATATAAGATGCATATATTTATACATACAGCCCAACGTTATAACTGTGTACTCGGGGCGATGTTTTCCAATCTCGTCGAGCCAGAAAGAGAGAACACGACGAAGCTCGAAAAATATTTTAACCCAAATCCAGGCGAATGCCTCTTTTGATTACGTACCGGATGTGGAAGGGAATAATAGAACCTTGGCTAGCCGAAAACTCGACACACAAAAGGTCCATTGTCGCTGCCATGGATATAGAGTCTGGTCGACTTTGGCGCTCATGTAGGGAGGGTGAAAAGGGGTCGGGACAAAACGGACCAGTGACCTCCATTTTAGATGAGACTTTGTTTTTTCTATGCCTCGCGAAGAATTGATAAAAGTAGTTCGTTCTGCCCCACTCTTTTCCATTTTGCCCCGCCATTCTCTATTGTGTACCATCTACGCCAGGAGCAACGAGTGCTTGCGAGACTAGAGTGTTCGAGGCGGAGCAAGGGCCCCGCTATCCGTGCAGCCTCTTGCACACTTCCCCGAGAATATCCCTCGCAGCTTCTCGACATCCCCGTCCTGCATAGGACTTGAGAATATTGCATATTCATAAATCATGAAACGTTATTTCTCTCGTGTAACGACACCAACGATGCCGTCCCGGGAGGCTCGAGCCCCGATACGTCTTTAGACGCGACCTCGCGTGGTTTCGCAATCGGATTGCATTCCGATTCTCGTTCTAAATTGGAACGAAGCCGAGCGGGGTACACTCGCGAAGAGACGCTGAACTTTTCAATGGAAATTTTTACTCCGCTTTCTCCGAGCGCGGCTGAACTTTAAAGAATGAAAGTAAAAAAAAAATGAAATGAAATAAAATAAAATAAAATAAAAAAAAATAGAAGAAGTAAAGCGAATGCACACGTCACTAACTTCGTAATAACAGTGCGCGTGAAAATGAGAGCTTTACCGCGAAAAAGATGGTTTAGACCGATATCGACGTTTTCACAGCTTCTCGTCACGTATTGTGCTTTATGAAGTTTGAGCTTGTGGAGGTAGCTTTAGCGAGAGCCGCCGGGTTACACGCGCTCTGTGTAAACATTCGCGAATAGTGAACGGTAGGGTTGGGGTGTTATTATCAGAAATCTACTGGGACTCTCGTGTCACCATAGTCCATCGCATTAAATTAGAGTACCGAAGCGTGATAGCCTCGCAGAGATTCGCGTCAAACTTGCTCACCTATGACCCTCGAGCACGAGCGATTTTTCGATTTTAAAATATTTTTACGGACGTCAAACGTTCCGCTTTTTTATTGCAAAAATACAACCTTCGAAAAATTGTAGCCGACGGGATTTCCGAACTAATTATCGTGCGCTCGAACGGAACGGCTGTCTGTGGAATTTTCATAAACTTCCGTGGAATTTCATGCTCACACTGCCGGAGACTTTTCAGTGGAAAACCTTGAAAATTTAATAGCCGACTGAACGCTCCCATTAGCGGGAGAACTCGCTCCGCGAACTCTATTATTCATTGAACTCTTTTCGCTCGACGGCCCCCTCCGAACGATTAGCGCGGGCTTCATGAAAACTACTTCTTAAAATTATTTTCTTACGAGATAAATTATTATTGTTTCATGTGGAAAAGTTTTACGATGGTAAATGGAAAATGTTCTTCGTCCCTCGTGAGAATCGTGAGGTATTAACGTTCGCCGGCACTCCAGTGCAAAGGTCGCATATTCAGGATAGTGACCGTGAGCTATCTTCGTGACCCAGAATGGAGAACACGATCGAGCTCTCGAGGATCCAGTGACCATGGAAACAGGATTCTCGTCACTCTCTCGTCTGGGCATTTCGAATAGTAAAAAAAAGGGATTCGTCCGTCAGATTCAATTATTTCGTCGAGCAGGCCGAACACTGTTGGACATATGAATGTTCGACAGACGGACAGACCAACGGAAATAGGAACATTTTTTATTTCTTGTATTCTATGGGTCATAAATCATTGAATTTTCGTTAGATTTTATTGGAGTCCAAAGTACCGGGCGAGTAAAAAAAAAAATTTAAAAATTAGATGGCGCTATATAGCAGAGAAAGTTCGGACTGTACAAACTTTGGGGGAACGACAACTATCTTTTTAGACCCATTGGCGAAATAATTCGTGGCGCGGAATATGCGAGACTTTTGTAGTTTTCGTTTTCTCCGTGCGAGTCGATTCGTTCCCATCTGGTGAATTATACAAGTTTCGCAAACTCCTCCGTCTCCGGATTCCCTCTCGAAATTGGTCAAATACCACTCGGATTCGAGACAACGTCAGCTAGGACCGTCGTACGCTCCTATATTTTTTTTTTTTTTTTTTTTTTTTCATTCCCGTTCGTCGAATACCGTCGCTGAACGTTTTCGGTTAAGTAAAGTTAGATAAAGAGTACAGAGAGATGTGCTTCGAGAGCGTGCACCGGGTTCCGTCTGGCGCGGGGCCAGAAATTCGGAAGGTCAACACACCGAAGGTAACGTTACTGCGGATTTGCCGCTGGTTCTTGGCTCCGGACGAAAGAGAGGTTCCGCCTCAAAAGCTCATCCCGTCATCGTCGTATAGAGCTTCCCGTAATCCGTGAAATTGCTGTCCTGTCAGGCACGGCAAGAGGGACACAGAAACGAAAAAATAATATATGATCGACATACATACATAGTACACGCGATGCATGTTGAAGGACTTTTGAGAAATAATCTCTCTCTGGCAAATTTCTAGTGGGCAGTGCCTTATATTATTAATGCAGAGTGATATATCGGTATCATGCGCGGATAGTCGTACAGGGTGCCCTGCTCGCCTTAGTGGCTCGAGAATATGCAACCGAGCGCCGAAGACACCCCCACCTCCCTCCCCTTCCGGGTATCCACCGTTTTTGCATATTTATGAAGAATTTTCAAGGAACATTCTATTACGCTTGCCTTCAACGTCGTGGGAAACGCCTGTCGCAAAATGAATAGACATATTAATACGAGATAAGCAGATGTTTAAATTATAAAATGACGAGAAGGTACGGGTCGGCGGAGAGATAACCGCGATGTTAATAGGATGTTATACAGAGGTGCCTGCTACCGCAAAGAAATTGAAACCACCATTCCACGTTTACTATCGATTTTAAAGTCTATTAAAAAAAATAACCCGAACATCAATTTTTTTTTTTTTTTTTTTTTTTTCAAAGAATGAAACTACTTCAACGCTATCTCACGCACTGATTAAAAACACAGTTGAATCAAACCGTGCAACTATAAAATCGGGCAAGGATGTTCAAACGAATATTTTGTTGGCAGAGCTAAATCCGAGTTGGGCAGTACTTAAAGTACATGAGTACTTATTGGTACTTAAAGTAAGTATTTAAAGTATGAAAATACTTTTCGGTACTTTATGTACTATCACTGAGTACTACGACCAAAGTACTTGTGCAATTTTTACCGTAGCTTCCTCTTTGAGAAAGCTATGTACAAAATTTTAATAAATGAGGAAACCATGTGCAAATTACTTTACACCTCTTTCGTAACGAAAAATCGTAGGACATCGATAACGACCTTACCGCCCTACTTTATAAACCGATAGCCTCGATCAATGTTGCTGCAATTGCGTTTCTCAGTATCGATTATGAGATACGAACAAGCTCGACAGTTGTGCCGATGCAGTATTTTTTTTTTCTTGGTGACCGATAATCGTCCGTCAAAGCGCGACTTAGCAACCGCGCGACGTTACTTCGAGTGAGCGATGCCGCTGCACATTTAAGAACGCGGAAAATACAGTACTTGACCCTGGCGCAAACTCTTCGGGGTCACGCAATTCGTGCTCGTACGAAACTTTAATCCATGAGCACAGTTATGAGAGGGATAGAGAAACAGGTGCGCTCTCTCGCACGCAATGTATAAATTCCAACGGGCGCTCGGACCCGCGAGACCGGCAGTAGTCTTCGGCGAAAGCTCTCTCCGCGATCACGACACGCCACCAATTACTCACGTTTCTTCGAGCATTCACAAAAATTTATAACCCTTTGTTACGTGTTTTTTCCACTTTTTTTTTTCGTCCACCTCCGTGTCCCGAAATAGCTCTGTCTGATTCGAAGATGAATTAGCTCTTTGTCTGCCGCACATTTGCCGGCAAGGTTTAACCACAATATCGTGTTATCTCTATCCGCGAAAGAAAGAAATTTCCAATGAATCATGAATGATAGATTATCGAACTTACAGATTTTTTTTTCTTGTTCTGTTTTCGTTCAACTCCGTTTCCCGAAATAGCTCTATCTGATTCTTAGATAAATTAGCTCTTTGTCTGCCGCACATTTGCCGGCAAGGTTTAACCACACTGCCTGCGTAAAGAAATTGTACAACGAAATGTGATTGATCGATTATCAAAATCGCAGATTTTTTTTTCTATGGCTGAAAAAAAAAGAAAGGGTTTAAAGGCAAAATGAAATACGAGTATGGGCGACGTGAAGAACGTCGCGCGATATTCGCATAAATTATAAAGAGCTTTTGAAATTTATTCACCCCGGGGGAAGGACCCGCGGAGGACATTGTGGGCTGGTGTCGGGGATTACCCACGAGAGGCAATGCAAATGAGCGCCAGCTGCCCTCGAGACGCCGACATTTTTTTAATCACCGGCAATCTCTCTCCCACTCGCGGTCCGACACAGATGTGACGCGATCTCCACCGCTAGGTGCTTGATGCTTCGGTACAGTTATATCGTCACTGGCGTCGCTGTGGCATACGTGACCGGCACGAAAGAAAAAAAAATTCCTCGAATATTCATCCCCTTCGATTCCCCGGAGAAATTAATCGGGATCAAAATAATTTTTTCGCCACGCTGAGTTACATATAAAATTTCCGGGAGTTCGGGTTCTGGTAAAAATTACCATGTGTCGTGGGTGACAAAAACCGTGCTAATGATCAGTGGTGTCAGCGGAGTTGCCACTCATCAGCGAGTCCGAGATTTACCGAGCATTTCCAACATGTTTACAAAAATTATTTCTATACAGCAGTTTTTCCGAGATTACACGATGATTTACTTACACTCCTTTTGTCATACTGTACCAATCTACCATATCAGTACCTTTGGTACCGCTACGATACTCGGGGGATTTATCCCAGTACCAATGGAACTCTATCAAACTATCTATCTTCCTCATTAAAAAAAAATGTTCGCAGTGATTTTTTAAAATTAATACTAGCCCCTTGAGAGACTGATACAGTCCGCCGGATACTTCTCATCACTCTTCAGCCTCCGCGAGTATTAGCCATGATTGCTTTCGAAACTCTCGAGGAAAGTTCTTTTACTCCGGATTAACGAGAGTAAACCAAGAGGAACTGTGAAAGATAAATATATATGTATATATTTAGTGAAAGCGGGGAATCAGCCGAGCCTCACTAAAAAATTAAGCATTATGCTGAAAAGCTAACTATCAAGGTTTTTTTTTTTTTTAATACCCTGGAGTAAAGCACCGCTGCGGCAGCTACGTAACACCACTTTGTGCAATGTCTCCAAAGACCCGTGCGCCTTCACTTCTTGCATACTTGATTATCCTCGTAGGTAGCGTACAGCAATAGAACACACACTGCTGCGGTGGATTCCTACGATAAACCTAGCAATACAATGTTATTTAGACTGCGGCGAAACAGTCATAATGGTTGCAAAACTTCCTTTTTTTTGTTTTCTTATTTATGAGCAGTGGCACTTTCATTCGTGAGAAATAGGTATTTTCATTTTTTAATGCCCGATCGATTCGTTTCAACGGGATTGCGTCGTGTACGAGATTGAAATGATGCCATGAAATTTGCCGGGTTTAAAGAGTCATTAAGCCGATCGACGGGGCACGATTTACAATCGCTCGGATTGCCGTCGTTACTCCCCAGATAGCCGATTTCATCATTTTTGTAGCTACTTTTTTTGTTTACTATTTATTTCTTTATTTTTTTCCATGCTTTTAAAATGGTATGAAAGCGGACATAATGCCCGTGCAGCGGAGCAATTCAATTCACGACCCAGCTTCGCAATCTCCGCGGCAGCGATTCGAAGCCCAGGACCTTCGGACGTAGACACAATAGCCGACGGTAACAATTTTTGAGCTTGATGCGAACGCACGGTCGTCTTCCGCCGCGAACTCTCATTAGATAATGGAAAAACGATTGAATTTCAACGTAATTGCGAAGCGGATGCGTGGGGAACCGCCGTCGGTGCTGCGGGCATGCCAGCTCGAGAACAGGTGGCGTATCGATCGACTCTGCTCGGGGTGCAGGGAAAGGGAGGGGGGTGACTTAATATTTCAGCAAAATCATAACAATCGCCATAGAATTCATCCATTAACTAAAACACGCGAGTTCTAAGTGAAACATCGTGTGTTCCGTTGCGTATAATTACCAAAGGACTCGCTGGCATTGTCCCTCAGTAGGAATTCCCTCGCACTATCGAAAAAACGATTGAAATGAGTACGACAGGAAAACAAATTTCCATCAAAATCGCGTGAATGAAGAAAAGAGCGAAAAAAGGAAACTGACCCCGTTTAATTTCTTTTTTTTTTTTCCCACCTCTTTCCAATTCATTGATTATACTCTCGAGATGCGCGTATTTAGGCCCACACGTTTGACCTTTAACCCTCGTGGGAGTTGGTCGAGTGCGGAGAAATAATAAGAGGAGGAGCGACAATAAGCCCGAGGTGCGCTGGCCCTGGAATACTCGACTCGACGGAATCTTGATTGGGGATTGGAGGAGATCCAAGAACTTTGGCGTTAGAAAAACACGTCGAATAAAAGCCGCGGCGTGTCTGGCGGTGAGGCCATCGGGCCAAGGCGTGTTGCTAGAACGATCTACCGACATCATCGTGGATAACAGACGAGGGGAGGGTTCACCGTTGTGCAATAGTAAATTATTGATTGTACGTAAAATGAACGAACGTTTCAGTTTTTTTTTTTTTTTTTTTTGCAAGTAAATCGAACGCCGCGCCGCACGCAAAGGGAGCTTGATTGACGGTACAATAAATATCGAGTGGGCTTTTACATCCGAGGAGGGAGAAATGTATGTTTCAGAACATCTCATTTCGAACGTTCGACTGACGCGTAGGTCGCAAAAGTTGGAGCAGTCATTTGTATTCGGTATAAGAATAATTCCGTGTCTTATACAAATCATTTCTCCAACCTGCTATACCGATGGGTTGCTTTACCTATAGAGGTATAAATAAAGGGTGGCGCAAGAGAAACTCGAAAGTATTTCCAAGTTCACGACGGCCGCGCACCGATGACTCACAAATGTGTACGCCCGGCAAACCACGTTGTCACTAAGCTCAGCTGTTATTGGATGTATCGCGTGATTTATTAATTATTAAATGAGTTTCGTTTGCCGAGAACCAACCTACAGCGCGTATACTCCGACGCGTGTGATATTATCGTGCCGTTGAGGCTCGTGACTTTATCGCGTTTGAAATGAATGCCGGGTACGTGGGAGAGTTCCGTCCCATGAGAATCATACGCTTAAAATGATCGAAGGCACGCACTCGGGGTCATTCTAACATTTGTTTTTCACCTGTGTTATCCGTTCTTCGAAATTTAATGGAAATGTGGATTCGTTTTTTTACTTAGATCCGAATAGATCTCTCAAATGGATCAAAATGCTGTAAGCAAATATCGTTCCGACAATCGTGGGGTATACGAAATTCTGCGCGATGCGCCACGAAAATTCATCATACATTTGAATTGCTCACAATCGCCATAGTATCAAAGAGGATTCATGGCCAATTAAGTTCGGTCTAAGCTCCGAGGGATTCTGGGATTCGGTTGCAATGGCGCTATGTGTATATCTTGTTAAACAGAGATCCTGTCGGAATTTGCATTGACGTGAATTAACATGGTACGAATAGGTACGCAGAGACGTAGGAAGCTTCGCAGCGAGAATGCAGAGGAAAATAGGGGAGCCTGAGCGAGAGTCGGACGTTCGCGGAGGCTGCGATGGACCGAGAGCGTGGAGGCAGCCTCCGCGGGTGTATAACGATATAGCCAATTAAGTTCCCGCGTTGGAGCTTGACGAGGTAAATTCTGAGAGACGAAACTTGTTCTCTTGCACTCTTGCCACCCCCTCCGTCCCCTCCCCCACTCGAAACCCTTCGTTGTTTCTTCTTCTCAATTGGGTGCAGAACACCCTGCGAATCTCTTTCCAAATCGAAATCGCTGTTTCTCGGATAGGAACAGTGTAATTCACTTTTAACAAAAGCTCACCCCTCGTTCCTCCATCGTTCACCCTGCTTCGGCGCACTCATTGAAAAGTTTCTGAGCGTAATTCCGACGCTAATGAAGTCCGTTCGCGGCTCCGGTATTTTCGAGCCTGTTTCCCTACGTGTACACCCATCTCGCCCGGCAACCGCACTCTTCATCGAACTCGTAACAATCACGCGATTTCTGCGCGACCGCATTGTTTCACGAAATGTTTCGCACGGGGTTCCGAGGAAAACGGGAGAAAGATGGTGAAATTAATTTGATTGTTGCATAAACTGGATATGCATTTTGACAAATGTATTCACAGGTCTAGGGAAGAAGTTAATAACGGTCGGTGCGTTCGGAATGTGAAAATATGGAAACGGTAAGCGTAATGCACTGAGAGACGGATCTCGGAAAAAGTACCAAATCCTATGATAAAGTTCGACCAAGCTACATGGTACGCCAATGCCACCACTAACCATTTGGGAATTTTCACAGAGCACAAAATACAAAATTTCAAAATTGATTGTCATAATATGCCGGTCTAAACTACTAGCCTAAAATAAATGGGTCGCGATCGCGACGCTATTGTTTAATATATTTTCTGGTAAAAGGAACTTATGTTCTAGTAAAAAATTAAGGGATATTCGGACAAATATATGTCATAGCAAAAATCACCATATTTTCTAACATAATGCGTTAAGTTTAACACGACTGTTTGTCAAGATCTCTGTCGAAACTTCGAAACTTCTGTCGGTTTCTACCAGATTTATGGTAATTTTTATCACATCCTTCACCCAGTGTATACCTCATTTTTTAAATGACCTTATTATTATTATTATCTCTTCTTTGTTGTTGTAAAGTCGACATAGACGTTTGACAAAACGCTGCAGGAAGCGTCGTTAATAATGGCTAAAGTCACCCCCGTCGACGGAACGAAACGAGCAGACGCGAGCGTGATCTATGAAAGTTTTCGAAACGTCAAAGTTTCTCCAAGGTACTTAGAACTCGAGCGCGCGTTATTGCGTGTACGAATGTTAGAAGTGGCGACCCGGCGTTACCGTGGTACTCTCGGATTTCCATCAATCGCGAACCGAGACGTTTTACCTCGCGTGATATAAAAGGGTGTGGCGTGTGGTATATATATATATATATATATATATATATATATATATATATATATATATATATATATATATATATATATATATATATATATATACACCTTTGGAAAGTTCGGATCCATAATCCGTGAATGGCGGAGAGGCGTACGTCCGGGGGAGGGCCGCGAGCAACGCCAGGTCGAAAAAAACGAAATCGGGCTACTGAAATCCCGGAGGGTCAAGAATCGCGGAGTGGGCGGTGAAACGAATACGCGCGGTGTACGGAACCCATTAACCTTTAATCGATGTCTTTGTCACTTTGATTTTCATCGAATGCTTGCAACTGTGATCCTTGTGTCTGTGATGGGAAAAAAATTAAATTTGAAGTAAATTGAATTCAGTGTCTCCAAAGTTTCGCCAACACTCGCCAACTATTATCTACGAGCGATATGACGAGCTCAAAGTTCCGAGTTACTTTGCACAAGATACGCTGAGAAATGCTTTGAAACTTTGTTTTAAAAATTAACATATTTGTATTAAACTCGCACGCTCTTGGAAAATTGCTTCACATATAGGAACTCGAAGTGCAGTGCAATTTCGCTGGAAATATTTCACAAAGGACTTGGAAAATAAAAAAAAAATCCCCACAGCTCACTCCACAGCCTCCTCTGGAACGGATCACCCGTGTTATTTTTCAACCAGCACACGAGCACGGTACCTCGGCTCGAATCTAACTAATTTAATTCCAATACCTACCGGCTCTCATTCCCGTCTAGTGTCAATCCAATTTTTTATTCTCCCTTTTTTTCACTTCTCTGTTGCAAAGCTTACGCTACACAGAAGCGAAGCAGATTGGAAGAATTTACTTCATCCGTAAAAAAAAAATCATATCCATCATAAAAGAAGAACAAAGACCCTAACACAATTATAGAAGTCTCGGTATCGCGAATCGCTTCGTAAGTAGTTTCGACGTAATTTTTTCCAATGTCGAAATTTTATTCGACGATCAAAGTGCAACCCCCGAGCCGAAGCAGCAGCAGCGTTCGCCGAAGTCACGCGAAATATATTAAGGTCGTCTCGATAGATCAACTCGAATGGGAAAGAGACGTCGCTTTCGTGCGCCCCGAAGGCTCCCTGATACTTCATCCCTCGCATCGTGGCAGAGCCCCGGGCCAGTCCAGGTCTCTCTTCCGTTCGCCTGTATGTAAAGTACTCTTTGAGAGTACATAGAGAAATATGCAGTGAATTTATATGTGTATATATATATATATATATATATATATATATATATATATATATATATATATATATATGTATATATATATGTATATATACATATAAATGCAGTTGTTTTTTGAACCGGCAGATGCTCGTCAGCGTAAGCCTCTTTTGGTACTCTCAGCCCCCGCGCGGCTCTCGAACCGGAATCTCCTTTATACACGGCATATTCCGTATATTATATCGTCGTTCATAAATTCACGGAAAAAAACATGTTTTTCTCCAAGGACGATTTGAAATATTCGCCGGAACACGGTAATACCCTCTCGCTCAGCGGTTGCGACTTACGACTTGCCCAAGCCCCTCTTCCCTATCCCCTCCTCGATCTCTCTTCTTCTCGTACACGAATAAAACGTTGCGTTGGAATTTAATTTACTCGGCTGTCGAGCGAAGGACTCTGAGTGATATGCAACACAACTGGTGAACGTGCTTCGAAGCTATGCTCAATCCCCGGCGACTTGAAATCAACTACAGTTGAAAAACAAGATCCATATTTCACGGAATGCACTTTTTTTTTCAATCGACTTCACAAGATTGCGAATGCACACCGTTGCCCTACGAACCAAACGTAAACGTTGTACGGGCAAACCGACAGACGGACGGACAAGAGTGGGAAGATGCTTATTTCATGACTCTTAAGATATTCGCATGAGATTGAATTTCATCAAGTTATAGCTGCAGTTCACATACAGAATAAAAATCTACAAGTGCACAATTCTGCTTCCTCATAAAGAAAGCTATGTTTTCGTAAAAGAAAGCTATGTTCTCGTAAATAAGCAGTATTTTCATTTCAGTCTGCGATTTCCTACAATAAATTTTGCGGTAAACGTTGACAGTTTTAATTTTACGAGACGGAAACATTTTTTTGTGTTACGACAAAAAAAAGCTTTCAAGTAATTTGCACATGGCTTATTTGTTTATTACAATTTTGCGGATAGCTTCCTTTGTGAGGAAACCAAAATCGATAAACGAACATTTTCATGGAAAAAAGCTATTGAAAAATTGTAACAAATGAGGAAGCCTTTTTTGTCTTCCTAAAGCAGTGCATAGACAGGGATTTACCAAAGATGAATTTTGATATGCAGATATCTTCAGGTTCATCTTATTTCGCAATAGAAATTTGGACCATATTGTGTACCGGGTTTTTTTTTTTTTGGTTCCATAAAAGTAACGAACGTGTGTATATCCTGCAAGTGGGCAGGAATTAATATTGCGGCGATTTATCGATTCTTTAACCGGGACGATTATTCGGATTGCTGTTATGTAATTGTGTTAAACATTGCTGCGAATCACAGGCACCGGTCCACGGTTAATTTAATTCAGTATTGTCAGTAATCAGGTTTCCTGGTGGTTACGAGAGTTACTAATTAACCGCCTCTCTGGGCAGAACTGCGTACGGTACACGTACACATGCAGAGCGAACGAGAGACGCGACGGCAAGGCCGACAACGAAACGGTCAACTGACACTGTCGATTCGGGCAATCATCGGAAAGCTTAATAATCGGGTATTCGGTGAAACGCACTCGACAAACTGCAGTTACTCTTCGAAATTATTACCGAACAACGCTACCGCGAAAATTAACCAACGTAATATTTAGCAGGAAAAAAATAACGCTTCGGTATTTCCTTCTGGCGGGTCATTTATAAACCAGCAACTTTGCCGAAATTTATTCGCGAAGTCAAAATTGCATCGGGAACCGAGAGGCGGTAGAATCGCTAGAGAACAAAAGCTGCAACCTGGAACACAACTGAGAGTGCTGTAAAGTGTTTACTTCCCAACGGGGCAATATCGGGATACACAGTGCGTAATCAAGAATACTCGGAGGGCGGTACTTCGATGAACAAATTAACATTTCATCGTGGCTTCCTATACAGCAACGCCGGAGCGCACGGCCGGCCGAACTTCCGGTCCCTGCGGGGGTGGCGCGAGAGCGAACGCGTGAAAATTAAAATACATCAGACAAGCCATTAGCGAGCGGAAGAATAAACGATCCCGTACGGAGTCGGCGCTGCGAAAAAAAGGGGTTAACATTTCAATCGTGGAAAAATTTCATCGGAATTAGTTTTTTTTTTTCCGCGTACAAACAGTCGTGCGAACGACACCGCAGAGCATTCGATGTTTAAACAACGCTCGACAGCGGCGCCGCGGTCCCGATAGGATTGGCAATAGCGTTGACGCGCTCACGTCGATATCGGTAGGGCAGACAGAAGCGAACCGTTGAACATCTGGTGGTCACGTCCACGTACGTAAAACTTAGTAGCGTAACACGTGTAGCCAAGCGTGGTGCAAATAAATAGAAGCCTGCAACGCGACTCGCTTAATCCAAGGCTTGAAGCGCACGGGAGAGAGTGAGAGCTTCGTTGGTATTCCCGTCCGACCTCGTCGCTTCCAGCGCTATTCCCTCGCCGCACCTTCCACCTACACTATGATTCGACTCCCTTTTCACCCTTTACCGCTGCTGCGTATGGGTGTGTGTGTGTGTCTGTTTAGTGTGCACCACCTCCGGACCTCGCGAACTCCCTCGCCTTGACGTTCTCTTGCCAGGAGTCGCATTATTTTCGGTGGAATATACAGTTGCAAACTGTCAACGTGCTCCAGAAGAAATAAGTGCTCAGGATGTGGAAGACTCGACGAAACACGCTCTCTATGGCTAAACTTCTTCCACGTTCGTCCGGGCGCGCGACAAAGTTGACACTGCGGCAATGCCTGGCAAGGATTTCGCACACTAATAACACCTTGTTGGCCAAAGTCTGCCAACGGGACGAAAAATCTTGCGCAGGCAATTTTGCCAAAATTGCGTCAAGGTGCGTCTCCGTGTTCGTCGGCGAAATTGCGATAAGAGCATGAGCCCAACTTTGGGCAAAGGTTGTAGCAAAATTGGCGAAAATTTGCTTTCCTCGCACGACCTGAGCTGGATAGTTTTCTTAAGATTTTTTTTTATCGAAAATCAGTGGTGCGGATCGAGCTCTTACTCGGTTATCGCAATTTTAACGATCGATGCGGGCAAATATCGACGCAATGTTTGCGAAACGGGCTGCCGGGAGGTTCTGAAACTTTGGCTATGTTGGCAGAGGAAATATCGGCAACCGGTACAATTTCACCGTCCATTTCTCGTGCGGTACATCGGTGGATGATATTTTTCGCAGGGGCTCGCGTTTCTCCCGAGTTTCTTCCATCAGCGATGAAAATCCCAGGCTATAGCGATACAGGGTCGAAAGATGGACACTCGTGGCTCGCTCAGGCGACTACAAGAGCCCTTTCAGAAGCGGCAATATCGCAGGAAATAAGAAAAAGGATGAAGCACAATAAGTGATACGGATGAGGCGGATGTGCCTCGGGAACGAATGATATCTCGAGCTTTGTTCACATATTTCACACTTAGGTGGGACGTGACGGAGTTGTGGGGAAAAATATCGGACCTCGAAGAAGGTTTCGAGTCGCGGGAGTCTTGCAGCGCAGATTTTTTTTTTCGAGATATAAACTTCCTCGAGAAAATGATGTATGAGTGTCGAAGGACGATTGCGGAATATCGTAGATGATAAAAGTATGAGGAAGTACGTAACACATATCGAGAAATCTACAGCCGTGCCAAGAAGAAGCGGTACCGAGAGCCTCGAGGCGCGAGAACGAAATAGAGCCTCGTTTCCGGCTCTGTGTATCCACAGGTGTCCCTTATCCATTCTCTCAACTGATTCTCTTCGCGGCGAATGGTCATGGGCCGTCTCGTTATAAAAGAGTAACGATCCATCGTGCATCTCGTCGGGAGAGGATACTTCAACACCTAAAATTTTCATTCCGTCCTATTTTTCTTGTCCACGAATAACCGTGAGTTATGTCGACGCTGAAATTCTTTCGTTTGGGCATTCTGAGGATAAGGCGGTGTTCGCATGAAGAAAACCAAGCACAGTAATTGTTTTTTCTTCTGATTCGGTACGTAAAAAAACACATCATGCAGTTACGGACACATTCCTCACTCCGAATGCAAAGTCTACTCTAGCTGGCCGAACTTTGAAGTTCTCTAATGGAAATAATTTTTCCTCTTCGTCTGCCGATTTGAGAAGTCTGCGGTTCCGAATTAACCGTAAGATATGTAAATACCTGCGGTGCTCTCGCTCTATCTTCGCTCTTTTACTTTCCATTCCTCCTGACGCGGCTCCATCGAAATAATAACTATGGAAACGACCCCTCCGAAGCTTTCGGCGGCGGCGGTAAGCAGCGGGGTGAGCTCTCCGCTATTCCGACCCAAAAGTTTGGTACCGTCAGTACCTGCATCGCAAATTACTGCTCGACTGCTTGAGTTGCCGCGGTTAACGCTAATGAGTAGAGATTACGGAATCGCGGTCATAAGACAGGGCCACGCTAACCGGCGCACCGGTTGTGCTCCGAACGGTGGGGCTCTTCGGCGGCAAGTAACCAGCCGAAAAGACTTGGCGTATGACCTATCGACGCCGCGATACTCACTACCCCCCGAGACCCTTTGACCTTAGACCAACCGCCATAGCAACTCGATAAACTATCCGTATTATTATAATTTACCGCTCCTCTCTCTTCCCCTCTACCATCGTTGTTGGCACTAATCGGTCACTTGTGAATTTATAATACTCGCTCATCTGTTTGAATTATATTAAATTTCGCCGAAGCCCTCTCGACAGTTGTTAAATCAAATTGATCGTGGTCCGGCCGGAAAAGTAGGTCAATCTCCTCGACATACTATTATTATAATACATAAAGCGCAACGTCGGGGAAGTGCAGAGGATTATTTGCTTAGCATTCACTTGCCGTTCGGGGTGCGCTATTTTCACCACTTTTACCCTAATAATAATATCTCGTTATCGTTATCATTTTTTCACGATAAAAATATATTGAGAATTAGTTTAACTCATTTTACCCGAGTCATTAATTTTCAATTGCCTCTCTTGACTTTAACAAAGTTTAGTTAACATTAATTATAGGAAAGATTGTATCACCTGAGATCGTTCATCCGGTGCCTTCTCATGCCCCGCGAGTGATGAGACGGCGGTGGGGCACATCTGCAATCACAGTGCATCACACACAGCGCGACGCTCGTCGCCAGCGTCACAACGAACGGTGCAGCGAAGAAATGCATTATAGTCTCGACTTGAGCTTCGCGATTATAGTTCGCCATCACTATGCTCCCGTTAACGCGACTGTAGTGACATGGAAATTTAGCACCCTCGTAGCCGAGCTCGCGTGTAAAATTTTCGCAATCGACGATCGGCGGGTAACCGCAGCCCTTGATGTTCACCATGAGGACAGCCTCGACGTCATCCGGCGAGGCCGACGGTACTTTCCGGACAGAGAACAAAAAAAAATAATAATCATGGTTACAAGTTTACCCAAAAGTAGCAAAGGAAAAATTGAACTGAAGAACATTTTATTAAATTAAAATGATCTCCTTTATCCGCGCGGTAAACGTGAGAACCAGTGGAAACTAACTTTTCGGACGGAGAACAAACGGAATAATAATCACGGTCACAAATGTACCCGAACATAGCGAAAAAAAAGATTAAATTCAATTCAAGAAAATGTATAAACAAAAATTCTCCGCCTTATCCACGCAAGAAACGTGAAAACTTACTTTCCACACAGAGAACAGACAAAAAAATAATAATCATGGTTATAAATTGACCCAAACATAGAAAAAGAAAAATTGAATTCAGTGACATTTAAAGAAAATAAAAATGCTCTTCCTTATCGGCGCGAGAAACGTGAAGAACAGTGGAAACTTACTTTTCGAACAGAGAACAAATAAAAAAAATAACCACGGTTACAAATTTACTGAAACGTAGCAAAAAAAAAAAAAGAAATAATTGATTTGAATTAAAATCAAGAAAATAAAGAAAAATGCTCTCCCTTATCCCCGAGAGATACGGTGAAAAACAGTGGAAACTTACCGGGAAGCGTGGTGGTCGGTACGACAGTCGTCGTGCTACCGCCGTTTCCCGTGTCGTTCAGGCTGACGTTTGCGAACGGTGTGTATGTGACGTAAATATGCGTGCACCTGTAAACGTCGCTGGTGCATCCCTCCCGACACGAACTCCACGTGCAGTTGAATATGCCAGCGATCTCTTCGCGCCTCGTGGTGGTGCATACGACCGGATTCGGTGAAAAATCGGCGGCGAGGGTGCTGAGCGCCGGATCGACGTAGAGAGGCACGAGAAAGAGCAGGGCAGCACCGCCGGAAGTGGCTACAAGGGCCAGGGCCGAAGTCGCGTAAAAGTTGAACCGCTGACGGCACGTACGCCGTGGCGGTCGGCGCCGCGAAGCGCCGAACCCGAGCTCCAACAGCTTGCGACGTCGTTGCTCTTGCTCCTGAAAGCTGTCGTACTTGCTCTGAGGATTCTGACTCTGCTGGCTGCTGCTCGCGTCAAGCAAGAGCTCGGAGCTGCTACCGCGCATCACCCTATCACTGCTGCTTCCTGCTGTCGTCTTTCCCTTCTTCTTATCCTTTATAGCAACGGCCCATAGAGGGCACGTGCCGCAACAGATCGACAACTCCCCCTTGTCCTCCTTCCAGTCGGTCGGGGCCCTCACCGTCGGGGGACCGGCCAATTTGGCCTCCGGCGAATTACCGTATCGACCAATATTCGCGGCCTTTTTTTTTACTTCGCTAACGGAGAAGAGGTCAGGAATTGTCCGAGGCTTGTGGCTTCGACACTAACCTTTCGATAGTTCGTATTTCTTTTTGGCTCAATTTATTCTCTCGATAACGATAAATTAATGAAACAAGGGTTATTTTTTTCAACTCTTCCTTGAGGATTTTACCGAAGGAAATTTTGAGCTCTACGAGTCGTCGATGAGCCGCGAATCGCGCAAGGTGGGATCAGGCGATTCACGACTGGTTATGCCGATAGCAAGCATCACCCCTCGCGAGTGGCAGTCGACACGAAGATGTACGCGCCCCAGAGAGTTTTTAGTTCTTCAACTTGGGTGTCGTATATTATATATATATATATATATATGTGTGTGTGTGTATGTGTAGTAGTATACGGCAAGGAAACTTTGTAATCGCGATTTTTCAAACGGCCCCTTTCTCACACCGTCTCTCGCTCCCGCGAGTTTACGAGTCCCTCGGGAAGTTTCCGATATCCGGAATCGGTATCCCTTTGTCGATTGTACGACGGGCACAAAGCTCGCGACTATCGGCCTCGATCGGGACAGCTCGATGGCCGGTCTCACGAAAACCTTCGCGAGTCTCTATCACCCGTTTTTTCATCTGGTTTAATTTTTGTGTGTGTGTGTTTTTTTTAAATCTTCCGCTTCCGACAAAATTGTCTCATGCACCGACGGCTGACCTTGCGTACAATTTTAATTTCCTCATTGGCTCTGTCGTTTCACCTACGATCTTTTTATTTCTCATCTGATAAACATTTTTTTTTTACCTCCCTCCGCAAACATTTGTGCGCTATTGTCTCATCGCCGGGCGATTAACGCGAACGATCACTCGACGGTCCTTTCCCGCGGTCAACGCGACGTACGATTTTTCATCGCGATCCTCGGACTCCATTATTTTCTCGTGGTCTCGCGAGCGCAAACGACATCGGATCAGCTCGGCGAGCTATCGACGGGATCGAACATTATACAGTGTCGATGTAAAACATTCTTGTTTTTTGCCGATTTTTTTATTTTTATTTTTATTTTTTATTATTTTTATTTCGTTGATGACATTTTGACTCTTGTCATTAAGCTCGGTGTTTTTTAGGCGATTTGCAGGACAACAGCGACTTAGGCCGTTGGCTCGCTCGGTGTGACTCTGGCGAGGGAAATATGTTTACCGCGGTACATAGACGACTCGACTTTAGTAATTCACGATTATCGTTGGATCGTCGGAGCTTTGTTTATTCGTTTTGTTATCGCGACATCGTCCTCGTCTCTAGATGGCATTCGAACTTCATAGTTTCGCACTGTCCCTGCCCGTCGTGACGATCGAACGACACACACGTGGAACTTTTGCGGTGCAATCGATGTGAACTTGTATCGCAAACGATCCTCTTCCCCCTCGACTTCGAAACTTTATGTCGCCGCCTTGCTAACTGTCTCGCGGGCAAGTTCGAACTGTATGTAGGTTCTTGAGGTCTTTCGTGACGATTTTCTTTTCTCCCCTGGCACAAACCACCAGACGTTGTGTTATCGGTGCACGATGAAGAAACTATCGGACAACAGACGATCCACCGGATGCTCGCGTACCTCGCGGTCGAGCTAGATCACGCGAATCTTTCATTTATTTATTTTATTATTATTATTTTTTTAACGCTTAGAAAAACGTTGAGGTCGTTAGTTATCTTCGACGATTGGATCTACAGCGTACCAGAAGCCTCGGATTAAGCGCCACTCTGTTCGATCGTTCGTTCAAACTTTATTTCAGCTATCTCTTCGTTGTTCGATTAAATTTTTTCTTTCTATTTTGATTTTAATTGAAAATTCGTCCGTTTCGTTTTGATTGAATTTTTTTTTTTTTTTTTCTATCTACGTGTATAGTTGATCCCTTGAAGCCGGAAGCTCGATGCGAGCGATGATCGATCGAGCTCTCGATGATTTACCAAGAGCTCCGCGAGCCGGATAGCGCGATTCGGATTTTTTCTTTGTGTTTTTTTTTTGTTTTTATTGATCTTTTTTTTTTCTGCTATCCGACGGAACCGAGAAGCGAGAGCTGTTGCTGCCAACGCCGGCGGGCTCGAGTGTGTGCGTCCGTGTTTGTTTCTTGGCTGACCGTCGTCCGCGAGAGATCGGCCTCAACGGTGGAGACGTGCCAGCGTGTCTCGTGCTGTCATCGTGGCGCGGAACGCGAGTTAAAACGCGACTGTCGCTCCTATCTCGCATTCTCGGAAGGAACCCCGCGATAGGGCGCGGTTCTGAACGCGCCGGCGCGACCACCCACCCATGCTATATAACGCAAGAGGGATGAGCATCCTCTTGTTTACGCTCGCGAACCTCGGTCGCGACCCACTGTCACCATGCCTCTCCCCCTCCCTCATCCCCCCCCCTCCCCTCCCTCCTCCTGCTCCTCTCCGAGCCAACCTTTCACCCTCTTCTTCCCCTCCGCTCTCGCACTCTATACTTCTATTCAACATTATCATCTTTTAATTGCTCTTCGTAACTAAGCAGATTCTCTTTTCTTTTTTTTGTTTTTTTTTTGTTTTGTTTCAGCATTATTTCGTTCGCCGTACGCGGGGACAACTTGACGCGCCGCATTGATATAGTGGGACGTGAGTAATTTTTCGCTTAAATGCATGTTTTAAATATACTCGCCGAGCTCGCCATCGTCTCTAGAATTCAATGGGGAAGGTTCGCTTCGGTGCGAGATAAAAACGAAATAATCGCTGCGGAGGATACAATGAGAAAATATTTATATGGTAAAAGCAACAATACTGACTTTTTGTGCTAAAAAATAGTTTCCGAGGCGAATATTCACATTTTACAGTTATGACAATGACAAAATCATGGTTGCAGCGATAATCACAGTTTAAACAATTGTATATATACGGTGAGAAAGTATCTATATAGACTTTCTCCCTGGGAACTATTCGTTAAAATAGGAAATGCCATCGCTTTTCTCAGTGTAGCAGAGAATCTGTTTGACACTCTGTCTCAGAATTATTATTATTATTATTATTATTATTATTATTATTATTTTTTTTTTTTTCAAGAATAACAGATTTTTCTTCGGCAATTATTTCCAGCTCTATAGATTGATACGAAAATGCTCGGCAAAAACTACAAGAGTATTGTTTTTTTTTTTTTTTTTTTTTTATTAAGAATACTTGGTTTGCTATAACAATTCCACGATCGTTAGCACGACGGTCGAGGATTTTTATACGATCGAGACTTCGATGCGCAGTTGATTCTACGCGCACAGCTGGTCCCACTCGTCAGGGCCCTGCTAGCTCCGACTGTGCTCACTTGCCAGTCGGCGGTAGTTCGCCGGACGAGTCGGATCGATTTTTATGTTGCATCGCGCTTGTCGACTCACACGGTGTTAGTTCTTCAGTCTCTCGTGTTTCATGTGTTCTCTATATGAATATCACTAACATCCTTCGATTGTCGCTGATCGGTTTTGCTCAGTGATTTAGTGAACTGACACGTGATCACCCCGTAAGTATAAAGTTCGATTTTTAATTTCATTACAGTTGTCTCGCCATTCTGTAATAACGTTATATGTAACATGTAAGTATTTATTGTATTAGCTGATTTTTCATTAAGTCAACGTAATTCTCAAAAATTTCTGTCAAAAATATCATACGAAAACTTATCTTACTTAAATAACCGGCAAGGTGGCCGGCAATTTAAGCATTAAATGCGGTCAGGCGTCTCTAGCGAGCATGGTAAAGAAGACCGCACTCTTGCCTGTCGTTTTACGCTGTTAGTACACCGAACGACCGTCGCGTCTCTCAGAACTCCGTTCGTTTCGTATTTACACATTTATCAATTCTCGACCAATGGAA
Organism: Amblyjoppa fuscipennis; assembly: GCA_963575735.1. NCBI lineage: Eukaryota > Metazoa > Arthropoda > Insecta > Hymenoptera > Ichneumonidae > Amblyjoppa > Amblyjoppa fuscipennis. The sequence goes on along the minus strand of OY754495.1, from coordinate 15,139,578 downwards.
ACGCTCGACTGTGATCGCGGGTACCTGTGAACCAATCAACGCCGCGTTTTCATAAGCAGCGTCGTCGGCGTCGTCCCACAATGCACCTCGCCACGCATTCAGCCGCTAGTGGGGTACTTTCTCGCGAGTAGGGGGGGCACGATACTTATGTAGTTTCGCTTCGTGTCTTCCCGTTCTCTTCGTCGGTTGACGCCACGCTGGACGGATCGTTGTGCTCGGTTAACACAGTCGCGTTACACACGGAGATATATTAATTACCACGGCGTGCCCCGCGCGGCATCGCTTTGCTCTTTTTTTTTGTTGAGCTTCCACTACAAAGTCCTTTGTGACCCAAACGATACGGTAGGCAGAAAGTGTTGAGAGATGGCAGCGACCGAAGCCGTTCCACCAAAAGCGGAGCCGCAAAAGCCACCGCAAGAGAACAGCAACAATGATAATAATCAACGTGGCCCGGGCGGCGGTGGCGGCGGCCAAGGCGGACCGGGATCGGGCGGCGGTGGACGAGGTGGACGCGGACGAAAAGGTGGATCGAGATTTTCTGGCGGCCGTGGAGGCGGCGGGGGAGGACCTAGAAACGACGGTGGTGGACCCGGCAGAAATGATACCCAGGTGATTATCTATTTTGTTAAACAATTATTATTTTTTTCCACAGCATAATTCGATAGAGTCCTTCGAGCGTGGCCGCCATTTTCTTGACGCCCGGAAAAGACGCTGATGACGCGTCGATTTATCAATACTATAATATTGTCGTTCGATACTACGGATTTTCATTGTTGTTTCTTTTGGCGCATTTTTTTTTCTTTATTTTCTTTGCGGTATATTTTATGACGGTGAAAAAATTCGTAAGCGACCAAGTTTTGGTACAACGTGTAGTCAGCGTCGCATAACAACGGCTTTGTTTCGATCAATTTTCAATGTTGCTGTATATCGATGTTAATTTGGCGTTCGATCGAGAAAACAATCGAGAAAGGAAAACGCAATGATGAGCTCGAGGGATATGGAATTTTTTTTCGTAGACGCACGCCACGCACTTCCGGTACACGACAAAATGGCGGCGATCGCGCCGGAACCGTCGCACGAGAACGACGCCGCCATGTTGGGCTTCGGTCGAAATTTCACCATGTGCTTCCAATTTTCTTTGTTTCGATTAATGTTGGACTCACAATTGAATATCAATATTCTGTATAAGTGAGAGCTAAAACTCTAACAAGACAAGATTTTTCATTAACGTTCATTCTCTTCGCTTACACAGTATTAACCGTTATTTTATTTCGATGAATGTCTTCCCGCGTATACAATTCAATTGATTTTTTTATTTCGTTGATAAATATCTCGCCCGGATCTCTTTGAAGGATATCGGCGACAGAATCAATGGCGGTATTTGTGTACAATCGTATGATTTTTCGTTTCAGATAAAAATGAGCGAATCCATGGATCAGGGAGTTGACGGAGTAGCGGAAACTCTGGGCATGGGTGGTCCAGGAATAATGGGCAGTGGGCCGGGGATGGGAGGACCAATGGGAATGGGTATGGGAATGGGCATGGGAGGAGGAGGAGGAGGAATGGGAGGTGGACCTGGCGGTATGGGACGAGGAGGCATGATGCGTGGAGGCAGAGGAGGACGCGGTGGAGGCGACCGAGGACCAATGGGCCAGAGATCTCAAGATGTAAGTTTCATCAATTTTTTGAATCTTACAAGCAAAAGCTGAACGTAGAAACAAGCAAAATAGCAGTTAAAATTTCCCTCCGTCATACACACAGTGGTCTCTCTTCTTCGTCGAGAGAACACTTCAAAACAGAGGAAGAAAAAATTGGTGAGCTCCACCTTGGATCGTAAAGTTATGGCGATACCAATACTAATGCCATCAGACATTTCAATTGACGAAGAGCATTCATGTTTTAAATCATTTTCACACGTTGACTGTCCATTTTCAAAAGGTACGTTATACTGATAGACAGATTTTTTTCTGGTTTAGGATCGATTGATGGAGCGCATAATGAGTCTCGCTGGCCCCACACACGAATTGCCGCCACAGGATACGACAGAGAAAAAATTCAGCGGTCGTAATCGTCTGTATGTTGGTAACTTGACGAGCGACGTCACCGAGGAGGAGATTCAAACTCTGTTCAGTCAGTATGGCGAAGTATCCGAGCTGTTCGTCAACACTGTCAAGAATTTCGCTTTCTTGAGAATGGTAAGAAATTTTCATCTGGAGACATTAATTCATATCAATTGACGAATAATATATTTATTTTTATCAAATGATTAAAAACATTACCGTTTGACCAGCTGTGATAATACCAATTGGCTGCTTTTTATAAAGTGATGATCTACATACACACAATAAATAATAATTCGCTTGCAGCGAATTCGTGACTAATCGGTGTATTTTTTAAAATGCTTACAGGACTACAGAATTAACGCCGAGAAGGCGAAACTCGAATTGAACGGAACGATGCGCAAAGGTCGCGCACTCAAAGTACGTTTCGCACCTCACTCATCGACGATCAAAGTTAAGAATCTAACACCGTGGATATCCAATGAACTGTTGGAAAAATCGTTCAGCGTTTTCGGTGAGATCGAACGCGCTATCGTTGTGGTCGACGATAGAGGAAGAACGACGGGAGAAGGAATCGTCGAGTACTGCCGCAAACCATCGGCTCAGCTGGCCGTACGCAAATGTACCGAAGGCTGTTACTTCCTCACAGCGTAAGTTGCACAAAATATAACGTTAAAAAAAAATCTTGAACCCCGACGCCACGCTTGTTATGATCGTTTTGATCTTGCAAGTGCCATAAAAATAATATACTGTAGGGGAATAGAAATGACAAAGTCCCGGCTAGGAAGCACGGTTGGCCTAGCCCGTGCCTATCTGTGTGCCAAAGTACTGGATACAAAAATAATTCAAAACAGTATATATGGATTTTTTAACGAAAAATATTCGGTCGTCAAATTTAATTTTTAATTGTGTTTGTAGATCGCTCAGACCCGTGGTTGTTGAGATGTTCGAGCAGCAGGATGACATCGATGGTTATCCGGACAAAAATTTGTCTCGCAAAAATCCTGAATTCTACAAAGCCCGCGAGGTCGGACCGCGTTTCGCACTGCCCGGAAGTTTCGAGCACGAATACGGTACTCGATGGAAGCAGCTGCATGAACTGTACAAACAGAAGGAGGAGGCGCTGAAACGGGAAATGTCGATGGAGGAGGGTAAACTCGAGGCGCAGATGGAGTTTGCCAGATACGAGCACGAAACGGAACTTCTTCGAGAACGTGAGTTTATTTATTTTTATTATTACTTTTCGTCTGTTATTTTTTTCGAGATCCCCGACGCCACGCTTGTAAGATTGTAATTGATCAGCAAGTGCCAAATGTATACTTTATAGGGGTATAGTAAATAATAATGTCCCGACTAGGAAGCATGGTTTGGTCTTATTTATACCGTCTCATGTGCCAAAGTACTGGATACATAACGTCAATTAAATTTCTTCAACGTAACCTAGGATATCTTTTTCATCTATAACGATATTTTCTTATTCAAATTTGATTCAATTACGTTGATATTTAATAACTGCTATACTTGACTTCGTTCATTCAGTGCTCGTAATTGTGTGAATATTAATGTAACGTTGTTTGCTTTTTAATCGCAGAGCTGCGTATGCGAGAGGCTGATCGTGAGCGTCAAAAACGCGAGTGGGAGATGAAGGAGCGCGAGGCGGAGGAGCAGCGATCTCGGGACGAGGAATTGCGAAGACGCCAGCAGGAGGATATGGCGATGCGTATTCGACGACAAGAGGAGGAATTGCATCGACGACAGCAGGAAAACAATCTTTTCATGCAGGTAAGATTTATTTCTTTTATATAAAGGCATTAAGTTTCTCGAAAAATAAATGTAATAAAGCTGGGCGATGAACTCGAGTAGGGAAAGTTAAAAATAAAATGATTATGAGGAGATTTGTTTATCAGCCTTAAAAAAAAATAAAAAAAAAATATTTAATGGAATTTTTTTTTTGATGTCGCAGGAACAAGCAATGAGAGGCGGTGGGGGTGGCGGTGGTGGAAGCGGAGGTGGAGGTAACAAGAATTACGACAACGTTAGTAACAGTGAACGCGATGGTTATGGTGCACCCGATGGTAAGCAAAATTTTTACATCCATTTTTGTTTTCTTTTTTTTAACCTCCACCCTTCCTTTGATCTATTATTTATTCGACCCTTGTTATTCTCTTTTCTAGGAGGAAACAACTTGCCTGTGGTAACGTACCCCTTTTGATAATACTCTATTCTTAAGTTCGACTGAAAATCTTACCATATCTATCTCGCGTTATCTGCGCGCGCGTTTCAAAATTCTGAAGCTTTTCCTTTCAAGTACCGTTGATGCGCACGATAGCGAAAACAATTTTTGCCCTTGGCGCCTTTTCCTGGACATTCGACAAGATTCTTCGTGTCGAGGATCACATTATGATGACGTTTGGACATACTGATCCAGTCACAGGTGTGCCAGAGATGGGTGTTTATTCGAATAGCCGAATCGTTCTTTGTTTGGGTCAATTGTCGATACAACGCATATTTTTAGGCTGAAAAATATTTGCACATATACCATAAGTAAATTATTGACGATGCTATTCGAATAAGAATCGAAACGAAAAAGTACACCCATCTCTGAAGTACGTGTCTGCAAGAAATATTGCTATACTTCAATAGTCTTATCCGCGATCTCTTGCATGAACGATTCAGAGTCCTGGTTGTGAAAAATTTACATTTTTTGTTTTTTTTTTTTTTTTTCTGGCAAAGCTCGTTTAACACGTTCTCGTTTTACCAGACCATGGTGATGATGGCGGTGTTCTAGTGTCTGCAAGACCGTTGAATTGTTTTTTGTAATTTATTTCACTCTAAATCCGAAGAGACGTTTCTGCGTCGTCCAATTAATGTTTGGAGTACATGAAAACGACTATGTACATTCGATTCATCGAAAGCGTTGACACACGGAGCATTCAACTGGCATTCGGTGGCGAATTTGGTTCGCGAGGACTAAGAGCCATTGCGATACGTAACGGGACGTTAATCTCTATTATATTCATCTACCCGTAACAGAAGTATATCCACATTCATAAAACACTGGGAAAAAAAAAGCTGAGCGATCGATCGCACAATTTTCGCGTTGCTGTTGTCGCGTTACCACAGTTACTGCAAGTAACATTGTGGCGATTACTTTAATACTGCTTTCAGAAATATTGAAACTATACATGAACCTCCGAAGAACGTCGCTCGGACGTAATCATCCGCGGATTTAACAAGTTATAACGCAACGTTACTGGAAAATCTAGCTGCGATGGTGTTCGAGGTGGTGAAATTGCCGGGGGTTGAAAGTTGACTGAACATTCTTGCGAATACGATTAGGGAACGAGTACAGCAGAGGAAATTCGTAATTATCGTGCTACGATCGACTATGAATGCGATTAGGGAACTCATAAAAAAAAAATTAAAAAACAAACTGATGAATTATAAATTTTATGATTCAACTTTAACGAAAACGACTAGGGAACAGAAACGAAACGTTGAACGAAAAGAAGAACTAATAACATTTGAATATTATCATGCCACGCTTGATATCTCCGTGTGCTTGCAGACAATAGACACTGTACTTTTACTACTTATTAATGAATTAAGGCTTAGATTTACAAAACTATGGAATCACCGTGCTTTGTCGACTGTTTCATATCCAAGGGATATAAAAATATATTTATACACGCGTCAACAATTAGGTGATTCCATAATGATTCAGTTTGCCGACCAATAAATGCCCAACTGCATCAGACTGAAAAAATTTTAATGCTATATTATATATCGTCGGACGAAGCCGTTTGACGTTTCGTAGGTCATTGGAACACGCGAGACAATTGAAGGGGGAGGGATGGGACGAATAATTGCTGTTTCGCGCTCGAAGAGTCTGTCTTCAAAGAATTTCGAAGCATGAACCTTACGAAGAGTTTGCTGAGAGGCCTTGATCACGTTTCTCCGCTACTCCCGTAAAATTTCAGACTTCGAATTCGACGACTACTCGTTTTTAAATTTTGAATTTTTTATTCTTCTCTTATATCTTAGAGACACTTGGCCAACTCTAGTGACATTTTTCACAATATAGATACTATGGACCATCAGTGAAGAGAAAAACACTTCCTACAGTCAACTCTCTTTAAGAAAATTTATTCATCAACGAGTCTCTACAGCTCACCCCATATTACTATCCGCCCCTATCAACGTACGTTGGTACGTTGGATAGAAGCGGACATCTATCAATGATTGTACTCTTATCGAGAATTGACTATCTTTATTTCCAAGCGGTAAAAGTGAACTGAGACTTCCGATTCGTATAAAACTTTGACCATTCATTGTCTTATGATAATTATGGAAACAAAATGATAATACTCGAATATTTATTCCACGACGTGCTTACTGACTATGCAAACTGTTGCTAGATAGCAGTGCCGTTAAATCGAAGACTGTACGCCGCGCTGTGTCAGCGCTGATGGCAAACTCCTCGGTTAATTAATCTTACCAATCACGATTGGAAAATCTCATGCCGATTATCGATTACATGAACCGTCCATTAGGATTCTGTGAAACGGGAGGGAGAAACTTTATATATATCACCAATGACTCGTTAGAGCACTGAAATAATTGACGAAGAACGTCGTTTAAAAAATGATGCGCTGCCATATATTATTAATCAACGATATAAACGTGGCATGGATTAACGTGTTCGATAACCGAACCAAATCCTGATATAGCAATAACGATAACTCGTAGTCTGCGTTGGGCATTTCATTGGTCTGGTGACTCGTAAACTTAAAGAAAAAAAAAGTGAACGTGAACGTAAACTCCGATAATGGAGCTTTACAATAGATCTTGCAGGGATATATATATATATATTGTATTATTTGCGGGAACGATAGTACGTACCCGAAACGCACTGTGATCGATGTGAAAATCGTAAAACTTCTAACATTGTGTTTTCTCCCCTTTCTTTTTCTATGTGATTTGACGAAAATTGACGATGACCTGTTGCTGCTGTACCCACATGGATGGTCGTCCTGAAACGTGCAATATTTTAATGGTACACTCAAAAAAAAACCGGTATTGCCGTTGACAATGCGTCCCCTTTATATAAAAAAACAACGATATTTATCTTCAAAAAAAACTACAGGATCCAAAGTCCTTCATGGATGCTTATAATAACTTGGATCGTAGTAACCGCGGAGGTGGGGGATATAACGACGATCGCGGACAGATAATGGATCTGATGGATATGAGGGTTGATATGGGCAACATGCCCAACAATCGTGGTAACAACGGCGGAGGCGGAGGCGGCGCAGGAGGCGGTGGCGGTAGTGGAGGAGGCGGCGGCGGGGGAGGTCGTTGGCAAGGCGGTAACGACCGAAACCGCCCGGACGATTTTCCTAATAGTAAGAGGAGACGCTACTGATAAAAAAAAATTAAAAAAAAAACAGGAAAAAAGAAAGAACATAATCGTATCTTCTAATCACAATTTCGACTGATGAAGCACCGGATCTAAAATTCAACTACGAACCTCGTAGCGTTGAACGAAATATCCTCACAATTATTTTTCTGTTTGAAAATTGTCCTACATTACGGGGATTTCAATGTCACATCTCCCCTTCGCCCGTCCAGTAAAGATCGGAGCAAATGGCTTTGTCGAACTATTTGTACATCGAGGATCAACGCTGTGACCAGATCACGCGACGACGCAACGTTATATAAACACGACAGATATGGAATTTTATTTTCTAAGAACTGCTCGAACGAAATTGACAATATGTATTTTTTTTTTTTTTGTAAATTTTGTGCTTTTTATATGACAGAGTCGTTCGTTACGATGGGGGATTCCAATAGAGAAAGAGAGAAAGAGACAGTGATTCGCTATGATCAGAACTTCATAGAAGAGTTTGTACGATATATATACTTGTGTGTCGTGAAATACAGATGATATGCGGTACTGACCGTGAAAGTCAGTACCGCAAACACGTATGACGACGATGGCATTAAAAAGAAAAACATTTTTATTCTCTAAGGACCACCGAATTCACGAGCGTTTGCAGGAGTCATTAAAATTAGAAATTTATGGATTACCGCTATGAACGAACGGTATAAACAAATTATCTAAGTTTCCTGCGAGGGAATGTCTAGTAACCAAACGGTGTTTTCCCTTTTTATTCTTTCGACGATGGCTGATTGTGAACGATTCTTTCGAGGATACGTTGACGCTCGCCTCGGGACGCTGTTGTCCAGAGTCTCGTCGTATCTGTAGTAACACGACTTTTTTTTTTCCAAACACTAACTATTAGATATGAAAATTACGACTTGATATGAATCATAAACGAGAAGAAAAAAATAACAAATCGACTCAGGCGCTACTTGGGTCGGTTCTCTGAACAAAATGATTTTACATAGTATTAATCGAATCTTACGTTTCGATCGTATTAGATACACTTTAACTATAGTCACTTAAAGAAACACGATTGAAACGATCGTGTAACAAAAAAATATATATTAAATATTTAACGACAATTCGAAGTATCGTTGTCGATTAAAATGAATAAACACACTTGACATACTTATATCTAGGGTATATCACCTTTATGATAGAAACGAGTCAGTGCACTCGGAGCTAATAACTTAGCTTTTGTGAAGCAATTTAAGTGCCAGCAAATATAATTTTATCAATAAAAAGTACACACTTAAAACAAACGTTAATGTTACCATCTACGATATCAAATGGTTCAAGCCCAATTTATTGATTTGTTTTTTCCATCATCAAATTCTTTAATCCAATAATAGTACACTGTATTTGTTTAATGGAAAATGGCTCCGTATGGAAATAGTCCCCATGGCGAGGCCAACCTTCCAAGTGCTGAGGGGGTTCGAGTCACATGAAAAATTATAGACAAAAACCATAGAATCATTTTTCAGGAGGAAAATTTAACCATATTTTCAAATTTTCAGCTTGGCGATTTTCTTTTTTCTTTTACGATCCGGAGGATACTGATAAAACCAATTGAATTGCTTTGCGCGTTCTTATGCACGTCAATTCGTTTTAAATAGGTTTTTTTAAAATAATTTATACGAGTGAGATTTTTAGAGCTGCCTACCGCACTTGTAGGGCTTTCATTATGCACGATTTTTATTTTTATTATACAAGCATATTTGTCACAGGGAGATATTTTCCAGCTTCAATCTCAATTTCGACTTGACTCGATCCCCTTAAGCCCATTTAGCTTGCAACGAAATTCTTACAATCTCGTATATCCTACACCATCGATGAAGTTTTTCTATTTTCTCCAGCAATTAGACCATCATTATTTTGCCTCTACCTTTGTATCTTCACCCCCTAACAGTCATTTATCTCCTGATCATAATTATTGTTTGAAACGAAAAAAAAAAAAAAAAAAAAAAAAAAAAAAAAATAATTGTCCGTACAGTTGTCGAATTTTCCGATAGGATTATTCTCTTGTAATCTTTGGCATTCACCGGTTACCGACAATATTATGCAAATACGATCTTATGCATTTGTCGATCACGACTATCATTATCGGAGACGAGAAAGAGAGAGAGAAAGAGACAGAGACAGCAATCACAAGATAGGCTCTTACTTACTTGAAAGAATCCACTAGTCAATGAACCTCTTGTCAAAGGTGAGTAGATTCGTCAAAAATGTTATTTAAATAATATTTCTCTTACTGTGCATTTGGGAGGGTGACAACAGAAGAGAGAGGGAATACGATAGAGCTTTTTATCCCTTTCGCTCATAAGCGGTACCTTTATGAGCCAGACATAAACCTTCGAAACCTGATCGTCCAGGTGTAACTTTCAAATTCTCTTCATGAGCCAATGACTATTATTAAGAATTGAAAATAAATCAAAAGTGCTCCTCCCGTATTCCCTGCTTCACTCTGACGTTGATATCGTTTTGCATCGCGCAGCGAGTTCCGACAAATATTTAACTTATGCAAGGATTTGCTATACGGCAGGTGATATTAACAACGGTAATCGATCACGATAGATGCCACAGCCCAGAGCCTGCCTCACGCTACCTACGAAACCAAAGTATCTCACGCGATCTTTAACAAAAGGTTGTCTAGGTTCGATATTGAAAAAATCTGGGCTGTGCTGTGACTGACGATATATATCTATAATGAATTTTTTTTATTGTTATTCAATGTGCTATACATATGGGGAACGAAACCGTACTCTGCATCGAACTTATGGAGGTACACCACCGTGAACCGGTTTAAGGCTGACATGAATAGACGTGACGTTACTTCATCGAATGATAACAAAAATAATAAAAAGTTTAAACGAACCGAATAAGGAGTAGCTAAACCGGAAGCATCGTTAGTTCCGAAAGGACGTTTTGAATAACTCTGCAGCGATGGCATTTTGAAAAATCAGAACCACTGAACAAAAATATTGGTTTAATTAGATTAATCGATAAATTCATGAAGATTTGTCTTTGCTATTAAAAATTGTGTGGGTCAAACAATCGCTACAGAGTTAACGGATATAGCGAATTTTCCCAATTAGATATCCGGTAAACCGAACTATTGTGACACCGTTATCCTCTAGTACATGTCTCCACGTAACCCGACTGAAAAAAATGAAATCCCCCGCTTTACGTACAAAATTGTGGAAATGCAATATTCATGATTCGATGTGTGATTGCAGATTCGAGCATGCGCTGGTTGAGATCTCGTTGAAAATCTACATCAAGGGTAAGGAATCTCCTCAAATTCCGTACAATATACAATATATAAATAAATGTATCTTAATTCTAATAAAATTATTATCGTCTGCTTACAGATCGAAGGAATAAACCGTTGTGATGACGTTGATCGTTCGAAGCGACACCCCTGACTGAATTCAAACGATCATGAAAGAGGTATTTTGCATTTTATATCGAAACTCGTAAATTGTATCTTCCTTTCAACATGATGATATCATCTTTCGGGTCTGAGTGACAGTGATGAAAATTTCCAACACACTGATTATAGAATAAAATAAACTCACCTGCTTTTTTAACCGGAACTGGGAGATACTGATCGTATTTCTCTCTGTTGTGTTTCAGTCGTTATGGACATATTGGAGCGATTGATGCGATGACGAATGGAAACACATAGTCAAGGATACTACTGCGAATGTTGACAATTGGCAAATAGGTGAGACAGAGAAAAATTTGTACTTTATTTGTAAACATAAAGAACATTCTTCAAGCAATGGGTTTGAAGATATGTTCATGGCTTTTGCCTTATCATATTTTTTAATCTCAAATGATGATAACATCTTTCGGGTCTGATTAACATTGATGAAAATTCCCAACGTGTACTGACAAACAAATACCTCAATTAAAACTTTTATTCTGAGGGAAGTATCGCGGGTATTTATGGGATTATACAATGGTGTTTCAGTTGCCCTCGAACAACGATTGGTGGAAGGCTGTTTGGGATCATACCACGGTGCTCGTAACATCGAGGATTCTGTACGAAGAACAGCGGGAAGGTGAGAAACACAGTACCACGAACCGATTCGTAATTTTCACGCGACGTTCGTGATAAATAGTGTTAAGTCGATGTGATGAAAATTGGCTAGAGTCCTGATTTAAAAGATGACAAACCATTCGTTCAACTCCTGATGTCGACTTGTAAAAAAAAACCAATAGCTTCGACGATTTTCTTTGCAGCGAATTTATGTGTAACCGATACTTTGATTTTTGTTACAGCTATCATCCGGTACCAATCGGGACAGCATTAGAGACACGATACCAATAAAATGTATTAGCAATAAAATGTACTTATTATAAAATAAAAATTATTTTTCGAATGAAACAATATTTATTGTGCAACGTTTCTTTGAAACCGAAAAGACTACGATCTTAATTAAATGTCATTTTTGTTGAACCTATATTTTTAGTCGACTCACCGTAAAAACAGTTGGATAAAAACGTTGGGGATTCCTTAGTGTAGAAGAGAGTGTTGTATCTCGTGAAAAAAGCTTGGACAACATTTTATTGTTAACCGCAGAAAAAGCCATATACACTTTCACACTTAATCGATCGCTGTTTACAATGACGTCGTAAAATTTATAATAATTGAATGTTGTACATAAATATAAAGACGACAACGTCGCACGTTGCGGTTATCGTATGTGCCAAACAGTACAAAAATTATTTTGGAACATCTTTCGCAAACATTCGTCAAACAACTTATTTGGTGGCGGTGTTTTTTGTTTTTTTTTTTCACATGTGTCGTTTTTTTATACTTATGTTTCTCAAACGGCATTGTACAGTCATACGCGACACATATAGTATCTCAATTGCGATATCGAGCGCTTGGTTTGTTGCTTATTTGTTTTCTTTTTTTTTATAATCCGGAGAGCAATTGGACTTTTACATGAGATGCGATATATTAAAATTGATAATCAAATATACGGCCGGAGCAGGTGGAAGGAACGATTTTGGTGTTTGCGCTTCTATTTTAATTTTCTATCTAAAACTCTACACTTACGTCTAATCGCGATAGGAGGGTGCCATGTTTTTGTTTTCTTTTATTTAATTTTTTTTCATTTATTTAATATGCTTTATTAATTGTTTTTTTTTTGTCTAATATATCTCGCTATTATGCGAGAACGCTGCACGGACTCTTATTTCCATTACTGTTTTGCAAAGTTAGCACGGATTAATAACAGCAAATATATTTATCTAGCGTTCACTCGCGAATTTTAACTTTCGCGAGTTTATATAATCTTCCGTCATCATCATTGAATAATCCTTAGAATTTCTTCGAGATTTCTCTATGCTGACTCCACATGTTTCTCAGGTATTTACAATTTATGCGCTCTCGTCTCTACACTTTTCGCGGATCAATCAAATCGCCGTAAAAACATTTCTCGTCCCTACACTCTTAAACGACCTCGATGAATTCACTCTGTTCTCGACTCTCAATCTCCCTTGTTTCAATAAACATTATTAATATTTTTTTTCATTATACTTTTTACTTGTCAATACTTATTACATATCTTTTTTTTTAATTATTGTAGATCACAGACAACTTGTTCTTAATTCATAAAAACAATTCAATTATTTTTTTGTTTTGTTATTTTTTTTTTCCCAATAAGTATCAGCTGTATTATTTTTTTTTCTCGTTATGTTCGGTGTTTGAAAAATTGCGCAGGCAATTTTATTTCATTACGATTTTCACGTGCTAGTTTTTGTTTTGTTTGTTCTGTTTACCGGTAAACCAAATCCATGTTTTTCTTTTTTTTTGTTTGTTTATTCACGGATTAACTTAATTGAGCATCGCCGGAAAAAGTGTTTTTGTGTGTAACTCTTTATGTAACAATCCCGCGACCGATGCTCGGTCATCAAAAATTATACGGCCAATCGTATTTATTTCGAGTCTACATCAAGAGGGTACACGATCACTCAGCCTCGAGAAAAATTCATTCGGTTACCACTTTTTATAATTAGAGCTATTATAATTACTTTATCTCAAGCGGAGGAGCCCTCGATAAGCGTTACGTACATTCGGACACAAATCGCATACTTTATTTTTTTCTGTTTTAAGCAATTGCAGTTCTCATACGGAATTTGTATTGCTCCGCAATATAACGATAAAAATACCGATCAAAATTTTTTTTTTTTTTTTTTAATGAAAATTATACGTAGCTCGTCCCGTTTCTAATATCTGCTTCCCTCTCTTCTACATACAGACAAGCCAGCCAATAAAGCTCGAAACAATATTTATAAAAAGTGGTTTAACTCGACTAATTTCGTAAATGGTTTGTCGTACCCCCTTAAACGAGTCGTAGTAACACCAGTGAAGACTTCAATGGAAAAGTCTCACACGGAGTATGGGGAGGGGGGAGGGGGGGAGGGGGCGCGGCGGGTAATGTGGGATACATCAATATAGAAATAGTCAATACACGACGGCGGAATATAGAAAGGCTGTCGGGCGTTCAAGTATAAAGCGACTCAAAAACGGAAACAGCGTGAACTTTGTACGGGTAAATACAATATATATATATACACACATGTATATATATATATATATTTCATAGTCTCTCGTTCAGTGTTTCTTCGTATTTTTTTTATGCATGTATTTGTGTGTGTGTTTTGTGTGGCTCTGTATATAATATATACCGTGGTAGGTGAGCGAGAATAATGATATTGTGTCGTGAATTTTTCTCCTCTCGTTTTCAGTGTTGTATTCTTTTTTTTTTTTTTTTTTAACAGCTACGATGCAACGGTGAAGAGGATGCGTCATGATCACACAACAAGCAATTTTACTTAGCAATAATTTTAACATTATCGTTATTCCTTAACTCTTACGTACTTATTATTTCTTTAATCGTTTTTTTATTTTTTGTTTGCCATTTTTTTTATCTTTAGATTTTCTTTAACCATAACGTAACTTTTTTTTTTGGTTAAATGTACGACAATGTGTTGCGAATTCGTTTTCGTTTTTTTTTTTTTTGTTTGTTTCAGTCCCTTCACGCCGTCTACTCGTTTGAGAATGAATCACGGATTTCCCCGAGTGAACCAGAGAAGCCTCATTTTTTGTCTTCTTCATTTAAAATCTTTACAATTGTTTTTTTTTTTTTGTGGAAACATTCGAGTGGATGGCAGCTTCGCTATAAAATTCGAGTCGACGGACAGAGGGGAACGTTTTCGTCAAAGAAATACGTGTCTTATGTGTGAGTCATTTTTCTTTTTCTTCTTTTTTTATCGATGATTGCGATATATAAATGAATTATCGTCCTGAGACACAAAATGGTTTAATTAACGGGACGTTCTCGTGCAGCCGAACCACCAGCGCTGCAGCGCTGCAGCCTCTCGTCTCCGTTCTTTCGTCCCGTACATATATATATGTATATATATATACATATATATATATATATATATATATATACATATATATATATACAATATACTAATGGTACGATCGATATTAACGTTTTATCAATAATCAAGCAAATGACGTAGACGCCGGGACCGTCTATAAAGAGATTATTCCCGATGTGTTACGGTCAAGCTCGTTTACCCGTTGCATATAATGTATATATATAATATTCATAGCAATTGTTTTTCGTCTTCTTTTTTTTTTCCTCCGTAAATCTATTTAACGAAATTTGCGCACGTATTATCCACACACACTTCGAGGCGAGAATAGCACAGAAAATAATGCGATCATCGCGGCTTTGCAATATACATATATATCTTTTCCCTATCGTCCCTCAAACTCCCCGACATTCTCGTATTGTGTGTGTACGTGTATGTGTTTGTGTTTTCTTTTTTATAGTAATTATTTTATTTATTTATAAACGCCGGATATACACATTTAAAGAGCGGCCAGTTCGACGTAGAAAAATTGAACTTACAAAATATCTTATCTGTACAGGTAAAATACCGGATGTGTTGTGATGCGTCAAGGTGTATAATCCCGTATTTATTTATTTCTCGTCGGACTCCCATTCGTATTTTCTTTGGTTGCTGTTATGTTTCTTTTTTTTTATTATTATTTTTTTTTTTTTTATTAAGCACCCGTAGTTTTCGTTACTCGATTCTAAGCAACAGGATAGAGTGTAGAAGGCTTTGGGTGGATTACGATTTGCACAGGAAACATTGGTTGGTTTCTTTTTTTCATTTGTTTTTTTTTTTTGTTTTTTTTTTCTTTTTCGCTTCCGGGATATTAAATTATCTATTATAGTATAATGGGTACAGGACTTACGAGCGATCTTCTGTTGCGGACGGTCCTCTTGAATTTCTCACGGTATTTCCAATTTACAATCCTCTCTGGTTCACTCCGCGGCAATGTGTGCGAAGCCTCTGAATAAATTGTATGTGTGTGTATGTGTGTGTGTGTGTGTGTGCGTGTCTCTGTTTTTCGCTGAATGTTTATGAGTACATTGAATGTGTCTTGTTTTTTTTTTTTTTTCTTTTCGTTAATTTGTTATTTTTTCTTTTTTGTTATTGTGAAAGTAGCGGATAGCTTTTGGCGGCCGGTACAAATTGCTGAATAGCGAGCCTCGCCCGGAATCGTCAGTTATCACGCGATGACGAGGTCGACGACGAGTTAGTGGGGCCTCCACGAGATGTTGTTCAACCCTTGGAAGTGACGCTTCAGACTGCTGCCGTCGGCCCAGGGGGAGTCGAGATACTCGTCGTCATCGTCTTGCTCAAGTTTCTTCATGCAACAGACAGAAAAAGGTAAAGACATAGACAGTTGTCATGTAATTAAGCCTTTGAGGACCACTTAAACCAGCAATGCAAAGTTCATATATTTTCGTGTCTCCCTCTCGTCGCTTTCGCGGCATTCATTCTGACATTGAAAAAAAGCGTTTAACGATGGGAAAAAACCTTTGAATAACATTTTTTTTTTTTTCAGTTAACTATTCACAATCATTAAAAAGAACAGTACGCTGAGTATAAATAGTTTTAGGAAATATTATAAATCGCATTAAAAAAAATCGCAGTCACAGTTATTATCGGATCGAAGACAAGCGGTTTATCGGAATTGATGGTTAAATACATTCGGGTTCTCCGCCCGACGCAATTGGATTTGGCTGTATATATATATATATATATATATATATATATATATATATATATATACATATATATATATATATATATATATACATATATACACACACGCGTAGCCGACATTGTGGGCGATGCATTATTAAGTTGAACCACAGAGGTGGAGGCGGGTTATATACACATCGCGTTCTCATCGTGTACGACTGACCGAGGAACAGTTGGGTTATTCTAACCAGGCTAACGGGGGCCTGGCTAGCCTTCCCTGCCTCCGTCCCACACTCTATCGTGTCGGTAGCTAGTTCAGGATGTCAGGAATATCGTAGCAGAAAGCCGCGAACGGGTATAGGAGGCATCCCGGAGCCAGCCGCTGGTGCTACACCGGGCTCGGGCTGGGAATCGATGTCTGACGTCCTTGCCTAACTTTACTGAAGCTTTCGCGCCGAGCAGCTGTACAGACCGAGCCTGCCGGTGCCCAGCGCGCTGTTCGAGAGCTTCGAACTGCTTTTATATACATCAGCCTTTGTAGGCGCTATAACCACTGTAGTAATACCGCAACTATCCCTTGCACGGCGAGTGCATCGTTTACGTTAAATTATTGAACGTCCGCCGCTATCGGCTGCAGCTGTTTTAATTACGACGAATAAATTTATCGGAGCAGCGCATAACGCCGAGAACTCGGCACGTTTGTTTACGATCTTTACATTCGTCGAACGCTAATTGGCTCTACTAATGCTATGTCAGATAGCTTCGGGAGTCGCGGAATCGTTCCTTCTCGTGCACCTAGACAAATAATTTATTTGACGGTCACCGTTTATTTTGATTAAGTAAAATATTTATTTGATTTAAATAAATATCTATTTCATTTAAGTAACTATTTACCGTCAAATAAATTCTTTTTTTCGGTGTGACGTCATTTCCATTCGTAAACTTAGGTTTAAGCTTTTCGAACCGGAAGCGACGTCACAAAAAGAAATATACGGATATTTCATTTGGCAAAAGGGATTTATCGAATCGAACAAACGAGCTCGAATTCCCTTTACTCGATTACGTAAGCAGCGGTGTGTCGCCTTCCGGCCCGCCAGTAAAGTGGGTTTCTCGTGCGTCCAATAATTCTTCGAGTCGGATAAACTGTTCTACCGTCGAAAATTCGGTGGATTCGCCGGGTATACACATTGACCGGGCTATACATTCCGTACACATTCCCCGCTGGGTTTCTCCCAACTATGTGTGTGGGTGTGTGTTAGAGGCTCGGCTCGGAAGTATCGATCCTCCCGGAAGTGAGTACGGGTGTCGTAAGGTTCCCACGAAAACTTGGGACATATCGGGAGGGGGTTCGTCCTATATTCGTCCTCGCGGGGCACCGATGCGTTCTGCCTTTCCGCGATAGCGGGCAATTCAACGATGCGCGAACAAGGTAGGAAATACAACGGTGTGTGTACATGGAGAAGCGGGAGGGGGGAAAATGCCTCCCATTGAATCGTTTGATACACTAGGCGGAGTACGTGATTGTTATCGTCGAGAGCGCATCGTAATCATTAACGCATTCGCAGGACCGGTAGCAGCAATTCAGTTATAGAGGAAAGGAGACGAGAGCGTATGGTGTCACGCTCCGTCGGAGATTCGATTCAATGACGCGCATATATAGCTCCTCCACTCTATCCCGTTCACCGTTCAGCGAATATACGGATATATGTGTGTGCGGGCACATGCATATCGTACCGTGAACCACCCCCCCCCCCCCCCCCCCCCCCCATTCGATTTGCACGCCTATACAGCTATGCCGTCTGCGGATTCGAAGGTTTTCGCCTGACGGAACATTACCAGCACGTTTGCAGCTCCCACCGAGAGGGACTTAGACGCGCGGTATATCGAAGGCGATGCGATTTGCTAGCGAGGAAATTAGCAAGTGCAATTTCGCAGTTGAGAAAAATTTTTATAGAAAAAATTTGAGATAGAAACCTATTGCGGTTTTGGCGTAAGGTCAACCGGTGCGATGATACCGAAAAATATATTTCTTTTTAGTTTTTCGATTTTCGGCGAAAGGCGAGGGTTTTGTATTTTTCAAAATAGAGTACCGTGAAATCAGCGCACGAATCTAGGTGCGATAAGACATTACTCGCCGTTTTGGCATTGCTTACCGACTTCCTTAATATGCGATGGATATAGCGCTGTAGTCGACTCTCTGGCGCTTACGACTCCTTAGCATCAGTGCATCGATATGTACATACCGTGTGTGTGTATATAGATATACCTCGGCACATCAGTCTCCCCATGTATCCGCAGATCTCTAGCCGGGATAGCCGCGCTGATAGACTGCGCGTCGCCGCCTAGCCAGAACCACCCCTCAACTCGCTCTAACCATGCGACGGGTATGCGGGGATGCGACGAGCGCAAACATCAGCGTCTCCACCTCCGCATTCACGCGCTTGTTACGAGCAACGGAGCTTCTATAACCCGACCAGCTGAGATTCCTCTTCTCGTGCCGTAACACTTCAGCTGAATATAACGGAAGTACGAACGAGCAAGAAAAATAAAAATAAAAAGCGCGAGAGGCGACGGTTTTTATGGGCTCAACGACGTTACGGAATGGGATTAAGGAATCTTTTACTAAACGGGAAGAGACGCACACTTTTTTAACTGACTTTAACTTGACGCTTTGTTTATAGCTGAATCAACTGAGTTTCATTGCATTTCGCAGACGCGGACTCTTTTAGTTGACTATTAATTTGCCAGTTTGTTTGTAGCTCAATCAACGAATCTCCTTGCGTTCTCGTTTATTCTGTCGTTCCGAAATCATCCGAGCCCTTGGGGTCAATAAAAATACCTTGAGTTTTGAAAAATATTTACTTGCAATATTGATGATAACAAAATTTGATGCCCTAGCGAAAAATTGACACAATCTATAGAACCAAAAATAATCAATTACAGCTTCGGAAACCAGGGTAATCGATAGAGGGGTCGAAATAGGTACGAAATTATGTAGGGGTTTGACAGGAGAAAAATTTCATCGGTGCTTTGAATAGGTTTTATCATTACAGCCACGTGTGACCTGTGCGCTAGTGTGGATGGCTGGGGGTGTGTGCATGGATGAGATTATTCCGAGCAATCGTCATTAGGACGGTGAATGAGAAACTTGTTGAGGGAAAGGCCGATGAGAGCTTATCCACTCCCTCCGTTCTCGTTATGTAACCTTTCCATGTGTATATCCCAGGCACGAACTTGCGACGGTTCGATACTCATACCTATCGTTATACATATGTATATACGTTGCGCACCAAGAACACACAAGGGCGTAACTCATGCGGTTTGTCTCAGGAGTTTCGCCACTCTATTTCTCAGCTGATGATGTGTATAAATTGCTGCTACAGTGTATACAGTATGTAGTCAACCCGGGTGCGGCTCGATATGTGAATCCGCGCGTGGTTTATATCTTACGTACGTCACGACGCAAGTTGCCAGTGTATATCCGGGGGGGGGGGGGAAGGGACGGTGCAAATAGTGGTAGAGGATGGTACGATTTCGCCAAGTGCACCATGTCCGGTGTCCGCCCCCTCATCAAGGGTAAATCCACAGCCACTGGTTATCCACAGCATGCAGGGGTTGAGTAGGACACGATCAAAAAGGGCACTGAATATCTTCTTTCACATTAAGGGAGCTCAAATTTTATAAGCAGACGACTGAAATAAGGAAAATATGAAGAAAAAAATGTGGTACCGATGAATATTGAAGCATTTTTTAAATTATAAATGCAAAAAATTTATGAGCTGAGGCCTCGAATAATGAAAATATGAAAAATATGTACCGATGAATATTGAAGCAATTTTTAAATTACCAAGTTTTTTTGCGTACGTGGAAAAAAGATTGGTATTAGTAATTAGGAGAGTCGTTGTAGTTTTAGAAAAATTCATGAACCTTCCCTTAAGAAAACCCGAATACTCGGAGTAGTTTCAACGGTACACAGGCCTAAGGTACATCGGCATCTTCACCACCCTGTCCGCCTAAGCTCACCGCTTACTTTAACAAGATTAGAACGCCGAGAGCGGACAGAATCAGGGGAAGAAGACTACAACCGTGTCGTTCTCACTTTCCTGAAATTGTCAATTTTTCACGAGACTGACCAGAAGCCCCATCGCGGATAAGTGTATCACTGAGGCATAACGAAGATGCTCGCGTGTCGAAGTGTCAAGCCTCGACAGACAATAAGTTCAACCGAGAATTCCAACAAAGTGCCCCCGAGAGTATGAAAATAACGTTTGCACACCTTGAGCAAAATGTCTCTCCATTTTTTTTTACACCCTATTTTGGCTCGATCCCAATTTCGAGCTCTTCGTCGGCATTTTGGTTTCCCGCAGAGGGACAAAAAATTTAATAAAAACAAAATATACAAAGACAAGAAATACGTCTTCTTTTACAAAGGTGCTTACCCCTGTGCGGAGATCGAGTTCGGTATCCCTTCGAGGCTCTCTCTGCTGATCTCATCGGCCATCGCGACCTCGAGCTGATCACCGAAACTCGCGAGATCCTCTCTGAACGCCTCGCTTCCCGGCGTCAGCGCTCCGCTTGTCGGTGGTATGGGTGTATCGTTGATATCACCGTCACCCTCGATACCGTCGACACCGTCCTCGTCGCCGACGAGCACCTCCTCCTCTTCGTTGTAAATTTTGAAGTAGGCGATCGTGAGATATATCACCGATATTATGAAAGACGGTATCGGTATCGCCATCGCGTAGACGAGATTCATGTAGACCTGGAGATCAATCGTCCAAGCTTTCCAATTTCGTTCGGCTTGTCAATCAACTCTTCTTTAATTTTTTTTTTAAATTCTTCCGATTAATAACAATTAATTCTTCTGATCAATAATAATTAATTCTTCTGATCAATCATAATCAATTCTTCTGATCAATCATAATCAATTCTTCCGATTAATCATAATTAATGCTTCTGGTTAATGATAATGAATGCTTTTGATCAGTAAAAAATCAATTCTTCTGATTCGACACTTAATTCAGGGATTCATCGAGAGAGAAATCGTATGCACAGCGGGGAAGATCTCGCGCGGTCAGAGGTTCTTTTCTGTTCCTTTTTTACCCGGGCAATATGTTGTTTCTTGTTTGGAAAAGATGTTCCATGTATCGGGAATTTGGAGGGTTGTGAGGCAGGGGGAGGAGCACTGAGATTGGAACAGCTTCGAAAAGGGAGCTTTCTGCTGCATCATCGTGAGATGAAAATAAAATATATTCAGTTACGTCACTCGTGTGGCACATAAAAAAAAAATATATATATATTTGAATGGAAGTGTGAAATGTGTGGTGAATGCTTGCTATTCATTACACTTCATCCCCGTCTGGTGTATCGTGTGGATCGTCGAGCTTGCAGCCATTGAGAGATGGACAAGGCCGTCTGTTTTCAATTATACCCGCCTCGGGCGATATACGCGAGGGCGGATGGAAGAGACTCGATGTTATTATCGATAGCAATGCTCCGATGCGCACAGCAGCCTCGAGTGACGCTCGTGCAAATTGAATTTAGGTTCTTTTTTTTTTTTGTTACCGCCATTACCTTTTCATCGACGCGGGAGGGTTGTACATAGTGAGTCGAAGCCCGAAGGGAGAGTTTGAGTAAGAAGGGAAAAAGGAATTTCCGCCCGACAGAGTTTTATCGAGGATGATGGTTTCCGTCTTTGTCATCGTGACGCTATTCACTACGAAATGCATTGTCCTCGGGAACCGCGGCGACGGGGAGGGGGTGGGTGGTTCGCGGGACACCGAGAAACGACGGAACGGGGAATCGACGTCGTCGCGCCCTGATGTGCGACTACGTTTACGCGGGGTAAGCTGAACTTGTCGGGCGCTTAACAGCTCTCCGGCGAGCTTTCTCTCTATCTCTTCTCGCGAACACGAACGCTTCTTCGGTTATACGATAGACGCGAGAGACTCGCCACTTGTATAGAATTATAGCCCGTTGAAAGCCCGGGCCGAGAGAGGGAAATAAGCGAGGATGCGAAGAAAGGAACGGATTAAACAAAAGGGACAGCAGCGCGAATTCTTTGAGGTTTCGGTCGATGCGAATGAAAATTACGCCTGTAAGTCTCGATGCACCGATGTTTTTTCCCATTCACGACAGAAAAGAACCCTGAGCGGGCGCAGGTGTAATTTAATTAACCGATTAAGCGAATCTTCGGTTCAGCCATTGAAGCTCGCTAGGATTTCGACTCGTATCAGTATTTTCGTCGATTGCAATTTGTTTTTGTTTTTGTTTTTTTTTTTTCATTCTCTTTCGAACGACAAATAGATAAATTATGTAGTAGTGACCTGCCACATGTCGAGATCGCTCATGACTATTCCCGGATCCACTTTCGAGTAGTAACAGCTAAAGTTCTTCCCTATGATGGCGTATTGCCGGTAGAAAATACTGCAATTCAGCATTGGAGGGTATCCACAGCCTTTTACGTTGGGGAACAGCTTCGCACCGGTGAAGTACCATTCGGAGTCGTTGCCCATAAGACCTGCGGATAATGACGACGGTTTCCGGATATCAGTAAGGGAGACGAAAACGTAGCCCTTTGGGCTTGGTGGTTTCATTGGAGAACGAGGAACGACATTTCTTCGGCGTTACTTTCGTTTCGGAGCGGGGTAGGAATTAACGATCGATGGATGTTCGCCAATCGCAATTATACCTGTAGGAAAAGGTTTTGGCAGTCCGAGGTCGTCGTCCTCGGCGAACTCGTCCTCCTCGAGATCCTCGATGTAATTGTAATCCTTCAGTGCCCGCTCGTACCGCGGTCTTATCCTGTTCTCGTCGCCCTCGACACCTCGCACCACTCTGCCCTCCCCATCATTATCCTGATCAATCTCGTCCGTCGTGTTCACAGGTAGCTTGTAATTGACGCGTATTTGCGTGCAATCGTAAAGTTCCTTGGTACAACCCTCTCTACATGAGGTCCACGAGCAGTTGCTAGCACCTGGACTCACGACGATTTAACGATTCAATTTCCAGATCTCGCTTTTTTTTTGCATTTGTCTCTTTAGGATTAGTCCAAAAGCGAAACTATCAGGTACATCGACATTCAGACAGACAGATACACAGTCATTCAGCGACACGGACAGACTTTTGTTACAATTGAAGGATTTAAGTGAGACAAGATAATTGTTGATCTTGAAATTCGATAGAGACCGTTTTGTGGTTGATTCACTTGAGCTATTCATTTTTTCGTCAACGGTGGATAAAAATATCGAGAACAAGCAAGGTACACGAGTTCATTGGAAGAAAAAACCTTGAGGGGAAGACTGAGCAGAGACAATAAAATGTGAAACTAAAGCTGAAGGACACGAAACGTTTGTGAGGATTTTTGGCAACGACCGTATAGTAGGAAACTTGATATCAGGAATATCTCGGCAAGCGGGAAAGTCGGAGACAATTACGTGAGCAAAGATCGCCAGTGTTGCGTGCAGCTTTGAAACAAAATACTGCAGAAGAATAATAAGAGGAAACAAGTCAGGCGAGAGACTGTTGGCAAGCTAAATAATGCGTTAAACCGTCGACTCTCGTCATAATTAAATGATATTAGAGACGAGCTTTTACTACTTTGGAAGAACATAGTACAGTATATATCCACCATCAAGGGACACTCGTGAAAACGTCTCGATGAAAGTAGTTGGAAGTTTCAGCAGATGGTAGGACGTCCAAAGTTGGAAAAGATGGATTATAGTAGGCGAATCAATTGCTTTTGGAGTTCCCTCTTTCCTTTCGTGAAGTCCCAGATTACGCGAGATAACTTCGCCACGTAAACATTTTATCCCATTCTATACATATATAGATATCTATAAATATATATGTATAAGTAGCGATAATCTTTAATGG
Organism: Amblyjoppa fuscipennis; assembly: GCA_963575735.1. NCBI lineage: Eukaryota > Metazoa > Arthropoda > Insecta > Hymenoptera > Ichneumonidae > Amblyjoppa > Amblyjoppa fuscipennis. Next base: position 15,115,107 of record OY754495.1, on the reverse strand, counting down.
CGATTCGTCGAGGAATAAAGGATTTTATTTATTGGTGCGAATGTGATATTTTCTCACGATAGAAAATCGATATATATAAATATTAATGCTGGTACCCTAGCGCCAGTTTCAAGAGAAATCGAGCTCAGATAAACGACTGAATAATAAAAAGTGATCAAATTTTAGGGGAACGAATTGATCGAACGAGCACCGCAGTGAAACCTGTGAGTTGTCGAACGACACGAAAAAATGTTTGTAATAAATCCGCGGCGTAGGTGTATCCGTCCGTGCACAAATCCTATAAACTCGAAACACGAGGTCGGGAGGTTCTGTTGATTTTCAGTCATGAAATGGGATTATGAACTATCGCTCGAAGTGGGAATCCCCTCAATTTGTTTGATCCAACGGTTTGCCCTCGCGAAGAGGGCACTTGTATAAAACGAGATGGAAAAGAGTTGAAACGGGACTTCAGAATAGATAGTACAGAGACGAGTGTTTGACCCAGCCTCGAGGCTGCGAGAATGTCGATGGAAATCAATAAAAGTATGGAGGATTCGGCATCCGAGCCGACAAAAGTCGCTATCGACAACACGGCACAATTGGACAAGTTAATTCGATTAAATTTCATCCAACAACGTTTTTCAAATCAAATGAACTTTTTAAGGTTTATTTTTATATGCAGAACAGAGCGACGTATTGCCGTAAATAAAACAAACGTTTGCGCGTAACCCTTTTATTTTTATTTTTTCTTCGTTACTATTGCTCGTGCTTCAGTTTAATTTTGCATGTAGAAGACCCAGAGTGACATATCGCCGCAAATAAAACAAACGTTTGCGCGTAACCTTTTATTTTTATATATATATTTTTTGTTACTATTGCCCGTATTTCAGTTAAATTTTACATGCAAAAAGTTTCAAGGTGGTACAATGTGGAAAAGTTTCGGTTCGTGTGTTATTGCACGTACGAAGGAGGCGGGGAGGAAACGAGCCAAAGCTCTGTTTGCCGGCTGACTATGTACTCTTCCGTCGAGCCCCGGAATCCATAAGTTGAATATTTTATGAACTCTCTCGTAGAGAGCGCGTGATATAGAAGCCCGAGTGTACCCGCCCAATGCTTTCGTTGCCTCCTCTGCGCGGATACATTACGGAAATAAATGTATTCTGTGTGTGTCTGTGCATCGACGGATGCTCGAGGCTTTCCAAGCTGTGTAGAAAACATCCAGGAATTTTTTATCGAAACGCCTTAATGGAATTTTTTAATTATAAAAAGTAACCCTCCTACGCGACGCGATCTTCTTCTTCTCTTTTCTGTACGCATTCATTAAGAGGCTGTGCAGAGAGTTTTTTTTTCAACTTTATGAAGTTGTTAGTATTCTCTTTGTAAAAAAAAAAAAAAAAAAAAAAAAAAAAATGCCAAGAAACTTCGGCGAGATACGAGCAGAACTCGTTACTGAAGAAGAAAGTTGAAGGCATGCTGTGGCGCAGATATCTTGTTAATCGCAGTTAGTATTTAGACTTTTGGTACTTTTGTTCCTTAACTAAAATTGATGTTAAACGAAAATGTACCGAAACCTTCCAAAATGTTTTCCTTCGAGCAGTCCTCCATGAAGACATCCGAACACGAAGAGTAGATTCTTCGTGTTCGGTTCTCGTGGTGTCGTTGTTTTTCAGCGATCGTTTGATATAAGGCCTGAGAATCAAGCATGAATGAAAGGAGATTCGAGCTACAACACGAGACATTCATACGGAAGGAAAACGCGAGTCCGACGATCACACACGTGGGGACACGTAACATGTGACATGCAATACACACATACAACACACACAAAAGCCGAGCGAGAAGACACAGAACAATTTTTCTCTAGCTTGCACGTTTTCCTTGATATTTCCTTCCGCCTCTTTTTTGTTACTCGTTTTCTTCTTTTTTTTTTTTTTCGTGTAAAATGTTCGTTCACCTTTCCTGGATTCAACGTCGATGGTGACGCATTGGGCCGGTCGCGTGTCGAACTCCATAAAAATAGTGGTGAACGCGGGATCGATTACGAAGGGTACCAAGAAGAGGAAGGCGAAGAGGCTGAAGGTGCCAAGGAGGATGAAGAACGCGGTTGTGTAGAACAGAAGCTTCTGGGCGAATGTCTGATCGTCTTTTTCGTCCGCCATCTTGGTGAACGTCGGCAGTGAGTCTTGCTGAGTTTTCGGTGCTCAGAGGTCGTCTTCTTTGGACGTTGGACGTTGGACGTCGAAGAAATGAGCGATCTGTGGGATTCGTTACAAAATTTTCTTCTCTGCTATCTTCGTTCAATTCTCGGGAAGAATTTGAAAAGCAGCAGCCTATCCTGAACTCTTTCGCGAACACGTTGCCCCGATCGGAGATTTCTCATTGCCTTCGTCGGTTCATTTGCGAAATATAGAAAAATCAATTTTCATGCATTGCAGGAACCGAAAGCGCGAATCGTTAGGGCCGAAGCTAACGAGATCGGGCGGGTTAATTGGTCAAAAGTTGATTGTTACCACTTTAACCGCGCCACTGCCGAATCAAGTGCAATACTTTAAACTCGCAAATTATAAGCTCGTTAAATCTTTCGAGAAGTATCGTTAAAATAAATGCTTAGCGGAGTATTACTAATCGAACGTTCGTGCGGACGTAAGTAGCACGCGAGGTTGGATGATAAAAAGGGGGGGGGGGGGGGGAGGAGTAACGTGAGCTGCACGTACGAGACTGCGGTATCTCGTTGCGTCGGTCGTCGTGATTGTGTTGAGCGTGTAAAGCACGGCTTTTCGAAAAAAGAACTACCAGACACAATGAAATTTTGTCGCGCTTCGTGAACACAATATATATATATTTTTTTTTCAATCCGAAAAGCAACCTGTTAAAGAAAATCATGAAAAAATGTTACCCCTGTGGACTTGAGTAACTCACAAAGGAGGAGCGGGAGAGGGTATTGAGACGCAGCCATTGAGAAATCTCGGAATAATTGAAGGGGCGGCAACCGCGATGGGAGTATTCGGAGGTACCGTTCTTGTGTAGGAGGGCAAGTTTTCCCGTCATCCGGTTTTCCGGTTGCGCTCGCTTCCGGTCTTCCGAATCGACATCCGGAAGCGAGTTCTTCCCGAGATGTTCGCCGTTTTCTTTTTTCTAACTCCTACGATTTTTTAGCTCAGAAATACAATACAACCTCCGTCAATGAATTATAGAGTCGTAAAAGATTTTTTTTTTTTAATTTTAGATTTAAATAATGTACCCCCTATAAAGATAAACAATCATCGGGCTCAGTCGTCCTTGGCTGTCGTCGCATCGTCGGTTCACCCACTTAGCCTTATTGCCTCGCGATAAGGCCAATTTCAATTTTTTTTTTTTTTTTTTTTAATCCCTTCGAATATATTCAGAGGTGAATTAAAATTTTTCAATGATTTCTCGTTCCTCAATTAACGTAACAGTGTCCTGACGGAGCGTGTATCGCGCCCCCGATCACTATCCGAACACTGTCCGTCACCGTGCACATTTGTCCGACAGATGACACCGACCGCGAATAAGAGGGTATCCTCCGTCAGTCTCTTCTCCCTCAGGTCATGATGAATGTCCTCAGTTCATCAGTCGGAAAACGCGCCAGCTCATCGAGCAGCGCGTCTTCTCTGTGTATCCTCGCGATCCACGTGTTTTTTTTTTTTTTTTTTATTAATTTTTATTTATTTATATTTATTTTATCTTATCTCTTTTCTATTTATATATCGCTCCATTCGATCTGTCAATGACAAAAAAAAAAAGTCAACGTCAAACTTTATTTTATATTTATCTATTCATTTATTTATCGTTTGACCGCCGCGCGCGCGCGCTCCCGGTCCCCGGTGTTTTTATCCCGCGTCGTATTTTACCTACACACAAAATTTTTTTTTTTTTTAAATTAAAAACCGCGACGACGACGACGCCAGCGACGGCACCTCTCAATTCCTCGTGCGACGGCGGATGCCGGGCTACTGCAGTCAGGGGACTGCTTTTGGGCGAGCTTATTTTCTCACGAAGCTACGACAGCGCCCCGACGGCACTTTGTAGCATCGACCAACACACCCCTCCAGGGCGCGTTCTCCGCTACACTCACCCCTAACGGACCAACACGACTTCACCCTATCGCTCTCGCTTTTGAGGTTTTCCTAGAACCCAAAGTCCGCCCTGCGAGCTTCCGACATCCACCCCGCGCTCTCTCAAACGCTGCTTATTACTTGCCCTTGCGACACACACACACACACACACACACACACACACACACACACACACACACACACACACACACACACACACACACACACACACACACACGCACGCACGCACGCACGCACGCACAGGGTAGTGCAATGGCTCGGTCGAGCTCAACCCCCGCTCGCGAAAATCTTCGGAGCTCGAGCGACTGTAAAGGCGGGACGACTCGTTCTTTTTTTTTCCGGGGTAGGTTCTCGACCCGGAAATGCATCTCCGGTGAATCGAACAGAGAAGATCAAGCCCCGCAGAGGTCAAACGTCAAATGCCTATTCTTACAGTCGACGGATCTTCTGTAGGGCATTCTTATTTTCGTGTCCGAGAGGTCGAGCTTCTCTCAGAAATGGCAGATTGAATTAAACGTCGTTCGCACGGCGGGTAGTTCAGCTCGGTTCTATTAAAATCCCGATTGTCACGAATCCGTAACCTCGAGAGGCTGGTCCATCGATTTTAGACACTGAGACACGTTTTATTTTATTTTTTATCCGTGACGAAGGACTGGCAAAATACCCGACGATCCATTGTTGCTTACGGTTTTCCGATCGTGCAAAAAAAAAACCCCAGTTTAGAGTATAAAAAATTGCAAGCGTCGCACTTCTCTTGATAATCGATGTCGCTTCCCTGATCTTTCCACACGCACATCGGATCGACTCTCACGGGCGATACTTTCGTCGATCAACATTGTCACGATCCCTGTCGGTAAATTAGTTTTAACTCGACGCCCTTAAGCCAGGGGCTCTGCCTAGGGTGGTCTCGTGAGCGCAAAGCTCGAAAGGTCTTGTACTAATAAGTCGTCGACACCTCGAGCCACTGAGCCTCACGGCGACTCCGATACTCTCTCGGCTTCTCGAGCCCGGAGCGCGGACGGTATCGGATATCTACCGCAAGCCACGCATACAGACACCACACTCTCCTCTCTAGTCGCTACAATAACCATTTCGTCGCACGTTAACTTCGGAAACGGTTGGAATTCAAACAACGCATTAGCATCGGGAAGCCTCAGACCGCGTGCAGAACTGCGTCGAATCGTCATCTCCATGGCAAACTTTCCAGCTAACTAAAATCGCATAACCGACTTTGCATAACCCCCCCCCCCCCCCCCCCCCCCCCCCCCCCCCCCCGAACGAAACAGCGAGACAATGGAGCGTGTGTCGCTGATTGAATTGCCGTGAAAGGCCCTCAGCGTCATAACAAGTTTAAAGAGGTTCGGCGCGCTTCTCTAAGCGCGCCGAGGCGACGCGACGAGGCTTAACGGGCTTTATATCGGAGCTCTCGTCTTGACAATGGACCGAGCCGAGAGCCGGTCGAGGATGTGTACGAAAAAGTCGATCAAAACAAATCCATACATAAGATGAGGCTGGGCGAGCGACGGGCCGGGGTGGGCGCGACAACGTTATAACGAACCTCTCCACTCTCCGAGCTCCTTAAGCTCTGCCGCATTCAAAGTCAAGGACCCCTCAGGCGTGGCACAGACTGCCTACGGTTTGTTGCTCTAACGAACATAGGCCCCGATCGCACACTCGTACCAACTGCGCACATATATTTGAGGCTGTATAATTAATTGAGGGCGGCGGGACGGGAGAGCGGACTGGGAATAAAAATCGTTTCATTCAACTAAACGAGGGTTTAAAGGCGGGCAAAAGGATATTTGGTCGTTCGATTGTAAGAACCTAATTTATCGAATTAACCGTCAGTTTAATGGAATGTTTATTTATTGCAACGATTATCTTTCGACTACTAGTAGCGAATTTATTGGCGATACGTTATTTGGAACAATTTTTGATACGTGACAAACTTAAATCACATACACACTGCCGATTGGCCGTCTACCGAAGTCCTTCAGCGACGAATTTTCTTTTTTTTTTTTTTTTCTTAAAATTAAATTTAAATTCGTCAGTTTATTTCTTCGTTGATCATTCTTTCGAGTCGCTGATAAGTTGATATGTGTGGAGTGTTTGAATGTATGTGTCATGTTCGATTTGGATTGTATGCATGATAGCTTGATGTTTTCTATTTGGGTTGTTTTACACTAATTTTCCAATTATTTATTATTATTGTTATTTAAATTTCGTCCAGTGGATCAAATATTTTTTCTGGTCACGTGCAAGCGCCAGTGTAGTTGACTCAAACGATTTCCCCCCCCAGTGTACCGTACAAGAGAGATATTTCTTTGGAGCTATTTTACGCCAGAGGCGAGTGGCACTTTGACGCCTATGTCGAGAAGCTCGGAGCGACTTTTTTTTTTTTTTTCTCTCCGACACATATCGGTCTCGTTTTCACAATCGCACTTTGTCGCAACAGTGGGTGGGATCCTCTCGAGGAGAGTCTGAAGTGGGTATAAGCCTCGAGACGCCGACTGGGAGAACACCGCGAGAGGTTGACCTTAAGAAATTTTCTGGTACAGCTCCAAAAGACCTGCTGGGCATACCGGAACACATTTCAGGATATATCCTGGCCGTTCGCCAGAGTTTACGAAAATGTGGGCCAAATTGTGTGCCTCCTCGTACCTCACCGTACGCCTATGTACTTTCGTCTTTACGGATTAGCGATATCCGTGCTAGCCATGCAAATTACATCGATAAGTCTTGGCTCCGTTAATTGCAAGATTTCGTCTCACTTTAACGGGTCAAATACGACCCCGAGTCGGGGAAACGACTCTCGAGCAACAACAGTAGGCCTTCCTCGGGAGACCCCCGGGGAAAGCTCGTGTCGCCTGGATCTTCGCGGATAATTGAGTCGCGGAAAACACGATAATTGAAAATTCGATTAGTAGCATTCCTTGCCAGAAGTAACTTTACTCGGGAAATCAGAATTATAAATGTTCTCATTGTAAATTCGAGATTGGTAAGCAGTTTTTGTAATTTCCAGGAAATTTTACCGTAAAAGATGGAAAAATTAAATCGCTAACGACTCAAATGTGCGAGTAAGGTGGAATGGATTTTTATTTTTAAAAAAGGATTAACATATTATTTTTAAAAGTGCGAAGATTCACCGTCAACGCAAGAGACTCTCAACGTCAGAGAAATTCGATTGGTAGCTTTCCTTGCCAGAAGTAACTTTACTCGGGAAATCAGGATTATAAATCCTCTCATTGTAAATTCGAGATTGGTAAGCAGTTTTTATAATTTCCAGGAAATTTTATCGTAAAAGATGGAAAATTAAATCGCTAACGACTCAAATGTCGAACGACGAGCAGGGTGGAATGGATTTTTATTTTTAAAAAAGGGTTAACATATTATTTTTAAAAGTGCGAAGATTCATCGTCGACGCCAGAGACTCTTCCTTTTTCTCGGGTTTCATTATGGCGAGGGTTACCGATGTGATATCGGTAATTTGTCGGTATTTATGGACCCGATATATTATTATATTTATTCAGTCGAGAAATCGTAGCCGCGGTCTACGCCGAGTATAGAGCACACATGGTGTGTACCTATCGGGTTGCACCGGGTTTAATAAACATGCCTCGTATATGAAATTACAGTATTACCGCAGAGATTTACAAGCTTATGTACTCCGTTTATTGTAAACAGTGGATAACGAGCGCGCCGGTTATTCAACGCGCAATACCTTAGTTCGATCCCGCCATCGCAGAGATGAAATTTTGGTAAAAAAAATCTTGAAAAATAAATAAATTCAAATGAAATTTTTAAAAGATTATCAAATCCCACTCGGATTCTTCGCGCGGAATCACCTGAGTGTTATCGATCGATTGGTCGTTCGAATTCTGAACTAATTGGCACGAGTGAAGCCGTGATTCATATGCTGATTACTCAAATCCCGATTGTTCGTTCGTTATTGCAATCGCAATATTTATTGCAACTGCGATTGTAGCTAATATTGCAAATTTACAAATAAAAAATTCATTCACTGCTTTCGTTTTTCATAAAAAGGGGGTTTTTAAACGTTTTTTTAGGGTATGCATACTGAGAATCAACTGGAGGAAGCTCGTAGTGCGAGGCACGTTTATATCAATTAGGAAAATGCGTCTTGTCGCACGATAAAAAAAATGTTTGAATATTTAACAACCATTCCTCGTTCACAAGTGGCCACAATTTCTGTTCTCATTCATTTTACCATTTTGTTTTTACATAAGAATATTTTGTAAAATTACCAAGAGGAAGATCGTGGATTTTTGTGGGCACGAAGTGTTTTGTTAAATGTACAAATGTTTATGGCCGTGCCGTCCGAACTGAAAGCTTTGCGTCTGATCAGTGTCGCAGTAGTAACGTCGGTTTATGGTCAGACAGGAGTTTCCGTGCGGTTCCCGTCGTACGGCTCTATTCTACCTGTACTCTAAAAATGTTCACGATTTTTTTTTTTTTAACGACAAGTCCATTCCAGAGTCAATAAATTGATCTACCTAATCGCAAAAAAAAAAAAAAATCCCGATGCGTCAAAAATGAGCCCGCAAGAGCGCCGCTCGGTGGCCCAGCGCTCGCGTGGTTGTGGGTGGTGGAAAAAGGTGATGAGAACCGAGTTGGTACGAGCTCTCGTTGCACACGGTAGTCTCGTATTGATTTAATAGTGCGATACGGCAAACTCGAGGTGGAGCTTCCGCAGCTTCATCGAAACCGCCATATTTGTTTCTCTCGAAAGGAGCCTTTACTGCGGGAAGTGAGCGTTTTTCCGTGCGAAGACTCGTACAAACAGCTCGTCAACGGAGTAAGTAAAATATCAAAAAAAAATTATCTATCCACCCTCCTCTCGCATTATCAAAGACACGCCTGTTTTTTTATTTTTTTATTTTTTGCACTCCACGCTTGGTAAAATTTAGTCGGTTCGTTCGTTGTCGATTGCACGCGGTGGGAGATGAGAGCTTGCGTGAGCAACTCACTGCACCATGTAAACAATATGCTTTAGTCCTGACATGTGATGAATGCAAATATTTCAACGCTGTAACCATCGGACATTTCGTGACAGGGTGAACGTGTCGTGTTTTACCGTCGAATGTTCCCCCCCCGGAGGAGATAAAAATATTCATTGCGGATAATTGCGGTCGCGATAGCTTCCCACGTGAGCTTCCGTGCAAAGTGTGCCTACGGTGAGGCAAAAATTCTCTCGCGTTGGGAGAGCTCCGTATCGACGATCGAAAAAAAGAGTTCCTCGATGCACAGGACGTGTATACCGACCGACCGACCGACCGACCGACCGTCCCCCCCCCGTCTACGCTATATTTGCTCCACTATCCTGACGTTCTCTTTGCAGCCGTGAAATTACTATCACAGTTATTGGAGCGCGTGGAAATCAAGTGGTAGTGACCGGAAGCTCATCGATTAGACCGTCGGTAGTCTCTTATACGCGGAGTGACGGGGAGAGCGAGACCACCGTATGGTTGTCGACGGTGTTGTCACGTGGTGACACTGCTGAGGACACAAATGGAACGCCTGACCTTATAGCCGGTCGTGCGCGATCCTCCGGATGAGAGATGCACTCGTGCGGATATGTGCATGGAAAATTTAACGCAGAAAAAAAAAAAATAATAATTAGCAAGAAACTTTGTCTGTAGAGGGTGAAAATGAGAAAATGCATTGCACCAGATTTTTGACGAAACCACCACTTTTTTTCCCGGTCGCTCGGAATGATTATTGAGAATTTTTTTTTTTTTTTTAGTAAACAATCAATGCGCAGCTTCTGCGTTATTGATCATTGTGGCTTGATGTAATGATTATTATTATTTTTTTTTTTTTCGTAATGGTAGTTCACTTGCCGATCGGGCCGGAAATGTACAGCGTCAAGGGTAGAATCCCTATCGGTACCATGTTGAATGACGGTCGCGGGCTCTGATGAAGATAATACCCGGGAGCTACAGTTGAAGCTTAACAGGCATTGACGTGACTGACGGTACCTAAATAGCGAAGACTCGCAGTTGCATTAAACCTCTCTATCACAGTCCGCGATACATAGCGGAGGGGCTCGAACTGTCCGGGAGTTAGGAATCGAACGAATGAAATCACCGCGTCGCATGACGTTACCAGACCGGTCTCTCCGTAAGCCTTGGACACGACGAGTCCAATTTGTACAACTCTGGACACGTATCTCTCTCTCTCTCTCACTCTCTCTCTCCGCGTTATACGACAAGTTTAACGATACCGCAATAGTCACGGCCGGACATTCCTCAGTCACATACGAATGAAAATCGATCACCAGAGAGAGGGAGGTTTTGAATTATTCAGCAGACGGAATGGAGACTCTAGTACTAGTCTGCACGTCTGCGAGGGATCCTTGTAAAAAAAACAAAAAAAAAACATATAACCAACAAAGCAAAGCTTAGATTTAGTACAGAGAGCATTAACTCACCGAGAAAATGAGTTAGCTTTTCTTTATGGAGGGTTTCGAAGATTTGGGGCATAAATGCCTGTTTTCTATTTTTCACACAAAATTTACCGAGGGCTCGCGCGTTCACTCAACCAAAAATTCCTCGCCGACGTTTTTTAGCGTGGTCTAAGGACATCCGAGGCGACCGGGCGTTGCTGCACAATTTTTCATTTTCGAAACGGAGAGATTGCACGGCCGGTAGGAAAATAGCACGCGAGAGTGTGCAAGTGGCACGCGATACGCGTATTCCATGGAAACGGCGAGTATAGGGAGCACGAGTACCGCATAGACACGGCGCCAAGCCGTCTAACCCGGTCTCTCTCACTCTCGTGCCTGGCCTGGCTAGGTTCGTTCGATAAAACAATGTTTCGTGCAGAAACGAACAAGTCACTGGTACGAACACCACCCCACCCTTCGACGTTAATAACGCGATGTGTTTTTTTTTTTTTTGCCACGTCCTCATATATCCTATGACCCGCATTACGGCCTCTAGATCGAGCAAAATGTTTCCCAAGTATGTCGGAACTCTCTGTTGTCGCCGCAATGCACAACTATAATTTGTTTAAAAACTAAAAAAAAAAAAAAAAAAACGCGTTTCTTCGACGCCTCCGACGACGCTCGGACGAGTCTGGCTTGTACGTATTCGTTTCACTGAGGCGTCCGACATTCACGATGGCAAAATGCCGAGATAGCTTACGTATCAATCAGACTTTTTTCCGAGCTCCCCCGTCATTCATCGATCACCGGGATAACGAAAAAATCGTCGACTCCGTGAGTCTTTTTTAAAAATTGGCTGACCTTTCGTCTCGATAACCAGCGGCAGCGATCCAATTTCCAAATCCAGCGGTTATTTGCACGTCCGGCATTTAATTAGCAAAATATAATCGCTTCGGTGGACACAAACCAAAATTTTAATTAGTTTCCTTAAAAAAAAAAAAAAAAAAAAAATAGAACGGTAACTTGAACCGGTAAAAATAATAATTAGTATAATTTAGCTACTAAATTCCTGACAATCGATGCGAACCGAGCTCTACGTACTGTACGTGTTAAAGGAGTCTCAATCCGCGCCAATCCGCAAATGGAAATGGGTTAAAGTGGACGCATGACCCACAGCACTCGTACCAGGTGTGCATGCAGTTATCTCGCTCGCGCTCCCACGAACCCCACCGTGTGTTCCGCAGTATAACTGGATAGGGTCAATGGATTCCTCGCTGCGACCTGGTGACCTCGGTTCACGTGTTTCGTCGAGCCTCACCGACATTTTCGGCATATCTACCCCACTCTATCGATGACCCACAGAGGGTACAAACAGTTTCTATCGGTAAAGTCGTTCTGAGCGAGACATTGGTCGTGTATAGTTTATTTCCTCATGAGAACAACGGGCGGAATGAATGACCTAAATCTATATTCCGATAACGATGCCTAAGAATCAAATGGGCCTAAATGCCGTGTTAACACACATTGGTCGCGCCCTTCTGATTCTTGGAAGCCACCATTGCGACTCCGGCCTTTCTACCCTCGATCCATTTATTAAAGGACTTTTTCCTCGCCATCCGATGGCAAAATGTTCTACTCGTTTCCTGTCCCATTACCGAATTTCGATGGATCCGAACCAAAATAAGCGCCGGTGGAAATGTTATCAGCCGTCGAAATCCTATTTTGCAACCGGGAGGAAAATGTCACATCGCTTTGTGCCAAAAATAATTTTATTTTATTCTGAGTCGAACTTTCGTATCGAGGGCCGAAATAAGGAGTGAAAGTAGCGGTGGATTCATGATTATCGGTTAAAAAAAAAAAAAAAAAAATGGAATTCTTTTGATACTCAAACTCAAATGGCAAATAAAGCCACGAGACCCTTCGGTACTTCAAGATTTTCTTAGCCTAAATTTGTTTTGAGATAGAATTTGCCAAAGAGAAGGCGAAAAATAGGAGTAAAAGAAAGTTCGGCCGAGGTGAAACTTCAGTGGGCTAGGTGTGTAACAGTGTCAGAGACGAACCGTGTTCGAAGCCATTGGGAATTCGAGTTATCCTCGGGGTGTCCAATAGGGAGCTAATAACGACAATCGCCAGGAGGGGAGTCAGCTTTCTCCGTCTGTCCCCCCCTCGAGGAAGAGACTTGACAAGCGTGCCAGTCGAGCGACCTTCGACCTAGTTTATCCCCATCCTGGGGCTCACTACTAGCTCACTCATTCTCGCTCATCAATGAAGGCTTTTCAGTCGTCACACACCTCCTCAAACTTTCACGATGAGATACATAGTTCCTCATTCTCTCCTTTCTCCTAGCGATCCCTCGGGATGTTGGGTCACGCCACGCCGAAACATCCCTCCGCCTCCAACGAATCCCGTCGAGATGAAAATTGCCGAGACGCTTACCTTCCCCGATCTCGAGCTTCATTATAACGAGAGACCGAGATACATCGAACGAAGTCCTTATTGCTTTGGCAACAATTTAGCGCTATATCGTTCATTTTTCATTTTTTAAAATGAAAAAAGTTGCTCACCCGTGGCATTTCGATCGAGCTCGCACGTGCCGTTGTCTACGCATCGTATGTGTCATTTTATGGATTGGCCTCGGTCCACTCTCTATCCGGGAACTCTTGTCGCAGGTGCCCCGTTCCTCCGACAGAACAGACGTAGACAATGACGGTTCTTCGCGTCTCTAGTCTGCAAACTTCCGGGTCCATGTGCCGAGCATGAACGTCAATCCGCTGTGATTTTAGGTTTGTCGAGTCGGGCTCAAAGTTGGGTAGGAAAAACGAACCGGTGTCTTCGTGTTCTAGGGCACAGGGACGTTTAGTCTCGTCACGAAGAGCGAAGTTTCTGTCCGATTTGAATAAGCAGTTGCGAGAAACGGAGAAAAAAAAAATGTTCTCCCGTGGCTCCGATTAATGGAGACCGGATTTGAACGCAACAGTTTTAATTTTTTTTTTTTTTTTTTTTTTTTTTTTTTCGTAGAAACTGGTGCACTTGCACCGGTTTCCCATACGCGGGCACATGCACTCGGGTCGGGTGCGAACGCACGAAAATATATACAGCTCACCGCCTCGACGATGAGGGATTCGGCGAGGTGGGACGGAGGAGAAGGAGAACTTGCATGCATGTTGGCGCGAATTCGTTCGTGACGTCACTGCGGCACAGGTTTGCCGTAGACCCAGCTACGGCAAGCCTGCCTTATTGATCCCCCAGCCTCGGAGTTTTATCTGGTACGAGGGATCGCGCGCATCCGGAGGTCGATGGGTGTGCAGGTCGCGCCAGCGCAATGCGAGTAAACCGAGCGATTTTCCCACCGCGCTTTCCGCGCGGCCTTCTCCGCGAGTACAGCAGCACCTAGGGGCTCTGCCCGCAGCGAGCTTCGCTGGCTGTTTGTAGCCCCCGAGAGCACACGGGGGTGGTCAACGCCGCAAGAGAGTTCGTCGGCGCGACGCTCGTTCTCGACTTTTAAAGAAACCCTTTTCAAACCGTACACATTAAATCAAGCAAATATCGAGAGTATCCTCGACATTGCCGTTCTCGTTTAGCAAGACAGTTTCGGGACACGTAAAAAAGAAAATAGAAAAAATGTAACGATAATGAAAGCGCGAACGTAATGACTTCAGCCAGTCGGAAGCCTAATACGTGGTGCCTCGCGCCGCAGCATCATGAATCGCCACTCGACGAATCTTGCCGGAAGTGAACATTAAAATTAATCCAGCATAAAATGTTGCGTAAACTTTCGACCGTGAGAGCCTGCATAAAGTTTTGTCAATAATAAAGCCTCGTTCGTCGTCGTTCGTTGCAAAGTTTGCGTACGGGTTGAGAATCAAAGAGAACAGAAAGAAAAAAAATGCCTAAACCGGTGCCAGTCGAGGATCTGGTGATACCGCCGCAGGACGGTCGCATATGCGGTACGATCTGCATCTGCCAGATGACCGCCGTCCTGTCATCGGTAGCGCTGGTCTACCTCACCGTCGCCATATACATGCCGAGCACCCGTGCCTTCCAATCGGGCATCACCGAGATACCGGCGATGTGCACAACGATACGCACCGTAAACGCGGACAATTGCGATTGGGGCAGTTGCGGCGAGTGGTGCCTGTCGAAGACTTCCGGTCCGTGCGCGCAGATACACGTTAATCTTAGACGCAACGGCTCGACGATAATGCTCGCAAACTGTACGAACACCACGAACAAAACGTGCTACGGCATAGATCAGGAGAACGCGAAGAAGTCAAAATGCATTGCCGACGAGTGCAGAAACTTGACGGGTACGTTCAATTGCACCGCCGGTACGTGCATCAACATAACCGACGCCTTCGAGTGCATGTTCAGGGACACCGATCCGCCGTTGAAGTGCTCCGGTAGACGTGGAAAAATAACTTGCATAGCCATTGACGGTTTGTTCAGTTGCAATCGTGGTACGTGCGAGCGAATAAGAACCCCGTACAACTGCGACCGAAGGTGCGTCGACATACCGACGAGAAACAAGAACGTCATACTGCTGAGCGGCGATCGGGTTTATCTCAGCCAGTGCGACAGGGCCTTCGAGATCGAGACCGGGAAGGAGATATGGCACGAGAGCCGCGGCGACGTCATGATGGCATCGTGCTACGGTATATTCAATTCGAGCCTCGGGGTCGAAGCCGTTGATTGCATCAACGGTTCGGTACTTGAGAAAGACATGCTTACCGATCTAACGAACTTCACTTATCTCTCCTACCTCAATATATTCGCTACCAAACCGTTGGATGACACAAGAACGGTGACGCCACCCGAGCAAGATTTGATTATCGCCAACGAGAGTCGTCTCCTCATTAATCTCGAGGGGTGCGTTAACACACTGCGCGACGAGTGTCGCGATTTCTTGCACGAGTACGGCAAGGACGGATCCGATCACAACGCCAGAGCGAGATTTCCGTGCTTCTATGCCGAGGGCAGAACCGGCATCGTCGTTTCGAAATTCGATCTCGAAACGACTTACAAGGAATTCCTCGTCGCATTAATACTGCCCAGTGTCCTTTTCGTTGTCAGCTGCCTGACCCTTATACTGTGTCAGCGCACCGTCGTCGTCGGCGACGACGCCAAGATGAGGTTCAAGGGCAAACCCGGATCGGCACTCGCCCAATTGGAGAAAAGCGCCTCCGGCAATCTTGCCGATGCTGGCGGGGGAGACTCGGTCATGGCGCTCTGAGATCCGTCACGTAAGAATTTTTTCGAGACGTCGATGTTTTTGGTACCCGAAATTACATATCTTCTACGCGTAGCTGAATATACACCGGAAATACATCTTCTCCGTGTGAAACGGAAATATTTTTTTATAATAGACGACTAATGTTGGGTAGATTGAGGGGTAAAAGTGGCGAGGCCTGGTAACTAATTGGGTGGGCCATATTCACCACCTTTATCCTGTCTGATCGATACATCGATAATTTGATGATTTTTAATTTTGTAGGGTAGTTAAATAGATATATATGGTTGTCGAGCCTGCAATATAGTCAAATTTTTCACACTTTCGAGTATTCTCGTTCTCGATCGCCCAAATGGCGAAGGCAATTTTTTTACCTGTTTTTTTGTTTTTCCTTACGATTTGAAACTAACGAAGCGTGCAATTTTTTTTTTTTTTTTGCAGGCATTCCCCTCCTGGAGGAGAGCCCTGCTCGCCAATCGATATTCTCCCTACGCGGGCACTACTGAAGAGCCAGCGACGGGGGGGAGGGGATGGACATAGAGAAGGGAAGGGGGGGAACGCGTGATCACAAATGCTACTAATCGTCACATTTCTAGATAAATCACTGAATCAATGAAAGATATATTTAATGCAAAAGAAAAACAACAACAAAAAACGCAGGGAAACTCAAGAAAACACATACTCGAGTGAACGAAGATTTATGAATAAAAAAGCAAAATAAAAAAAGCATACAAATCGCTAAGCAAACACATTAATAAAAGCAAGAATTTTCCTACTCGCACTGCCCACGCAAGTTAAAAAGAAAGAAAAAAAAAAACGAAGACAAGAACGAATACAAAGGAACGATTTTAGGTGAAAACGCATACGCGTGTGTTCATACGATAAAATTGCACCGATAATAAAATTACAAAAAAAAAGAAAAAACGCTATAAAAGTGCGAATTCGTCTCACGACCGAAAAATCGCGAATTAAATTTTCCAGAGAATTGAAGAAAACGAAAAAAAAAAGAATTCTCTCGCTACGGTAACGAAGGTCGCGAAAAAATATATTTGTTGAACCGAAGGACTATTAATTAACGTGGAAGAGTTTACACGGTGTTTTACACATTCGTTAGTCCAGAGATAAAAAGAAAAGAAAATTGAAAAAAATAAAAATTTAACGCGTAGCACATTATAAATGCCCCCTTGACTACTGGCTGCCGCCGTTAGATAGGTTCAATTATTCGTAAAAGAATATTATAAATACCGTAAAATACGTTTTAGGGAGTCGCTTCGTTATTACTACACATCAAATAATAATAAATAAGAAACAAACAAAAAAAAAAAAAGAAAACGTATCGCAGCTTAACGAAAAGATCATTGATTTGCTTCGAGGGTAGTTCGTTTTTCCCTTAACACCTTGCTCTTCACTCATATCGCATATATTCAGTCGGAAGAAAGAAATAACGGCTCTGGAATACTGTCGACCTAAACAAAAAATCGAGAAAAAGGGACGAAAAAAAGCCGCGCTTTCAAAAGTGCGGAGTAGTTTCCGAGGGTGTTGAAAGATAGATTCGTCAAAATTCGACGTGTGTCGTCGGGTCTTCGAGACCCGGCCACTGGCGCAATCATTGATTCCGACGAGTCAACGGTGATCATGGGGGCGCAGGAAGAGGACAACAAGTCCAGCATAATCGGCGACGTCGACGCCGACGCCGGAAGCGGAGGGGGTGTTGGAAGCGTGGCCGCTGGCGTTTTACCGGGTGTCGAAGTTGCCTCGCTGGTTGAGAAAGCGAAATTCTACACTTCCCTCTGCCTCGGCACGACCGCGATACTCGCCGTTTTTGGATTTCTGTTTCTCATACCGTTCGTTGTGGAACCAGCGATATCGACGATTCTCGCTGATTTCTCACCGCACTCGGTTGCATGCGTCGTCACCGAGCATGTTTACGCCGAGGGACTGAAAAATTGCTCGTGGGCCAGTTGCAGAGAAGGTGAGAAATCTGTCTTGTCAAAAAGTCAAGTAAAATAGTTTGTAAAAAAGATTTAAGAAAAAAAAAACCATGTAGCTTCGAAAGAGAAAGGAAATAAATGTATTCGTCAAATTTCGATAAAATCTTATTTTAATATATTTCTGTGCAGGATGTACCAGCGCCGCCATTCGTTGCCATCAGATCAAGGTCAACTACTCGAGGATCACATACGAAGAGTTTCTTGCAAAACCATTAGGCTCGATACCCTGGGACGTTGCGGACACGAAATTCTTCGTCAATACCGAGGGTTGTGGTTATCCACCGAGAGTCAATTGTTCCGTCTTCGCGAAGAAATTTGGATACGGAAATATGGGAAAGATCTTTCCATGTTTTTACAGTCGAACGTATCCGGAGACTGTCGTGGCGAGGTAATTATGTTGCACCAATTTCTTCACCGATTCTTGGATCAATTTTGACGATTAAACTGTTGTTTTTTAGGTATTCCTGGGATCAAAATCTGAGACAACTTGTGCTCGCACTCGTAACGCCTATCGTGCTATTCATCGTTTCTCTCGGCGTTCTTTGCTACTGGTACTGTCCACCAATGGGCAAGAGTTGCGGTGGACCGGGCAGAAATTTGATTGACAAGTACGCGAGAAAGGAGGAGTAAGTAATCGAGAGCCACGAGAAAATGTTATCTTATAAAAAAAACTATCTAGTCAATCTGAATTATGGTCGTTTTTTTAACCCTCTTCAAATCAGGGGCAAAAATCACTTAAATAAATTCTAAAAACAAAATCAGTAAAATATTTTTGTGATTATATGGACCATCATTGTTACTACATACTACATGTTGTTCTGTTCTGATATGATGTTCTCTTCCGCGCGTACAGAATTCGGATGTAAAAATGCGGTCCATATAATCATAAAAAAAAATTAGGAACTTTGTAGATTATTCTCCTCTCGTCAGATTTCTTTTTGATGATTCACAGTATCCTTGGTGAGGACGAGTTCGAGGAGGACGAGGAGGAATACTGATTGTTGCCGAGGGCTCACCCCCCAGCACGGGAGTGACGCCGAAAGTTTCGCCGAACGCGTCTAGTTTACTTAACGTTGTAAAATTGAATTATCACAAACAAAAAGAGAACAAAAACAAAGAATCGAGTTCTGAAGTTCGTCAAGCGCAATGTCGACGACGATCGTTGCCTGTATATCTTTAAAAAAACGTTCAAGCGGATAACGAAGAATCATCGCGATCGCATTCCGGCAAAGCCTTGGACGTCGTTCCGTCCCAGTCGCGTGAAAAAACGAAAAAATTTCGCCCACGAGCGTTATTCCGTTCTTCGATTAATTCATAAAGAATTGAGACACGCACACAGCTTCTTGTAACGCAAAAATTACAATAACAACAACAAAAATTGATAAAAGGAAACTGATTAAACGACAAAAATGAGAATGATAAGAACAAAATTCCAACACTCGTTGCTGTTCGTTGGAAGTGTACAAGTGTCCCTTTAAATATATTGAAAATAAATTGAAAACGCTCATTACGTGTTATAAATAATAAAAGTACCAGAGGATAAACCAGAGTGGGGGAGAACGGTGCGAAAAGACTATCTTCCGTTTTCGAGACGGAAACATCCCCCATTCGCCGGGGCCTCTACACAGGTGTTTCGAGATCTCGGATTGTTTCAGCGGAGTACAATCAGTCTAACGACCGTTCGAGGTGGATGCGTACTTCACGAGCATTGCCATTAACGCGAGACCAACAAAAAATGAGAATCCTTTTACAAATATACTGGCCGAACGTACCTAAAAAAAATTATTAAAAACGAAACGAAGACAACAAATTTCGGGAATGTAAAGACGGTAAACTTTCGCATCGCCCTAAATAACGAAATAAAAGTGAGCTGGAGTGTGCAGTTCGACAACAATCATCAGATATCAGTATTCCAAGCGAGAAATTTAAAAAAAAAAGAATGTTGTCGCACGCGAAGATCTCTGCGCTCAGCATGATTGTTAGTCGCCCCTTCCTATTAAGATAATAAAATTTCACGGGATAAAACAAAAAAGCGCATCATTCGAAGAAGCGAGACATAGGGCCTTCCACGCATCAGCGGACTTTAGCGAACAAAAAAAAGAAGATGGTATTAAATTGCTTACTTCTTTAATACTTGATTACGTAATGTTACTGTAAGAGCTGCCCATCGTAAGCATTAAACGAACATATGCCCGCGCGATAGATACGAATAATGTCCACATATAGAAATTACCGATACCTCTTTACAGATATTCCCGCTTTCAGTTGAAAAGATTTATCTCGTTTGAGCTTTTCTTAAGTGTAATTTATAGAAAAAAATTATTCGACGATTGTAATTCAATATATATATTTTTTTTCTATAAAAAATACGCTTTTAGGAAAGTTCAAATGAAGCAAGTCCGTTTATAGTCTTTGACACTCCAATCGCGTGAAAATTATCGTAGACAAGTAAGATAATAGGATAAGTTTTTGCCTGTGAATATTATTAACGTTATCGAGACGAGGAGATGGAAAAGGAAGATGAATGAGAAAATGTTATAAAAATTGTTACGACTTTTGTACGCGGGCACGAACACCTCAATGGTTCTCGTTGGAATGCACCTTAAGATTATTAGATGATAAAGATAGAGTGAAGAAGAAAAAACAGAAATTTATGTTGATTATTCGACGGGACTCGTGAAGTGTGCTGTTCTCCGCGCTTCGTATCGAACTCCTTTTTCGATGAAAAAAAAAAACCGGCTAAATTGTTATAATCCTTAGCGTAAAAATCGAATAGATAGACTTCTTTGAATTGTAAAAACGAAAACAAATTACTAAATTTGAGAACGGAGCGTTTCGAAGCGTAAGGAAACCGTGACACAACTCCCATACATCTAGAATGGTTGTGAAACTCACTATGCCTTAATGTCAGAATCTCGTGATGGCAAGAATTAATGTTCATCCGATCCTGAAATGCTTTTTTGCGCTCGAATGGTTTTTCCCCCCATTTCTTCTGTGCTGCCCTGGCAATAAAAAATATTTACATAGAGCTCACGATTATCGAACTAAATGTCATAAAAATATGAAACTTCGAAAGTCTCGAAGAATGTTTTTTATTGTCAGGAAAAGCGCGCGCGGGCCTATTCCGCCAAGCACTAGTTATCGCCAATCTTGTATCGCACGTCTTTTCCAATTTTTTGAAACTATTTTTCCAGCGCCATGGATGATATCGAGAGACAATACAGATCATCTCTTTATCGATAAATCGTAATAATACTACTAGCTTTACTTACAAAGTGATTCTCACTTTGGTGACAATCCGGAACCAAATGGAAAACAAAACAAAATTTCAATTATCACGTGAGAGGCACACACGAGTGCTCGTATTCTTCGCGCGTTTAGATATTGTAATGGCGTTACGATTAAATAGTGTATATCGCCAAGACATTATAGTGCCAACGAAATGACAAAAAGAAAAAAAAGAAGAATAGATTATCAATGAAAGTGAGAGTCCCGAAAGCTTTGGTTACATTCAGAAGCATGCGTTAAAAAAAACGAATATAATTAAATCTGTCACGTTTGAAGCTGAAAATATTTCACTATCCTTGCACGAAAATTTGATCGATTTCCACAGTATGCAGATCGCTTGATACGATTCTCGCTTTAAAAAGAAAAAAAGAATTCCTCGTAAAAAGCAAACAAAAAAAAATTCCTTCGGTAATTCATAGTCCGCTGCTAATAGTGATCGAAATATGCAGGATTAAATAAGAAAAAAAAAGTAACAAAAAGAGAGACGGCTCCGGGGAAGCTTCGACTTCGGCCTCATCCTAAACATGCACTACTCTTAACTTTGTTCACACTCTAAAACAAGGAAATATCCGATCGCTCAGCTTCCTCTTTTTATTATTAACAAAAAAAAAACAAACTACATCTCCTTTATATCATTCTACAAAAGTAAAAAAACGAATCGAAAAGACGAAAAGATAACGTCCCTTTATCCTTCGAAAAAGCCTGTATATACAGAATTTAATCTCATTATTATTCGCTCTACGATTAGACATAAGCAAATTATTGTAAATAACCAAGTGTACGGAATCGAATTGAATATACGATCACAAATTTTTCTGTTATACTGTAAATATATTATTAGTTATTCCACCAATTATATATTATTAGTTATTCCATTAGTTATTCCACCAATTATATATTATTAGTTATTCCATTAGTTATTCCAGCTAATATATTATTAGTCAATTAGTTATTATTAGTTAACCCATTCAAAAAACAATTGGACTAACAACAAACTCCGTCACATTTTTTGTTACACAAATGTAGAAATTTCGACATTCGTGCATTTGTTTTTTCCGTCTTTTATCGTCATAAGGTCCGCAGGACAAAGGCTGTTTTTCCGATAGTTACCATGGGTCGGACGGGAAATATGATTCGACGCACCGAAAGCGCTACCGTCCGTCCTTAACCGGAAGCTTTTTCGTCTGACCTTTCGACGAGGACATCGGGGTACGTTCTGGGTTTCGGTATAACACACACACACACGCCGTAGTGGGAGTTTCTCTCGGGGTCTAACGAACTCGGTGCCAGCACCGACAGCGGCAAAGTCCGCCGAGTTCAGGGCGCAAGCTCGACCCGGCGATACGTTTGCGCGGGCGCGACTCTTTCCGCACCTCGAGCCAGCCGCAAGTACGGAACACAAAGCTCCCCTCCGAGAACACCCACGCATCCCGTGATACTCTATGCCCCTTGCTCGTGCGTACGCATGGCAAGCATCTCGTCGTCGATAGCGTTATATAGAGGAGAGAGTTCCATCCATCGGATTCAAACAGTCGCCAGTCGCGAGGTGTGCTCCATCGGGTTGCGTGGCTGTTCTCGCGATTGAAAACCAAAAAAAAAATAAATAAAAATTACTAGTAAAATTTAACGTCAAGTTAAAAGAGAATCCCTCGCGCTGTTCTAATCGCGAAAGCTCACACGTCGGCGGTGAGGAAAAGAATTCGAAGGGGCCGAGGTTGACGAGGGATGTATCATTGCAAGCGCAAAGGATGGACGGAAATGAGTTCGGTGCCGAGTGTCATAGTGGATATTTAGAAGTGTGTAAAACAAAAAAAAAGCACGACTCCCCGAGAGGTGCCGGTTAGAATACGAGACACGAGTAGATGAAGTCTCGATCATCGTTGCCCACATCGATCACCCCCGCATCTCGACAACAGTAGAGCAGCGCATCGAACACGTTCCTATGTTTACAATATCCGAGCGTGGATGCATATAGCTGTATCGTCGTAGCATTATAGTTAACCGGGTACTTTTATGCGAAGCTCTATTTATAGGATAAAGAAATTTATGTCACCTTTTTTTGTTTTATTTATTTGATGTCAGTCGTACAGCTAAATTCATTCCGAAGGCTCTTGCAAAGTCGGAGAAGAAAGGTGACTATTTTTTGTTAAGTAAAAAACAAAGGGGAATATCTTCTTCTTTTTTTTTTTTGAGAAAAATAATAGTGAAAGTGTGGTCCAATACAGAAACCCCATTAAAACTGCGGAAGTAATATTTTTTAAAAATTTTCTATTTATACCTTCGGACAGATCGATACGATTGCGAAAAACAGAAGAGAAAAAAAAAAATTAATATTTCAACTATACAAACACATTTGTACTAATTAAAATATTGAATATTAAAAATATACGCACAGATTTTATAACGAGGTGAGACGAACGAGAGGAGATTATGAATAACAATTGTTGCGATTAAACGAGAATTTTAGAATGAAAATTGCAAACGAGTGCGATTAATTAGGGGTAAATAGAAAGCGTTATTGCCCAAGAGGGAAACTATTTGCGAGAGAGGGTTGTACGCGAATGGGTGATAGCGGATGATGTAACGAAGTTAATACTTAGCGAGATGGTCCCAAGTGCATTAAGGTAATTTCCCGCGCTATATAGCGCCGAGTGAGCCGAGGCAAAGGTGCGGCCAGCAAGGTTTAATTTTTAAAGGGCAAAGTCCCATTCTGCTGAAACCTCATTTTTTTTTTCCCCCCCTTGTAACAGGCTCTCCTTTTAACTCGTCATCGGCGGTACATCGTTCTCGTTGAATCTTAAACAGCGGTAACTGCGAATCAGATTTTCTTTTCGTCGGCTGGAAAGATTGCACGCTCTGATACGATGGAACGACATTTTTACGACTCACGATGGTGCGAACAAAAAGTTTAGTACCGATATTTCGCAAAGTATAAAGATAGTGCAACAAAAAAAAAGTGCAAGTTTGAGGGATCAAAAGAGAAGAAGATGAAATTTGAGAAATAAAAAATATACGGTGCAGATCGCGAGAAGATTTTCGTTCGGATTGTGGCAAAGTTGGAGGATCAACGAAGAGCGAGGTAGAGAAATCGTTGAAACAGAAAGATCTTTAATGTTGTAGGGTGGTTTGAGAAAAATATTGTTGGTTCGCGTGAACTTGCGAGAGCATATTAGAGATTATTATACAGTATAGTTTATTTAGCATATACACATATAGTAATAGAATATCTATCGTCGAACAAAAAAAAAAAAAAACCAAAAAAAATGGGACGAAAGTACAAGCAACGCATGATACCGGAACAAGATCGTAGAATATGCGGGAGCATATGTTTCTGCCAGTTCACGATCGTGATAAGTTGCGTGGCCCTGGTGTACCTGAGCGTCGCCATCTACATGCCTTCCCACAGGTACGATGTTTCAATTATTTTTTTTTTTTTTTTTTTTTTAGATCCATCTAAATTGGCACATTTACATCTCTACCACTCACAACTCTACCAGATAACAAGTCTGCCAGAAAACATCTCTCCCCAAACAACTCTACCGGATAATAACTCTACCAAAAAATGCTGCTCTAACAACTCTACCGGATAACAACTCTACCAGAAAACATCTCTAGCATATTACGACTCTAATTCGGTATTGGAACTCTACCAAAATCTCTACCACTGAAGAAAAAAAACTCTCCCGGAATTGAAATACAACTCCGGTAGAGACTCACTTAAATTCCGCGAGAGTTTTATTTGAATTCCGGTAGAGTTTTATTTAAATTTCGGTAGAGTTTTATTTAAATTCCGTGAGAGTTTTATTTAAATTCCGTGAGAGTTTTATTTAAATTCCGGGAGAGTTTTATTTAATTTCCGGGAGAGTTTTTTCTTCAGTGGTAGAGATTTTGGTAGAGTTATTATGCGGTAGAGTTGTTTTCTGGTGAAGTTGTTTGGGGCGAGATGTTTTCTGGTAGACTTGTTATCTTGTAGAGTCGCGAGTGGTAGAGATATAAATGTGCCTCTAAATTTACTCACTATTTTTCACGAAAGTTGTTCTCACGAGCCAAAAGAAACAACGGAATTTCCTGACCGTTTTCGATTGAGTCAGATTATCGTGAGAGCGTTGAACGCGATTAAATCTCCGTGGAAGTGGGTTCGGTGGCTCGACCTAGCTTCGCGGAATTCCCTCGAATCCTTCTATACAAAGTAAATTTCCATAATTGCTTTCTCGTGAGATTAAGACTAATGGCACGATCGAGAGAGAGAGAGCAAAAAAAAAATAAGCGAAACTTATCGATCGTGCTTTTCCCTTGATTGCGCCAATTCCTTACGCGATATTGGATCTTTATTGCGAACACCCGCTCGAAAGATCTACCGGTGGCGTCGATCGCGAACGATAGAATCACCGATCCTTTCGCGTTGCTATCGCGTTTCATACAAAATATAACAGATTGCCAATTTTCCGACCGAGCGCCCTCGTGCAATGAACCTTCCATTCATCTTTCAGCGGCGCGGTCTCGCGAACTTCCTTTCCGTAAATTGTCGCGACTCCGTGCGCGTGAATGTTTCCTTGAGGGTTCTCGATATCTCGCTACTGCGTCGTGTTATCGCTAAATTTCACGTATGACGCGTACGCGAAATTCCATTCGATCTCCTGGCTCCAATCGAAACTCTGAGCCGCATTTGCGTACTCCCTAGCGGAACTGAGTTTTGTTTGTCGAGAGACGTTAAATAAACAAAAGCACGATGTGCAAAATCACAACTCACTCGCATATAATCTTTATTTTAACGTCTTCTTTCCCGTAAAGCCTTGCAACAGTTCTTGTATAGTCTTATTTGTTCGCATTGCTTATTTGCAGTTGCATGGCGATTGCTCGAGTCCCTCAGATCAGAGTTGCATAAAGGCTAAAAAAAATTGCACAAAGCGATCGGTCTCATCCTAGTGTAGCCGAAATCTCCCCATACACTGTAAAAAAAAAAAAAAAAATTCGTATGAAATTTAATGTACCGAACTCAAAGTTTTCATGGAAAAACTGCTATATTAAACTTCACGTACAGTTGTGATGAGAAGCTATTTGTTCAGTGTATTAAAAGACATTGAAAATACCTCATTTTTCATAATTTACTTTAATTCGTCTACGAAAGTAACTTAGAACGTACAGTCAAGCAGACGAAAGAGCCAGTGAACAGACTTTTTTTTTATGCGCGTGCTCTTGTGCAAAGTGTCCGTTCACCGATACTGTCCATTCATTAGCTGATTTACCCCACTGTCATTTCAATAATTCAATTTAATTTCACTGAAAAGCATAGTAATTTTTTTCATAAAAATTGTACATTAAATTTAATGAAACAACTTTTGCATCAGAGCGTCCAGTGCGGCAAATTAAATTGACACTATATTTGTTTTTACAGCGATAGTCGCGCAACTCGCAGACGCGCGTCTGGAAAGCGCTAGTCCGACCGCGAATACGATGCAACTCCGAATCCACGCTTGCACCGTTTTCCGCTCGGGCCACTTCGATAGATTCTCATTCGATACCTTGATTGCAATTGCTCCACTCACGATAAACCGATTGATTCGTGCACCCCGGCATTGCCGATCGTGATAACGATTGCCACGTTGAACGGAACATTTGCGTATTTGGTGCGCGCGACGCTCTCACGATGAAATCTTCCTTTCAGAGCATTCAATGCGGGCATCGAGCCGAATCCGGTAATGTGCCAAACGGTTAACGCCACATTGGTGAACTATTGCGCCTGGGCGAGTTGCGGCGAATGGTGCCTGACAAAGACGACCGGCTTTTGTCCTCAAATACACGCGACGGTGAGACGCAACGGTACGGATCTCGTCCTGAAGAATTGCTCGAAGTTCACGACCATTCCTTGCCCTCAGGTAAAAAAAAAAAAAAAAAAAAAATACAATGTCTTCACGCTGTTGGAATCGCGTTGGACTCATCGATTGTTTCTCCACTATCGAGAGGCTGCAATACCAAAATACTACGTCGGTGTAAAGAAGAAAAAAATATATATATATTAAGCGTGGGCTGTTAGAGCCGAACTTGCGTGGGCGTTCGGCCACCAAAGGAATATGACTGTTGGGGGGGTTCCCCGACCGTTACCATGGTTATCCCGCAATTCCAACTCCCCAAACCCTCTACGCAACTACAAATTTTACCACAGGCGCCAGTGCGTGCCCAATGTGTACGAACCCGGCGACCGCAATCGTGAAACTTCGTATCTTATGCCAGACAAACTTTTGCCGAGATCAACATTTTTTGTTCTTTTTCTCACAATTTAACGTTTTTTTTTTTTTTTTTTTTTATCGAGACAAAAAGATTGTAGCTCTTCGGCACAAAGATCCATAATGAACGCCTGTCTCTCCTATTTTCTATTGCCGATGGCGACAAATATTTTACGAATTCCAGAAATCGAGAGAAAAATGAAGTTACACATTTTTTTTTTTGTTATTTTCAATATTGCTTTGTTTTTTCCATCACTGATACGAGATTATTGTGTGTGTGTCTAGGTAAATTTACAGGGTCTGAAGAGATACAATTGCAATAACGGCAGCGAGTGCAGCACCCTGGCGGGTGTTTTCAACTGCAGCCTCGGGCATTGCGCTAACATGAGCGAGCTGATGCTCTGTCATCACAAGGCCGACGGTATCGTTATAGACAGCGAGAAGGATAACATGAAGCTTAATGGTTTCTTCAGCTGTCAAAATTCACGCTGCACGAAGATAAAACGACCGTTCTCGTGCGATCGTTACTGTCCGAAGATCAGCACATCGAACACGAATGTTTTTCTAATGCAGAACGACAATATTTTCGCCGCTCGTTGCGCCACCGGTTTCGCGCTCAACCGGGCGAACGGAAATCTTCCCGGTAGCCGTCTCGACGAGCCCGTCAAGATATGGGACGCCGAGCAATCGCAGAGCATCTTCGCCAGTTGTTTTCGCGTCACCAGAGAAGGCCCGTACATTAGGTAAGGGAGAAATTTCGCTATCGATTCAATGGAGAACCGACATAGAGATAGTGGACGAGTGGGCTCAAATTGGAATCCACTCGCCCCTAAAAATTGGTGAAATTCCGATGAAATTGGGGAAAAAAAATCGTCCGTTTCGCTCGCTCTACCACTGCCGATAAGGAAAGGGCGACGGAGTAACGATCGGAGAAGAGCAAATAAATGGGGAAAAAAATGTTGTTTGCGCTCTACCCACAAGATTACGCGTACCGCGGAGAATACACGATTGTTGTCGCAATTTTCATTGAATGGTTTGAGGGTGATGTTTCTTCGTAAATTTATCGACGTAAAGTATCGCAGGATAAACATCCAAAGTGCCGTATATTTGCAGGAATATATTCCAAAATAATGTAGCTTATGATTTGTTGATTGAGTAAAAAAAAAAAAATGTTCATACATAACAGATAGATTTTTCGATACATGCCACGCTTAGCTGTAGAGAGAGAGAGAGAGATAACAAAATGACAATGAAAAATAATGTAAGGGGTACAGACAAGAATAATGCGAGACGGAGTATAGATAGGGAATAGTGCGAGAAAGGGCAAGATTACGCCGACATTTGTTCGTGATACTTATCGACGCAAAGTAATCCAGAATAAACCTATAGAGTGCCGTATATTTGCAGACATATGAATGTCTTTTACGATTTTGTGGTAAAAAAAAAAAAAAAAAAAAAAAAAAAAAAAAAAAAAAAAAAAAGATTATTTCATACATAATGGATATATTTTTCGATATACGCCACGCTTAGCCACGGAGAGATAACAAATGCTAATAAAAAAGAAAAAAACAAAGAATAAAAGGGGGGCATAGATAGGATTAACGTGCGACCGTCGAAAGGGCAACCTTGTGTTGAAGGTCTATAAATTCGCGTAACCAAGGGAACATTGAAATCCATATGCCGTTTGATTCTTTGCAGAACGGAGGATTGCGTGAACGGAAGTCTCGCCGACGACTCATCGATACCTCAGCCTTACATGAATTTCACGACATTTCTCACGGTATACGAGAAGAGTCTCGGTAATCCCATCGATCCAACGAACGTCTACGTGCCGTCTCAGCATTCCCTAACGATCTATAACACTTCGAGGCTATACATCAATTTGGAGGGATGCGTAAACACGCTTAGGGGCGAATGTCGAGACTTTCTCGCCAGTCACGGACGAGACGGTGACAATCACACGGCCCAGAGCAGATATCCATGCTTTTATAACAAGGTAATATTTTTCTCGTGAACCTATCGAAAGTAAGCTCGTTCATAATTATCTTAAAAAAAAAAAAAAAAAAAAAAAATTATTAAACTGATTTTTACTCCGAAATTTTACTCCGAAATTTTTTTTTTTTTTCTCCGAAATTACTTTTACTCCGAAATTTTTTTTTTTCTCTTTAACGACAAAAAGGTCAGAAATGATGCAAGGAGAATGTCCCAGTTAGTGACCGCTTTTTTTTTAGTGCTTGCAAGCACAATAGAATTTTTGTTTAACCTCCATGGTGACATAGGAGACATATCGAGACAACACTTAGATCGATCGGAGCCGCTTTTTTTTAGTGCTGCAAGCACAATAGAATTTTTGTTTAACCTGCACAGTGACATAGGAGACATATCGAGACAACACTTAGATCGATCGGAGCCGCTTTTTTTAGTGCTGCAAGCACAATAGAATTTTTGTTTAACCTGCACAGTGACATAGGAGACATATCGAGACAACACTTGGATCGATCGGAGCCGCTTTTTTTTTAAGTGCTGCAAGCACAATAGAATTGTTCTTCAACCTGCACAGTGACATAGAGACATATCGAGACGACACTTAGATCGATCGGAGCCGCTTTTTTTAGTGCTGCAAGCACAATAGAATTTTTGTTTAACCTGCACAGTGACATAGGAGACATATCGAGACAACACTTGGATCGATCGGAGCCGCTTTTTTTTAAGTGCTGCAAGCACAATAGAATTGTTCTTCAACCTGCACAGTGACATAGAGACATATCGAGACGAGACTTAGATCAATCGGAGCCGCTTTTTTTAGTGCTGCAAGCACAATAGAATTTTTGTTTAACCTGCACAGTGACATAGGCGACATATCGAGACAACACTTGGATCGATCGGAGCCGCTTTTTTTTAAGTGCTGCAAGCACAATAGAATTGTTCTTCAACCTGCACAGTGACATAGAGACATATCGAGACGACACTTAGATCGATCGGAGCCGCTTTTTTTTTTAGTGCTGCAAGCACAATAGAATTTTTGTTTAACCTGCACAGTGACATAGGAGACATATCGAGACAACACTTGGATCGATCGGAGCCTCACCATTGTTGCGGCTCCAATATTTATAGCTTCCTTTTTTTTTTTTTTGTGCGTACCGGCGACGGAGTAAGGGGGTCAGTAACTGGGCCGTTGACCTCCGTCGAGTCTCTGATACCGAAGTGCAAACTCGTTGTGCAAGGTATAAATCGCACTGCAGCGATGCCGTCCCGCGAACAAAGTATAAAGCGTTGTATTTGCGACGAGAGTCGGAGACGGCCGTAGAAACCGGGGCCTACATAGGGCGCCGTATTGCCCAGATCAATGGCCATTTATAATGTAACCAATGAAGTTAATTTCCCGTCGGATAGAAAAAGAGAAGCCCGCTATACATTGTACCAATAACACGGTGTCGCGCTTTTGATCTTTCTATTTGCAGAACAATTCGTTCTTCGTCGTCGCCCGTTTCGATCTTAGGAAAACTAGAACGGAGCTGTTGATCGCCACTATCGTGCCGACGGTTCTTTTCGTCGTTAGCCTAACGACACTGATTATAATAACGCGCTCGGTGCAAGTTGGCGACGACGCGAAAATGCGATGCCGATACTGCACCGAAGGACAGACGAACGAGGGCGAGGACGAGGGACTCGTCGAAGTCAGCTCGTCGACGACCCCTCAGACACTAACGAACGAGAGCGAGATCAGAAGCTTGGCGCTTTAGCAGTTTAAGCCTACCGCCAACAATGTCGGAAATTACGAACGACTTCCCCTGGTAGACACCGACGATGCCGAGGATTCTTTTTGATTGCGATCCGATTAAAAAAAAAAAAAAAAAAAAAAAAATCAAACAAACAAAAAAATGTTGGTTCGTTGGTATTTCGTTGGTTAAAATGTTGTTATCTATATCTCTTCGCGCATGTTACACGGACGGGCAATGAAAAATTCGTCGGAAATTTTTTTTTCGCCGAGCGACGACGAGCCCTGCACGACGATAGAGTTTCGATCCAAAGAATTCTCCGGGGCATTGCACGCCGTGTCTCATTTGTCGACCTATCGTAACAGCTATAGAAAACCTCCCCAAGGCAGCATAAACTACACGGAGAACGCTTCGAATGGAGGATATACATCTGTAATACTGCTGCGACCCGCAGAAGGGCAGGGCCAATGGTAATTTAAGTTGAGAATTAACTTAACCGCTGCCTTCGATGTAATGCGCAAACAGTGTTTATATTTTTCACCAATTTATGTGAGTGTGTGCGTGGGTGTGTGTGTGTGTGACGGCGACTTTACGATCATTTTTTTTCGATTCATTGATTATGACTCAAAGATATTATATTTTCGAGATTTACTTTCTTTTTTTTTTTTTTTTTATGTTCAAACGCGAATGCAAAGAATTTTCTTCGATTTTATGCTACGAGTCTGATTTTGGTAATTATTGTTTATTTGTGACTTCCCGAGATAATCGTTAATTTTTATTTCACGTTTATCGTATATATATATCAACGTTAACCGGGTATTTACAGCTCAGACTGAATTTTACATAAACGAAACAAAACAAAAAACAATGAAAATATGAAGAGACCAAAGATCACACGGAACACTTGATTTCAGATCGAAAGGGACAAAGCTTTACTATTTTAAATAATAATATTATACATATTGTATAACCTATAACTCACGTGTATATCGCAATTATAGTGTAGACTACATAGCGTGTTTCATAGTATCAAATCATTATTAAGGGTAATCGTTCAATTCAACGAAAAAAAAAAAAAAAGATGACGAGTCGATCGCTGGTGTGTGCCGATGTGCAATAATTCTGCCTACGAAATGTCGAACGGGTGTTACAGAAAAATCTTATTAAAGTCCTGAAACGTGTTCTGTATTCCGATCGACGTGAGAAATTAGATTTTTATTCGCGTACGAACGTTACATCTCCGCGAGTATTTGAAAAACTCTCACGAAATGGAAAAAAAGATATCGTTGAACTTCGAGTTTCACAAAAAAAAAAAAAAATCGAGCATAGCAAATATTCGAACGAAAGGGATAAAAAAATGAGAGAAAAAAGATCCCAAAAAATGAATGTCATTCAATGTAAGGTATGAAAAAAATTTTGAAGGGTCGGTTCGTTTCGAATATTTGCATATGCGTAAAAGAACAAAAAAAAAAAAAAACGAGAAAAGGAAAAAATCTCCCAAGCCCCCGTTAGTACTCTATGTGCCTTCTTCCATGTATGTAGACGCAGCTATTAAAAAATTAATAATAATAATTATAACAACATACACAACATACATATATATATATATATATCTCTGTCTACGAAAAATACGACTCACGATCGATTAATTATACATATAGTATAAAAATAGTGGTATGCATGAGGGGGTTGCCGTCGTATAATATGGCTCACGTTATAAATTCTAAGTAATATCGAGCCTCTCGCCCCCCCCCCCCTACACTGTACTGTATTTATATATATATACATACATATATATAAAAAAAAAAAAATACCGACGTACTTTCTGCCTCATACAACGAGTTATTCTCGAGACTGGAATCATAAAATGAAGGATATTCATCGGATATATAGTTTTTCGATATTATACACAAAATGAGAGACATTAAAAAAAAAAAGTAAAACAATACCGGCCATATTATACATTATATAATTACATTACAACCGAAAAACGTTACTAATGTGAAAGTACGTACAATTATACATACTGTTATTATTATAAAGTGCTGAAAAAACAATGCAAATTTTTTGCGTACGATCTATGTTGCTTACAACGCCTCTCTTTGTAAAACTGTATTAAAAAAGAAAAAAAAACCATTTTACGTAATATTTCTAAAATTCGTCGTTATATCTGTGTCTCGTATGCTTTTAACGTCGGGTTATTTCTACAATAAAAAAAAAGTCTACCGGCGGTAATGGCCAATTTGTCTCTATAACAACATCGTGTAATTTCTTTACGCATTTCCCGGATACAAAAAGAAAAGAGAATTCCCCTATCGGCCAGAGCTCTAATGCCCGTCTAGTCTTTCGATCCGGGGACATCCGAACAGAGTTTCCTCAAGTTCGTCGTACCTACGAGTTCTAGCGGTTAGATCGCAGCCTTCGGATGGATTAGCACGTGTCGAAGTTACATACCCAACAGAAATTTCATTCCCGGAAAAGCTCTTCTGCTAACTGGAAATAGTACTTTGTGGTGCGAGCGGAACAAAAGCGCACCTATGGTTATCCCTCCATTACCCGAAGAAGCCCCGTGCTCGAAGAACAAATAGATTGGAAACGAAGAACTCTCGAATAAAATCTCGAGTTACTCGAGAACTAACTTTCTCGATTCATTTTCAAAGTTGTTTATTCTTGTTTATTCTTGTTATTATTATTATTATTATTATTATTATTATTATTATTATTATTATTATTATTATTATTATTATTATTATTATTATTATTATTATTATTATTATTATTATTATTATTATTATTATTATTATTATTATTATTATTATTGTTGTTGTTGTTGTTGTTGTTGTTGTTGTTGTTATTGTGATTGTTATCGAGATGTACTAATGCGAAGTCAATTGGGTCCGTCCTGAACTTACACGGGTTTCAATTTAGTCCCTGAACTTCGGGGTGGACAGGGAGGGGGGGGGGGGGGGGATTCGCGACAGCGGCTGTCGTGTCTGGCATGAGAAAATTGTTCATGAATTATGCAACTTCGAACATGGTTTTATCGTGCGACGAGGCTCGTTACTGCGCCCGTCTGCTTC
This sequence comes from Amblyjoppa fuscipennis, assembly GCA_963575735.1. Taxonomy (NCBI): domain Eukaryota; kingdom Metazoa; phylum Arthropoda; class Insecta; order Hymenoptera; family Ichneumonidae; genus Amblyjoppa; species Amblyjoppa fuscipennis. The sequence goes on along the minus strand of OY754495.1, from coordinate 15,081,096 downwards.
CCGGCAATTAATACCTACTCCCATAGGCCTTTTGAATTGCGCTAAAGACCGCGATGGTTACGACACACAGCCGTGGGCTGCCGATGACACAAAATGCATTAGCCGCTTACGCTTGGAACACGAGGCTATCGAGTCGACACGCCTGTCCGGTCGCTGTTCAATAACTATCGTCGTGATCGAGAGGATATCCCGTGCTCGACCGAGTGGCAGCATTTTCACACGACTATGATCGAATGAAGGAAAAAAAAAAAAAAAAAAAAAAAAAAAATGAGGCCGCGAGTTTTTTTTTTTTTTTTAATTCTCATCGACGTCAGATTAATTTACAGAAATTTTCTTGAATTTCTAAAAGTCTTGCATATAACGCTATTTTTGTCCGAGTGTTCATTACGTAACGCTACAAATATCTAGATCGCCGCTAAGATAATAAACTCCAAACACCAACGGACACATAAAAATTTGTCATCGGAAAAAAAAAAAAGTATTGTGCTCGAGAAAATTGAATGTTTACAGAATTCACGAGGAGGGACGGTCTTTCGCCGGCATTGTCATTTTCCTCGAGGCGACACTAAAATCCATTACCCCATATAGAAGAGGGTGTTTCGAGGACGAGCGGTGGCCGAGCAGCGAGAGCGATCGATGAGACCACCGACTGCGTTCTTCGCTAACGGATGGATCGATGTCGCTCACTATTTCTCTTTCTCTTGCTCGCGGAACGCCCGCTTATCTGCACGATGGAATTATACTGTCGGTTATAAAATTACTAATCGCGATAGTTTCATACATTCCATGGAAACCGTCAATTATCTCACGAGTCGATCGAACTGCACGGCGAATAATACCTATATTCTGTTTTATTCAGCGTGGAAATGAAAAAAAAAAAGATCCCCGACTGGAGACTCTCCGATAAAGTGCTTCGGAACGTACGCAGGACACAGAGCTAGAAGTTCGACTGAACTGAACGTCAACTGATAATTAGAGGGCTATTTTAATGTCCTTGCTATTCGCTTGTTCACTTGGCTCGCTGCTTCCAGATCATTGGAGTTTCAGAAAACAAAAAAAAAATGACTTGAGACTTTCGTTCAGATTCTCGTATACCAAAAAAATCTCTTAGCGATGGTTCGGTATAAAAAAAAGTTTAGTGTAATTCCTCGAAAGAGTCGACACGGGATTTCTAATTGGATAACTTAACTAATCGGATTACTTCGACACTACCTGGAATCGAGCGCAAGGTGTTATTCCAGTAGGGTATCATTTACGCCAAAATCATTTTCGCCAGAAAGTGAAGAAGGCTGAAGAACAAACACCGTGTGACACCGTACGTCGCCAACACTTGTTTTCTAGTTTAAGCGCTTCGTAATTGCGTGCACCAAAATCTATGATTAATGTGACTTCCGGTTGAAAAAGTTCTTTTTTTTTTGCCCGTAAAATACGGCAAGTTCCGGTTCGAAAATCTCATTTTTCGACCGGAAGTGACGTCATACCGGTACTGCGTCACATCCGGTTTGAAGATCTTTGTTTTCCAACGGCGAATTATGTCAACTAGGGGAAACGTCACTTCCGCTTTGAAAATTCAATTTTTCGACCAATAAGTGGTGTCGTCGAACCAACTACCCGAAGCTAAGCGAAAGACGAGAGGGAGTTTTTGTTTTTGGTTTTTTTTTTTTTTTTTTTTTTTTTTGGAGCAGGATGAACGACGTTTGGATGTTTATCTGTCAGTTAGTTTTCCGATTATCTGAACGAACATGATCAGGATTTTTTTAATAAAAGAATTTTGAATTTTGGATAAAAAAAATTTGAACACCAAAAAAACGGAATGAAAGTATTGATCGAGAGAGGGAGAGAGCTCGTAAGAGAGCGCGAGAACGGGAGAGAGCTCGTGAGAGAGCGTGTGACCGTCGTGAGAGACGGTCATGACAAAATTACTTGGCCTAATCGTGAGCGATACAACGCGGTGGCTTTACAAGTGGTGTTTCCCAGATGACGTCACGTCCGGTCGTAAAGTTAGATTGTGAAACCGGAAGTGACGTTTATCCAGACAACGTGACGTTCGTTCGAAAACCTGACATTTTTAACCGAAGATCATAGTTAATCATAGATTTTTGGTTCACGTAACAACGAAGCGCTCATCCAAAAGAAGAAACGTTCCCTCACCTTTATTTGCACGCGTTTTTTTTTTTTTTTTTTTCTTAAACCATTCGACGAAAGTCAAATTCTGTCCAAAGAAGTCTTAAAGCGCCATCTACTGTATACGCAATTCGTACACATGTTATTTCTACCCAGCCCAGTAATTTGTTGACTGAAGTGGGTTCAGCGTAAACGGCACGTTACCGTTCTGGCAAAGCCTCAGACTTGCCGACAGAGCGAATAATCGATCGTCGAACTGCACAAACAGCCTGTTTCACTTGTCCAAGGCTGACAAGCCCGGGATCGAATTTACCAAAGACCAGTTGTGCCGGAACACAAAATAAAGACTTACCCTCAGCTGTTCCTGACGGTTGAAAGCATGCATCATCATCCGCTTCCTCTCGTCCTCCGACATGAGCGGTTCGCGTCCGGGCTTGCCGGCGCCGCGTTTATGCAGCTTCACCGTCACTTTGGTCTTTTCGTTTAGGCCCAAAAAATCACTGAGCTTCTTTCCACGCATCAACTCTTTGCCGGAGAACCATAGCTGAGCCGTTTGCACGTCCATCACCTCGAAAAGATCATTTGTTATTTTTATTTGTTGTCAATCGTTATACAATGTGAACAAACTTCAAGCCTTCGCGTACGAGATACTTGCTCAACGAGAATCTAAAATTGGCCAAGAAGCAATCATTGAATGATTCGAATAACGCGTCGATGTGCCAAAAGAAATCTTTAAAAATTCACAGACGTAAATTGAAGTGTTGTTTTCTTTGATAAACGCAGAAGAAATATTTTTTTTACGAAAATCCGTGTCGTTTTTGTGCTTAAAAGAAGGCACGGTTGTGTTTGATCTCGGTATAAAGTCGCCCGTACACGAAGGGTTGAACTATTCGATCAGCTATACCGGCAATTTCATAGGGTTGCGAAAAATGAAAGTGATTGCGCGACCAACCTCGAGAGAAGCCTGGGTGCCTTCAAGATCTTCGGTATTTTCGAATTCCTTGCGAATAACATCGTGAGGAGGAAGACCCATCGGATAAACGATGGTAACCGCGCCGCGTAACAGATCCAAAGCTTCTTGAACGATTTTCAGAGTAATCAGCTTGTTCTGAACGACCAATTTCTACGGGAGATGAATTGTAGCAAAGTTAAATCTGAAACCCCGCTTCAAACTGGTGTGAATGTTGCGACGAGATTTTTGATTTTTTTTTTTTACCTTTGACGTCATGGCGCGAGCGTCCTCGATAGTTTTTTTCAACACTTGTTGCATACTCTCACTCGGCTGACGACCGTTGCGTCGACCTTTTTTTTCGATATGGGAAGATTTCGTAAAGACAATTTATATGAGATAGAAGTAATTTAATTTAAGAGTCCAGTGGTTTATTGTCGTACCAATAACATCCTTGTTGAAAGTCCAGCCGCCGGATGGAACGCATTTCTCACCCCATTCGTCTTTCAACTTCAATTCTTCGACTTGCTCGTCCGTGAGTCCCATTATATTATCTGGCAGTAGAGTTCCGTGTTTTGCGAGCTCTTCTATTTCTAATTGGGAGATAATGAATCTTTATTAGTGCACGATAGACGTTTATCAGAGGTATTTCGACCCGATCGGAAGTTGAGAATTCATACGATCAAATCGGAAGTTCGGAGACATTTTTTTATGTAATTTTTCATTTATACAAACACTTGTTCTTACCGTAACACAAGCGAGAGATCTTCAAGCGGCCGTTGTAGATTACAGTGACTTCCCGTATAACGTCATCGACCTTCGCTTCAACAGTCGTGTCGTACAGGAACTGACTTTCATCGCCTTTCTTCACGTGCAAGCGTACCATTTTCTTTTTGCAAATAAACACCGGAAGTTAAAACTACTCGCTAGCTCTTTTCGTACCTGTGGAAGAGTCAAACGCAAATGATTACACGGGTTAGGCTGTAGTCAACGATGTATCAGAAACAACAGTCTGCCGGCTGTTGCCCGGACTACCGCGTCAATTGATTAAACAAACCGATATGCATGCTCGCCGTCGTGATGCACCTGGCTAAGCATGTCGCGATGCTTCCGGTGTGTAGACAAGATATTTCGATACGCTTTAATACCGAACACTTTTGTCGACGGCGGTGTTGAATTGGTTTGTAAATTAAACGATAAAAATGTCGCATCTTTCGAAGAAACTTTTTCATTATATTATACAATAATATACATATTTACATATTTCAAATGGAACACAAGAATTACAAGAATAAAGACGGTCATACTTAAAAAAAAGACACATTGTTTCGCAAATCTCGTTCCTACTGGCGTTTGGACACAAAAATATCATATATATATATATATATATATATATATATATATATATATATATATATATATATATATATATATATATCTGTACAGTTTTATTTTAATTTTTCTTCTATATACTATCTCCTCACTTCCATACGATAAATCTTTCAAATATATGACGTTATAATCCTGTGGAATATAAAAAGTATACATTCATTTTAAATTGTTTTGTTTTTCTTTTTTTCATGAAAGTCCATTCAACTAATGTAAGTGACTAGTATTATGATAAAATACATTTATAATTGTTTTGTGGCTTTTTTTTTAACCTTCGGATTGTATTATGCACTTTCGGCATGTAGACATAGTTCTTTTTCTTTTTTTTTTTTGGGCTATAGTGTAAAAGGTCCCGACAATTTTCTTATTTCCAGGTACTTGTAAGGTATCGTGTAACGTTCTTTTGATGTTTTTTTTTTTTCACCTATACATCGATTCGAATATACATCATACACAGATCGGTGAACAATTTAATCGTAGAACATTGCTCGATCAGTCGTGTTACTGAGGAATTTTTTGACATTTTTTTTCATTAAATTTTTTGAGTTTTTTTTTTTTTATTAACCATTGTGAACAACATGCAGCTTTATAGCGACGACTAATGGCTAATCTCACAGTTGTGAAACATTCATAAATAAGCTACACATTCAAAGATTGTGTTTTTGTGTTGTTGTTTCTTCCACGTTCCGGTACACATTATTCGGGTTACGATTATTTTGTAGTGTACTTGTCGTTACGGCTAAACGCTGAAGGATTAATCACGAGGAAATGAAAATTATGACATTTGGTCCGAAACATAAACAATGTAACACCACAGATAGGCATAAACTATTTTTTTTTACTAATAAAAATATTAGCATTTGCCAATCTCTGTGTTGAAGGCATTGTGGGCTTGCGGCGATAGAGTTTTGGTGGTCTCTCGACGATTTTTTTTTTTTTTTGCTAACTATAAATTATAGTTCCAATGGCATTTCGCGATCGAGACGATATAACATGACACATATATACATATATATATTATGTCAGATCTTTCGAGCGTTCGAGTTATATATGTCGATTGAATTTAATTCTAAAACATTGGCTTTATAATCCTAAGCCCCGTCAACAACGTCGCCGCTTCGCCGTATATTGACGTATTTCCGACACTTAATTAACGATCACGTGCGCAACACGACTCGCATTGGTATATAGGGTAAACGCCGATATTGCTATTTCGACTGACATGTAAACATTGACGCCGGAGGCCTATCGGTATTGGTCGACTTAGCTCTCCGAATGTGCCCTCCTGTGAGCGTACGGGCTTTGGTCTCCTTGTCGATATAGATTCGAAGGTGTGGCTGGATTAACGGCGAGAGTCTTTAGTCATCGTCGATGAAAGTGTCAACCATCAGCAAATGTTGCGGCAAACAAGCCTCCGCAGGCTCATTCGGCTGATCCGATCGGATTGCTTCGCATTCGTACAATGACTCGCATTGTACGAAGGCGTATTCTCAAACTTTGCTCTCCGGGCCGTCGGTCGTGTGCTTGAAGGAATTCCGAATTTTGCTCAAATGCAACGCGGCTATGTGACCGTAACTTTTGTTGTACCATTCGGGAGTTCGACCTCTGTAACGAAACGATTAAAAAAAAACGGTTAGTGCATTCTTTCGATAAAATTTGTTGGTTTAATTCAGTAGAAAAATAATACATTCAGCTTTTTTTCTAATTCACGATATCGATATACTTTGGCCACGGATAAGATTCTCTTTTATTTAACTGAATCATGTGTTTATTTTGTATAGTGATACAGCAATTCTGACAATATAGAAAAATACTCACTTCGTGTCGACCCTGGACAGATGCATGATACGAGATTTTCCGCTTCCGCATGGCTCGATGCGATAACGGGATGCCAATACGATGCCTCGTGTACCGCCCAGCATCACCGGTGCGTCCGGATGCTCGACCGATGTTTCCACAATGACGCAGGCGCCCTTTGCTAGATCATTTCGCCAGGATCTAAGAAACATTAAAACAAAATTAACCAAAATAAAAAACGTCCCGAGGATTGACATTTTTTTTCGTACGATCCTTGGTTGATCATCGCATTCGCAAAAATATTGGCAAGGTCGCTCACCTCAAAACACAATAATCCCGTGCTGGTAAAGGGCTCATATTTCCAGCAGCGTACTGAAATATCTCGGCGTTGGCGTCGAGTTTGTTTACGAGCCTGTACTTCAACAATTGCGGATCCCATATGTGCCGTTCGCGCAGTACACGATGAAGAAGCTCGTTAGGCGGCGCCTCGACCTCCGTCGAAACACGCCATAGACGCAGCGGATGACCATCACCGATCTTCTTGTAAGCCATCTCGACGCTCGTGTCGGCCGGATTGTTTACCGTAACCCAGCCGCGACTTCTGCAAAAATAAACGGTAATCGCCCGGTTGAGCATTACTCTCTTCGATTTTGCTACTTAAATATGTAACATAATTGCTCTCTAACGCGGCGTACACGAGGGGGCTTCAACTCACTTTTCACGGGCCTCTTTCAACAGGGCCGTTGTACAAGCATACAGATAACCGCGCCAGTCTTGTTTCATCTCCGAGCCGAGCTCCTCGAGAGCCACCGGAACGCTTTCCTCCATATAGTTGAAGTGGCACTGTGTCAGCATGTCGGACGAAACCTGAGATCAAAATTGCATTTCGTCAGGTACTTGGAAAATTAGCAATTTTTTTTATTTTATTTTTTGAAATTATTTTATCTACCAATAATTACCATGAATAGTTCACGATGCATTTTGATCAGATACAAGAGACAATCGTTAGCGGCCTTGTTTTCCGACAGCTCTCTCTGATCCGGTATGCCGACGGTCTTTCGCCTTCGCGGCGACACGCTGCTCGATCTGTTCGTCATGTTCGGATTGTTGTGATTGAAATGGAACAAGCTCGGTGCGAGACACACAGCCAGATTCGACGCTGTCATCTGATTGTACGGTGAATTTGTCGCAACGTGATTGAGGAAGTCGAGAAGGGTCTCGAGGGCTTCGCGATGTTCGTCCGGCAGCAGAAGTAGAACGCACTGGACGGCATCGGGACGAAGCTCGACAGGTACATCTGCGCGTAAAGAAACAAACGTAAAATATTAAGCCTTTTAAACCTTCAAACGTCTTTTCAGATATTTCTAAACGGTGGATACGCCGTTAAAAAAAAATAGTAAATTTAATGCACCGGACTGGATATGTTTATGCAAAAGCTGTACATTAAATTTAACATACAATTGTGATGAAAAGTTAACGAATCTTTGCAGCGAAAAAAAAGTAAATTATTGGATTTAAAGTACTTTTATAGTAAAATTAATGTAAATCATTAAAAGTCACATATTTCTGAAGATTTCAATATCCTGTACGTTAGTTTTTATCACAATTGTACATGAAATTTAATATACACATTTGCGCATAAAAACTTCCGGCACCAGTACAGTAAATTTCATGCGAATTTTCGTTTACACTTTAATAAACTCACGTTGGAATATAGCGATGAAAGTCTCCGACAATTTGTTGGTGAGCAGAGCCTCGGGTAATTCGCGGAAATACTGTTTAACGAGATCGGCGACATCGAAAGCCTGCTGACCGTCGAAGTTGATGCTGTCGCCTTGGGTCTCGGTCATGACTTTGAGCTTCTGTATTCTCGATCTGACGCCGCTCTTTCGGAAGATACCAACTTGATCGAGGGCGTTAGCCCTGAGCCATCGAAGGGCGATCTGTATGCACTTTGGTAGAGCCTGTCCGGTTCGCTGAAGGGACAGGAGCAACGGCACGCCGAATACGGTCTTGTCCTTGTAGTCGGGACTCTTGATCTTCCTTATGAATTTCGGTAGTTCCCAGTTCCATCCGGTGCGATGAGTCGGGCAGTAGCGTTCCATGCATGCGGTTAATTTCAGAAGAGCCAGCTTTCTGAGAACCAGCAGCTGTCCGCAGGACATCGACGCCATCGCCCGGGAGCAGAGGGGATCGAGAGGCTCAGGATAGAGCGAGCCTCGCTGAAAGCTGTGCCACCTGACGACGTTGCCCTTGTGCCTCGGCGAGTCCTCCTCCTGATCGGAGTCGCGACTGGCGACGGTCGAGCTGCTCTCCTGACTTCCGGCGAGCTCGGAGCTCCTCGAGCGCGACTTTTCCCTGTAAACGGTAACTTCCTTCGCGAGGATCTTCGCATCGACGAAGGACTCGTCTCTCTCGTGTCTGAAGCTCTTGTGGAGCTTCTCGTCGCGTTTCGGACTCGCCAATTTATCCTCGCCGAATCTCTCCTGACTCTGGGAGAATTTGTCCCGATAACGTTGGGAATCCTTGCCGAGATTGAGACTGCTCGCCCTCGAGCTGACGGGCTTCGTCGGCGAGTCCTTGGGGCTCTGGGGATGAGCGTTCACGTAAGCGAGAACTTTGGTGTGGTTGCTGTTGGCGTCTTTGAGATACTTGTGCCTCCAGCTCGTGGGTTGGCACTCCGAGTCGCTGAGGGCTCCCTGGTCCTCGCGGCCGCGGTGCAAGAATCTCCGGGCCTTGTTGAGCTTGGTCCTGGTCGGCGTTGGGGTCGGTCCGCCGCCCTGGGAACCGTCCGAGCAGTAGCTCGATGAATCGTCGCCGAACGGACTGGGCACCCCGGTCAGACCGGAAGTCGGCAGATGATAGGGCGAAGACGGCATCGTCATGGGCGAGGCGCTCCGAGGCGGTGGCGAAGGTGGCACCAGATCGCTCAGCGACATAGGCGCGACTCCCGTTGGCGACACGTCGACGCAGTTGAGATCCTTCATCTTCTGCTGCATCGACATGACGTCGAGAACCTGAGGGCCGCTTATGACGACGCCCTCGCGATTCTGGCGCTTTCTGCGACGAGACTTGAGCGACTCGACGCGCCTCAGGAAAGCCTTGGCACCATCGCGAAGACGCTCGGAGCCCGTTCGCCGGAAACGGGGACTCAGCTCATCGGGCAACGCACCGGGCGGAAGACTCCTGTATCTCATCGCCTCGAGCATCGTGTCCTCGGCCTCCTCGGCCTCGACCCGGTCCTCCATCGAATCCTCCTCGGACGGTACAGCCTGGCCGGCCAAGCTCTGAAGCCTCTCGACGTTCGATTGACTGACGTCACCGACTCGGGACCATCTTCTTGTCTTCTTCTCGAAGGTCCAGTTCTCGCTGAGGGCGCACTGAGTGTCCTCGTCGGAATCTTCACCGGCGGCCTGCAACAGGAAGTATAAAAAGGAAATTAGCTTTCTCCTGTTTTTTTTTTTCTCTTGCTTCTGATGTTTGTTAGAAGGCGGGTTATAGTTGGTGACAGAAGGGCGATACAGTGGTTGGGAGAGGGGGGTGTTTTTTGTTGGAAGTTTCGTACAACTCTCACACAATCAGTGAAGCCCCCGGTGGGTTATGGGGTCGAGAGTCACTATAGAAGGTTCACACAGAGTAGTTTACGTTACGAAACTTTACGCCTTTGTCACGAGAAGTGAATTTATGGGGGACGCTGACCTGACCCCGTGCGACAATGGACCTAGTTTCACCGTCGGCAAACGGTCCCGCGTAAGATTCTACTTCTCCGTGGCGCCGATCTTTGTAACACACTGCATCGCGAGCCGGGATTAAGAGAGCGAAGATATAGCGGCATTGCTTAATGCCTAAAGGTCGCACGATGAAAAAAAAAATTAAAATAAAAAAAAAATCAATGTTGGTCCGTGTAATTTCCAACGAGGAACCCGTTGAGCAAAATAGACCACTTTGTCCCCGCTCTCGCTCCATGGCAGATAAAAATGTACTTCGAGCTTTCTGCAAGCTGTACGTTGGAGTTGCAGCAATCGCTCAGACTCCGTGGAGTTTATAAATAAAATTTTGAGAAAAAAAAAAAAAGAAAAAATGAAACCCCCGACAACTTAGTTCGGTGACGTTGGTTCGATCGCTAATTGGGGAATCGTCAGTGGGAAATAAGTGGGCCGTCTAAAAATACATTATTGCCGAGCCGAGTACGTCGAAAACGTCGTCGCGGTCTGCCACAGTTGCAGAATCGAAAATCACGAAAATATAACGGGAGCGCGTTTTGTGGCATCGTGAGGAGAACGCCCACGAGAAATTTATATTGTTTATACAGGAGGAGGCGAGAGAAGTTGAGTGCAGTTTGTAAGCTATTACCGAACTGGGCTCGCACGAACTCTCCGAGGGGCCTCACGGCTGAGAAGCATTAGCCTCCGCGTGCGCGCGCGCGTGTGTGTGTGTGTGTGTGTGTGCCGACTGACTCTCTCGTTCCTCCGGAGAGTTTCCGCAACGACGACGAACGTGCAGAACCTTAGATAGTAGCGATGACGCGCGTATTACCGAGAGAGTCTCTCCTCGTCATCCCGCGATACCGCGTTACGGACCATCACGCGTATCGACGACGATTTTCAACATCCGTTTACGTGAAAGAAATTTACTATCGCTTATGGTAAATTACGAAGGGAATTACGAGTACAAAAGACGGTGACAATACAGGCTCGACAAGATACAATGATCAAATTACCATAGTATCGTCGGAAGGTGTGGTAATTTTTCATTTTCTTTTCTCCTTTTTCTTTTTGTTGTCAATATATACTGAAAAATGCGCTAAATAGACGAAGAGAATGTTATCTTCGGCGTTTGCCATCTGCGAGATATTGCGGAGCGACGCCGACGTTGCCGGTCACATTAAAATGGTTGTTGTCTTCATGGAGCGGCCTTAAAAAAGTGTTACGACGACGAGAGATCGCCGAGGGGTTAAACGTACAAAGTATCGCATCGGCAAAGTGTTTTCAGACTTTTACGAGACAATGGTCGACGGAAAGGAGGCGAGGGAATGAATACGTACCACGTACTCTATATAGGTGGGTATGCGCGAGAGACGGACGACCCGCATGGTCTCCCAGAGATTACGCTCACATGCAAGTGGTTAAGCCGTCCCCTCGTACCCCCGCGCGCCCGTCCTATCTGCATATTTCCGTTCCGGGGTGTTAACGCCGCTACGTGACGATTCACGGACGAGGAGCCCGTAAGCTTACATAGTGGACACATTATGCACGTATATGGCATATAACGTAAGCCATTTTCGCGAGTTCGTTGAGCTCGTCCAGGCGTCCCTATCTCCCACACCCAGGCAACGCCACTTCCGTCTACCCGCTGTCACTCGGCCAATGCGCGATTACCCCTGACCGCTGAACCGACCTCTCCGAACTATAGCGCACACGGCCTGATCCGAAAGTCTCATTTGTCGACCGGAAGTGACGTATTTCGGTATGACGTCATATTCGGTCAAAAAAATGAGACTTTCAGAGCGAAAAAGATGTATTTCCGGTATGACGTCACTTCCGGTAAAAAAAATAAAATGTTCAAATCGGAAGTGATGTATTTCCTGTATGACGTCACTTCCGGTCAAAAAATGAGATTTGCAAAGTAGAACTGATGTATTTCCGGTAAGACGTCACTTCCGGTAAAACAATCAATATTTCAAATCGGAAGTGATGTATTTCCTGTATGACGTCACTTCAGGTCAAAGAATGGGATTTGCAAAGCGGAAGTGATTTATTGCTGGTATAGCATGAATCCAGTTAAAAAAAAATTAGACTTTCAAAGCGGAGGTGACGTATTTCCGGCAAAACTCAGAATATCTAAATTTGCGGTTTCTAAATTCCATAGTCCACAGCTTGAGTACGAAGCACCAGAGCCGTAACAACCTGCCTAACAACCTGCTAACAATTTAATAAAACGAATTAAAAAATGACAGCCCAACTACGCCTCGATTTATATCGATTCTTCTAGTGTTCCAGTATTTTTTTCTCGTTTTTGCCCCGACATTTTCACCAAAGTGATACGTTAGAGTCTGGAGAATATAAAAAAAGAAGTGTTGCATATATGCATTACCATGCTTCAAAGCTTTCCCGCCGATTACGTGCTCAATGACGTTGCCACATAGATCCGACGGCTCGACTCTAGGCGGCTCCGCGCGCGTGTCTTCAAGTGGGACAGGTGCGCGCGCTCGGGAGTCGATGAAGCAATAATTCATTCAACATAAATTTGATTCGCATTAGTCTAGTTTTAAAAAGAGCTCGAGCATTATCTTTTTTTTTGTCTTCTTTCATTCCTTTTTCTCTCTTACATTGACGCGTTTCGAGTTGTCAACACACGTTTGATATGCGGGTAATTCTCTCGGCGGTATGTGGCCGCGGTCCACTCCAAGATCAGTCGGAACAAGCGAGCGAGCGGCGAGGAAAGCGCAACCCGTAACCGTCAATTACTCGGTCGGCTCGTCTCAACGTATTAATTTAACGGTTTCACTTCATCTTCACCGCGTATATATACATATACATATATGTATGCGCCGGTGGAGCGCGGCACTTCTTTGCGTCTTGTGCGGCTGCCGGGCTCGCGGTAATTGGCTGCGGGAAGGACCAACGGAACGTTCTCGCTTTGATCCAGCGACCGCGGGAGGGACAACGAGAATACGAAGACGAAGAAAGAAGGAAACTCCGCTGTGCGTACGAGCGTACGAGAAAGAGAAATTATATTTTTGGCCAAAGAGAACTCTCGCGCTCGCGGCAGGGATGAGTCCGAGAGATTTCTCTTATGCACCGTCCTATCTCAGAAGTAGTTTTTTTAATTTTCTTCTTTTTTTTCCATTCATTTTCATGATTTACTTTCGGCGGGCGTGCAGCGGCGACTCATCGTCATCTTTGCACGAGGCATCGTCGTTGAAAAAAAGAAGAAGTAAAGAACGGCTGCTCTCTCGCTGCTTGCGCAAAAGTTGCTTGCGGGCGACTGCATTATTCTATTTCCGAACGTGGACGCTCTATTAGCCTAATTTTTATTTCCAGAACGGAGCCGGAAGAGTTCTCGGAAGGGAGTGACAAGGGAGGAAATAACTCGTTACGCTCCCGTATTTAAAAATACGTGCGGCACAAAGATACGCCCCAACGACCAGTGCGCCGATGCTCGAAATGAATTTTTCACTATCGAACGGTACTGACCTACATATTGATTTATTTATTTTTTTTTTTACAAATTTTAAACCCTTGCCATATCAAAAATAATTCGAGGCTGATAGACCATAAAAAAATAATCCGACGATCATAATAGTAACAACAATAACATTAATCTCTCTCAATTTTAGTGATACCTCGAATTTGCGAGTTTGCTCCTTTTACACCCAGAAAAAATAATTTTTTCGATTTAAAGAAATATTCATTTAAATCAAGTAAACAGTTACTTCAATGAAGTAAATACTTATTAAAATCAAATAAACACTTTACTCAATCTAAATAAACGGTGTCCATCAAATAAATTATTTTTCTTGGTGTACAATGCCAACTATATAGTACCCTCGAATACCATCGAATACCTGTGCAGCCTATCTGCTCGAGTTAAACTCGAAAGTAAGTCGGATCACGTACACGTTCCCGAGTCCTCCTCTATCGATCAAACGAGAGAGATCATCAGTTTTAACGCAAGTGGACAACGCGTCCATGTGTGTGTGTGTGTGTGCGCGCGATCAACATCGGGATTCCAGGTGAGTATCGGACGATCCCGATCGCGCGGCCTCGACGAAACGCCGCTCTTCCCTCTACCCCGGCGCGTACGCATGCCCGTCCGTTAAACTCCCTCACACACACACACACACACACACACACACACACACATAGGGTACACGCGTGTTTCGCGATTTCTTCATTTACCGTCACGTTGGTCGGTGAGTATAATACCGGATCGCATCGGGCTAACAAGAAACGAGAAAAATCGTTACTTCGCCAAGGTTTCGATCCGGTAGGTACGCGGAATCTTCCGTCCTCTCTTTTCTTTACATTCTCTCTTTATTTTTTGGTGTGTCTCACCGTATATACGCTCCCTCGAACTTGAAGGCGCGTTCGAGACAGGAGGACAGAAGCATCAATGTTGCCGTGGCATTCTTACGCACTGACATATCTCTCGATCGGGAGATATATTTCTTTAATGCAACAGGCCTGCACGAACATTACGCGCACAGACGGACGGACGAACGGACGAACGGACGAACGGACGGACGGACGGTCGAACACATTAAAGCGTGCAATGTACCCATACATTTAATGCAAGAGCGTTCCATGCGCATTCTCGTTGTTAATAACTCAACGAACGATTTCTATGCTTATAATGTATACCGATGGAGAATTTCCAATAGGCCGTCGGGAACAAGTTTTTCCGAGGACGGGCATGCATCGGCGAGGGGAGAGAGACGGAGAACGCCTCGTCGATCCTCGCATCCGTGCCAGGCAGTCTGGCATGTCCGTCGTCGGGCACAGTGTCGATTATCGTTGTTATTTTATTTATTATTATTGTTTTTATTATATTTCATTAAATGAGTACGCATGTGTACAGAGGAGAGTAGATATAGATGAATAGGCATTAGACGGTGTATATCGCTTTCGCATTCGCGTCGCGCCTTTTCTCTCGATTCACGGCGCGTAGACCGGGCAGACAAGCACATCCGGTCTCCCGGAGCACACTGTGCACACGGCTAGATCTCCTGCCAGCGGTACCCACTTAACTAGCGGTTGCGCTTATTGCGCGAGTGGAAAATTGCCGGCTCACTCGTGCGTAAGCCACCGGGCGAACACTGTATTTCGATTTCATACACTCGGTATGTGTACGTATCGTGTGTCTAACGACCCCGTAGAATCCGTATTACGCGCGGTATTACGCTAAGTCGAACGAGCAAAGATTTTTTGTTTTATTTTTTTTTTTTTTTTTTTTTTTTTCATGCATTCTTCATGGAATCCGAGAGGGGGAAATTCAAACCGATATTTCGGTGAGGAGATATCGTCGAAAAATCATGTAAAAAATATCGGGCTGCGGGCTTGAAGCGCACTTTCTTGGATGACGAAGAGAAAAAAGAGTTATATGTTATAATAGAATGGCGCAGGACTAGTCTAGGACAACCGCAAGACTGAAGATGATCTTATTATTCGTTCTACAGTACGATAAATTCAAATGAAATCAAATAAACTTGGAAATATCCCTTGGGTGGTATTTAATGCGCCACACTTTCCCATTTCCTCGTTACTTTTACGTACAGAGGAGGAAGCAAAAGACACCGACGAGTTCTTCTCGCGACTATCCTGTGGCAACTCCGTCGAATAAGTACACTCCACGTCGATGTACCACACATATGTGTGTATCACATATATATATATATATATGATACACACACTCCATAAGGCATACTTATGTACTTTTTCCTGCTTAACAAGCAGCGTTTACTTAGCAGTTGACATCGGTGAGCTCGTTCGCTCCTCATAAATTCCAATAGCTTTCACGCGCCGGCCGTTAATCATTGTTCGCGTGCGGAACGATAAATAAATAATGCCTCATCTCTCTCCCTCATTCTCCGTTACACGCGTGTGTATATTTTATGCGCATGCGCACATAAAAAGCGTATATATGGAATAGGAAGGTGGTGGGCCTATTCCTCATGTGCTTCGAGAACCTCGGGAGAGCTCGTTCCGTTCGCACGGCCCGCCGGTTGGGAAATTCATGTGTTCTTCTCGTACCAATCCCATATACACATACACTATATACATATTATATATATATGTATATATATATATATACAGTTAATACGGTGTCGTGCGGTGTCTTTTCTCGCTGCCACGCCGTCTGGACGACTTCTCGAGTTCCTCTCCACTTTACGTCCCGATACTCCGACGGAGAAATCATCTTGCCCCATGCCTCGACGCTACGGTGATGGTATAACACGCAAGGCTACACACATTGGCGCTCACCGGGGCTATCGCAACATACGGGAGAACCGCGCGTGAACTGGAAAGCCCGTATCCTGTGTACGCACCATAATTATCATCGGCACCGCCCAATCATTATCATGTCGTGTGGCTCTCTCGGGGAAACGTTTGAGTCTCAAAGCTCTCTACCGAACAGATATTATTATATACCGTCTCTATAATGCATCGTCGAATTAATAATAAAACATATATTTCTTCAATCGGATTTATTCACACGGTTCGTCGTGCGGGTAGAAAAATGAATCTCAGTAAGAAACTGTAACGGGCCTTTCGGAAGGAAGAATGAAATGAAGAAAGATTCAATGACTTTTGTTTCGCCCGTCGAAGACACTGACTCGACCGATCGCGAAGCCGCAAAGGCGACCGTTGTGCGGTCGTAAAACAGTCGGTGAACATCTGCCGTCATTTCGAACGTCATTTTTCTCTAATTGGTAATTCGAACGAACTGTAAAGTCCTTTTTTCAAAACCAATATAATTGACTTTTTAGTTCAAGAAATAATTCATTAATTAGCTTTCGTTTTACGTTTCGAAAGCATCGACCCGACCGCCGACGATGCTATAAAATCCCCCGGCGAACATCTGTCGTCGTTTCGAGCATGATTTTTCTCCAATTGATACATCAAACCGTAAAGTCGTCGTTGCAAAAAAAAAAAAAATAAATAAAAATAAAAATAAAAATAAAGTATATAAAAATTTTCCTTCGTGCGAGTGGCGAGTTGGCTTCGTGTGAATTCAGATATCGGAGAATGAATGAGACTAGTGTGCGGTGTGTGAATACGGAAAGATTCTTCGTTATTTACCCGGGTAAATGGTGAATGCTAATCTTCCATCGCCCCGAGGCGTTTCAGTCCCTCTGTACACCGGACACACACACACACACACAGAAAACCCTCCCGTGCACTTGTACAGTTTCGTATCAGAGATCGTTATAACGGTTGTAATGCGCGACTTAGAAACGCCGCAATGAGCAAGAAAGAGACTCTCTCATATTTTCTCGTATTTTGCGCCGACGGTGGGAGTTCTCGAGCTATCGCGACACGCACACAGTTGCACCGGGATATCTTGTGTGTTTAATGCGTGTCGGTCGGTACTCAAAGTACTCCACGCTAATGACTACTTCCCGTCGCTGTCGAGTTTTCTCGAGTCCACAATTTAACATGAAGAAAAAAAAAACGAAGAAATTTCCTTTCAAACCATACGTTAGAAAAATTATTACGGCTCTCGGTATGCGCAGTGCTCGATGATTTTTTTCTTTTGCACGGTAAAAAAAAAAAAAAAAGAAAAATCGGAAGAGACGAGTCGAGCGTGTTAAAAAAAAAAAATTCCTTCTAACTGTATGCTAGAAAAATTATTAGGCTCGCGCGGAACTCGGCGATTTGTCTTATGGTTTAAAAAATATGAGAATAGACGAGTCGGGCGTACGATGAAAAATTCTTACGATCGCGCGGCTCCTTATAATCCCTTCGATATATTTTGTTTATCGACTCGCATATCAGATAGCGAACCATCGGCTCGTCCCTTCGCGCTTAACTCGAAGGGACTTGATCGCTCCGTAATGCGTACAGCAAACGAACATCCCGTGCTCTCTCGTGTACACATGTACAATGTATCATACACATGCGCGGCACACACCGTGATAAAGTGCATCTCTTACCGTGCATAAAATAAAGACAGAGAGCACTCTGCCCGCCGCGGAGAACCGGTTGCGATAAATTCGCGAGTGAGGAGAGCGCACCGACGCAAATGCCTTTCGTGCACCGAGTGAGCCCTCGTTTCGACATTTTGCTCGCTACGTACACCGGCCTCGGTTGTATCGATAAAATTCATACACGTATAATACACAAGCTCCGATATCGATAGCGTCGATCCTGCCGTAAACTTTATTGTACCGACAAAAAAAAATAATAATAATAATAAACACAAACACTGGCAAAGAGATTAATTTTATTTCTATTACAAGAGTGACTCAACGTGATTAAATTCGATCCAGATAAGCGAGAGAGCGACGAAAAAAAAAAATGAAACAAAAAAAACAATGATTGCGAAAATTAGCTACAGGTTTGCGAGTCGAAATTGCGAAACGAGAGCTCTCCATCTGCGAGAGTACACGCGTACGAGAGAGTGCAACGAATGATATCGGTCTCTCGCGGAGCGGCCTCTAAAAGCGTCGAGAAAAACGTTAAATCCGCTTTTGACGAGGTCGATGGCGATCGCTCGGCGCACACGAGGGGTTTCGACCGAGAGAAACTGTACGTGCGTTCTCCACCGTGGACACGGCACATGGCGCAAGCCGCGGACTGCCGCATCAAGGTGATCGTAAACGCAGGTGATCGAAACCGTGCCGCGCAGTCTGCTGCAGCAGCTCTCCCGGCAGAGACGCCTCGGCAGCCAATGCAACCGTTGCCCGACGCTGTTGCCGCCGCATGCTGTATGCATGCAACAGCGATCGGAGTCCGCTCGACCAGTTTACCACTTTTATACGTATAAAACGTGGACGCGCGAGCGCGCGCGCGCTCCCGCTGCGGGGCCGCGGATGCGTGAGTAATTACGGGAACCCGCGATGCTCCGACCGGCTGGTGTGGCCACATTCGTATAGGTATATTGTATATTAACCGTAATTATAATACCCCGGCTAAAAAATACATGCCGAAGATCGGAACCGTCCGAGCACATGTACTCGCAGTTTTTAATGCCTCGGACCAGGAAAAAAAAAATACACATGCGCGGCTCGTTTAAACCGCACCGACTGACGACGAAATATTAATACCGCGAGGAGAAGACTCGCGAATTTTTATTCAAGTCGCTATGTATATATATATATATATATATATATATATATATATATATATTTTCTTTTAAGCTTTCGCTGCTTGAATTTTGAGAAACTTGTATATTCCAAAACTTTGTATCTTTGTACGGTGCAAAAAGTTTCGATTTCTGTCGAAAGCATCGAGAATAATAGATAAATGACTTTCATTTGTTTTCATGCCTTAAATCCTTTGCTCACTAAAATTTTTTTTGAGACGCGATCCGGAGGCTTCGCACTTTGCTTTTGCGATGCCGCCTCGCCGAGCACATCTTCCCTTGGGCCGCGTTCTAATGAATGAATTCTGAATATTACCGGGTACGCGATACGTTCGCATATATGGGATGGGCTTATTATTCGAAAACAACTTTCGTTTTTGCGACGTCGTCTCGAAGCGCGTATGCAGACACATGCGCACACTCGTGTACCTACGAACTTACACGGGCAGTTTTTTTTTTTTTGCGGCTTTGGTGAATGTAGGTGCGTGAGAAGGAGGAGTAACGATTAGCAGCGGGTAACAGGTAAGAAAGTGTTCAGCGATGTCGGTGAGTCTCGGGCACGATAATATTCGGATGAAATTTTTGTCGAGTGAAAGGCATAAAGCGGGCTCGAGGGTGAACACGTGTTCCTTGGAACGATTGGGACTCCAAGATCGAAAGTACATCCCGCCGGTGGAAGGAAGACGAAGGAGATAGAGAAAAAATAAATTTTTTAAATAATTTTTGTTTTTTATGAAAAAACAAACAAAAAAATTAATGGACGAAAGAGTAAAAAGACGAAAGCGTTTAGGCCCGAGGCGTTGATCCGCGGATCCGTCCGATGTTTCGCAGTCCAAAATGGGCAGCGAAGCGCGCGTTACGAAAGCCCGGCGAGTTACTCCGATTGATTCCGGACGAGCGCGAAAGATGAATAAGGAAATTCGTCGGAGAGTCCGATGCCGAGAGGGGTCGACGAGGTGAAACGACAGCGCACGTCAAAGAGCTCTCTCGGATTAGTCGAATCGATTGGCAATAAGAGAGAAAAAAAAAACTATATATATATATGTATATATATATATATATAGACACTTTTGGACGCGACGTCGAAGCACGTTATCTACGAATGACGAATCGAATTTTCGGACGAAAGTGAAAGCCGGTGACGTGGGTGTAGCTGCGCGCATTCACTGTACCAACAGAAGCCCAATCGATCAGATGGCATTTTTCACTGGGGCAGATTAGAAAATTGGACTCTCGCCGTTATTGCAAAAGTCACGAAATGAATTTGAAGAAATGTTTATTTGTCTAATTATTGTAATGATATTTATACTATAATATATGCAATTATATTTATTTATATTAATTATTTATTTACCCCAACTAAATCGCTCCGAGCGGAGTCGTTATCTAATCGCAATATTTTTTTTTTTGCTCTCGTTCGGTAGTCGGAGTTTAGTTGCTCCGCGGTCGAGCTAAAAAGATTGCGAGTTTAATTTTTTATTTTCATTTTTTTTTTTTTTTCTTGTCCCCACCAAGTATCGAAGTAACTGTGTGATTGGCTGCTCGTCAGACCTGTTCTATCGATTGATTTATATATTCGATTCACGCGTAGACGTAGCGTCGTTTCCGGTGAAACCAGGCAGCGAATACTTGTCCCAGGCTCTTACGATCGCGACGGCATATACCGACGTTTATTCTTGCCTGTATGTATATAATATACGTTTGAGAATCACCGATCTCGGTGATCGGTGAGTATTTTCCCGCGAGCATCAAGCTCCGGCGACAGCGGCCGTAGTGCGGATAACGAGTTCAGTCGCACGAGTGACACGTAGGTAAGAGAGGCCGGGAGTGTGTAAGCGAGCGTGCGCGCACGCGCGCCCGGTGCAATCGTCAAAACCGTTTATGGGCATGAAAGTCGCGCGTGCGGATCTGGCAATGATCTATCAAAACGTTCGCGGCTCGTTACTGCAGTTCTCGCGACTCGGAATCGCCCCCGGACTCCTCTTCGTCGAGCCGATATTTATACATACATACAGTTAATGCTAAATCCACGGGTTTTTCGCGGCGGCGAGAAAGCGTGTCGGCCACTATACCAAAACGATCGGACATCGCAGTCTCGTTCGCCGTGTGAACCGGGTATTTTTTTTTTTTTTGTATGGAAATATCGTACGAGAGAGAAATATGGTTTCATATATAATCTTTCAGAGCTGGGCGGTACTTAAAGTACATGAGTACTTATTTGGTACTTAAAGTACGTACTTAAAGTATCAAAGTACTTTTCGGTACTTTAAGTACCAAGACCAAAGTACAGGTACAATTTTGAGCATAGCTTCCTCTTTGAGGAAGCTACGGTCAAAATTGCAATAAATGGGGAAACCATGTGCAAATTACTTTGCACTTATTTCGTAAGGTAACAAAATGTTTGTCTCATAAAATTATTTTTCTCCCAACCCAATATTTTCCATTTTAATGCCAAAAATATGATTTTTGATGCATAAAATGGAGAGCTTTCTCACTTTCGGCCACTGTACTAGTTCCATACGTCCCAGATTTAGTCGTTATACATCCAGTCAACGTCCACTCATTACTCCAAGATCCATTCGTCGTAGTGGTCCCGTCAATTAGTCTGTTACCAAGGATTGGAAACGAAGACTTTGGACGTTTTGAAAAAATGTTGGCCCTGAACAAGGCCGTTTCATTTGAAAATTCTTCTCCAAACTTCGTACTCATGGTATTCCGCCTCTTCCGATTAAGAAGAAAAAGTACTTTGTACTTCGTACTTTATAAAAGTACTTTAAGTACGGAAATTACTTTTGTACTTTAAGTACGGAAATTACTTTTGTACTTAACGTACTTGCGGTACTTGGTACTCAGTACTGTATGTACTTTTCGGTACTTTGCCCAGTTCTGTAATCTTTGCCGCTGTTAAATTTTCGAGATGCAGCGATAGAAAAGCTAATACCTCGAGGCGGGGCCAACCCCGAAATACCTGGTCCCCACCCCGCATGCTTCGAAAAGGATTTTCCACGGAATTCCTGGAAAGTTTGGCCTGGCATTAGGCTCTCCATACACAAGGAGCACCATCGTTAGTTTCCTTATTTCCCAACCACGAAGAGCAGCGGAGACCGTTTTCCGATGGCCCGGTATTCTCGTCGCCTCCGTAACGATCACGCGAGGGTTGACCCCCCGGGAATAACCCCCCCGGGGCACGGAACGGGCCGAGGTTTCGGGGATAAACGCCGGAGGCGATGGGCTCGCACGGTACAATAACAGAATCGAACGCCGAAAATTCCGACCCATTGTGCAACGGTGAAAATAAAATTTCTACTCACACTTTTGTCGTCGTTCGTGCTGTGGTGATGACTGTGGTGGGTATCGAGCTTCATATTGGCGCAACGATTCAGCGCGTGCAGCCGACGGAAGAGACTCTGCAGCGAGTCCGCCTCGAGGAAAGGATGATCCTTCGCGACGCCGGATACGTCGATGGGAAACTGATAGTCTGCAATTAAGAAAAAATATATATAAATATAAAAATAAAATCTTCGCAAAGCATTTCGCCATCCGATAAATCATTCCGAGGATCCATATTATTCTTTTACTTTCTCGCGCGACACAAAGGTCAACGTGCGAGGCGTTAATTTTAATTTAAACAAAAATAAAAAGTAAAAAAACAAAATTAAAATACAAATGTCACTGGTATAAACCAGGCCACTCGACACATCGCAGAACCGCGAATATAAAGCGCGCCCGGATCTATAAGTGGATGGTACGAGCCGCTCTCGATCTTCGTAGATCGTTGCTGCCGCGACGATCGCACACATAAACACACACACGCGCGCCCGCAGTAAGTACTGCTGCTGTGGTATGATCGCGCGATCGTCTACCCACCTCGATTAATCGATTGGTCTCGCGCGCACGGTGCCGAGAGGCCCGCGACCCGTTATTGATCGGAATCGGTTCGTGGGACTTGCGGATCGCCGATCCGCTGACACCGTTCCATAGCCTCTCTCTTTCTCTCTTTCTCTCTCTCTCTCTCTCTTTCTCACCCTCCGTACTCCTAGTATTTAGCTTTACTCGCAATAATCGTGATTCCCGTCGATTCTCCAAGCTCCAAGAATCTCCATCAATCGATTTCACTTACAAATTTTCAGATTCGTCCCTCATTATCGGTAAAATATTATCATTCACATTGTAACAATAATAATAATAATAATTTTTAGTAATTAACTAGTGATTAGGTTAATTTTAATAATTAACAGAAACATTTTTTAAATAATATCATTAATCAATAATGTTTTTTTCCGTTGCATCGGGACAATAACAATAGTAATAACGACAGAAATTCTGAGAAACGCTGGCTGACGTTAATGATAATGAGACTCTGAGAATTCGGCTGAAGAACTGGGTAAGATTGTACTTTCGTAATTTTTGTGTCGGACTCGAACCCAGCCGGTGATTATATCGAGCCGTCGATATAACAGCAAAGCGACTATGATATACTGTACGGCTATTGGATATAAAATTTATTATTATTTTTTTTCTTTCCGATGACGTCCACTGTACGAAAGACGACGAGGACTGTGAGGCCTGTGAGGCTCTCCGCTAATTGATTCGTTCGAACGTTACGGTACCGCGTCGGGCTAGGTACGCGGAGGGAGAGCGAGAGCGAGGCTCTCGCGCCCGGTAATTAGTACCTCCTAGAAAGCAATCGTTAAGTTTAATTTATTCCTGCGGGTGTTCGCCGGGCGTCCGAGCGAACGTGTGTGTGTGTGTGTGCGTGTGTGTATATTCGCGGTCCGCAGGAGAGCCCGGTGCTCGATCTCGTTATCGAGATCGGCGATAAACTAGCTCCTATACCCCGCATACGTATTATAGACTGCACACTCTACATATACACACGTCCCCCGATGCGTAAAGATCGCGCACGACGTTGCGGCAAAAATTCCCCAAAAAAAAAAAAAAGAAAAAAGAACTAAGAAAAAAAAATCCACCATCTCCCGATCCCAATCTCATTTATAATCTCTTTTAACTGTTTTTCACGGAGAAATTGCCGGTTTTCACTGCAATGCGCCGAGGGTTATCGGAGTTCGAGAATCGACGCGGACAGTGTGTTTGGATTCAAACGTATCGACATCCATTCAATGCCGCGTTAAGCCCGCATCGTCGGTGCGACGGTCTAGATCTTCGATATTCGCGAAAGACCGATTTTTTTGTTTGTTTTTTTTTTTTCTCTCTTTTCTTTAATCAGACGAATAGCGTCAACGTATCGAGAGGAATCGTCGTTGCCGGCGTGTTGTGTCGCCGGAGGGCCGGTCGCTCGTTAGAGGCCTGCCGATTACGATCCCGATCCGGAAGTGCCGCTGTCTGGCTCCCAGATGACGATCGTATCGGCCACTCGAGAGCCGACCTTGCTTGCTGGATAGCTGGCGCGAATAGTTTAGTGTACCGTATCACAGGAGAGACAGACGAGACGAGAAACCCCCCCCCCCCCCCCCTCTGGTCCCCTCCCGACGATCCTTCTGCCGGGGTATCGACGACAATCGCGTTCCACTTCTGATCCGTCACGATCGCCGGTACATACAATAGCCCGTTTGAAGAACTGTATCGCATATAGGTGCCGACTATGGTACAACGGCGAGAGAGATCGCGCACCGTTCGAGTAATGGATCGGGATCTAGGTCGCGCACGTTGCGCAAGTCGTCACGACGACTCCCGAGACCCCGTGAACCTTTTATGTTACTCATAATCCGCGTACCGATGACGCCGTTATTGTTACCGATCGGGCAACCGAACCTCATCGTAACGATCATTCGTCGATATTTCGTAGAGTCAAAAAATAATTGATCGAAATTATTTATTTGCAACGCCGGAGAAAAATTTCGTACAGATTCGAATGTGTTGCGAGGCATGAAAATTATTCGCTTCGATTGCGGAAAGTCTATTTGAAATAATACATTTTGTCATATTTAGATTCTTTGAATGGAAGAATGAATTCGTGTGCAGTGAAATATTGGAAATAATGAAAAGTTTGTTTGTTTATTGTCGCCTTCGAGCCAGATCCCTGCGGTAGATTAAATGACATAACGCATCGGAGGATTCGTAGTAGTGAAACTATATCTGCAGCATAAATACAAACTGTATTACCGACACTGTGTATTCGTATTTATATCTCGAGTCTTGGAACCTCTCGCGTTCTCCAGCATCCCCGCCGTCGCATCCCCCGATCTCACACACACACACACACACATCCGTCGGTTCAACTGGGTCAATTAGCTACTATTCATAGTTTAGATCGCCGGTAGAAGTTCGATCGGCGAGGTCTTGAGTTACGATTCTCTCGGTTTTATGGCACGCCCATGAACAGTCGTTATGGGGTACCTATATCCTCGCATTAAATCTATCGTCTTCTCGTTGCGCTGTGATACGACGATACAATGCTCGCTGTGTTAGAAATTTATCGAGTCATTTATCGGTGGATCGTATAAATTTCCGGAAATGAGTACAAGCGATTCATGCGAAAATTATACCGAAAATTTATCTGTTTAAGCAGATGGTCGTCAATATTCCTCCTCTCCCCCTTGCCGATAGCTTTAATTTTTTCACTCTGAATTTCCGGCTTTATAAGACCTTGCCAGTTCGCGGGTGGTTCATGAAATAGATTTTTATCGCTCATTCGTCCTAACGATAATTGCGGTACAACTACTCGTTGGTGTCTCTTTTTTTTTTTTTTTTTTACTTGTATCTACCGCGTTATAATAGTTTCCGTGTGTGAGAGCCGCTGTGTGAGCGGATACGAATCTATAAGAGCAGCGTATATCCAGTCGTCTCCTTGCGCTATGACACGATGATACAATTTATCGAGTAATTTACCAAAGGATCGTATAAATTTATGAAAATTAGTAAATACGATTAATGAAAAATTAGGTCGAAAAATCTATGTGTTTCAACAGATGATCGTCAATGTTCCCTCCCTCCCACTTTCTCGAGAAAATTATTACAATTTTTTTGGAATTTCCGGCTTTACCGAAGTTACCAGTTAGTCGGGTGGTTCGTGACACAATAGATTTTTGTTGCTCTTTCGTTTTGACCATAATTGTCGTATGACCCATTCGTCGGTATCTTTCGTGGCAATTCGTAGTTCCGTGTGTGCGACGCTGTGTGACCGAAACACTAATGTATAGCAGCAGCGTGTGTCTGTCCTTCGCAGCCGGCATGGCACGTCTGTTCGAGGGGTTCCATGCTCGAGCCAACGGACACTCGTCGTCCTCCGTGACTCACCGCACGCATTGCCGTATACACACTGCACGCTATTCTGTAACACACATTACGCACTGCGTGCGTGTACTGGACACGACCCGAGTCACTCCGGGTACTCAAAACTTCTCGCTTCAGCGGCATGCGTGTGTATGTTTACCGGCGAGTATTGGTATTTCAATACTCACGCCTGGCGTACCTCCCGTGACCGTTGGGCGAAAGAAAAAAAAATATATATATATATATATATATATATATATATATCGTGCGAGTGAACTCGACACCGTTGCTTTCGAGTTTACGAACGAATACGTGCGTATTTTTTATAGCAGCTATTACAATTCGCGCAGCCAAATTTGCAGGTAGTATCTACAATTTTTCATAAATCTTATCACATGTAACTCTCCACATAAAAACAGCTGATATTAACATTTTTTTTTTCTTTTAAATACCAAGATCGATAAAATCTAACTGTCAGTCTATTTTCCGATAGGAAAGAAAAAAAAAAAAAAAAAATGAAATGCAGAAATACTTGGCAGTATTTTCCGGATGGGAGATTCTGCAACGAGAGTTGCGTTGCATGATCGATGAATCGGCGAATTAGCGGGAAATCTCTCGTCGATAGAGCTGTGGACGTCGAATGCAACGCCGAGGCTTTTGCATTATAACCGGCCTCGACACAGTGACTGCCGCGGGATTGACACGCCGAAGAGGTTAAAGCCGAGAGATCCCGTCGGACCCCGTCGCAGGGTCGCGCGACACGGCGAGAGTTTATCGATAAGAAAAATTCGCGACTGGCGCCTGTTCGCCGGCCAGACGCCAGCCAGTCAAACACGACAACAAATTGTACGATAATTGCTGTTCATTACACGATCGATTGCACGCCTGATCTTGGGATTGTGTAAGACCCTCGATCGCTTATGCTTCACCGTGGGTATCCGTGCTATATTCGTGTGTCACTCGTAATCAAGTTAACAACGGTCCCGGACAGGCAACGCAGTTTATTTTTAGACCCGTTCAATAATATACCGGAAAACAATGCCGATCTCGATGTAGGCCGTTAAGATACACCACTAAAAAAAAAAAAATATCGTATAAAATCTAATATGCCGGACTGAAAGTTTTTGTGCGAAAACTGCTATATTAAATTTCTTGTACAATCGTGATGAAATTAATTAATGTTCGGTGCATTAAAAACTTTTGATAATTTACTTTAATTACAATGAAAGAGTGTATTCATTTCTCAACACAATTGTACATTTAACTTAACGTACTAGTTTTTGCATAAACACTTCCAGTCCGGTACATTATTAGATATAGAATCTTTTTTTTTTTTTTTTTTTTTATAGAGTTTACACGAGAATTAAGAATCACATTTTTTCGGTAGTACGGAGTTTAGAATGTACCGTACTGTACGTTTTTATATATAGTACAAAGGTCATTGCACCGCATAAGAAAAAAAAAAAAATGAATGACCAGAGCAATAAAAATAAGAATGAGTACTGATTTCTGTGATAACATTAATAACGTATCATTAATTATTATCATTAATCAACGCGACTAGAACAGTGTAAAAAAAAAGAAGTCTATTAATCTATCGTTCGTTTCAATAATAATAAATTTCGACGGAGGGGGGCTCGCTTATTCACCGGGAGCAAAAACTATCGATCGCGCACCTCGGTCTCGTCGGAAGAATCGAACGCATGTAAATGAGAGATTTATGCCGTATGTAGCCAGAGGCAGTGTATCGTCAGGGAGGTATAAATCAATGAATTCGTAATGGAAAAGTCACGTCAATGAAACGTAATCGTCTGTTACAACTTCGATGACCGGATATGTGAGGGATTAAGGATTGCCTGAGTGGGGGGGGGGGGGGGGGGGGGGGGGGGACGGGGGTGCGGTAGAGTTACGAGGTTTGAATCTAATTGCACCCACGCTAACCGAACAACGTGCGCGATGTAATATAAAGAAGCGCGAAGCTGTCTCCTTCGTCGGGCGAACGGCCGACATTCGTGCTTACGCGTATTGCGTAGTCTATCTCGCATCATCCTCGACAATCTAATTGCCATTATTCGTTTGGGCATTCACGGGGGAGTCGGATGACGGCGTATCTCCACGGAGAGACTGTGACGATGCGCTCGGGAACGAGCCTCATATTCTCATGGCTATACGAACCGCCGCTGCACACGCCGCCTCTCTCGCCTGATACCTACCTGTCTTCCTATATGTGGATCTCCCACCTACTACTATAATCTGCCTACGTGACGTGACTTAACGAGGAAACCGCGCTCACGAACCGGCGAACGATCGTTTGATCTCGACGAAAATTTTGCTATCTACCCGACGTCGTTCTTAATACGCAGCGAGAATTATTATTTCATTCGCTCAGATCTGCTTCATATTAATTTGTAAAAATTATCGTGGAAATTACTGCGTTATATTGCACTGTGCATTTTTTTTTTTTTTTTTTTCATTCAATACACAACTAGTCGTCCATAATTTGCTTTCCGATAACTTTTCAAACTTTACTTTAAAATAGACCGATAGAAAAAACAAATCGTAAAAGCAACAAGGAAAAGAATTGGGAGACTTGCGGACCGGATCTATTTTTTTAGATGTAAACATATTTTTTTACTGCGTAGTTTGTGGCTGTAAACCATAGCAAAATAAACATAGAAATATATATATATATATATATATATATATATATTGTAACGACTGTGGGAATGAATAACTCGCGTATTAGGTTGTGGAGAATATAATTTCGTTACGAGCACCTTACTACATTTATTCTGCACGTTACACAATTTTTAGATCCAATCTGACATTTATAATCTTTGAGCTTGTAACATTGTTGTCATGTAATCGAATTCGATATATATATATATATATATATATATCCTGTCACGAAATAGATTTCGTTGTCTTTAATTTATTACTTGCCTCTCATGTTTCTACCGTGTTGACAGTGTCTGCACATTCGTGGTTGTCCCACTTTACGAAAAATGTTGCTATTTTTTTTTTTTTTCTCCTCGCGATTTTTCCTCCCTCGCGGGTACGAAACTGTGCCGCTCGCGGCCCCTTAACCCCGAGTTCACTGCCAGCAACCGGCGTCGATCTTCACCGTGGGTCGTCTCGCCGCTCCGAGAAAATTCTCACGGCACATTCTGACTACCGGTCTTTGGGGGGGGGGGGAGCCCGCGTCTACGTGACCGGCTAATCTCGTTTCGGTAAGCGATTCGATTACGTGCCCTCCTACGCTGACAGACGGATACACAGTTTCCTCGAGCGGCTCGAGTCAGCCGGACGATACTATCGATCGCGAGATTACACACAGCTACGTTTCGATAAAATGTTCACTCTCGGACTTTGCAACGAAACTTTCGTTCGACAAGCGCGACGATCCCGAAAACGAGAACCAACGATCTGTCGACACAGTTCGAGGCGCTTTTGGCCGAAAACTATATCCCGGAGTCAAAACGATTATCGCGACACGTGGCTGCACCGACCACCTGATCGATCCATTCAGTTTTTCATCTATAACTCAAACAGTTTCTTCGCACACTTTTTTTGTAGTTTTTTTTTTTTTGTTCCTTCGATCAAAACACCATTCTCAATCATTCACAGATCAAACTCAGTTTCGATTGTGGCGTAATATTTGTCGCGTGTGTTTTTAGGAAAGACGTTTGAATTCACGTGTAAACGTATGTTTTTTTTTTTGTTTTTGCACTCATCCGGAGACGATATATTGAGTTGCACACGAGCAGAACTTTTGAGCTTGAACGCTTTACGACACTTGACTCCGGATCGAATGAAACTGGATCGCCTTTCGAAAGGGGAGGGGGGGAGGGGGGGCAAGTTTTAACGTGCCCAAGTGCCGCGACGAAAAAGGCTTTTCTTTGGCGCGAGACGAAGAACGTGAAACTCCGGTCTCGGTCCTTATCGAATAGCGGTAGGTTTTGAACTAGCGGCAGCGCGCGTGAGTACACGTAGAAGAGGTCGACGTCGAAGAAACACACCGAAAAGTGGAGGGGGCCCGCGGCGTACCGTGGTACAAGCGTGGAGAGCTGCCTCTCGGGTGAGCTCGAGTTTGACGATGGAAAGGGAAACCGGCAGGAACCTCGTAGTGGAGGTGGTTATCCGGTGGAGGCAACTTCTCGTGGTAACTGGGCTGCTCGGGAGAGCCCGTGGAAGGGGCAAGTGTATTCGAGAACCAACGGGCGTAAGAGAGAAAAACGGTGAAAAATTACCGAGACAGATGACCAGATTAAGAGAGAGGGAAACTAACGTGAGAGAGGGAAGACGATGCTGCGGAGAATATAACACACATGTTTCGCGCAATCATCTCTCGATCTGTTCTACCGTTTCTTCAACTCTATGACGTCTCAGTGATATTTATTGTTATTTACTATTGTCCAATGTTGTTTGGCATCATTAAATATCATTCGATATTAATTAAGATTATATATATTTTTATTGTAATTTATTCGGGTATTTAGTTAAAGCGATACATTGTTCGAACGACTTTGTATCTGCTACATCCGTGTCAGAAATAAAAAATTACGATTGGGCTAATTTCCTTTTCATTTCACAACGTCGAGAAACTTTTTTCCAGGCCAATGTCGATTTACGAGATTCATAGACTTATTCAAATCGCATTAGGGAATGTACGTTGAGTAAGAATGTCAAGACAGGCGGATAAACAATCGGTGTGGAACAAAGTTGTTCGCGGATGAAAATTTGACTCCTTAATTTTTTTTTTCCATCGTCACATCGGGCAGCTTAACCGATTCAAATATATCTCGTGGAGAGTCTCGACGGGCCTTTTTATTATTCCACTAGGAATAATCCGATAGTTCCCATTGTCTATGCGGTTTGTACTCGAGATGGGATTATCCGGGCTCTCCCGTGCGAGAGAGGGTTGAATGCCGTCTATCGGTGACTGAAATCGCGCCGCAAAATTTGCATGACACTCGCAACCGTATTTTGAGTGGGATGACAAGATCGTGATGGAGCGAAGGATCCACAGCGCGATGAGGAGAGGGTTTCACAGGACGCATCAGGATGCAGGCAAGCGGTGACTCTCTCGCATAGCTTATCCAACGATGCAAAAGATGAATAGGACACAAACGGTGTCTGTCCGTGGTTCTGTGCGGTGGCTGGGATTCTCGTATAGATCCCCAATGAGATAACGAGAATCGCTCTCAGTGGCTAGGCGGACTCGCAACTACTTACCTTTTATTTTATTTCATTTTTTTTTTATAATTTATTTTTATTTTTCTCAACTTCACGAGAAAGAGGGACCGGTCCCCCGCCCCTCCGGGTGATCGATGGATCCCAAAGATCCACCTTGTGTGCGCCCTCTCGTGCGACGGGCACTCTTCGTTTATACGGCTCCCGAGGCACGCGAGGTGTCGATTAAACGATTTACTGCGGCGAGCCTTTTACACACTCTCTTAACTTCGCGGGTAAATAAATGGGGGAGAGTCCCCGGAGTGTTCGCCGATCGCAATGCTCGATATTCCGAGAGAGCGGAGTGGTACACGTGTGAAATCGTGTCTTCTCCCCCTGTGGACGCTCCTCGACGTAAGGAGATCGAGATATTCGTACGACCGGAGAGGTATTTAACATTCGTCGCTTTCACAAAGTCTGCTGAATGATAAAAAATCCAAGAAAATGGATTCACGAAGAAAGAAATACTATTTTACTAGTAAAAAAAAATTAATCGATAGTCGTCCTGTAGAACCGCTGACGCAGTGAGATATTTTTTTTTGCTCACTATGACGTTCAACCATTGAAGCTAGAGGAAAGAAATTCTAAACAGATAGGCTGATTCATTTGGGCTGTCAGAAACGAACGTCAGACTCTGTCGTCCGAAACGAATTGGCCAATCCATTTAGAATTTCTTTCCTTAGAATCGGGCAGAGAGCGTCGTCTTTCTATTTGCAAGCGTTTCCTGGGTCAACATCATGGAAAAACATTTCGTCAAAGAATCTTGAATATTCTCGATAACTTCCTGGAAAGTGTGCGCACGTTCCGCACGAGATAAGATTATCGCGTGCCTGGATTTTATCTCCTAGGCGAAAAAGTTGAGGGACATAGCTATGGATTTTTGGAAGAATAGTTTTTATCTCCGCGCTGTATCGGCACTCTCGACCTGGGGCCCCTCGGTTCCGGTGATGAGGTCCGTTTCCCAAAAATAATCACCGGAAACGGCCCGATGACCGTGTAGCCGGTGTCCCTCGCTCCGAGACGCTCTATGATTATTTTGGGCGGCTGAATTATATCTTGGACACTCGGAAACGAGGATTAAACGCATTTTTGGCGTGTTTGCGCCTAACACAGTAGTGGATGAGGAAATAGAACAAAAAGTAGAAGGAAAAGGTGAAAAAGGAAGTCGAAGAACCGTACAAGAGGAGGAACAAGAACAAGGTGGACGACATCAAGCGTGCGCGAGACGAGATGACATCTTTCGCAGAAGTCGCTGTACAGCATTGGACAAACCCAAACCCATTAGCGTTTACGTCTTTGTGCATTCTCACGTCGTTCGTTCAACTATCTTTCCCTTGCACTCTGTCGCATTCATTTTCATTTCGAGTGTAATTTTCACTCGCTCCGAGTTGATTTACCGACGCGCTCCGGCTACCGGGAACAAGTGAACGAGCTGCGCTCGCGAAAAGGAATAATATTGCTTTTCCAGCAGTGAATTATCTGGAAAATTGTCTATTCCCGAGATTTACGCCACCGGAATAAAACATGAGCAAACTTCATTGTCAGTCGTAAATTGAGGAAGATGGAAATGTTCTGTTTCTTATTTACTTTTTTTTATCGTATTGTATTGTATTGTTTATTCGTTTTGTTCCCGGAACAAGTTGCCTACGGAGAATATAGTAGGGGACAAAAGCACAACAAAAGGTTACAGTGACGAGACATCCCTCCGAATATTGCCCTGGTAACTACCGATCTTTATCCGCGTTCATGCATATGTTAAATACAAGATCTATGAATAATGCAAAGGATGTCAAACGCGTGAACAGTAATTGATAACATTTACAATAACAAAGTAAAATTTGTATTGATAAAAAAGTTCGATGTATTATTGATCTTGAAACAAAATATCTGCCAACGTTGTTGATTTTCTTCTTTAGCCTTTTCCGTTTCGTATGGGTCGAGAGCTGTGCATTGACGAACATCCTAAAAGACCGTAAATCATTGCCCGCAGACGAACTTTATATGTTTCTGTTGAAATTCTGTTTATAGCCGTTGACTGCCGAGGTGCCAATTACTGTGCAGTTTGGCCTACTCGTTGTCTATCAACAATACGCGGTATCAACTGTATGCCAGCAAGCCGAAGAGGGCGACGCAGCGGAGATGCAGCTGTGGTTCTAACCCAGGTGCGAGTTACCGCAGCCAGTAACCAATACTACAACAATCAGCCTACGACTGAGGCTCTCTTGGCCCGCAACCAACAGATGTGTCAAAGACCTTTTTCGTCAGGTTTTGCGGGTTACCAGTGCAGCCGCGCATTCGCGTCCGAGTTCCCCAGAACTTTCCGTCAGTCACCATATATCACTGGCTTTATCTCGTCGCATCGCCCTCTTGGAACGAATCCAGTCACTGGAAAGCGGAGTCGATGTACCTTGGACGGCTGCTAAGGGGTTTTCCATGCAACTCCCAAAGATCCAAAGGCACAAGTTTTTGGAAGTCCCCGAGTGTTCGTATTAAGAAAGTAGGGTAGATCAAGCGATTTGAGCTATTTTCGAGAAATCTTGATGGAGCCTTCACTTTCCTGTTTCTTTCAGACCCTCAAAGGACGACAAGTGGGTTTTACGCAAGCGGTCGGCTTTCGGAGCCTGTAATTGCTACACAATTGGCAATATCGTCACGGAATCTGAACAAAGATGTTGCTCACAGTCGGTCGTATCGTTTTCACTACCAATAAAAAATGTTTTCGTTACGGGCCCAGCAATACCTCGACGAAGAGACTGTCGCGAACATACGTGCGGTATTCCACGTCGTCCCATTCTGGCAACTCTTTCCGAATCGAAGAAAGTTCCGAACGTCTGCCAGAATTGATCCTCAACC
Organism: Amblyjoppa fuscipennis; assembly: GCA_963575735.1. NCBI lineage: Eukaryota > Metazoa > Arthropoda > Insecta > Hymenoptera > Ichneumonidae > Amblyjoppa > Amblyjoppa fuscipennis. The sequence goes on along the minus strand of OY754495.1, from coordinate 15,046,712 downwards.
GTAGCCTAATTCATCCAGAGATCAGTGTTGCTTTCATTCTGTACCACGAACTCATTCTCAGTGTAAACTTCGTTCAATAGCCTCGTTTAGCTAAGAACCCAAGCTGGGAAATGGCCAGAAACTGCGACGACGGTCTCCCTCTTCGCCACCTCTTTCTCGCACCGTCGTTTTCTCGTAGAGCCACGATGACCAAGCCAAAATTTCTCATACTGCTGTAATCGCCAGAGTGAACCGACGACTTTGATCAGGAACCGCTACTCCTCCGGTCCACTCATCTCCCCGCGGGGAGAGCTTTGGTAAGCTGCCCAATTCGCTCTCCCTCGTATCTCGACCACCGTTTCTTCCCGCATCTCCCACCGTCCAGCTTTTCCGACTCCGTACGAGTACGATAATTTACGGTCGTATTTCGGGTTGAGGAACGGGTTAAAAGTGGACGATGCCGTGAGCGTGAACGGATGTATTTCGGTAAGTTTTCAGCGGGTTAACTTTACCAAAATAAAATAAAACTCTACCGGAATAAAATCGAAACTCTACCGGAAGCTGCCGGCAGGATTTAATATCGATTCCGATAATTACACCTTCGTTGAATGTATCGATGTTGGCAGCCTGTTTTGGAAGACAGCCGGTGCAATTTGCAACGTTACATTTGTGTCGCTCGAGCACCAAGAACCGGCAATAATTTCCAATTACGGATTCCGCCACTCCCTTTGAGAGGGTATGATTTCTCGCCGAGCCGCCGAGGTAATCGAGAAACTCGGATTGCATTTATAAGAGAATGAGAGAAGAAAGCCCCCGAGGGAACGTTGAGTGCTACTGGAAGGCACTTGGGGAGGAGCTTCAAAGCTCCGCCGAGCTTCGCTTTCCGCCTGGATACGGCAATAAGACATTTTTCTCGTCTAATATTAGGTACCAACCCCTGGATTTTCCATCTTCCATCCATCTCAGCGGTTCGCCTTATTCGATATCTTCTACATGAAAATTAAATCTTTCTCCGATCGCAAATTGGCTCGGAAGCTTTTTTTTTATTATTTAATCGACCGAGTGCATCCTACGTCTCCTCAATTCTCGGTCCGATGGATTATTGGAAATCCAACGATAGGAACAATGCAAAATTCTTGAGACCCAGCGAAAGAGTGAGATCGGCTAGTTCGTTGCACTAATTCGCCGTGCGAAGTACAAATTCGTTACGGCTCGATATAGAAATAGGTCTTTCACACTCTGTCGCACGAGAGTTAGAGCAGAATGAGAGAAACGTGTCCGCTCGCCGCACGACGCGTTCTCCTTTCCCCTCCTCTTGGTACCGGTGAGCTTCTGCGTGCATCCCGTTCCGGCCTTCCCAGTATATTTAAGATCACGCGGGTGCGGCTCAAGCTCGATTTCTTTTTCTTTTTCTTTTTTTCCCTCGTTGGCCAATGTCACCGACCGAAATAAACCCTTGTCGCTTCTAACTCTCGTACTATAATCGTACAGTCACTAAATTCGTATAGGTACCATTGTACGCGCACGCAAGCCAGTGCGAGGAGCTTCGTGCGACGGAAAATTTTCTCGATCTCGGAAATCGGTTTTTTTTTTTTTCCTTTTTTTTTTCTTCAAGGTGAAATTAAGCAAAGCTCGAACACCGTCACCGAGACGATTCGGAACTGATTATTTTTCGGTTAAAATTAGAATTACGAAGCCGCCCGAAGTAGATGGGACACTCTACGTCAGCAGGAATCCAAGAACACCTTGTACCCGAATTGAACATGATGCGTGAGATTTTTCGTTATCCAATGTCCTCACCGTGGTCACGAACGAGCCACACTTCCACCTGCTCGAATGACGCTTTTGACGATCTTTCGGTTCGCCCGAGACTCGCAGCATCTCCGCCGTACGTCACAGTCGCGCCGATACGAGGCCGTGTATTTTCAAGACCCCGGCCACTCGCGACCAATGGGCACTATATACTTCGGCTTCGATGTTTCGCAGACACAGGCCTCGCATCAAGATCGTCTTCCTCGCTGGGATCTTATTCCTTTTTATTCTTCCGCTTTGCCGCGCTCAAAGTCACTCGCAATCTTACACTCGTTCGGTTTTCTCGAGTGGCCAGTCGTGGCTATTTTTTGCGTCAAGTTTAGATCTCCAACTAATCAAGCCGCCTCGAGCTGGCGTTTTAATAGATTCGTTGCCAACCATGAGGTTTTTTTTTATTTGTCATATCTTTTTATTTTTATTTTATTTGTTATTCTTTTTTTTCATTTTTAGGTTTCAGTTTTCGATTGTTGAAGAATGATCTGCGAGTAATTTCATTCTCGTCAAACAAAAACAAGTTGAGAAAAAGAAACATTTTGAAGCCCCTTCGGGCTCTATAGTATGAAAAATGTTTTGCTTCCTCACAGGGGAAGCTTTGTTTCGGTAAAGGAAAAATATCGAGATTTTAATGAAAACGCGTTCAGAATGTTCCAAAACGTCATAAAATCACATTCAGAAAAAATCTCCGGATGTACGTTTGTGTGCATGCGTTTGTGTATGTGAATTAGACGCGAATTGTTTAAACGGCTATAACTCGAGAATGCCTCGAGCGATCAAGCTGAAATTTCACACGCAGCACATTTGGTTAATAGTCAATGTTTCTTCACAATTTCATTAAAAAATGTTGAGCTGTTTTTTTTTGTGCGCGTTTTTTAATTTCTTCAGAAATGTCTGCACCCTCTAGTTCTCAAAATTTTTTAGCTTTCTCACTAAAAACGTGCACACAGATGGAACATGATAACTCGATGACCTCTATTAAATTTGGGGAGAATCGATCGAACCGTTTAAATTGTGTCGCTTTGTTTTGTTTTTTTTTAAGTAAATTTCCGTGTCAACTAACGAACGCTGGTCATTGTGGTCATCAACGAAAATAGGCACGTTTAAAAAGACCGCCGTAATAAAAATAATTAAATTATTCCCCGTCTGCGAATTAGCCAGAGCGGTTTATCGCTGTTTCTTCTCGCTTTGTGCTTCTGCCAACTCCGAAACAAAGATTTTACCACGAGCTGCCACGTTGTCTCAGACACTCGGGACGTTCCGCATAAAAAAAAAAAAAAAAAAAAAAAAAAAAAAAAAAAAAAAAAAAAAGAACCGTGAAACAGAGCGACGAAGTTCGCCGGGGTTGTGGGTGGATGTCTTAACGTTGGGAGAGAAAAAAAAAAAGCAAAAAAAAAGTCAACAGACCGCAGACAGTGCGTCTCCGAGAACATCGCCACCGTTCCCAGCACATAGAATCGCCCTGGGTTCCCGGAGACCGGAGGATGCTAATATTTTCTCTCTCTCTCTCTCTCTCTCTCTCTCTCTCGTATTTATAATTTATAACCGAAAGACGAAAAGCTGCCAGGAAAATATCGTACGTTGGCAAAAACGATAAATCGAGGGAGTCGTCTGGACGGCGCGAACGTACGTTTGGTGTTTCGCTTCCTATCGCCTACCGGGCGGTCCAGTCAGCCACATTCGCCTCTCCGACGAGATTTATTATAAAATTTACTTTGTAGTTCACAGCGACGACAGGATATTCTCATATATAATGTAAAAGTGTAGAGGACCGATTGTGCCTTTTGAGGTAGAATGAAAATTGCGCGGAAAATTTTCACAAAGGTTGAAATATATTAAAGCTGAATAATTCGAACTTTGAAACAAGCGGGTATCGCTTTTTCTTGCCTGCCAGGCGGTCCGTTCAGCGTCGCACTCGCGTCTCGTGTCCGACGTGATTTATCGCTCCAATTTACTTTGTGGGTGATAGTGACGACAGAATATTCATGTACACGGCGCAGCGGGGCAAAACGGCCTTTAAATAAAAATTGAAATAAAACATCGAATCGAAACATTCAATTTTTTTTTTTTTTTTTCAAAAAGAATCGAGGTCGCGGCATCGAGTGATATATACCCGAGTATTGCAAAGTCGTATCGTTTGAAACAAGAAATACAAGATTATTTCCGCTTCACGGAATCGTGAATATACTGGCGGCCGAAACAGCCTTAACCCAGATCTATTGTATATGTCTCTTTCGGACGAATTCAGTAGTCCAGATAAACCATATCGCAAAAGACCGTTGCGAATCGGGTTATACGATCGCGATCGCACTGCATCTTTCAACCTGCTCCGTGCATCGTTAAAAAAATGTATCGTATCACAGCCCCGATACTTATATTCGACAATATTTTGTCAATTTTTTACCCCATCTGATGTATACGATCATCCACCCCGAAAAATGTGTCGCATTCATGCGGAGCGCCCCAAAGACATAATACAAAAAAAAATGGTAGTAAAAAAAATTAAATAAAGTGGCAATATAATCCAAAGCCCACCATTTATTTCCCGCTGAAACACAGCCGTGCCCCGTTGAAACGGTTGGATTACAAATTGGCTCCCGTCCAAGTTAAATTGTTAATCTTATTGTCAATCTGTCATAAGGAAAAGTGACTTCGTATTCCACGAAGCCACGTTTCTATTCGCGACGGTCTCGCCCTCTCCGCGTCTTTCGAGTTACACCGTGCATCGCTAGCTCACGGTAGCAAAAAAAAAAAAGAAAAGAAAACAAGAGGAATAAAGCCGGATTCACGAGTCGGGGATAGAGGGACACATGACTTCGAATAACTAATGAAGTTTCCGGAGAAACGTCACGAGGCGGGCCCACCGAAGATTTCTATATCAACAGCTGCGACTCCGTGATTCCAGGTAAGAGCTGGAATTTCAGACTGTCGGAATGACGATTATGTGCAGAGGTTCTCTTCCAAAAAGCTCCGAAAAGCTTGAAAGGAAGATCGCAGCGAAGGCACAGTTTGTCGTCATGCCGCGTGCGGTTTTCCGCGAGAAGCCACGCAGTTAGAATGGTCCGACGTCATGCCAATAACTGTCGATCCAACTTCCCGTGAAGTGCCAATGACCGAACCACTCGCGGCAAAGCTCGCCGTTGATGGCTCCGGACCCAAAGCAGTCTCTGCTTCTGACCACCGCGATCGTCGCCTCGTCGTCTCTCTCGTTCGCGACCTGGCAAACTTCCCATGCCGCCGATGTCTCGCGTCCCAGCCACGAAGACGTCGAGCAGACACACACGTCCCACGGGTGGTTCCACTCGACGATCTCGCACGAGTGTACCGGGGATTTCATTCCGTGTATTTACACAACGAACGCGACCACAACGAATCGCGACGAAGATCTTCGCCTTCTCCCTCTTTACCTCCCTCGCTCTCTGTTACACGGTGATACTCGAATCGTGACTTGGCCGTTGGACTCTCGTGACGATGAGTTATTTTCAACTTCTCTCGATGAAAATAATTTCAGCACATTGGTCTTCCGTTCTGCGCTGAAGCCGTCGGTAACTCGGAAACTTTGCATCGCTCGGGATAAATTCGGTTGCGGGCTGGTGTATAACGGGAAGGCTGACGCGGTAATTTTAGATACGCTCGTTATGGACCTAATCCAAAAACTTCCGGCTATGAGCGAGAGAAAGAGATTTTCACATTTAAGTAACATCCCTTGTTCGCGAAAGTTCACAATTACATTTTTTTCTCGATATTTTTATCATTTTTTTTTCTCGCCATAATTTTACGATTCCAGTTAAGTCTTTAGCCTTTTTGTTATTAGAAATATCCACTCCAATTCGGATCGATAAATTCTGGAAAGTATCGACGAACGGCGATGCATCCGCGAGAAAGTCAAAGGGTCAGAAATGTTGGATCTGATGATGTAAAAAAAAAAATTGTAATATTGAGAAGGCAAATTGTCTATCTTTGTAGACACGAAATGATCGTCTGATGTACAAACTTTATTTTTTCACCGTGACGGGGAAATCGAGAGAGTGAGAGGTTGACGTTGAAGATAATTCGACTCGTAGCTCCAAGAGGATCTCGTCGATGCCCTCTACGGCCGGGCTTCGATACCGCACGGACATTTATTTCCATCAGTTGTGCCGGTGCAGCGCACAATTATTACGACACCGGAGCCACCGTTTGATAAATGAACCGGTGTTACGTGCCGCGGCTCGGTCGGTGTGCCGGAGAAGTAGCCCGGCAGCTGTGATCGGGTAGTAATTAGTAATGGCTCTGCAGTGTCGATGAAAAATCGTAAGAAAACAAAAACGCGGACAGGCACGAGGAACGGTCAACGAGTCGTTGCTCGGTGATAGTTTCAGAGCTCTCGCTTTTGAATTGTCACGGATAATAAGTCAACTTATCTCTAATGTATCCTAACGCCCGAGCTCGTACGGCTAAATTGGACGCATGGAATTATCGATTGCGCTACACGAGGGCCTCGGGGATTATTAACTTTTCAAAAAATTTATAATGACCCGGCGAACAACGTATTCCAATGGGGATTACGTACGGAGTTGACTATCGGAGCGAAGCGAAGCGTAACTCATTGGATCATACACTTACTTCGCGGACAAGGTATCGCGTGTTACATTGAACACTTGAGTAGAAGTTCTGGCAATTTTATCGAATTAATGTATTCGAAAAATCTTTACAAAAATTTAAGAATTTTTTTTACCGCATAAGTAGGTTAAGAAATTCGTTTAAAAAAATCCTCTTTTCTCCGTCAAACTGGATAAATTAAATTCCATGGACAAACTTCTAAGCGCGTCTTAATAACTCAAGGTCTGATGCGACTAGGATGTAACGAGGGCTCTCGAGGATGAGTCTCGAGAGTTTCGGAACCTACGAGTGGGGAAACTCTTAGAGCTTCGCCTCTTTTCCTCTACCAGGCTACCTCCAGGCGGCTCCTTCGGGCCATGCATCTTCTTTTTCTCTGCTCTCAAGCTTCCTTTCGAGTTAGTTATCGGAAATTGGAAGCACTAATAAACAGCGATGGCCAGAGTATGAGGTTTGCCCGATGGCTCTGGACATCAGGGTGGTCCGTAGAGGCTTTGCGTTGTCCATATCACGAAGAAACGTCGAGCCCGAGCGAGGAAAGAAAAATAGTGTAACGCGAGCTCGAAGATCTGTTCCGTGGCGCGCCAGGAGTCTGGAAAGCCCGGAGCGGTTTAGGCACTACGTGACGAAGATCCCGTAACGTTTAAACTCACGCTCGAATCTCCAGTGGCGTCGGACATGGGCAGTTTGGAAGTAATCTCATTATCCCCATATCAAACACAACTGACTGGTTCTCGCGGGAAAATCCGGTGTTCGAAACGCAGCCTCGACCACATCGTCGCTATGAATCTTTTTTTAAATTTTTAATTTCTGTCCCCTCGAATCGCACCGCCTGTATAACTGTAACTGATTACGGTTCTCTCACACTCTCTCCCTCGAGAGTAGGTCTCGGTCGAGCGTCCCCGGGACGTGGGTTTAGAATTCTCGCTAGCCGAAAGGAACGACTATAAAGAGGACGAAAATGAAACAGCGAGAATCAAATACCGTTAATACCCCGTCGATTATTCGCTCGTTACCAATATTGTAATAACACCTTGTGTTGAATTTGGTGAAGTCACGACGACGAGAGGAACTGCTTGGGGACGCATTGATGGCTTCACGAAGTAACGGAAATACTGCGGATGGCAAGAGAATTTTTAAATCCTATTTTTATATCGAGCCTATTTTTCTTATCTGTCACGGTCGAACGTGACTTTTTTTTTCCCGTATCCTGACTGATAGCTCGAGCCGATAAAGCTAGGCTAATAAAGCTTTTAAATATTTTTTGCTCGGTACCTCGTATCCGAACTAACGAACAGATTGCAAGTTCCAGCTAAAAAAAAAACTTAAATTTCTATGAAAAACGGTGTAAATTTGTTGGTACTCACCCTCGTACATCTGCGCGTATTGAGGAAAACCGGCAGCCCTCAGCCACTTGCATGCTTCCTGAGCTTCGATTTCTGCAACAAGAAATAAAATATATATATATATCTTTTTTAATATTAATTTTAACAACGGAATTTTAAATATTATAGGAGTGTATAGGAGTGTATCGCACTCCTATACTATACGCAACGCATCAGAGATGTATTTCTCACGGCCGAGAGAGCGAAGCCGAAGTCGGTGGTGTACGTGACAAACGTCGGCCTATTAATATCCTATATATCCTCTTTAGCCAGGGGCCGCGGGTCGAGCGGCTCGACCCGCGGCCCTGCGCGATTTATCGACGATAAATCGCGCGCTTGTTAGGATCGATGGAATATCGATCGCTCGGGTTCTCTATCATGTCTAGCTGAGAAATATCCATCTTCATCACAGAGATGCAGCAACCATTGACGACTCTCGTGATGCACCTATCACTGGTTCGATCCCACGCAACCCCCCTTTTTCTAACTTGTCGAAATGCAACCTCCCGAAATTGTAGCGAACTTTCACCTGCGATAACGCAGAGTAGAAATAAATTTTTTATTTGTTTATTAACAATATCGACAAAAAAAGCACCATCATACTTAAATAAATCATTTGAGGTCAAACGTGCCGCGCATCGTGGAGTGACGAGAAAAATAAAATTAAAAAAAAACCATTTAAATTCCACCCCGGTACAAAACTAATTGGTGAATCGACGAGTCGGCTATCGAGGTTGTTTAACGAGAGGCTTCTCAATGAAACGTCGACGATTCATCGTCGGAACAGCGCCGATCTCGCGATGCTCGTTCCCTCATTCTCATTCCTCTTCTTCTCCTTCACTTGTCCGCCTCATTGGCGATCACCGGCGGCCCGTGAGGTATCGGCGATAAAAAGTTGCCGCTTGAAAAGTTCCTCGCGACGGAATGTAGCCCGCGGAGGGCGGCGAGGGGGGAGGCTTTTTGCGAGCGTAGGTATGTGCGAGCTCGAGTCGATCGACGTCGTCGTCGCGCACGTCGGCGATGGAAAAGAAGTTGAAAATACGCGACAGGAATATCGGTCTTGGGAGGGTTTTGAACAAGAAAAATTCACGAAGACCGGAGGAGGATAAATAAGAGGAGAAATAAAAGAATCGTCGGACCTCTCGGTGGACCCTCGACGGGCTCGCGGTTCGCCTATATAGGTACGAGGCCGCTGGCTCGCCGGAGCTCGCGATCTCGCGGGTGCTCAGTATTTTGCGGAAAGCATGAATAAAACTCGAACGATGGAACGGTCAAACGGAGTAGACGACATGCCACCCCGACATAACCGGTCTCCGGTTATCTTTCTTCTTCGCTCGCACTTCCCTCTTTCATCCCCGACTCTCTTTATACGCCCGTAGTCCTCCTTCTCGCTCTCGTCGGTTCAAACGGCACCCATTTTTTTTTTTTTTTTCTCCTTCATCTTACTGTCTGTTACTCGGGCGCTCTCCGCGCGGCGTTCCGTACAAAAGCGCCCGGGCTGTAAATCGCGAAGCTGTTAGGTGACATCTGCCACAGCCACTGTGGCCGCTCGCTCTCTGTGCGCTCTGTGTCTTTTCCTTTCGGTCTTCGCGCTCGTCTCGCGGTAGCTCTTATGCCGGCCATTGACAAAAAAATAAATAAATAAATAAATAAAATTCTTTTACCCGAGCGCATTAAACGCAACTTCACGTGAGATAGTCCGTAACTCCGTACGATTGCGAGTGCGCCGACGAAAAACGTTTTAGCCCTTCTGCGTGACACCGAATTTCTGACGCGCTGGGAAACGCACTTGCTCTTCCTGCGGGACCGATCGAAAACGTTTTAAACGTTAAATGTTTAAGTCTCCGAGGAAGTTTTTTAATTTAAGAAAGACATTCGCCCTGCTTTGGTCGCGATAACGGGGACTTCGAGGTCAATTTCATTTTTTTTTCTCCGTGCCATCGATCGCGGAACACCTTTTGGATAAATTACATTTTCACGAGAAAAATGTGATTTCTTTTTGTTTTCAAGAGCTGAAACTTGCTTACTTGAAACTTGCTCACATTACATTAATGTGCTTTTTCGCAGATTCGAAATACCAGATATTAAAATTACAAATCTTCTGCTTGAAATTTACAAAAATTGTAATTACAAAATGAAAATTGTACTGTACAGTCGCGACGCACATGTGTTCGAAATTTGAGAAACCGTTTATGTAAAAGAGCTTCCGACACCGTTCATTAATCATCGAAGAAAATTTGTTTACAGTGTAATGATCGTAAGGTTGGAAGAGAAAGAAGTGCAGCAACATTTCTATATAGCCAGGGGCGGTCGGCGTGGCCCTTTCAATCTATCAACCACACTCGGTCAAATCAAATTTCATTAAACTCTCGTGGCTCACGGGTCCACTCGAATAAGATCGCGGACCGCAAGAGTAGCAGGCCCGAGAGATCCGAGGCATGTCCTCCGTCGGATCTCTCTATTCGAGCGGGCACAGCATCGGGCGGGAGCGGGAGCAGCAGTCAGATATAATGGTCCGCAGCGCACGCGGAGGGAACGGGATAGATATTAGAGAGATAGATAATATGGAGTAGAGAGAAATACACGGACGCGCGCACACACACAGCACGATGCTCGATGCTGGAGTGCTGGACCAGCACGAGCCGGATAATGGTGATTGCTTTGCGGTAGGTCTTTATACGTGTACGTACGTATTCTCTATGCTCCCTTGTCTATCTGTTCATTTTATTATATACATCCCTCTCGCATCGCCTGTTTATTATAATAAGCCTCGGCGATCGCAACAACGTACGGAGCCGGAGGTGTGTCCCGACTCGTGCGGAATGATAGTCGGTCCTGCACAACACACCGTGTTGTCGGTGGTAAGTGCGCCTCGCTCTGTGTCGCTTTTAAAAGGGGGGCAGGAAACTTAAACGAGTCAGTTTCGCAAGTGGACCGAGCTGGATTTGCTTTTACGTAATTGAAGCGACGCGACTCCCGGCTCCCTCTCGATCGGCCCGCGCTGTCCCGTTCAGTTTAAGTATCCGCTTAAGTTCGGACTTTCAATTTTCGGAATTCCATTTTTTTCTATAGTTAAATTTACAAATATATATATATATATATATATATATATATATATATATATATATATTGTTGTTATTGTAATTGTTAGTTTACTTGAAGCGTACAAGATCGTTTTCGCGCGTCCTCAAGTCTCATTCGCCAGTGACCGGAATTTCTCACTGTTTCCAGAGCTGCGCATCGCTGGCGTAACACGCCACTGTTTCGAGCTCGCTCGGTACTAAAGTTATACAGTTATAAGCAACTTCCATTAGAAACTCGAAGGTTCCCGGAGGTTCCGTCCGGTTCGCAACTTCAATGACGAGGGAGATAGCGAGAGATTGCCGTTGTCGCTATCAATCTTGGCAACCCTGACCTACTACAAACGGAACCCAATGAATTCTCACGTCCTTCGAATGGACTCGAAATAATCCCCGCGAAGCAACAAAGACCTCTCTCTCACACGTACGTTCGCCGAATATACCTAACCGAAATCGCTCGAGGAGTGAGTTACATCTATTATCGCAGATTATAGGCGCCGAACGAGATTTGGCAGCACGCAAGACCAAATATTTTTCCGCTCGCCCCTTTACCTCCTGCGCAGCCCGCCGTGTTTTGCAAACTCTACGGCCGTCGAATACAAACGACTGTCCGTGACTCTGTCGAAAATACATTTAACTCTCACCTTCGATTTTTATTATTATTTTTTTTTTTTTTTGTTTCACCCAAAATTTATCGCCCTTCCGTTTCGCGCGAAATCGGTGGTAAAAACAATCGCGCTGTAACGATCGAACTGGGATTTTATTAAGTATACATTTGGCGGCGCTAAACGTCGACGTCCAAAGTTACGAAATGGCCGGACCAAAGTCCTTGCGGCCCGCGGGGAAATTTGTGCGATCGCTGACTCAAATTTCACCGGTTTAAATTATAAAGTTTCCACGAAACTGTTAACTGCCAGCATCGGTTATGAAGCTCTGAATAATGAGGGTTGTTTGTTGAAGGCAAGGACTACGCGCGGATTCACGGTGTCGCGTTCCACATCGGGGATACACGATGCCGCGAAACAATGCATATTGTCGAAGCGCCCTAGATTAACTTCGATGTAGGTCTGGGTCCATTCATTATAGATATGCAAATGTTGGGGGCCTTCCTGCTGCACGTCGTGTCTCTCACCCGGAGCAGCCTACCGGCGCCGGCTCTCGTTGAATATCGCCTATCGTTCTCTCACTCCTGAGCCGAGCCTTTCGAATTGCATGCGGCGAGCGAAACACCACACGTGGGAAGGAGGCAGTCGCTACACAAAGGGAAGCTCCGCCGGGGTGATCCACAGGATCACGCAAGAACTTCGAACGTGTGCGCTTGTAATTGCCATTGGTACGGATTTACGAAATCTGTGTCGGGACTCGCGGTAATTAGGACTTTTTTAAACGGTCAATTGGGAGAAAAGAAAGGGTTGACAAGAGGAAAGTACGCAGTGAGGATAAAAAAGTATAGGAAAATAATGTAATATTTTGCTATATATGTTTAATTTTGATGCCCCTTTACTCTTTGTCATTCTTCGATGCATGCACCCAGAAAATTTTTTTTTTTTTGACAGCCACCGTTTATTTGGTTTGAGTAAAATATTTATTTGAACGAAATAAATATTTTACTTAAACCAAATAAACGGTGGCTGTCAAATAAATTATTTTTCTGAGTGTGGTTTGACATGGTGATTTACGAAATTTGTGTCGGCACTCGCTGTGATGAGTACTTTTCTAATCGGTCAATTAGGGGAAAAGAAAGGGCTGGGAAAATAAAAGTACGCAAAGAAGCTAAAAAATATATATATAAAAATAATATAATATTGTATAATTTTACTGCGCCTTTACCGTGTAGTATTCATCGGTTGTATGTTTGGGCACGGTGTTCTTGGGGGGCTTGCCTCAGGACACGAATAAAACAACACTATTCTATTCCATTATAAGATAACTACGATTTATCGACGTCATTTATTAACGTCTTGTCAATTTTGATAATTTTTGTGCGTACTTTTTATGGCTGAATTATCATAATTATTGGTTTACTCGTAATTGAAAGTGCTCGAAAGGCCTTCGGTGTGTTTTGGCGTCGGTCGAGGCTGTACAAAATACCGAAGTCGTGTCGTAGGTAGGCAAGAAGATCGAGAAAGGGGGATCATTACCGCAGAGGCAGGCGAACACGTGGGTGGATTATAACGAGATGAAATATCCTTTTATTCGAACGAAGAGGGAAATACATCCTTGGCTGTGGCCATGATCGTCCCTAATAACGCGCGAAATCGATCCTCGCTCTCGGTTGCTTCCAGACGCGGCCTTATCTAACACACGCACACACTCTTGTGCTCGGGAAGGAGGTGGAAAAAAAGGAAAAGAAAAAAATTCTGCGGTAAAACAATGGACGCGAGAGAAAGGCGAGAGATGGATGATATCCAGGAAAGTGGCGAAGGTTCATGGTTCTTCGCGAGATTATCGTCATTATATTCATTCTCTTCATCGTCTTCGAATGAATAAAGAAAAAAAAAAAGAAATGATTATTCCCAAGCGCGTGTACACCTTTGTACAAACATATAGGTAACGCATGCTGTTCTCGCAGCTGCGTCGCGGCACGATCCAACGATTACCCGGTCAATTGATTCAAATTGTTTTTGAAGCTCGCGACGAGTAATCGTAAAAATTGCGTCAAATTTACTCTGTTACTTTTATCTTTTATATAAAACGTCTCAGATTCATTTTTCAATTCTCCTTTCATGTCAAATAAATAAAAGAAAATCTTCAAGTGGATCAATTTTTAAATTTCACTCTTAATGATTTACAAACGTGCGTAGACGATAAATCCAGTGATCTTTAAGCCCAAAACAGAATCGATTCTCTCGAACCACTCCGACGATATTTCCGGCTCCGTAAGGCTCGAAGAGTTTAACGTCCCTCGAAATCACAAACGCACTTTCCACGTACCCACACAGTGAAATTTTGTATGTGTATTATCGTGTAAGTTTCAGCGTATTGAGCACGCAATGACGTCGATGGGTATCGTCTGCCGGACCGAGAGTTGTGCATCAGCCCTGCCAACGCGCTCGGCTCCACTCCAAAGCCATCACAAGGCTAGCTTTTATTAGACCCTCGTGTGCTCTCCGAGCAAAACTGCTCCCACAAGCGTAGACGATCATCATCATCATCATCATCGCCTGTTGCCCGTTGCCCGGCTTGTAAAACCGTAACCGGCTGGCCGTACCAGCTCGTCGAGGAACGTTAAATTGTTGTAAAAACCTCGCGACGTCTCGGTTGTTCCCCCCTCCTCGTCCACTCTCCCTTTCGAATATAAGGCTTCGCATTCACGATAATTTATGTTCGCTCAATGTAATCAGTGCATTGCCCGCTGCATGCGATTCCGACTCGAAGCTGAGATAATCGATCATACGTGTTGTACATATGAACAATTTAACGGGCGCACCGCGAGCATCCATACCGTGGCCTGTAGGGAGCGTTGCACGAACACGAGGCTGTTTATCGTTAAAAAGTTATCTTGTTCAATTAAATTAAGCCCGAGCGAATTTCTGCTTACCCCGGGGCAAAAAGTTTATGCGAAGTTATGAAATTATTCGGCACTGAAATGTTCCCGATACGCGGATGGAATAACGCCTCGTCTCTTCACTGTTTTAAATTAAAAACATTATTTCCGCACGACCGCTCGAGTGTGATATTTTGAAAATTTGCTTTTCTATTAATATATATTTATTTAATGATAAACGGGCAATGCCCAATTACAAGTGATTAATCTTTTTAAAGTTTTGTCACGATGAAATATTGGGATAACATGCTATTGCATTTTTTTTTCTTTTTTGCTTAAGGCGAAACTCGATGCTGAGATAATCGATCATATGTGTAGTACATATGAACAACTTAACGTGCGCACCGCGAGCATCCATACCGAGGCCTGTAGGAGGCGTCGCACGAATACGCGGCTGATTCTCATTAAAAAGTTATCTTGTTCAATTAAATTAAACGCGAGCGAATTTCTATTTATCCCGGGCCAAAAAGTTTAGGCGAAGTTATGAAATTATTCGGCACTGGACCGGAATATCCTGTTGTCTCTTCGCTGTTTAAAATTTTTTAAATATGATTTCTTCACGACCGCTCGAATGTAATAATTAAGAAATTACGTTTTAAATTTGAATAATTTAAATAAATTTAAATTGCTTATGATGGAAAGTTACCAAATAATATTCTGAACTAGATATTCAAAAAATGTGCCCCACTCTTGTGCACATACGCAAAGATTCGACGGTTTCGCCGTAAGGCGATGTAACTCTTCGACTGAAAAATATGTTACAAGGACGATCGAAGTCCTCGAGCCTCAATGCCGAACCGGAATATATATATTTATTGAGAAAATCATATTCAATCGATGTCAAGAAAGCTTCCCGGTGCGCGACGAGTGTCTTCAATACGTTCTATTTCGTCTTCAGTGAAACACACATACAGACGATAACCTCGGCACTCCGTGTTCAACAAAAGAACCCGAAAGACCTCGAAGTCCCTGTTATCGAGACCGATATCGTTTCTTCAACGTGCGCAATTGTCGTCAGCGTACCTCGTTGATACAGAAAAAAAAAAAATAAATTCATGGTCGAAGAATCGCAAAGATATTACAGTTGACGGAATACTGTTGGAATTCGCGCATGAAGAAATACGCGAGAGATCCGGAGTTTCGGCATACACACGGAGGCAGAGATCGCGACGATATAGAAGAAGAAGAAGAACCTCCGGGAGAATTATTTTTCTTCTTATTCTTCGAGACCCACTGGCGTGTATTCCGTCACTCCGGGATCTTGATAGAAGGGACAAGGTTGAAAAATGAAGAGAAAAAAAAAATAAAGAGAAAAAAGAAATTGTGGAGGTGGAGAAGAAGGAGGCACCGAAGAGTGCATTTTCGTACTGTCACGATGCCGATGGGCGTCCGCCCCGGGCGAGATGGGTTCCCTGTTCGGTTGCGTGGCGTGACCGCCACACCCTCGCAAACGGGCTCTGGCACACCCTGCCAGTTTACCGTTTAACCCCGTGAATCTTCTTCAGCTCGAAGCACCTCTCCACGTGCCCTCGTCAAACATATCATTTTTCTCCGTCGAATCCATCGAAATTGTGGGTGTTGCCGTAATTGTCGTTAAATTTACAATAAACCGTGTGAACAAAAAATTCGTAAAAAAAATTAAATAAATTTCAAAGTCGTATCACCCAGAAAAATAATTTATTTGACGCCCACCGTTTATTTAGATTAATTATAATATTTATTTGATTTAAATAAATATTCATTTCATTTAAGTAACTATTGCCTTAATTTAAACAAATATTTATTTAAATCAAATGAATATTATACTTAATCTAAATAAACGGTGGCCGTCAAATAAATTATTTTTCTGGGTGTAGTAGTAGGCGAGGATGTATTACCTTAATTAGCATTGTGGCACTAATTTTTATAACACTATATAGGGGAGAGCTGGGCAAAATGGGACGGTGGGGCAATATGGGGCAGTGGGACAAAACGCCATATTCCAATAATTTTTGGATGGGACAATGGGCCAAAACGGGACAGACAATCGGGACGTATCAACAGGGCAAAATGGGACATCAAAAAATGATTGGAACCTGCGTTTTGCTCACTGTCCCGTTTTGCCCTGCTCTACCCTACATTAATCTACATACTATTTACACTATGAACATCGCCGTTGCCAATGGGCAATCGACCGGAGTCCTTCGGACCAGATAAATTTAAAAAATTTGAAATAACAGCTTCCGACGGGTCTATGGAGAAGCGCACACAGCCTCAATCGGAGATGCCTTGTGCAACGGCTGGCAGAAGGCAGTGATAAAAGAAACGAAAACAAGCCAAAGTACAAGAGAAACGTGACACCGCGCCTCGACAAGATGAGTTTTGTGCTTCGCGAAATCCTTTATCCGGCAGACTACCGGTACCCCATTGCGTAGGGTTTCATCGTTTTCGTCGACGGTGCGAGGAGAAAGAGAGACGAGGGAGAAGCGAATAACAGGAGGAAGCGAAAGAGAGCTGTAGACTAGATGTCTGCCGCCATCGAGGGTTGAAGAAGTGCCGGGGGTATCGCGGAATAGTAACCGTACACTCGACTTCCACCGTAGCCAGTATACCAGTTAACAACGACAGGGAACAACGGGTGAACACGTGTGCCGCACGTTGGATATTATACCGTGGACGATTCCGTGGTTATGTGCCAGCTCGAGGCATACTGCAGCGAGGGCCGAGAAACAGAGGGTCGCAACCGACATAGTTTTACCCGTTGAGTGGTGTGGGATGCGTCCCTCTGTTTCCCAGCGCTCGATACATGCTGCATGTCTGCTTCTACATTTGCGAGGGACAATGGGGCAAAACGGTCCCCGTTAGAAACTTTAGAGCAGTGGTTCTTAACCTTGCGGGTCCACGGAGGTCGTGTATTTTGGGGGTCCATGGATCACACGTTAAGAACTGCTGCTGCTTTAGAGCTTTAAATCGGGAACCAACCAGGGCTTTACAAGCCTCGATGTGACGCTATAAAAGCGTATATGCGCAATGTAAATTAGTAGTAGTGGTGAATTTATTGGCGAGAACATGAAACAGTTTTTTGATAACTAATAAACTTATATATAGTGCCATCGATCGAAGTCCTTCAGCCATGATTTTTCTTTTTATATATAATATTATTTTAAGTATTGATACTTAAAATCAAATTCGTCTGTTCATTTCTTCGTCGGTTATCGCTTCGAGTTGCTGGTAAGTTACATGTGCGGGGGATTTTAATGAATGTGTTATATAAATTAATGCATTTAATATGAATATAAAAAATTTCAAAAATGTCACTAAAAAAATATTTGTAAATTTAACAAACATTTCTTGTTTACGTTTCTGGACGAACGTTTTGTCTGAAGTCGCAGAGAGTAATTTTTTTTTTAAGAGCTTCTCTGTTGAGCTGTGTACGAAAAAGTTTCCTACGAGTCGGCGGGGTTAGTGTGCCTTGTCTCGGTTGAGGGAGTACGTGGTGTACGACTGAGGGATGCAAGGGACCGTTGGCCCGAAGAGATCGGAGAGGGGGAACGAGAGACTGTCCATGTATGTAGCTCTATGTACCCGTGTACTTTATTCGCGAAACGCGCGGAGATGCAAGAGAACGACGACGGTGTGTTACAAACTTCGCACCGGGACGATGCATCGCCGATGTCACAAAACAATGTGCCGCAGTATAAAGCCACTCTGATACTTCCAGCTCCTCTTCTTTTTCTTCCTCGGGTTCGCACCTTTCCGCTGCGAAGAGCCAGATGCAAGAGATACGCGGATTTGACAAGAACAGAGACGGATATTCTTCGCTCTTCACTACACTGCTCGGAGTTACATTTTAAATTACTCTTCAACCCTTTATCCTCGCGTGCATGCCCGGTTCGAACCGTTGCAGAGTGAAAAGTCCTTGTCAACTTGTACTTTGACCCGTTAGACCAGATTTCGACATTCCGATCGAAATTCGACATTCTGACGGGAATTTGACATCATGACCAGAATTTGACATTCTGAACCGAATTCGACATTCTGAACCGAATCCGATATTCTGAACAGAATTCGATATTCTGAACAGAATTCGATATTCTGAACAGAATTAGACATTCTGAACAAAATTTGACATTCTGAACGGAATTCGACAATCTGAACAGAATTCGACATTTTTACCGGATTTTGCCATTCTGGCCGAAATTCTACATATTCTGACCAGAATTTTGCCATTCTGGCCGAAATTCTACATATTCTGACCAGAATTTTGCCATTCTGTCTGGGATTCGACATATTCTGACCAGAATTCACGAAAGCCTTTGCCAGCGCTCGAAGGACGCGTAGTTTAATAAAACGCTCGGTAACGAGTAATCTGCGAGAATATGCGATGACTGTCTGATTTCAAAGATTGTCAGATGTTAAAAAAAAAAAAATGCGAGAGAACACTCGGGAAAGCACGTTGATTGTTGAGGGTTGGCCGAGGTTCGGCGAGACCACGAGATCGCCGGTCCATGATTCCCCCCGGTAGCGGTGATGCAAATGCATCAGCCTCTCTCCGGCCCACGCAGGTTTGCACGCAGCGGCGTTTAGCAGCTCGTTAAAATCTTCCTCTCAGAAGTGCGAGTACGACCAACGCCGGTATAGCCTAGTCAATTTACTGTTCCCGGAACATCGCAATACCGAGGTGTCATCCCCCTCTCGCCGCCTCTGTCGCGCTTCTAGTACGCTACTGCACTTCTCGTTGAAACTATGAGATTCTCGGAATATATATTTTCCGTCTCTACCACTCTATTCATCTCTCCGTCTCCCGGCTTGCATAATTTTCTTTTGCAAACATTTCGAGATAGGTCTCATTTTCTTTGCCCACAATCGGGCAAATAAAACAAAATCCAATATACTCTCCGTATCTCGTAACAGTCGAGAAAATTTTGAAATAAACAACAAATTAAAAAATTTATTGTTATTATTATTTTCTTGAACATGAATATTTTTTAATTACTTTAGTATTTATAATATTATCATTGTTTTCTCGAATAGTACATTTTTTTTTAATTCCCCAGGTATTGAACCCGTGGAAGAATGAACGATTCCTCGTGATTAGCATTAACAGTGTTGGTAGTTGATCAATCACTGTTCTCACTTTGTACGGACAGAAGTGCTCCAATTGTATAATGGGGTCTCTCTCGTGCGCGTCGAGATTATCGAGAACACGGGAAGCACGAGTAGGAATGATGAAGCTACGCGAGCCGAGAGATAAGAAACGTTCCGTGCATTCCATTGCGGAGTTTCGCTATTTATTACTCTGGTGTATATTCGACCGACTGGAACGAGAAGGTTGCACTTTCCGTGGGGAGGCGCGCTCAGATACGCCCCTCGGGTTCTCAGCGACGCGATATAATATATCTGATGTGTACGTACTCGTTGAGAGACGGCAGATAAAGCGTTCCGTGTTCTTCCCGCGGTAGGATTCTCTCTCTCGAGGGAGAGTGAGAGCCTCCGCGCTAAACTCGCCCTCGAGAGAAGGAGATTTCCGTCTGGAAGTGCACACAAGAACGCACTGCCAACGGAAGTCCGCACGATTGCCGTCGCCCTCGAAGAAAACCGAGCAAAAGCGCTGCGCACGCGGGTTTACACGAAAGTTTCACACTCGCGTCATCGAGGAGAAGCGAACGGCGGGATTCTTCGAAAAATTTTCTCTCCGTATCCGTGAATCCATCGGTGCGGACGCCTCCGATGACTTCCGTGTACTCGGCTAGCCTCGGGCGCCACGAAAATAATCGGTTTCTCGGCATATCGCAATAAAATCTAGCGAGAAACATTTTTTAAAATGAAATTTAACGATATTGGATTTCACGGCTATCGACTGTCGAGCGTTGTTTGGATTGGGCTAATGCATTCCGTGGGCATCGCAGAAGACGATGGATTCTAGGAAGATTCGTGCAGAGAGTCATTATTTTATTCTGATGATGCAGTGTTTTTCCGATAAGACAAAATGTGCACGTTCTCTCGAACTGCACATTTTGTCTTATCGGAGAAAAAAACACGCGCGTCGTACTTGATAAAAAAAAAAAATGCCGTACGTTCCCTTTCCCGTGGCAAAATAATCCGAAGCTCTTTTCGGCAGCTCGGTTGCACGAGAGAAAAAAAAAAGAAATACGACTTTGACGAAGCCACGAAGAGGCCGCAAAGTTTACGAGTGGGGAAACTGAAGGAAAGAGGAGGCGCTGAGGGGGACATTAACAGCAGGCCCTGCGCGTACGTTACGAGCCAGCCGCGGAGAGAAGTCGTCAGTTTGATTTGTTGGAACTTAAAAAGTTCCGGTTTTTCGTATCGCACGATTTTTTACGAGAGGTTCAAAAAAGAATGAAGGGAGGAGGAGGAGGAGGTCGCGTCGCGGCTGCGCGAGGATAATTTCAAGTTTCAAAGGGGTATTCGATACTATGCGCGTTGCACTGCAAAGAACACGATTCCCGCACATTCCATTCATTTCCGCGTCTTTAAAGGTGCACACGATGACTTTTATGTAATAAAAAAACAAAAAAACAAAAAACGAAGGATCTTCAGAGAACGAAATTGTTCGTGCAATAAATAAATAATATTGCCGATTATTACCGCAGCGAATTCCACCAATGAAGTCATTAAGATTACACCGTTCAACCGTGCGAAACGATGTCTTAAATAATTGTACTATTTTATTGTCGCGTACGTGTCTGCGCCGGGGTTTTGCACTTTCCCTTCTGGCTCGTTCCCGTTGCATGTACCGCGTACACGGAGACCGTAAAAAGTGTCGATCTCGTGGAGAGTCACGTGAGTATATCGGAGCACTCTCTGGGGCTCCGACTCGATAAGTAGGACACGCGGTATCGCCTTTCCCAGGAAATTCGTAGGTGGCGAATGACGAATACGGCTCACGTAGTCGAGACATAAATTTCTAACGACGCCGAAGACTGTCTTGTGCTCTCTTCGTTTGTCGAAGGAAAAAGGGGGGGGGGCGATCTGGAGGGATCTGGAGGGCCAGCGAGAGAGTTGTCGGAGGGAGCAGTATCAATTTCACGTGGGTATTAATTCTATAGAACGGCACTATATCGTCGAAGTAAGATCGACAAATTTTTTTAAATATATCTTACAAACTAAGCGCGTGACTGCCTGTGCGCATGCGCGCGTGTGCGCGCCGCACAGGCCAGGGCAGGGAGATCGCGCGAGAGTGCATCGGTGCAAAACTCGCGCGATCAAAGACTGCGGATGTGTGACTTTCTCGTCGCTGTAAATATGTCAAGTGCCTTCGCGACGTCTCACAACACCGTCGTAATACCTCGGACTTTATGTACAAATTAGTCGTTAAATCGGCTGTGTTTTTTTATCGATAAAATTTCATTTCCTCGGGCCACGGGGCAATCCTGCACGGTGTGTGCATAGTGAAGGGTGAAACTGTTGGCTCTCTTGAATTTTTTTATTTATTTATTTTTTTTTATCGTACTTGAACTTTTCGTGCGTGCGTCATACGTCGTGTATTCTCTGTTCGAGCGTTATGGTAGATCCTCGCGATTCTAGATCCGCGATAGAAAATCGGTATCTCAGCGCCGGAGAGATAGAGGAGAAAAACAATGGATAAACGGTTAGCGAGGCGATCTCGCATGGCTTCAGAAAATTGCCCAGTGTGTTTCGCAATTGCTACCTTCCTCGTGGATTTTTCCGTCTGTTTGTCTGCCTCGACGGTGGAAAGTCTTCCCACGTATGCATGAAAATCATTTCGCCGGTGATCGAACGCGATCGGGGAGCAGCCGATCGTCAATAGTAAGAACCACGCTCCGATCAATTTTTCTCGTCGAATATAAAATACTATTGTCGATGGTTCACCTTTCGACGGCGACCACTTTGATGGATACTTCACGTGTAGGAGAGTACACTCGATTCCGAGAATCGGCGAGCCAAGACTATGAACTAAGTCCGAGATGAAAATATCACGAGTAGCGGCAGTTTTATCGGGCGCGATGCAGTCATTGGCCGGCGTATTGAAAACTGGCGTGGTCGGAGTGCCAATAACTGCACCGTTTCTCCGACCCTCCGCGTAAATCGATCATTCGACATAGGCAATTGCACTCGATGGCTGTAAAACCTCAACGACTCAGCAATCGAATGCTAAAAAAAACAACATAAAAAAATTTCTTCACCTTACATTTTACTTTCAAGCCGAGAATAGAGACCTACACTCAAGAAACAATTGCAAGTACAGTTAAGAGTTTCGTAAAAGTCGCCGCACCCTCGACTCCGTGTGGATTTGCCTCCGTACGGTTATCCTCCGGCTGAGTGACGAAATTTACTAAACATGAACTCTAATCGATTTTAAAACGCTCACGAGCGATAGGAAAGAGCTTAGAACACAGAAACACGTGCTCGGGCGCGATGGCCATGGGAGAGGCGAAGCCCACGTAACACTTCGGCTGGGTGAGCGTTCGCGGGCCAGATACGTGGGCCCTGAATTACATTGTGTCCGTGTTCGAGTTCATCTCGGCGAGGCAAAGCACTCGTGAGTTTCCACACAGGAAGCCGCTGTGTCCGGAATAATTTGGCCTCATACCGCGAGGGGAATTCATTAATCAGCCACGAAGCGACGCGCGCTCGCGTGGCTCCGAGGCTGATCCGTGATCCCAAAATCCTTATCCCGTTTAGCCGGAATCGCATTGAATTCCGTTCACCTTGCGTCCGTACCAATACCGAGCCCGTTTACGAAACACAGGACCTAATGAACCCGCGAGCGAGCCTGTCCGATCGGCGGACTCGTAAGATTTATAAGATCGAACGATAGAAAAGAATGTGGTGGGGAGTAGAAGAGCGAGAAATGAAGACGGTGGGTCGGTACAAACGAGGATGGTTACAAGAGATCGGTCCCGGCCGGCACTGCTGACTGCGCGACCGCTGTGACAACGTCGGTTCTGGGTGCATGGAGAAAGCCCCGATAATGAACAAGACACAATACGCTCAGTGAATCCCGAACGCCGCTTCTTGGAAGGGAACTCCTCCCCCGCTCGGGCTCCCTCGGATATCGCGTGTGTTTCACTGTGCCTCGAGAGAGAGAAAGATCTTCCTCCGTCTCGGGAGTGAGACGCGATCGCCTCATACCGGATGGTCGACCGTATCGAATTATGTAACGGTGACCACATACATATTCAGTACACGTGAATCACAAATGCAGCGTACACGGCGGAAGGGAGAAGAGCGGGCCGGAGGTACGAGAGTACCTCAGGGACACGAGACGAGAAAGGAGGAGGAAAAGGATCGAGCGCGCGGACGGATCGCATTGGACGATGCGCCTCAGCTCTGATTCTGCTCCTCGCTGGGTTGTGTTCACATCCACGATCCTCCGGTCGTCCGGGAACACGTACATCGTGGACCGTGGGCTCGGCGAGTCTGGGATCGCTCGGGAACGATGTTTCATCATTTTCATCTATTATTTCCAAACCAGGTACTTCCGGAATCAAATAATCGAGTGCGGTTTTCTTTTTTCGATCGGTCTGAGAGACTCCATTCCAAATTCTTAAGGAAGAAGCTCATTATTATTATCATTAATAATGATATTATTTGTCGAAATTGAAGTTACTAAATGGCTATCGAAAATCCTACCACCTTTCTCAGACCCAGTGAAGGTTACCTACACTGAGAAAAATAATTTATTTGACGGCCACCCTTCATTTAGATTAAGTAAAATATTTATTTGATTTAAATAAATATTTATTTAAGTAAAATAAATATTTTACTTAATCTAAATAAACGGTGGCGGTGAAATAAATGATTTTTCGGGTTGTAAAGAAAAGTCCACTAATGGGGTAAAAGTAAGTGTAGAATTGCCCGCGAGTACTGCAAATAAGCCATCCCGGTTGGCCGCTATATCCGAGATACGATGACGACGGCAAAGTCAGTCGTAACACGACGAAGTTTTATCGGTGCAACTGCGAGTCCGCTTGCAGCGGCAGGATCGCGAACGGTACCAACACGCGGGTCGGACTCACGGGACCGGGACGCGTACGCGTAATCACAACATCGGCCAGCATTAAGCCGTTACGAGATCCGCGAGTCGGGTGCATAGAAGCATCGAGCAGTGGTAGACGAGATTGAAGCCGAGCGACGAGTCGAGCCGCTGCAACGCGAAATAAACAAATAAATAAACAAACGGAGATAAGGATGAAGGCAGAGAGAGGAAACGGTGGAATCGCTGATGCGGTTACCGAGTTAATATTCTAATTCAAGATGGGGCTGGGCATGCGTTGAAACTGGTCGGGATCATAGCAGACCACATGGCGGACCTCTGAGTACATAGAGAGTACCGTAATTCTACCACTGAATAAGACATCTGCGATTGATTCGAGCGCACACAGTGGGAAATTGAAGACATCCACGGAGTAAGGTATAGAGCAATCGCAATTTCGTCGGTAAGCTTGGCCTTCCGTTTGAAATCGAAGCTCAAGCGCAGTAGCGGCATCGTGACGGCTGCTCCAGCTGGGGCCGTTGTGACTGCAAATTACCTATCGAAAATCGATACGACAGACCTTTGACGAGAAGATCCAGAAGGGCCTTGCGCCACCTACTCGATGCGAAGCCCGTCGCAGCTTGCGCGCTGCTCTCTGGCCGATGTTTTTTTCATGAAGCTACCTGATAGCGATAAATACACGTCGCGAACCCACGCCCTCGTCGCGTCAATAACGCTTGAACGCCACTCGTCTCGGTTTTTTTTTAAATTTTTTTCTTCTTTTTGTAAATACATTTTTTTTCACGGAATTATATAGAGGCCAGTTTGTTGGGATGAAAAAGAACATTCTGCGGCGGTAGATAAAATGTTTGTACCATAGAACAGAGCTGCTCTGGAGATAATTGAGAACGAAAAGAATTATAATTTATTGGCGAATTGTCAAGGTAATAGCGTTTTAGCTCAGTTCCGAACACTGGAGTTTCAGAGATTCAATTTTTCGCGATCGACGCGTCGCCGCTTTATGTCCGCGCAGTTCGGCAATCGCGACGAATCTCATTCCCCGCACAAAATCTCAGCCCGTGTATCCGATGTCCGTCACGTTATGCGATCGGGAGGCGAGAGCATGGGATAGATATAAAGCATTGTGGCTTGTAACGAGAGACCTGTGTGCCATCGGAGCCGACACCGTTGACGTTCTCAGCTGCGCTTTATACCGCGGGATACTGTACGCCCGCAACTACGTATCTCTCGCCGAGACGACCGGAGCTTCGCTCTGCTCTCCAAGACCGGAGAACACTTTTCGGGTCAAGGCTTTTTTTATTCGACGTTCCCACAGACGTTACCTTGATCAAAAGTCCTTCTGCGATCAAGGCTCTCATCGCGCCTTACTCGGCTCCCTAAGCTCGCGTCAATTCATTGTTTGTATAAAACACATTCGGTAATGTGTTGTATACAAATAAAATAATAATATTGTAACCAGTTTATATTAATACTAGCAGTTTATGTTGGCTCGTGCGCTTCGTGCGTTCGCAGCATCTGTGCGGGTATTCGCGTGAGTATTCGCGTGAGTATCCGCGTGAGTATTCGCGTGAGTATTCGTATGAATATTCGTATGAGTAATCGCGTGAGTATTCGTATGAGTAATCGTGTGAGTATCGTGTGAGTATTCGTGTGAGTATCCGTGTAAGTATTCGTGTGAGTGTCGTGTGAGTATTCGCGTGAGTATTTGCGTGAGTATTCTTGTGAGTATCCGCGTGAGTGTTTGCGTGGGTATTCGTGAGGGTCCAATTGACATGAACTTTATTATAACGTAGACGTAATATAATACCATATTATATAATAAAGAAAAGAAACAAAAAAAAAATGTCGCTGTAAAGTTCAAACGGCCAACCGACATCCGAGCAGGATCATCGGTCCTAGGATGGATGTGCAAACAATTCTTTTCATTCTTCAAATTCCTGCGCAAATTAAGTTTCGCTGTCTTTTCTTTCCGAAAACAAAAAGGGTTCGGAGGGAAGGCAATTCTGGCCATTTCCCAAGGGAGAGAAAAAAATATTGTCGGAATCCTGTGAAACAATGATCCGAGGTCCTCTCGTGGTCGTCCAGAGACCCGAATGACGGGATGGATATCCCGACGACCTAAACAAACACTCTCGAGGTATAGCGATAGGGTCAAGCCGAGGGTCCTTCCGGCGAGCCTGAAGTTTTCCACTCGTCTTGTCGAACGAGGATGCACACCCACGGATATGTATTTTCTTCTCGACAATGCGCATCGAGAGTAGCGCCGTCTGTAAGGCTCGAGTTTATTTCCGTTAACGCCACGTTATTTCGGTTCGAGACGAGAAACCTCTCCGATGTATATATATATATATATTTATACATACATGTGTGCGTACGTATGTGCGTCCCCACACATGCATGCCACCTCGCCTCCGACGCAAATCGCGTACACGTACATAAGTCATCAGCCTCGACCGAAGCTCGTTTCACGCATCAGGAAGTCGAAAGATTGAAGATTCGAGCTTTCTCTGTATACACTAAATAGGTTTGCGCGCTATGCGTGCCCCGGAGACGTTCCCAGAGTGCAGGAACCATTAGTCTTCCCGTTGCCAATCAACCGCGGAGTCAATTTTAAATTTCCCAATTTAGAAGACAGCCAAGTTTCCTATTATACACTCGGTGGAGTACATCGGCCACTCAGGCCGGAGATTAAAAAATGTTCAATGTATAATAAAATTTAATGTTATCGTCTGAACGAACATTCGCGGTTTGACTGATCGTCGTGGATTAAAAACTTAAAGGAATGTCGCGTCTCCTTGAAGCCTTTATTTATTTTTTTTTTTAATAGCGCACCAGAATCCATTTACGACAGGGTGGTAAGGACAATGGCTTTGGCGAAGAAAAATTGGGGGCAAAAATTCGCCAGCCACGATCGCTCACAAGTCGTCGTGCTCCTCTTACGAAAATGAGACAGCCTCGTCTACGCTGCTCCCTGAAAAAACACGGCGGACCAATGCGATACGATAAATCATCATCATTATTGAACTTCACCTGCGCACGAGCTCTCGCGAGTCTGACAATAATTAATGTCTCCCGTTGCCCGGGGAGGACATCGGAGGCCCGCGGAGAATAATTGCGTCAACACTGGCTCTCCGACTGACGTCAGCAGTGGGAAGAGACACAATCGTATGAGAGAAAAAAAAAGAAGAAAATCCACCGGTGTTGAGTATACTTATGGGTTTCGGAGCTGAAACATTTTAGCCTTGACTTTCCTCCAATGGAGCAGCCGCCCGAGTCGGCCAGGAAAAATAAACGAGTCGGAGAAAGAATGGTCGGAGTGGAAACGTATCAGCGATTGTCGTTTCAACGCTCGAGGCAATTTGGCGAGTCTCTCTCTCTCTCCCTGGAGATCTCGAAAGAATTTTAATGCCGAAATATTTATCGACACGGAGCCTTGTTATTGTCTCGAGGAATTTGATAGGTTTGATATGCAAAACTGTAGACGTTTTTTATTGCATGTTATATTAAAATTATATCCATACTTGTGATACCAACTGTACACAATGAATCGTACAGAAATGTTTGTAAAATTGGCAAGACATTTTTTTCGATCTTTTTGAACACAAAGTACTTGTCAAAAATAAACTGTTTTTTTACTATGTATTGATAACAGTGGACTGAGAAAAAAAATTGTTGGATTAACCGAAATTCGCGGTGACATACGTTCGAAGCTGTTGTTTGTTTGGTACAAGAAAATCATTGTTTTGTTAAACGATTATTATCTTCAGTGGATTCAAACAAACATTTTTTCCTAACGCATAGCACGTAAAATCCCCTTTCCCGTTTCGGTGAAGTGAACGCAAAAGGTACTTTTTCGCACCGCATGCGATAACAATTCTGCGCAAACGCAAATTCCTTTTTCTCACAATAGTGCGTAAAATTGCCTTTCTGGCCACGTTACTCAAAAACTAAAAGCATGATTTTCAAGAATTTGTTAGGCAAAGTTATGTGAATGGCAGGGACATAGAACGAGAAGTCCTGACGTCGTCTTCACACTCGTCAAGAATTCCCTCTCTACGGCCTTGCCATACAAATAACTATTTTCGTGCATAAAATCGAGGCCCTTAATGTCGTCGTTGTATTTTAGGCCAAAAAGGTCAGCGGATTTGTGTTCAGCGGGCAAAAATACTTCGGGATACGTTGCAGATAACATTAGAAAAAGAAAAAAAAATTCAGTCAAAAAATTCCAAGGCTACCCCTTTCAAGTCCATTTTTCGCGTTTTTCAATGTCCTCAAACGGCACGATAAAACGATTCCAAAACTTTGGACAAGGCCCTATCGTGTGTATTTTTTCCCGCAGAATACGACGAGCACCTCGGATTTTCCCTAGCTCCATTGTGAGCCGAGATATTGACCTTTGAAAATCACAAAAATCGATGTTTTTCAAAAGTAGCTCAGAAATTGAAAAATCATTGTTCAATCGATTTTTTTTGTTTCAAAATTATATTCGACGTATTTTTTCCCGCCGATCACGATTATAACAATTATTTTACTCCCAGCCCAATATTTTCCATTTAAATCCCAAAAATACGACGTTTCCGACTACGCTAAAAATTCTTGACAAGCGGGAGGAAAAGTTCACTTTTTCCGCTGCTCGTCAAGACTCGGTCAATTTCCGTCCTCGCTGCAGGCATAGAATTATGGCCACTTTTTAGCATAGTCGGAAAAAAATAGCGTATGCCACTAGGGAGGAAGGGCCTTTTCACCTAGTGTGAATTTCCCACTCGAATCAAACTTCCCACTCGGCGAAAAGATGCACTTTTCTCCCTTGTAGCACAATATACTATTGTTGTACCAACCAAATAACACCTTTGACCGTTTGTCACCGCGCCTTGGTTAATCCAACAATTTCTTTTTTTTTTCTCAGTGTGACGTGCCATTTTCCCCGCGGCCAATCAATAATAAGCTGTAACACGATCGAAAAACTCCTTTCGACCCTACGCGACGTGTTGCGATCGGGCGAAATCCAATTACCGCGATTAATCGTCAACAATACGTGAGCGAATAATGGCGGTATTGATTTAGGTGGTTAGATCCGTTGAGGCGAGACGATCGCGATCGATTGGATCGTTGGATATCGGGGTACGAGAATCGGCACAGTCGTCATGCTAGACTCGGCAGTACGTCCGTGCGATACCACCGTCAGGCGGGGGAGCCGAAACAAATAGGAATTGTCTCTCCGTAGCTCCGAGATAAAATGTCGTTCGGCTTCTGCTGTCCCGACGGTACCTTAACCTTGTTAATTTCTATCTCCGCTCCACGAATAACCGTTACACGTAATAGGTATATTATCCTTGCGCAATAATGTTGCATATCCCCTGTCGAGCACGCATGCGCCTCGCCGATATAGATCGCGTTCGTTATATCGATATTTCCGATCGCTCCCGCACGAGATCGGATACTTCAATCGCGATAGAGACAATAGAAGTTGGCGATTTGTTTCTCAAGATACCTCGTCGCGTCTGGATAGGAAACACGACGAATATCGCCAACTGAGAGTTACAAACAAAAAAAAATTCTTCGAGATCCTTTCGTGGATAATATTTCAAAAATGTTATGTCCATTGGCGCATTTGATTTTTGTATTCCAGATTAATCTCCTATATTTTTATTGCTCGTTGGAGTGATCGATTATACTCGGAATATTTCTATTTGAAATTTGTACCACGTAACATACTGTCAGTAATTGTAACCGTACAAGTTATATTGAGTACCATACAACGATGAATTACTATATCCTTTTTTTTTTCTATGTTGTTTCGAACACATTATTTTTTATTTTTGTCGATCTATAAAAACATCGGAACAAAAAATCGTGGCAGCTGCAAGCAGACGAACCGACTCGAAATACGAGTTTGCGTTATCTCGGTCCGATAATCCGGGTGCAGCGGTGTCTGATAATTCAACGAGTTTCACGGTCCGTGCGCGCAAACCTCTCGATACGTGACCAGAAATACGATACTACTGTGTCCCGACGTTGGATTTTCGCGTTAATTCCAAGAATCGTGCCGCGGGAGTCTAAATTCGTAACACCGGGAACGTTGTAGGCAGGCCATCAGGCGGAGAGCCAGGCAAATGGACCGCGCGCGGATGCTGGCTGTCGGACCGTTCGCGGTCCGCGCGCTCCCGAGACGTTGATCCTCTCGTCCGATCCTCTCGTTATGACACTCCGCGGTGCGGCCATGCGCCGCGATTGACGAACGTCGAGAGGCGACACGTCACCGTGGTTCTTATCGAGCAACCCGCCCCCGTTGAGCGATATACGATCGGCGAAACGTGCGCGCCCCGCCGTTTCTCCCCCAACGAAAGTCGGCGATCAAACGCGCACCGGCGCTTCGCGCCCGCTCAACTATATCGGGTTAACTATTATGCGCTGTTGAGAAATTAGCAATCGTACGGTGAACCCGAGAGCCGAAACGCGGTGTCGGCGGATCGCGGCTTCTCTCATCTCCGTCGGCGGTTCTCGTTTCGGCTGAACTAGCCTCGGCGCCGAAACAACCAAACATCCCGCACCGCCGTGCGAAACAAAAAAATTCCGGCGAATCAACGCCGCAACGAGATATCGCGCCCATCACGAGTTCGTAAAATATCGCCGGACTGACAATCAGAAGGATTTATCTTCCGCGTGTAATTATTTAAAAAAATACGGCTTTCGGAACTCAGTCACGCGATACGTGCATCGCCGGTTGCGCTATTGTAATTTCGAAGTAGCCACACACGTAGCTGGGGCGACGATTCTCTCTTGTTTTTTTTTTCTTTTTTAATGTATACAAGGCACGCATCGCACGTCTCGCGGGACGTTGGAATATATTTTTCAAACATTTCGCCGGACCCGACAACCCGGGCGAAGAATCACAAGGAGAATAACCGAGCGGGTGTGAGGGTCCCAAAGTGAAACCGCGATAACATTTCGTGCTGAGAATGCGAGGTTGGAGTGAGAATATTAAAATCGTCTGCCCTTCGTGGACTTCTTTTCTACTTTGTCTATCCATTTATTTGCCGGTGGGAATGTTAATTTGAATAATGAAAAAAATATATATATATATATATGTAACATTTTTTTCAAATAATAATTTTACGAATACTTTTAAGAGTGGGTTTCAATATCTTTTCTCCTTTTTTCCAATAACGATCGGACGCGTCCCAAATACTTTGGTCACATATCTAAAGGTTGTTCAATCGCTGCGAACGGCCGAAAAACGAAATTGGCGTAGCGAGCCATCTGCCCTGCCGACGAATTGCGCAGGTTTATTAGGAGACCTCGTATCGTCCCCACGGTCGTAACATCTAAACCCGTCGTAGGTTTCCCCGCGGATGATATCCGCGCTACGAAATAATACCGGTCGGCCTTTCGCTCGGCAAATTACTCCATCTGGTAAGTGAAGCGCGTCTCGGAGTCATTAGAGTACGAGGCGAGTGGTCAAAGCCAGAGGAAAGACATTTCGGACGAGGATCTAACGGAAGTTGAATCGCGCGACGGCGATCGTTTCTCGGTATTGAAGACGTCACGGGGAGGACAAATAGGGACGGAGACAAGGAGCGAGGTCTGGCGAAGATTGAGGGGGCTTTTGGTGATTTCCAAGTAAAATTCGAGGCGAAAGTGGAAAATCTGTGCGGCGGTTGGACAAATCTGCACGGTGACCGGCAACTATTAACCGGCGTCTACTACCATACGCGAAGCTCTAATCTCCGACGCGGACCCTCGTGCGAATTCGTGCGCGAGTGCTCTGTGCTTGGTCCAAAGTTGAAAATAACGTTAAATGCGCGTCCGCGGGTTCGTCGACCGAGACGGCGAGAAGAACGGTCGGGAAGGAGGCAAACGGCGGTTCTCTGACGTAGGGTGTGCTGTTGCCGATGCGTACACCACCGAACCGAGCACGCCTCTATTCCCGGTTGTATATAGATGTATAGAGAGAGGCAATGGGAACGGTTCTAATAGAGAATCAAGTTGGTTCGACGCGAAGCTATTTCTGTGTATTCTCGCGTAACGAGCCACTCCGTACTATCATCAACGGTCCGCGCGTGCCGTTTTTTATTCTTCAATACCGCAGTGCGCAAAGCTAGTCTCCAAGAACTTTAAAATCGGCGCCGTTTATGATTTTAAATACTTTAAGCGTAAGTATATTTTAAGGATATAAAATAATATAAGTAATGAGCTGTGACTGCTATTATTATCATCAATAATAACAGTAATAATAATCATGCTAACTCTATCTTGTGCGATACTCTCGCCAATTTAAAAAAATCTACTCCGATACGAGGTGGAAGCTGCGAGTTAAAAAAATATCCGTATATTATGAAAGTGGAAGCAATAAAAATCCTCGAATCCAGACGCTGACCGGTTACCAGCTAAAAATGATGTCACAATTCGAAAGAAAAAAAAAAAAATAATAATAATAATGATGTGGCTCGATGATAAAATGAAGTAACCTCTCGCTCTCCCTTTCCTCGTGATTCGTCGAGACTTTTTAAAATTGCTTCTCTCACTGAATCTTTCATCTCCTCGTAGATTTAATACAGTGCGGCGCTCGCTTTTTCCTGTTCTTTGAAGAATGCATATAACGCTCCGGAGGAGTAGATTTCTTTGTGCGGGTCTAATATGAATTTCAATGAAGTTTTGTGTAAGAATAAAAAAGAATGAAAAAAAAGTAGCTCTAGGTCGCCCTTTACACCTTTCTACGTGAGTTTAGGGCCCGGGAAGGAAACTGTCGGAGCGGAAAGAGATTTGGGATCCCCGGTTTCGGAATACTCATGAGCATGAAAGAGAGTGAGTTCGTGCGTTTCCTCGGCGAGGTAAGGCACAACGAGAGGGATTCTCTCGACGGGCGACCTTGCTCGGAACGCTCGGAGAATAAACGAGCTCTCTCGAGAACTCGAACGGATAGAGAGACCCAACCGGCATTCCTACTCGCTCGAGGCACGCAACTTTTGTATAGTCAAGTGTACCTCAAATTTGAACTTTCGAGGGCTCCACAATCGAGCGACACACATGCGTAAAAAAATATTCAAGTAAAGAGGGAGAAAAACAAAAATATTCGAAACCATTTGATATCCCGTGTATTTTGTACCACCGATCACGGATACTTTGGTCAATCCATTCCTGGCTTATAATAAGCTATAGAAAATTGACAAAATATTCCGAAGTTCGCGAAACTGCCGTTGATAACGAAAATAACCAAAAAAAATATTGAAGTCGCGAAAACTTCGCGAACGGGTGAAAACATTTATATTGGTAGAAGTCGTACGTCGCAAATTTTGCGCCGCAGAAGGAACTCGATCCTCGTGCAATTAAGGCCGAGGTCGGTTTCTTTCCGAATCCAGTGCGCCGGTAACACAATGGGACACCGATCGAGTTACGCAGTTACTTTTCTCGCACTCAGCCGCGCGATGTATTTCGATTCCAGGACTGCTCGTACACGGCCGCGGGGTTTCGTTGATTCGAAGCTGTTCGCTGCCGTAGCTCGTTCGCGATTTCCTCGACACCCGAGGAAAAAGTAGCTTTTAGCTTTTTGTCCGGCAAACAGGGAAACCTAGCCGTGGTAAAAACGCCGAGGAGAAAAGCCGCGGCCGCTCGTTGGTGCACCTCGGGGCCAGGAGAGTAACCGAGCTGCCGTGCTCGATGCCGAGGGCCGGTAGCAGAAATCACCGAGATAATGTGGTTTTTATTGCTTCGAGATATTTATTAAACCTATTATTTTCGTATCCATGAGAGAGCGATATGGGTCACACAAGCTGGTCTCTGTGAAACGGATATCCCCTTCCCGACGAGCGGCGAATCGCGTCTCTCTGTGTGAATACGTGTATTTATAGTATTATAGCTCGAGGCAGAAACTGGTTCGTAGAGTTCAACGTTGAAAGAAGCCGGACGGTGGAGGAGCAGCGCACGAAACAGCACCAATACCATCCGGCTTTGCCGATATGGACGAGGCACCGGTATGAAGCATACCTGTTCACGATATCTAAATCGCATCGCCCTTGACACGTTGCCTCTCCGAATATTTCGTCGGTCGGCGGGTGCTCGAGAAGGGAAGGAAGGAACGAACGAAGAACTAACTATCGTGTCGCTGCGCCGGCCCGGAGGTTTCGAAACAAAAGGCAAAGGCGAAGCGGCCCCGGACGAGAGCTTCGGAGCGTTCGGGCGAAAATATATATTCACCCGAAGAAAAGATAATTACAGTCCGGTTAAAATAATTGTTTCAACGACGATAGGCCGTCCGAGCTCGGCGATCCAAAACTCCCGTACTCCCGCTCGTACAATTATCATTATCTGTCTTTTATCTATAAAACCGAAATAGCATCGAGCCGGAGAAGCGAGTTGACTCTCTTCGGCAACCACTTAAAGATTTCCCTTGAGAAAATTCGTCTAAGTGCAGCGGAGAACGGTCGTAGTCATCGTATGGTATGTACACTCGTAGATATCGGAGGGGATCGGGAACGACGCATTCCCCTGGTGATTCCACTGCAGTCCCGAGTGCACAGGCGCGGGAGAAAAATGCACTTGGAACTAGCTATGGACATAAGGGACGGCGGGGCAAAATGGTACCATTCGTGACGAGATTTCTTTTCCTGTTCGGTGAAAACATTTTTTGAGAAGGTTCGTTTTACACCCATCGGTCCGTTTTGCCCCGTTCTACCGTGCATAGGAATGAACCGCAGCTCGCGGCATATCCCTGGCGGGTGCGTATGCGGGTGATGCCCGCTCGAACTCTCGCGACGATGAATTACAAACGACAATGAGCACTCGACCGGGACACTTAACCCCGGACACTTAACTCTTCTTCCGCGGTGGCTCACGCTAACAGTCCCCCGCGTTTATATATATACGTATATATTTCCTCGTAGTACCTGCGAGTTCGACTCTGTTCGATCCCCGTGAATTTTTAGCCGGGAGGCACATCTGCGCTGCCGCAGTTGCGAGAACCCCGAGGATATAGTATTCCCGCTCGTATAACGATACATCACCGAATCCAATTACCAATACGTCGGGTTAAATGGAAAGAAATGAAACTCTGTGCGTGACTACGGGTATACGAGAGAGCAATCGGGCGGCGAGGCACTCCGTAGAGTAAACGCGGTGAGGAACGCTGAAGAGACTCGAACATCGCAGATGGGACAACGGAGGGATTGTATTTTATTATACGAATTACAGACAATAGCACTTTAAATGCAGATATATTTAGAAACTATTTCTTTTTTCACTGGCTGTCGCGTCGATAAGGAATATTATTGAATTACTTGAGAAATTTTCGAAATTTTTCTATACTTCAGCGCCGCATGATTAATTTCGTGTATCGAATCTTCTATCAGATTTTAAAAAAGACGGATTGTTTTTTTATACGAATTATACTCTGTAAAAGAAATCGGTTTTAAATTAACGAACGGTATCGACAACTTTTCTTTTACATAAACCGTTTCTGAAATTTCAGGCATAATATTTGTAATTTTAATATCTGGTATTTTTATTTTTACTAAAAAGTGTAATGATGTTCAATTAATATAAACAATGTAAGCAAATGTCAAGTTCCAGTACATTAAATTTACAATTTATTTTTATTGGCTGTCTCGTCGATGAGGGAGATTCTCGGCTTACTTGAGGAATTTTCGAAATTTTGTTATACTTTAGTGGCGCAAGATTAATTTTCGTATCGGATCTTGTATCAGATTTCAAAGAGTGATATATATGTATATTTCTTCATGTACGAATCGCCAAAGTCGATAAATTTTCGATGTTTCACCCGGTGAGCATATTCTGCCGTGAATTTCGTTGGCAGGGATTCGGCCGACCCACAATTTCAACTCTAGAAGATCCATTTGTCACGTCGGCGGCTGCCAATCGCGCGATAACCAAAGCCACAGCCTATACACGGGGTTGAGGGTGGGAGGGGGGGGGGGGGGGGCGAGAAACGAGTTGCCGGACGTTCAATTAATGCGATAAGGAATCTCGGGTCGAGCGTTCGGTTCGCGAGTGGCTCGTACGTTTTCATTCGGTCGTTCTCGTTCACACTTGTGGCTTCTTCATCTTCGCATGCACACATGTATATGTATATTCACGTTTACCCGACTGTCGATTCGACCCACGGTATAATACCGCTACCATACCCGTACCCTAACAACTCCCGAGCGTTTACAACAGGTTCAGAAAATATAAGCGCGAAAGTCAGAGTCGTCGACTTACTGTAATCCACGACATAATAAATATAAAAAGTTTCACCCCCCCCCCCCCCCCCCCTGGCAAACTCGCGTACGGCTTCGATCTTTAGTCCTAGATTCTCGGATAAAATTTCTACTTGTTTTCGTGTTTTTTTTTTCTCCGCTTCATTAATTTTTTTTTTATGACTAGCTTAACGCCTTTCAATGTAGGCAAATGCAGACGTGCGTCGCGGCGGATTAATGCACTCGAGGATGTGCCGATTTCTAGTTTATCGATAGAAATTTTGCGATCGGCTCGGCGTCGGCGGCGATGCAGCTCAGCGGGGAATGAGCTCAATAACGGATCAATTTTATTTTATACCGGCGCGAAACGAGCACGATTGCCTTCCGATCGGTGCCTCTAACCTAATCATCATTCGCCACTGTGCAGCCAATAATTCTCTCGGAGCCAATTTCAATCCATAAATCCACTGTAACGGTGAATATCTTATTACTTTGTCAAATTGAGTTTTGTGGTTTAAAAATTAATAGCCAGGCTATTATAGGAGGAAATCTAGGCGCGAGCCGAGTGAGCACAGCGGTGGATTAAGTCGCATATGTGCCACATGCGTTGGCTTTATAATCCCGACGCAGGCTCCGTTATAACGCACGCGATGTGTGACGCTGGGACGCACCGGTAACACACATTTTCATAGCTCTCGTGGGTTTATACACTGCGAGCGTCGTTTACCAGCGAGGGATATAACACTCGATCCGGTTTGTTGGGATTACGGAGGTGAAGTAACATCGACACGGGAGTCCAGTTCTGACAATAATTGCGCTGACGATCGATCGACCCAATTGCCGACGATTTTCTCGAGGGAAACATTGCACCGGGACGGCGACAGTTAGAATGCTCGAACTTTGCTTCGCGCGCAGTTTTTGTGTTTCCGTGTTTATAAATGTATGTTTATAAAAAAAAAAAAAAAGATTTACTACGATAAATTAATTTGTAAAACATTGAATATCGCGATAAAAACAATCGATATAATTCGAATAATATATACTGCGAAAAATTAAATAATAAATATAAAAGCCGGCGATAAGATTGAAGATAATTCTAACGACTCTGTGCACCGTTTTCTCGCTATCGAACCAGATACGCGAGTTACCGCGGCCGATCGGCGATACCTTCTAAAAAAAAAAAAGAGAGAAATCTAAAAAGTATGCACCGATAACTTTAATTAGAATGCTCGAGCTTTGCTTCGCAGTGAAGTTTTTCGAGTTTGCGCGTTCATAAATCTATATTGTTTATAAAAAATATATTACCATAAATTAATTTGTAAAACAGTCAATATCGTGTAAAAAAAAAAAATCGATATAATTCGAATAATAAATACTTCGAAAAATGAAATAATAAATAGAAAAACTGGAGTATAAGATTCAAGATAATTATAACGACTCTATGCACCGTCTACGAGCCAGATATGCGAGTGACTTCGGCTGATCCGCGATAGCTTTAAAAATAAAAAAAAGTAAAATCCAAAAATATGCTCCGATAAATCTTGAACTAGCGATTTGCGAACGAAGGCGAAGATGTATCTACGAGAAAGGGGTGGATCTAATTATTATTTGACCGATGAGCATTTAATCGAAAGGTGCGTTCGTGCACCGTAAAAAAAAAGAAGTATTAAAAAAAAAATAAGACAAAACGAAAACAAGGGCGATTTTAGTTTCTTCGTCGAGTATCGTGGACAAACATGCAATTAGCTTCGACACATAATTCTCCGAGTGATTATACTATGCCGCTCGTTTCAAACTGCTTTGCAAATCGCATCGCTATGTAGGGCCCCGAGATGCAGACACACTTTGTGGGCCGCGCGATTCCAGATCGCGAGTACGTCGAGTCGTGAGGCCACTGGGAGAAAGAGAGCGAAACCCGGGGCTCCGGTAAACGTTGAATAAAACTAATTACCACAGTTGTGTTCTCTGGCTTCTCGAGTCGGCCGGGGGATAGAAAAAGGGGAAAGAGAACCGACTCAGTGGTAACCGACTGCGTCGTCGGTTTCGTTCAGAGTTACTCGGAAACTTTGTTCCTCATCATAAATTCAACGTACAACAATACTGAGACACGCCGGTTATACGGCATCTACGTGGGAAACGGTGCGAAATTCAATTTTACCGGCTACGGCGAATTCTCCAAGAGTAAATCAAAATATATTACGTGACATTTGCCGAATTTTTTTTTTTTCATCTTAAAACGAATAAGGCTACGAAGAATTTTTGTCAACAAATTGCGTTACTCCGAACGGATTCTCTCGTTGGAGTACAAACGACGACAACGACGACGACGACGACGACGACGACGCGAGTTGCCGAGGTGCGCGGATAGAGTTGCGTAAAAATTAGCATACCCAATCGCAGCTGGCGTATATCTTCGCGAAGGGAGTTGAGAAAAAAAAAACACGAAATGAAGGAACGAAGATGCAAAGTGCACGCACGCGTGAGGCTCGGTAGGCTCGCGGCTAAGAGTCGAAGAAACGAGAGGGAAGTGTGCGCGTAGCGGGGCTGCGAGGCTTAACCAGCTGGGAGCAGCAGCGGCGAGCGCGCGAGTGGCGCACAATAAATGCGTTGTTCACCGCATTCCAAAGGCACGCACTCTTCTCGGCACAATACCCACGCACAGAGAGCAGCGTCGGACTCGTGAACTCGGCTGAGCGCGTGTGGAGGATCGGCGGTTCATGTGAGAGAAAAACCGTGCGTGCGTGTTTGTGCGCACGAGGGCTCGGTATCGCGCATTAGCCCGGAACGCAATTCGTCGATGCGAGAATGCTCCAACTACGAAGGTAGGTAAAACAAAAATATTAATTTTTTTTTTAACTATCCCAATTGATTCTATTTCAGCAGTTGATATCCCTTCAATAATAATAATAGTAGTAGTAATAATAATAACAATAATAATATAGTGTAATTAAGAGAGTTCTCATTATTGAGATAAGATAAGACATGAGGTAATTTATTGCGACAGCGACAACATTTTTATTACATTATCATTTAATGTATGTACACATATATGTGTGTATAAATGATAATAGTCTTCCGAAATTAATGTATCATAATGAACTTTAATGGGAGAGAGTATTAATCGACTCGTGTGCACGGAGCTTCGTCGCGAAGATTATACGCGCTCGTACCCATTTGCGTCCGAGAAAAGAAGACTAAGCGTGCGAGAACTTTACCGCGGTCGTTTATACGGCGCATGTACCTCTCTAATCGGATTCGCTGCATTCTGTCGTGCGTGCGTGCGAACTTGCTCGTACCCGATTCCCGATGCCCGCGAATACTTTGCGTAAGTTCGCATTCGTGTTAAAAGTAAATCTCCGCTTGAGGACTGTGGGTTACATGCGGCCGGGAGTGCGCGTGCGCGTGTGCGCGTGCGCGTGTTCCTCTATCGGTGAATGACTTGCCGGGATACTCGGAACTTTTGCGTATGTGAGAAAACACGGCCACTGTCCTCTCCGTCCTCTCTCATTCCCGTTTATTCGCTTCTCTTCTGTCCTCTCCGCGGTGCGTTATAGCAACGGGCCTCCCGTTGGCAGAAGAAGAAACGAGCTAAATACCAGATACACATCGGCATTCGTGCCGCGTACCGAGGGAGAACCGAGTCAAGAATTAAGGAGACCGAGCACAAAGTCACTTCGCTGCGCGGTTGATCGCTCGACGCATTACTTTTTTGTTTTTCGGTTCACCGAAATGGTCGCAAAATTTTAACGGGTTAAACACCCGATCGCAACTAAACAAAAATTATTAATTTACTTTATTTCATGCGCGATTTGTATGAAAAAATAAATAATAATTATTATTATTATTGTGATTATAAATTTAAGGCGTTTTCTAAGTTCTTCGTTCATTCCGTAAGTCTCGTCGATCGGTGCAACAACTAATTCGCGATGCTCGATCATTCGCTTCCGAACGATTTTCACGCTCGTGGAAATACAGTTGATTAAAAGTTTTGTGAAAAGTTGACGCAAGCTTCGCTCTTGCTTCTCTTACACGGATACGTTTTTTCCCCGCAAGCTGCCGAAGCTTCGCGAATAATGACAATAGTAAAGGAATGTTGGACGTCATAGCTCTATCTTGACTGGAGGGATAAGAGCGGGATCTGTAAACCGTGACTGCCGCTCCGAGTCGCTCGGAAAGAAATTTTCTCTTACGTAAAAAAAAGCGATCCATCATCTCTTGCTGATTCACCTGGAGCCTCAACTATGTTCAAATATCCAGTGAACGCTATATCTTTTTTTAGGGATTGCGTAATCCGTCACCTACTTAACGCACGTGCTTGTCACTTCCCGCTTGACTCGCGCCAACCCAGTTCATTAAAAACGCGCTTACGATTTTTTTTTATCCACTTGTATGACTGTCGCGAACACGTTGCTCTTTCATAAATTTAATTATCACGGTTCGTTATGCAACTAGTTGACTAGATAAAAAAAAATTGAAACATGAACGAGATAAAAAGAATTATGAATATTTTTTGTGGTCACTTCGGCTGTCCGTCTAATTCCCTCTTTCGAACACTAATACAGTCCCCTCACTATCCTCTGAAACACGAGCTAATCCTATGATGTCTACGAGCCAGCAACACGTAATAGCC
Organism: Amblyjoppa fuscipennis; assembly: GCA_963575735.1. Classification (NCBI taxonomy): domain Eukaryota; kingdom Metazoa; phylum Arthropoda; class Insecta; order Hymenoptera; family Ichneumonidae; genus Amblyjoppa; species Amblyjoppa fuscipennis. The sequence continues at coordinate 15,005,534 of OY754495.1, read as the reverse complement.
CCGAGTGTTGCGGATAGACGGAGAACCGTTGAGGGACACGTTCCAGGTCTCGATTCCCATGGACGGGAGGTCGTGGACCACCGCGCAGCATCCTGCCATCGTCACCTAGCACCTTATTAGTTCCTGTCCACGAGCGGTTTACGCAGCTGCGGATCCTCCGACCCGTCCATCTATGTAAACTCGCACGAAATACGCACCGTGCATTTAACTATTCGCCACACTGTTTCCACCAATGTCTTCCGTAAAGAGCCGCGAAATTTAGCCTCGGGCTCACAGTGTCAGCGAGGATACAAAGGAAGTCCTCAGGATCGGGGGGCTTCGCGCTATGCCGAAAATTCGCCTAGGCAAATGGTAATTGTGGGTCAGAGAATTTCATGGTCCACAATAGTCGCGTGGCTCGCCTTTGATGGATTTCGAAGTTCGGGGTCTCCGACAGCAATTTGGAACGCCACCCGTTGTGCCCTCGGGGGGTCGCGCAATTATCGGAGTGAATTGCCGCTACTTAAATGTGATGAAAGAATCGTTGTTTTTTTTTTCTGTAAAAACAACGTGAAACTACGGACGCGAGGCTCGTTATCGTTCAATCATCGGCCAGGGTATTTAGGATTCTGTGTTCTCATTAAAATTCGATCGGATGAAATTTTCGAGGTAATGGGCGGTGAGTGAGGGAAGAAACTGCGCGCGGATGTGTACGCCGAGGAAAAAAGAGGCGGCTCAACAACATCCGGTGATACGTACGAGAGTGCAAAGTGGAGTGGGGCAAAACGGACAATTTTTTAACAATTTATCGCCGGACTTTTCTCATGGAAAGAAAAATATACAAAAACTGATACTTACTGAAAAGTCTCGACAGATAATCATGTATTCATAGGAACAGAATGTTATGCTACTCATCGAGGATCCGTGATGCGTGCCGTTACTCAAAAAGTACTTGTACTTGGTACTCCAAATTCTAAAAAAAAAAAAAAAGTACTTGACGAACTGAAAAGTACTTTTGTACTTCAATTACTGCCCAGCTCTGATCTATAGCATAGCCACGTATACTATACCCAGAAAAATAATTTATTTGATTTAAACAAATATTCATTTAAATTAAGTAAATAGTTACTTAAATGAAATACCTATTTATTTAAATCAAATAAATATTTTGCTTAATCGAAATAAACGAATATACATCCGGACAAACATGCAATTCTTTTCCGAGCCGGTCACAAAAAGGGCCTCATCTCGAATTGAGGACGTGGTCCATTTTGCCCCACTCCCTTTTCTGCAAAGACAGCGGAGAAACCTCATGAACCGGCCGGTAGTGGAAAGAGCGAGCGTGACTCACTAATAGCACCGCTAATTATGATTACGTATCCTTTGGCTTGCAGTAAACTCACGGTGTGGTAGGTAGATTTGCGCGAGAGCGAACCGGTGCCCCGGACCGGAGGCAAATGAGTCGAGAGAGACGAAAGAGAGAACAAAAGCCTGTTATGGTACTTCGGTGTGTTTATCGTTTGCAGCTTGATGCAGCCCACGGTATTCACGGCAAAGCCTAGTGATCCTCGGTTTGCTCCTTTCCCTCCCGCGTTCCTGTGGTTCTCTACGAGCCGAATGAATAATTGTACGTACGTGTTCGTGATTGCACGATAGAGATACATCTCCCCGTCCTTAGCCGTCTCATCCGAGAGGTGGCTACTACGGCACCTGGAACCTGACGAGCTCGTCTCTGCAGGATTGATGCTGAGGATTTTTCTTTTTTTTTTTTTCTCTCTCTCTTTGCGTTACGAGATTCAATCTTGATCGAGTAAACGATGAGGATGAAACGAGGTCGAGAGGATGCAATTTAACCTTGTCTACTTGCCCGGAGGATGAACAACCGATAGGTGGACACTCGCGCAATAAAAAAAAAATGTTCTACATTTTAGTAAAAAAAAAAAAAAATTAAAAAAAAAAAAATTCGAGGAGATTGCGGTTTCAATCAACGCTGGGACTGAGATACGTGGATGAAACCTGGCAATTGTCGACTTACGCGGGAGATAATTCTGAGCCAGAGTTTGCTTTAACGCACCGAACGCGAATACGGATAACCTCGGCACGAATTGTCGCGTGGGCAACGCTAGAGAACTCTCCGTTATGGAGGCTACCAGCAATTATTGTACCGCGGGAGGACTGGGGTCTCGGTCGCAGATACATACGCACGCAATTACGCTAATCTTCGTGGAGGAAGAGATAACGATAGCACGTATGCGCAAGGCTGCGCGTAGCTTCTCGTAGTTTCCGTTGTACGGCGGAGGGCAAGAGAGAGCAATTATTTTCACTCCAAAGGACTATCCGTGGACCGTTAACATTCCTGCCTCTATGCTATAATTCTCAGCCGTGTATCGCGTATTTTACTTCGCGAAAAAAAAAAAAAAAAAAAAAAAAAAAAAAAAAAAAACTATTCAATTATCGACGGTAAAGAATTTTTTTTTAAGGCTCGTAAACATTTCAATTTTGTTACTTGTTATTTCATGAGTGTCATCTAAGTGTCGAGCAGACACTGATAGTGTGGTTTTTGCTTGACAAGTTTAGCACCCACGAAAAAAATGAATTACTGCTTTCATTAGCGAGGGAGTTCCGAACGGAAATAGAGCCGATATCGTTCTGTCTCAATTGATGAACGGGATTCTACGTGATCGATGTGATAAACACGTTTTACATTTCCGCACACGGGAGATTTCCGCGACTGCTTCTAATAACCCGTAGCGTTTAATGGAAACGCTGAATTCTCGGATAATTAAATTTCGTCGCGGCAGTTTACCGGTGGCCACACCTAATTATGCAAAACTGCTTTCCAGCCTGGAATCTCATATGATCCAACAAAGGCGCAAGCATACGTGTCACGTATATTTAATGCGTAACCAAGGCGAGTATTATAAATACAGGGTTAAAAGAAAAAAAAAAAAATGGTCGTTAAATTTTATTTTTATGGTAAAATAGACACGAGACCCATACGAGGAATCGACAAGGGCGATAATACTCGAGTCTGCGTTTCTTGCCGAACTAATTCAGTCCGCGTTTCTCTACCCCCCCGGTTTTTTTTTTTTTTTTTTCCACTCTCGCATCACTCTCTCGCTGCACACGCGCGGCTCTTCGTAGTATAATATGTCCGAATGCGGTCTGCCTTGAAGTTTTCTCGCAGCACCACGGCGACTCGTGGCGCACACCGTATAGGGGGCCATGAAAATGCAAATTACCCGAGAACGCGCGCATACGCCCTAACGATACGATCGTTCGATCCCCCTGGTGCAACGAGAGTGCGGTGTCGGCGAAAAAGAAAAATGAAAGAAAACAAAAAAAAAAAAAGATAGTACTTGAGAGAGTTACTCACCGATCCCGTGGACGTAGTGTACGAATACGAGCGCGCTTATAACTTTAGTGTTTTCAATTAAGAACTCGTTCTTACCTGAAACGAGAGAGAAGAGACACAAAAAGACAACATTAGTTTCTGGTACAGCAGTTAAAATAAATTTTATCAAATATCTGAATAATTATATGGAACTCGAACGGCAATGGGATTCGGGCCTAAAGTGCAATCGGGCAAATAGTGCACCGCACACTGGACGGCTCGGAGTGAGGGCAGCCGTTAAAGCACGAAGATACGAAGAATTTACACGCGAGAGAGGATGACGACGAGGAAATCAACGAATGCCGGAGGGCGCGAATAGAGAGAAAAGCCGATGGGATTTTATAGTCGTACGGGCCTAGGTAACGGACGTCGTTCAAACATGTTTTATATTACCCATTAAGTTCTCACACTCGATTGCATTCACCCTTCGGCATCGGGCCGTACGAGGCATGTTATGGAGACTTTAATGCGATTTCGGATAATTTCCTTTGGATATTCGAGATTGAACTTTAAGATAGCCGGCGGATAATTATCATTTTTTTTTTTTTTTTTAAGCCGATATCATTATAATATATTTGTGTCCTTTGGAACGGCGCGATAAACAAATTACCGAATCTCATAGCGAAACAAAGTCTTCGAGTCAATTTTAATAAATAAATACATCATTATAAAAAAAAAAAATCTTGGAATCGATTAAATAAAAATGGTCGCCGATTTCAGAAAAACTTTTTTTCTTATATTAGAAAAAATATGTGGTAAATATGAAAGGTGTGTATGTTGTATCCATGGCTAAAATATTGAGGTCAAGTCAGCGGAGGAGGAGAGCCTAGGGAGACGCAACTGCGAGGGCAGCGTTGCATTGCGGGTTGCCTACGCCGAGGGATTCTCTTGAGTGGTTATTTGCGTTCGAGCTCGGTGCAATAGGAAGCAAGTTAAATAACAACTATTTTTGTTTAATTGACTCTTTGGACCCGCAGCGATATCGCGGCGGAAAGTAAATTTCTTTATCTGCTCGCCGGCACCGGAAATGAGAGTTCTTTGGTTGTCGGGTTCGGAGAGCCGACGAATTTCGCTCGACTCGGGAGAACTTTGAACTGCAAACTTGTTTAAGTTCAGGCTATCTGTCGTACATTTACTCGAACAGTTTCCGTTAGCACTCTGGTAATACCAACTGGCTTACTTCACGAATTTAATATTTTATGGATAATGCCAGCGGCTGTGCAGGCGAGGGGCAAAACTGAAATTGGTAACGACGGTCCGTTTTGCCCCGATCACCCTCGCTTGCATCGCAGGCAAGAGGAGCAATCGCCTCTAGATGAAATTCCTGACGCGAACTTTATCGCGAATCGAGTTAAAACTTTGACCTTAGACGGTGCGGAGCGATACGATATTCTTCTCGTTATTCTCGCGCCTCGTGAAATACGCGATAGCCAAGTGCACTTTTGCAATAACGAGACGAATTACAATGAAACTTTCGGTATCGAGCTTTCGTCCAAACAATATTTGATGCGATCAGTCGCGTCCGCTTCGACTATGTACATACATTGTTCGAAACCATTTTTGAATGATATTTAACAAAACAAAAAAAGCTTGATACGAATATTTTTGTATGATATTTTCGTGATCACGTGTGGGGAATTAAATATTAGAAATTCATGCGAAATCCATTCGTTTCAACGAGAGCAGTGCAAAGGTCTCATACAGCGTTTCATTCGCTTGCGCCACATGGTCTGTTTGTTCTTTACTTTCACGATAAAAAAAAACCGAAAAAATAAAAATCGTAAAAAAAAGTACCTCTGATATGATGGCCAGGATCAGGAGGGTCCTTTTTTTTTACCGAACATCGGTTTTCGGAGAACAGAAAAAAATATTCATGGTATCTCGAAACACCGCTGGAGTTTTCTTCGGAATTTATTTTATGCGCAGAAACGAATAGATATTCGTCGAAAGGATTGAAGCGTTTGTGAGAAAAAAAAAAAATGAATCTGTGTTTCCGCTGCGCATTCGATTGCGCCAGATTGCCTCGGGACTTTCAGGTATCGTTTACTGCGCTACAATATTCCTCTCTGTTCGAGAATCCAGTGGAAATATACGCGCAGATTGTCTTTTCCACGCAGTTATGTTTGTGGACTTTTGCTGCGATAAATTCGAGTAAATGCGTGTGTGTCTTTAACAGCTGCATTCCCACGCGTTGTTGAATTGATATTTCTACCATTGTTTCATCCTTTATTGGAACGGGGTCCGGTGCATTCCCAGGTGTAAAATCACCTTGTTTCCCCGCAGAATATATTATCGACGGTACTCACACAAACGCGCATGAACGCCGGCGCCACAGGGAGAATTTAACGAGAACTTGGAACGTATAATAGAGAATGCGCACGAGAAGAGCGCTGAGCTTGGCGTGCGTGAACTTTCTAAATCCCGGTCGCGGAACGCAATTCGCCCGGAACTTGGAGCGGATATCTTTTCACCTCCGCGATTCATAGAATTAAACAGTAGGTATGTGGTTATCCGGTTACCTACGACCAGTGTCCTGCGAATGTGCACATTTCTTTTTACACGATGAAACACTAAACGGGTGACTTAAACAGGACGCAACGAATTCTGGCGGAGATATTCAGCGAATGTTGACTATGCAGTTCGAATATGATCCCTGACGAAATTATAGAAAAACATTATGTCATAATAATTATATTATATTAATTCTAAACTGTAAAAATAAAAAAAATAAAAATTGATTAATATTCGAATTTTCGTATCGAATATTAATCTGGAAGCAAAATGTTTATTCCTGGATCCATTTTTAGAAAAATCGTGATCTTTATCGTTTTCGAACCATTTATCATTTTCGGACATTCCACAATCATGATTAATTGATTTTCTTCTCATATGATTAATAACGTACCTCGTATGTGTACAAAAAGTACGAAATTTTGATTGTTTTTTTGTTTTTCCTCGCTTTTTAGGGTGTTCGACCCTCTTAACCTTCGGCTCCTCGCGGGCCCCGAGGAGCACGTTTCGCGCGCGGGAGAGTCCCGAGTCAAATATATCCACAAAAAGCGTGTTGATTCCTTTCGAGAGTTCTCGCCGAGGCTCGTGCTTCTCGCGGCCACAGACGCCCGGAGGTTTATATTGTAATCTATTACCGGCTTTCCAGGCCCTCCACAAATAAATCTAAAGCGGCGTGACGCGGAGCTCTCCGTGCGCCGTTCGCCCG